>CALNVZ010003433.1:19385706-19400478 GCA_940671915.1 Paracentrotus lividus | reverse complement strand
TATAAGCAATTTGTCACTTTTGCAAATTATTTTGGCGGCCAAGTAAGCCGATATTTTTTGTCTTACTATTAATAGTTGTAGGGTATATATTTCAACACTCGGTTGAGTTTTTATGATTTATTCTGCCATTTTAGACTTTTTCGGCCGAGTTCGTAAATTGGAAGTGCAATTTGAAAAGCTTTGTATTGAAGACTATTCACTTGCCATTGCGTAGTCTTACCGAAGTCTTGTTCGTAAATTATCGAAACTAGAAAAGATTTTCAGCAGAATTATTTTTTTTATCGGGCCGGTTCGGGGTTTCTTGTATTTGTACTGTCCTTTTGGATAGTTATTGGCCTGGAATTTATTTTCTTTGCTGTACTTGGTCACTGTTTTCGAAAAGAAGAAGTCACAAGTAGCGATTTCCGATCTTTCTACTTTGTTTACATCGACAAGTGATCGAGAATCGACAACAAATTCTTTACTTCACATTACTGGAATTCTTCCTAATTTCCTTGGCTTTGCTGGGAGTATTTAATAGGAACACAATAAATTAGCGTAGGTAAAAAGTAGGTATTTTTATTATTGACATTTATTATCTTGCCTAAAGAGATCTTGGACGGAGTGTTTGTTGGCTACGTCTGTTACTAGTGAGCTTGCAAAGTTCGTCTGGCGGTTTGGGCGAGTTTCGTCTTCTAAATTAGTAATCTAATATAAAGATTTTGCGATTTGGATTATTTCTGGCGTTATAATTTGCTTACTTCGATTTTCTACCTTTGCATTACGAAATTCTTGTAATTTGTTGTGCTTTGTTGAGTTGTGAGCCACGTACAGGCTCGCATAATTTGCTCATTTTACTCTGTGGCTTATTTTACTGTTCTGATAGCAATCTGATTTAGTATTTCCCGTCGTCACTATCAGTTGATTCACTGTCAGCTATCCTCACTTTATTTCTGTACTGGTTAACATCTTTGAATTTTTTACTGCCTTTTGTCGGTTTTGTTTAGTGTATGACAATTGAGCCTGTCGATATGTCGGCTCAGTCGTTACGTTATGTGGTAGGCCTTCATATATCCAGAGGATGTCTGGAACAGATTTTGGAGTATATTTAAGAGTTATCTTGCTCGATCTCTAAGGCGTTACTTCTCATCCTCTAAGAAAGCTCTTTTCAGCATTTTAGATGGTCAGGTGAGGATCATGATGATCTTATTAATCAGGGGATTAGAAACTTATAATGATATTTTTGAGTGCCCTTTGAGGATCGTGTCAGATTGGAGTTTCGAGGGGCTACCAGCATTGATAATCAGGACCCTGCGGATTGGCGTATAGGTGACTTTGATTTCTAGAATTTTTGGCAGCATCCGTATCCAGATGAACTCGAGGTCTGCCTCTTCATCAATGGGTGTTCGGGTATATGGTAGGCCCCGAACCGCTTCGCATAAGAAGTTAACTTACGATTTTAGATTGAGCTTGTGATGCCATTTGGGCGCTCTTCTTAAAAAGCGCTCTCTTAAAGTTGCCCCTCCTTCTTTGAGGTACACTCTTCTGTTTCTCGTGCTCCTCCCCGATTACTCCAAGCCAAGGTGCTGTGGATGTTGCTTCTTCTGAGGATGTTATTGTTAAGAAAACCTTTGCCTTCTGATGTACAGTCCCCCTGTTTTCTTTCGTGCTCCTACTCCCCATACCTCCAAGCCAAGGTGCTGTGGATGTTGCTTCTTCTATGGATGTGAAGAAGTCATTGTTTTCTAATGTAGATCGTCCTCAGAAAGCAAGAAGATTGTAGGCATTAGTGCATATAGCTTGCAGCCTGCGTAAGGACGTGGCCTTTGCTTTGTCATCTCAGATTTCGAGGAAGTGGCGACCAAAAAGGCTGACATAGCTGGCCTGCGAAATGACATTGTTAGCTATTCTAATGTGATTGGCGCAATTGGGTAAGAAGCATTGGAATGGTTTGAGACGCAAGGGTGTCTAAATTTACATGTATATAGCCAGATTCTCATTGTCATTTTCCTTCACGCGATTATACAACCGTCCGCAGAGGTATCTTCACCCAAGAAGGTTATCCGTGTATTCTTACCGATACTCCTAATTCGGCTCTTGGTTTTCTCCAGCGTCAGCCACGGAGGGAGGTGGTCTGTCTTCTTCACTATTCTTCTGATACTCCTAATTCGGCATCTTTGGTTTTCCTTCCAGCAGCAGAGGAGGTAGGTCTGTCTTCTCACTATATCTTCTGATACTCCTAATTCGGCCTTGGTTTTCTCCAGGTCAGCCAGAGGGAGAACGGTCTGTCTTCTCACTATTTCTTCTGCTACCCCTGATTCGCTCTTGGTTTTTCTCCAGGTCAGCCAGAGGGAGATGGGTCTGTCTAAATCTGTTGATGAGTTTCTCTAATTTTATTCTGAGGTTTTCTCTATCTCTTTCAGAGGTGACTGGAGCGCCTGAAGCCTTTCTGCGGCGAATTCCTCTCTCCTTTGATCACTATTCTTCTAATACTTTCTGATTCTAGTTTCTAATGCTTCTCCTTCATCCCTCGGAGGTGATTGGCTTGCCCAGGATACTTTGGCTGCCTACCTTCACACAATGTTACTTTTCCCTCTTCATGTGATATTTCCAACTCTGTTTCTTGTGCTTCTCCATGTATTTCAGAGGGTACTGCCCGCCAAGTTTTTGGCTGGTGTACCACTCACACAATGTTGACATTGCCTTTTTTCCTACTCTTCTTCTGCATTCTACTTATGATGTTTATATTGTGCTATCACCGCCCCCCCCCCCCCTGAGACAAGTTGCCCGCCTGCAGGTTTGGGCCGGTGTGCATCCGTATAATGCAGATGAGTGTTATTATCCTAGGTTAGCCTGTAAGTCTTGCCAAGTTTTAAATGACCTGCCTGACTCTTGGCTCATGTTCATTTCCATAACAAGTCACCTTGGTCTATCCCAGTTCCTTGCCTTTCACCTTCCATGAGGACGTTAAGCAGTCAGGTTGTAACTTGCAGTTGCCAAGGTGCCCTCTTCGTCATGTGATAGGTGGGGTGCAGGCGATGATAGGGTTGGCAGAAGAAGGAACGATACTTACTCGTTCTGTTCTTCCAACTCAACGTGATGCCATATGCTGGGTCCCAGAGAATTGTATTTTGACTAGGCGGTAAATAGTATCATGTATTCAGTAAAACATGGATGTTCCGACAAACGCCAGAAGCTCTAGATGGCGAACCAAAGTCTATAAGAAAGATTGATCGAGTATGACATATATTACAGAACAGAATTGATCCTGTAATGATTTAAGATTATGGTTAGTGTTGAAAATTAATTAGTTAAGGATGAAGTGGTGACCTTCGAGTTAATATAACGTAGGTTGTTCAAGAAAAATATAAATTACATGAGGAATAGTAATTCACGTGTTAGGTAAAGATATTTCGTTAAATTGAATATTCTAAAATGTCTTATAGTATAAGGTGGAAATTACAATACGAACTTCATAAAGTTAGTTGGTTTCTATTAAAATGTAAAGAGTAGATTTAAGATAGTGTTGAATATAACTAATTGAATGATGAAATTATTTAGAGGCATAATTTGAATATAGCTAAAGGCTTGCATAACACTACAGACTAAGTTGATTTCATCCTTTTAGGATATATACCCATATTGTGTGACCAGTGCCAGTGGAATGATCTCGGAGGGCACTATAACTAAATTTTCTCATGACAGATTGTATTTATTATATAAAGGACTAGGAGTGTTGCACATTCATACTCTATAATGTAGGATGGAATCTGGAACGCATTTATATTATACAGCGACCTCAATAGAGAAAATGACTTGAAGCTAGATGATTTTTGATGTCAATCTGGTTACACACTTTATATTCTTATAAGTTGAGCCCACCATGATCCTCTCTTTTCTTATAGTACATATTTTGGAAAGTGTTATGTATCTGTTTTCATGTCACCGCGAAGTGCCGTAGTTTATATGGCTATTGCTGGTTATTGTACTCTATGATTGTTTAGTATCTTCCATCTGTTGTCAGAAAGAACCACATGTAGCTTGTAGATAAAATACAACTAAATAAAAGTGAACTAAAACAAGTCTTCAATTGATTCAACTAAACATAAGAAGACTAAAATAGATTTAAATAATTAACTGTATACAGCTAAAACATACGGGTAGATTAGATTATAATTACATGAATGAACTGTTAACAGTGTCGCAAAAATATGACCTATCCCAGGTTTTTCAGGAATGATTCCAGTTTCATTTTGGAATGGTTCTTTGCTCTGAGTTATTTCTGAGAACACTAACGAACTACCATGCAAGCAGTAAACTATTTAAAATCGCTTTGGGTCTTTTCGGCAAATTTCATGATACCATAGCAACCAGTATGTTGCTAAAAATAGATGTATTTGTCATTAATTAATCTAATTCTATCTCCTCCCAAATCAAAGTATTACAGTGAATTTGTGTTACTTGAATGATAAGTTAAATTGTGAATCGCTTGATTATGCTGAATGATATCAGTTTAGTAGAATTTTGACTAAGAAAATTTACTTCGATTTCTAATTTGGTTAAATTTCTTGCACGAATTGTTTTTGGTTCCTTATTGATCAATGTAACAGCTTTGTGCTCCCAAAGCTTACGTAAAGTTCTTATGCGAAAAATCAATGTATAACTATGTTGTGGTGCAAGTGAGGTCAGCTTAGCCTCCTAGATTTTCCTGAAACTACGTATTTGCCATTGATGTAGGCGACATCCAAACTGTACCCTTAAATTCTGACCATGCAATGTTCATCATTAGTCCTAAACTGATCATATAATATAGTATACCGGAAATTTCCACTTATTGCATTATGATTGTTCACAAATATATTTGTTTGCATGTTCGGGCGTAAGGTAAATCTTCGCATAACTGTTTATCACTGGCAGTATGTTGTGGATGCGTTCCTTGTCAGTTCCTGGCCATAGGCATTCCCTTTATTACGCTTTGCATAGTCCTTTAATAATGACCATTGAAGCCTTTATATATTTTAAAGGTTATTTGTTTTGGCATGTGATTTTCAAAAGTGGCAACCCTTGCTCTCATTGTCTCCATGTGGCTGGGTCTCACACATTCCTGTGTGCGTCTATGTCAGCCTGATGAGCTCAATGTGCAAGGAAGCTTGTCGGTCTACTAGCTTTCCAAAAAAAAGGAGAAACAAAAAAAAAAGAAAAGAATAAATATAAAAGGGATGGGAATAGCATGGTATTAAAATGTTTAATCTTGGGTGCCTGTCTAGAATGCTTGTGTCCTTCAATGTTTGGTTCCATATACAATCTCCCATAAACATGTTAGCAGGTCTGAATCAGGTCAATAGGTCACTGTCTCTGGATGATAGCCTGTTTTCTAGGAACGCTTGTGTCCTGATGTTTTTGTTACCAATTATCAATCATGTACCATAACAAGGTTATCAGTCATTATCACTGTCTCCTTTCCAGTAGACTGGCATTTTTCCTTCAGGCAATGTTCCTCGAACCCCTACACTCTTTCTCATCTCGATGGATTAAATGTATAAGTGGATATCCCGTTTGGTTGTGGTAAAACCACTTTGGTGTTATGGTGAGCCGGTTGGCTCGACCGCTTATGTGAGCCGTTGTCTGACCACTTAATTGTTGAGCGTTGGCTCCTATGGTGGATTCTCCTTCCCATCTTCTTCCATCCTTACTTCCTTTTCTAACATGTTTGTCTTCTTCTTTTGGCTAAAACCTGGATTAAATCTGATAAAAGTAACCAAGGAAACAAGGATTTTTAGAGATTTTTACAGTGACCAGGAGACAAAAGAATTTTATCTTTTAGACGATTTATAAAAACATCACTAGCTATATGCATATTCAATACACTTCCTTTCTGTTAATTATGGTTGTACGTTACACTAAATCTAGATTAGGTTTCATATACATTTAAGTGAAGAGAGTTTAAGTGCCTATATTACAAGCACCTTCCTAATGTACTCTTGTAGGATTATTCGGTCAGTCATTGTTTAGTAAAGTTAACTGCTGACACATTGTGATGTGTAAATTGTTCGAGATAAAGTTATGATTAATTGGAACACAAAGCTCAAGGCTGATTTTTGGTAAGTGGGAAATACTCAAGAAGTGTTATGAGTATCCTAACCCACACAGGCACTTAAACTATTGCTAAGGTTTAGAGAAGTAATTTATCCGAAAGCAGCTTCTTGCCTTTTTCAAGGAGGAACTAAATTTCTCATGATTAGTCATATTGGCAAGAAGTATGAGTTTTTTGTATATTTTACTTCTCATAGTATTATCATTATGTTTATTTTTAATATAAAATTCTAGTTTAAGAGTATGCATCTTTTAAGATACTTACAATGGATACTTACAATGGATACTTTAAAACAGCACTTGGTTAGGGATGTCTTTGCATCTATAGAATATAGTCCTGAACTTATGTAACTTGTTTGTTGGAATGACTCCTATAGCTGAACACTTTAAAATCATACACCTGTAATTTTTATTCTGAAGGCTTATTTTACTGTCTGATATCATTATTGTAAAATGTCAGTCTTTAGAAAATAAAAAAGTTGTCTGTTTAGTTAAATTTGAGAGAGGACTACACATGATGCATTCTAAAATGAACTTTTTTTAGTTGTTATTTAATTAGGATTAAGGGTTTAGGATAGTTGAGAATACAAACTTGTTTTCATGGTAATTACTATTACTTTGCAAACTTCTCAGTTTAAGTACATTGTATTGTAACTATCTCTAGAGAAAATCACTCTTAGAAATAATTGTATTGTTTAGTTACGTGACTACATTAATGTTTATAGCACCGTCTTATTTCATATGTAAAAGTAGAAAGATGTATCTTCTCATTGTCTATAGGGACACCATGTACATACTATTAGTTACTTTTAGGGTATATTTAAAGTAAGTCGAGAGTAGGCTCTCGCCTCATTAACACAGGGAATAGTGTAGTAATTAGTGCCTAAGTATGTACATGTGTATATTTCAGTTAGTTATTGTAAGCCGCGTAGCACCCGCCGTCCGTCTCTGCGGTGATTCGCCCGTCGGCGGCACGGCCAGGAAAGTTATCCTGGGCCGGTGGATTTGATATAGCGGGCAGATTGAAACTTGGAAATTGAGCATTGAGCAGCATTGATTGTAGGACTTCTCCGAAAGTACCGGATGCCCTGTTGCGAGTCGGTGCAACTCTGAGCGGATCTCTCATCGCGCATCGGGAGCGCTCCCAGGCCTGACATCGCGACCAGACGTCCTACTCCCAGCAAGAGGCTGTGGACTAGTAAACAGCGAGTCATTGCACTAGGGTGGGTGTGCTACGGGCGTTAGTAAGGTAGGCCGTCACTGGTTTATAGTTTAGAGTAGGGCACATTATTGTATGTATATATTATATATCTGGCCACGATACTACACTCTAAAGCTGCATTCGTGGAATTTTATCCTACCAAATTACCTAACATGGATCGAGTGTGACAAATATATCTCAAATTTTCAATGTCTTGGTAGTGGACGTTGATGCTGTAGGGATTCGAACATTATGATCTATATAGCACAGCGACTTATCCGCTAAACCACGAAATAATCATGATAATGTACGTTTACGTACCTCTTTTGCCAATCGGCAATGACAATTTGGTTTATTCCTATAGGCTACCTATTCGCGTCCTTACTTTTCTTGATAATAATATAGCCTACTCCTATGAACATGATGAAGAAGAAAAAAACAAAAAACAAAATCAAACAGGAATCATGACGCACCAATTGTATAGCTCTTTCCCATGATTCTTTATCTCATTAAAAAACCAATAATTCCATATTCATAATAATAACGATATCCTGCATTCAATAAAAAAAAAAAAAAAAAAAAAAAAAAAAAAAAAAAAAAAAAAAAAATCCTTTTTTAAAAATTACAAAAAGGGGATTTTGGCATAATCTGGTTATAAGTCACCAGTCCATTCACTCCCGTTCATTTTGTCAGTGGCGGAGACATCGTTCCACGCCATTGACTTTGTACACAGTGAGCGAGGAGAGAGGAGACATATTGGCGGATATAGCCGGGATTTTCAATATACTTACCATATATGGTTTCTGTAATTGCAGAAATATAATATGTGATATATTGCTCTTGATCGTCAGTAGATGGAGCTCTACGTTCATCAGCATACTTGCTCTCATCGACGTCCCCACGAAGAGCGTGTCTCAGGGTAGGGACTATGTACGACCCATACCCCCATGGATCAATCAAACCAATGACAAGCTTCTCTGGAAACACCACTCGTTCATCATCGCAAGGTTTAGCTTTGCCTGGTTTATAGGACAAGATTTCAGCTCGCAATTCAGCAATCCTCGTCTTAATATTTGTGTTCGAGGTAGCCATTTTGAATCACTCCACGCCTGTTTGATTTAACGCATTGATCAGAAATACAACCCAATCCAATCGTTTGCAAACATGGCAATGGTAGCCGTTCCGCGTGGCGGCTTTCTTTCTTTCTTTATGTTCACAAGCCGGGACATTTCTTTTCAAAGGGCGTTAATAATAAAAAAATGCTTCCCAAAATGTAATTTTGCACTTTGAACCCTGAGCGTTCAGTCTAGAATTATCCAACCAAACAACTCTTTAGTGGAATATGGAAATGGCACATTTGGAAAGAGGCTGTAAATTGTTATTTGCTACAGAAACATGCTCACATTATTTTATATGCAAAAAAAAAAAAAATAATAATAATAATAAAAACAAATCACATAGTAAGGTCACAAAATTATCTATAATAATTTAATACCTTTTATTTTCATTGTTTGTAAATTACTAAAATCGTTTTAATATGCATGTTTTGAATTGCTGATTTTTTTTTTTATTTTTTTTTTTTATTTAAGTGTTTTATTCAATCAAAACAAATCAATGTACAGGTCATTAAAAACATCGTATCAACAATTACAATAAAAGGTTTCAGCAACAATAATAATAAAAATAATAATACTGATAGAAACAATAAAGAAAAAAGGAGGCCTTAAATAACAAGAAGACTATTTATAGAAATGTGTACATTGAACATAATAGATACAGTACCAAGCACAAAGAAGGAGGAAGCCTTTTTGTAAACCGGACCTATATGCCTAAATATATAACCCCTGTAAAACAAAGAAAAACAAGAATCGAGCTTTAGTCCTGTTATTTATCACCGAAGACCGAATACACCCCACAGTTAAAATTCCACTTTCGTATCTGTAGTTACATACTGATCAAGTTTTGTTTGATACACAGTCAACCCCGCCTGAGACGAATCAACATGAAGTCGTACATGTGGAAACATGATTTGACCACCAAAAGAACAAAACACCCAATAAAAAAGAGGGAACAAAACTGAACTTCATGGGTCAAATAAAACAAGAGAAGACCTGAAAATCTAAAATTCCTTGAACGCAACTGTATAAGTTCGTCTAAGACGAGGCAGACTGCATACCAACTCTTTGAGTTTTTCTCTTCACAAGTACCGCCAACGCATTACAAATTTTCAACCGTGAAGTGTAACCTGACCTAAGTGACCTGAACTAGAGACATAATTTATGAATACCGATTTCGTTGAAACAAGAGTCATAACAACGTGCCGACTTGATTATATAGGGGTCTGTCCTCCCGATGACTCCGTACTGCATATATCATGTTTATCATGTCGCTGTAATAAAATGCAACTTTACAACTATTAAACACTATGTGACTTCATTCAAAAGAATTAAAAACAAAATTAAAAGTAATAGAATACTGGATACATGTATGCTACAATGTACAACATAATAGTGCAAAAAGGTACTTACAATACATTCACTGAATTGAGGGCATCGAGGTACAATTTTATGTTATATACGCGACCAATGTAGAAAGTAGGGAAACAGTTAAACATCAAAACGCCATTTTTTAAAATGGATGTGTAGTTTGTTTCTCTTTTTAGCTAATAAATATTCAGTTTCTTTTTGTTTTCTTAACAAAGGATTTAAAACAGCAAAGTTTGGAACATTGTTATTAAACTTACTAACGTAAATGTGGTATTTCAGTAATAAAAAAGAATAGGAAACAAACTTATCTTCACAAAATCCAAAGATTTTCTCAAAGTTGGACACATTTTGAACTGCAAAGTTTGCACTTTTATGCGATAATGTATCTAGTAATCAAGCCAAATTGGAATACCTTTCACAATCACAAAATAAATGAACCATTTGTTTCCTCTTTTTTATTACACAGCGAGCAATTAGGTGAATCTCTTCTTTTAATCTTGTGAAGAAAGTCATTTAGAACAATAGCTTTATGAAAAAATTTTAAATAAAAGGATCTAGTTTAGTTTCAATTGTACAGAAAAAAATTAGTATTGTGTATTTTGTCCCAGTTAACATTGGACAGGTAAAGGTAGATTATCGCTCCAATAGTCATATTTTTTTTCAGGAAGATGGAACCAGATAAGATAGTGTATGCATCCTAGGAACTTTTTTAGAATTTACCAGTTTATGAACAATGGTTTCATGAACACCAAACATATTCGACATCATAGTTCTTCTAACCACGCTTCAGGATATTTTGGATTAAGAAGTTAAATTTCCTTCTATTCTCCAGAAGATATTACCAAAATCTAATACTAATTCTTCAAAAGTTTATGCCCTGGAAAAGGGGGATTAAATAAATCAGATAAGGTAAGAATGTTTTTATCAAACCAAGATTCGTAAAAAAGGTAGGATTTAGATTTAGATCGAATAAATGTTGAACCAAAGACATTGACAGGCATTAATTTTGAAAATTTATGACCATAAATTCTAAAGTAGCTTCCTCCCTATATAGGATACCAGACACGAAGAGTTCAGCAAGTTGTATGTTACCAAGTGAATTAAGAATACTTTCTGGGCCAAAGAGTTCCACAAATAAAGAAATATCACCATTGAAACTTACTAAAAAGATAACTCAATATCCTTCCAGAGAGCAGTATAATTAGTATCCAAAAATATTTTTAACCCACCCATCTTTTGAGCATTAGCAAAATGTTAAAGGATCAATCATTTTCAGTCCAGTCTTGGTATAATCATTACACATAATTTTTCTTTGGACTCTGTCTTTGCCCCCGTTCCAAATAAACCTGTAAAAAATTCCATTCAACTCCTTGAAAAAAGAACGAGGGATTTTAATACAAAGAACTGAAAAGAGAAATATCAGTTGTGGCAATACAAGTGCTTTTATAACACACACTTTACCAATCAGTGAAAGATTTCTCATTCGCCAACAATTGATAGTCTGCTTGATTCTTTTTAATTTTTCTTTGTAAATTTAAATAAAAATCAATCCTAAATCCAGTGAAAATTGACTCCCAAAGATTTGAATTTAGAAGGTTTCCATGTGATTCCCATGTCTCGTAAAGGAAGTTCTTGACAACCTCTCTTAGATCCAATCCAAATAGCTTCAGTCTTAGATATATTCATTTTACATCCAGAAAATCTACCAAATTTGTTCAAAGACATCGAACAGGTTTTTAAATGAATCTCCTGATCCATCCACAAAGCAGATCGAGTCATCAGCAAATAATGAAATTTTCACTCTCTTGGTCTAGTATTTATACCTTTAAACTCGGTCATTCTTCGTCTAATAGATAAAGCTAAAATCTCGATGACTAGTAAAACAAATATGGAGAAATGGGGCAACCCTGAAATATACCTCTTTGCATTGTAATGCGATTTGTTAAAAATCCATTATTCATTACATAGGTCTGGCGAGTAGGAATAGCAATGTCTTTATCCAATCAATAAATTTTGGACCAAAATTAAACTGTTCTAAGGTATTAAATAAGAAGTTATGGTTGAACTACAAATGCTTTCAATACTCAAAGTAAATAAATATGCACCGGGAAATTCATTTGCGCTGAGCAGAATCAATATAGATGCAAACGTAAGTCGGTGACATTATTACTAAGGTATGTTCTGGCTTTTAGAAAATCCTGGATTGATCAGAATGGATAAGTGCCTTATGATAAGGCTTTTTTCATATCGTATTTTTAGCGAATAGATTTGGCTAGAATATCATTATAATCATCGTGTTTAATAATGTATGTTGGCCGAAAATTTTTACTACAAAAGTGATTTCTAGACGTCGTTTTATGGAAGAAGTAGTGTTATTAACAAACCATGTATCTCTGATGACATAGATATAAGTCCATTTTTTGTAGGATAATGTATGAGAATCCATATAAAATCTATTGCATGATCAAGGGTGATCCGAGAGTCAAAACTATGTAAGATCAAGTTGGGATAGAATCCATCACAATCCAGAGTTTGTTCATACTTTATGATTTTAATAACATGCAAATATTTCTTGTTTTGTTAAAGGCTTATCAAAATTTTCTTTTCATCCTCAGACAGCTTGGGAATATCTAGATCATCAAATATGCCTTCATTGAAACCATCATTTTGAACATCTCTACCAACATTAGAATATAGATTAGAATAGAATGATTTAATTTCTTTTCAAATTTTATCCGGATCCGAAGTCATATTGTCATTTGCATCTTTAATTCGAGTTATAGTTTTCTTTTGAAATGATCTATTTTCTAAGTTACAAAAATATTTAGTACCCTTTTCACCTTCTTCTAACCATCTTACCCTTGATCTTATTATTGATCCTTTAACTTCAAAATCATAAATTTTGTTTGATTTACCTTCAAGTTCTTCTTATCTCAACAAATGAGGGTTATCAGCAGATGAATCATTACTTAACTGTAATCTAACTTTTTCTATATCGTTCAATAACTGCTCTTTTTCTCTATTTCTCTCCTTTTTCTTCCGAGAAGAATATTCGATGCTAACCCCAGTTAAAGTACATTTCAGGGAGTCCCATACTGTGTTTGGATTGCATTCTGAATCCTTATGAACGCATTTAAATTGATTTATTTCTTCCTTTAGTAACTTGATAAAGTCTGCATCATGATGTAAAAGAGAGCAATTAAGTTTCCAATAACCTCTACCTCGCTTTGGTTGACAATCATTAAACTGGATAATGACAACTGAGTGATCTGAACGAATTCCAGGTAGAATCTTTGACTTTACACAACAACTAAAAAAATTACTTGATACAAAAATATAATCCAACCCAGACAATACTTGAGGTGTTTTTTGATGTCTTGTATATTGTCTTAGAGTAGGATGATAATATCTCCAAACATCAACCAAGTCATATTCTTCAGAAAGAAAGAGAGAATCAAGAAGAGCGAAAACCGTTCATTTATGAATGGCGCTGCGAAGATCGGACTACTTGCATATTATAGAGGACGAAAAGGCAGGCTGCTAATGTTGTTGAGAATAGCACGGGACAATTGACTACCTTAATATCCTTGGCTGGCTAGCACTACTCTGATACCCACTCTGTTCGGATTGCTTAGCTGAATAATAAGACAGGCCACGACTCAATAACTTCGCCAAGACAGGAAACGTTTCTACATTTAATGTAAGTCTCATTGGACATTTCCATTGACAGCTCCGGTTTATGTGTGTAATTGTTTTTGTTATGATGTATCAAGGCAGTGTAACACTAAATATATAAAGAAATTCTGGGGTCCTCTAAGTGAATCTTGCAAGTAATTATAGGGTAACTGGAGTATAGCCATCGAGTAATGACTCACCATACGCAGATTGGACGGTTCCTCTAATGACTGTATGTTTGTTTGAATGTAATCTGAAGCGAGTATTGTTTATGCGCACAAGTAAACCTAGGCTCTGTTTTCTTTTATATCTGAAGTCACTGTTGTTATCTTGTGCGTTAGAGGTTCTCGCATCTCGAATTTCATTTGATTTCTCAGAACACAATACTCGCATGCTCCATTGGATTTTTGCGTACATTTTACCATTTACGTACGTATATTTATTCTTTGTGACACGAGCGTTGCCGATCTATATTTTTTCTATAGATTTTCTTTGGAGGTACAGGATTGTTCAGTTCTTGTCCCATTCTGCGCAACTATATTGTTGAATGCGCAGTGTGACTCAACAGCTACATGGTATGACTCAAGGACCTGAATGCAATGTATCAGCTATACTCACGACAGGTACAAAACGTACTTAATCTTGAATCTGATGACTAGTCTTTCTTACTCAGTATTCTTCAGTTGTCCTCAAGCGAAGCTCTGGTTACACAGAGACACACATTGCACCAATGCTATAACACTTCAGCTCTTTACAATGGGTAGGGGATCCTAACAGGCGACTATGTAAAAAAAGCAAGGAAAAGTTTCCTAACATCACGAGAAACAATTCGAAGTGATACTTGTATAAATTTTTGGCAGGAAACAATCATTCTGAATATAAAAAAGAATGAGAATATCTGTGAAGTCTCTCAAGTGGGTGAGTAAAGATGATCCATGGTGGAATTGCTACGGTTTTCTTCACTAATAGAGTCAGATAGGTCGTATGCCATACTGCTATCAAGAAACTCATTTCAGTTAAGGCATTAATTCTCAGTATTCCTATGACCCAATATGGTAGACTTGATTAATTGAGAATTCAACTAGCTAAAAAAACTGATGTTCCAGGTGACCCTGGATGATATACTATTATGCTGCCCAAAATAGCTGATGACCTACAATTTTCTTTTGTTCGGAAAGTGTTTTTGCAGAATATAGATAAATTGACTAATTCTCTCTCTGATTGTGGGTGGGGCGCCGATTTACTTCTGTTAGTACCCATTAGAGTTACAAAGGTACTAGACCAACCGCGACATCTCTAATTTACAAAGTCACGCGACAATGTTGTCAATGCTCTATT
>CALNVZ010003433.1:19341133-19371559 GCA_940671915.1 Paracentrotus lividus | reverse complement strand
GGGGGGAGGTTGCACATCGACTAGGTTAAATTCCTTACCGCGATTCATTTGGCTTCAGAAATTAACGAAGGAATTTGTTTTCTTCTTTTTAAAAATTGAATAACCCTTGAGTCAAAATCATTCATTTGATTGCTTGTTATCGGCTTACTGTTAGAGAGACAGATGAAACCAAATTACAGGTGATGAGATGAGAGAAGGGACATAGATAAGAGAAATAGAGAGAGAGGTGGTGGGAGAGGGACAACTGGAGGACAAAAAGAAAGACAGTGAAGAGGTAAAAATATTGAAAGAGTGAGAGAAAGAGAGAGAGAGAGATGTATGGGTAGAGGGGTAGAGAGATTAATGAGAAGAAAGAGAGGAATACAGAGAAAGAGTGGAAGGGGTTGTAGAGAGAAAGATGGTAAAAATGAAAGAAAAGTAAGAGGGAGACGAGGCAGAGAGTGTATGAGGAAAAAGAATGTGGTTACCATTTACGTCATATTGTCACATTTGATTTGAACTCCTCCATGGCAAACTTTACATTATTTTTTGTTCTGCTTTCAACATCACTTTTTATTTACCATGTTTTCTATTTCCCGTCAATTCTCGGCTTCAACTACACTATTCTGCCATTTTAATTTTCAGTTTTCCTCAACAAACAAGTGCAGACTGAAATAAATATATTAGTCAATTTTCCGGTTAATGTTAAAATATAGGAAACTGGCATATGGACTTGGTATTCCAAAATTAATCGGGGAAGTCAAAGTATGACTATTCCGTTATATGAATACTTTTCGCTATGTGGTTGTTTGGTTGTTTAGTTGTTTGATTGTTTATGTTTGTTTTTTCTTTTTCAACTAAACGGAAGCAATTGAATATTTAATAATAAATCAATAAAAGGTAATAAATGATATCAAGAGTTGTTCTTTAATTTAGTTTATAGACACACGTAAGGGGTGCATTTACACTCATATACAGTTGAGGCCAGAAGTTTACATACACTTAGGAAATTCAATGGAAATGTTACACTTGTTAGACATCATATGTTACTGTATCTTCAAAACAATATTTGTTATAATGACAAATTTGGTATCAAACAAATGAGTACGTCGTGCGCTTACATCACACTGGCATGTCATCAGAAGATGAACAATATTTAGGAGTAATTTTCTTCTCAAAATGTTCACTTGTTAGACAAATTTTTAAAAAAATCTTGAACAAATCATTTCATATTTGTGTTCGTTATTTCTCCATAAAATCATTTCAGATCACACTTTTTCTTGTTCGGTGGTAACATATCACAATAAAAAATGTAATATCAATCATAGATTTGACATTCATATATTATTACGAAACAATATTTGAAAAATATATTGACTATAATAAATTGGGCAAAAATATTACTCTTTTTTACCAACAAAATTCCACTTAATATATAATTTAGTCCCAACGGCATTCCTTTCATGCAAAAGAGCTTGATGAACTCTTTTATTTGATACCAAATATGTCATTGAAGTATTAATATTTCTGAAGATGCAGTAAATTTTAAAATGTCTGGCAGGTGAACAATTTTCATTGAATTCCCTAGGTGTATGTAAACTTCTGGCCTCAACTGCATATTATGTTGATCAAATATGGGTTTAAAAAATGCATTATATGTTTTTCTGAAAATATTACAAAGTAGTCTTACTTGCTGTATTCTTCGTAATGATTTTATGGTCGTTGAGAGAAAATATTTACACAAACTAAGAACAAGATGGTGCGCCTATGTATCGTTATACTCTGTCAAATATATATATTTTTTACGCACCGTCGATAGTTTTTTAATGATTACATACAAGTAAGATGAATAATATGAATAATTATACATGTAATAAACTTGCTTTATTCGAGCCTCACATGGAAGAGAGTGGGTGAGTGAAATAGAGAGAGAGAGAGAGGGGGGGGTGAGCAAATTATAATATACTTGACATCATATCGCTACTCCTTTAAATGATTCATCCAGGGGTAGAAGAAATAAGGAAACAAAATCGAAAATAGAAGATATTTATAATAAAATTTTAAGAGCACAAAAACCGCAATCTGTTGTCACTCGGCAAACAGCGTTTTCTAGGTATAGCTAAATTGTTCTAATGACTAATGCAGGATCGTGCGAAATATCGTTTACCAATCGTGTAAGGTGTAAGTTAATCAAAGTCGTTAACCTTCAATCCTTTTTCATTTCAGTTCATTATCTTATAAAAGGGGTTTAATTTTCTTAAAAGTAGAAAAGCGTTCCCGAAAGTATATTGTGAGTCAAACAAGTGGAGTACTAGTACTTGGTAATTATAATGCTCATTGTTTATGCTAATTAACTTCTGTCCTTGTGCGAAAGAGTAGTTATATTCTTGGCAATTTCCTGTGTACGCCACTGCAATATCAGAAAAACCTACTCTCTAAATACGAGTGAATTTGTCACTCTACATTTAGAGTGAAAATCTTCCACTCCGATTCGAGTGGTAAAGCACTCCAGTTTAGGTGAATTCAAGTAGCCATGTTGGATGCACCAATAATCCAGTTAACATAGCGAATTGGTTACTGATTATATCAACGAATCAGGTGCGATTCTTGATGGTGACGTTAAATATTTAACTAAAAACTTAAGGGCTGTCCCTCATTCAACTGTGCCTACTTCTAAGAGTTAAATTTCACTCATTTTCGAGTGTTTTCTTTTTAAATTTATTTTCATTTCCTTTTATATTCAAAGTGAAGTGCGTTTCAAAGACAGACCAGTTTTTATTATCGTATAACATTAATAGCAATAATTCGTGTTAATAGATCTTAATTATGGAATTTGCTAAAGGCCCGGTCCCACTGGCGGGAGGATTAATTGCGCATGGAGTGCTATTACAAATGTCGTTCTTCACGCAACAAAAAACAAAAAAACAAACAATCCGTATTCATACGCAAATCATCCTAAAATGCCAGTGGGACGCGCCTTAAACCTCGTCGCATCGCTGCTAATAATTCGTTTCACGCGTTTTCTTTGTTTGTTGCCTAGCATCTAATTGTTCTGTTACCTTTTCACCGAGGACGTACTCATCAACGTTAATCGATATTCGTATCATAGGTTGCAATTTGTTGATGAAATAATTATCAATAATTGTGCTTGTTATTGTAGTTATTGTGTGATGATTTAAGCAAGACATGTAAATGTCGGCAAATTAGTTCTTCATTATCCCAAACAATAATAACGTTCAGTCTGTCTGTGATTTTGTTTCTCAAAATGTTCAAGGTTGAGAGTTTTAATACAAAATCTGTTCTTACCCAACCCACCTCACTCTCTCTTGATCTCTTAACTTTACCCTATCTATTAAATATATATATATATATTATTTATTATAATTAATATTACTTTCTTGAAAAAAGTTTAGGATAAGATGTATAGAAGAATAAGAAGAGGCAATCAAAATCTAAATATAGTATTCAGTCTTTTGTGCGGTAATGGTTCCCCTTTTACCTGTGTAAACCAAGACTCAATATAAACACTTAATGAACTTTTTTTTGAATACTTTTGGTTTAGGGTGAAATAACATATCGTAAAATTATGTGGATGTACCCCCCCCCCCCCCACCCCACCCGTAGCAAGCAGGAAGCCAGGTGCTTCCTGCCTTTTCGAACATGCACCCGGACTTAGATTAATCCAGGCAAATTATCTCTTTCCTTGCGGAAATCCTAAATAAGTATTACTTTTGAGTGGGTTTGCACTATCTCAGATAATGCGGCTTTAGGTATTTAATATTTCATAATCAAAGTGCAATGTGCCACTCTAGTCTCTCTTTTCCCTCGGTGGAATTAGAAGTTAACATCACACTTTTATATCAACATAGGCTCAAGAACATATACATTTTAGTTACAGTGGAAATGGTTGGACGAGGAAGATTATTCCGTTTCAGACTGTCTCCATTTCTTCAGATAATTTTATCTATGCCCTTTTCTCGTTGAAATAAGATAATACGTTAGTTTACGTAAAATATACTGTATGATAGTGACAAAGTAAATAATGTATGTCTAGCCTTTGCTAAGGCTTTATGGTGTCCAATGCTTAAGCAGCTCTCGCGATCATAATGTTATCTCTGTGCAAATTGAAAGAGACTATAAAGTCAACTATCGTCGTAATGGGCAAAGAAACGTAGCTCGGTCGATCTCTTTGAGATGAACTTTGTAGTGCGCCACTGTCGGCTGAACATGATCACTACTAAGTATGAAACTAGTACCGGTGTATTAAGATGTATGTTATGCAATAAGTTAATCTTCACCTTCATTAGTTTGAACTTAAGTCATGCGTCATTCTTTCTCTCCTTTTTCTATTTCTTTCGACGTTCTACACACCTACTAACTTTTTTCTCTTTCCTTCCTTTTTTATTCATGATATTCTATGTCTATTTTTCTCTGACTCTCTTTTTGTTTCCTCTCCTCATTTTATGTTTATATTCTTATCTCTCTCTTCTCTCTCCATCTATTTCTCTCTACTCTCTCTCTCTCTCTACTCTCTTCCTATCTATTCCTTCTTTCTCTCTCTCTTCTCTCTCTCTCTCCTCTCTCTCTCTCTCCCTCTCTCTCTCAATAATTTCTGATCACACTAACTTAGGCACTGATGAACATTACAATCTGACCCTTCATCAGACGCCCCAGAGACGGGAAACCTACCCCGATACTCCAACCTTTATACTTGGACATAGAGAAGCGTCAAATAACAAAAATGACATACTATGTTATATGAGGCAAAGATTGTCATTTTGTCATTAACACTAAAGTCGGTGTAATCTCACGATGCCTTACCTTCAATATCTTTAAGATGAGGAAATGCTTTTTATTGAAATTTGGGCACGTGATTGATTTTTGACTAATCCTGTTGCAACATTATTAGTATGTGGAATATAATACCAAATAAACCAGAATTTGGTTAATAAGTTACTTCCTTCCTTTTGTCAAAGAACATGAATAAGGGCAGCATTTCTTCACATTTCCACTCTAACCAACTTCACCGCACCTTCACGTCAGTCGCTTCGTGGTGTGAACAGATGAAACTTGGCGGTTAAGGGTGAGGTTTCATTGCACGGTCATCATTGCTATTTAAAACTCGACAGAGCGGATCAAACAGGACGGATAAGAAGCGCAAAGTTTCATGAATATAATTTTGTAAAGCTACAGCATACAACCAACGGATA
Organism: Paracentrotus lividus; assembly: GCA_940671915.1. Lineage (NCBI taxonomy): Eukaryota > Metazoa > Echinodermata > Echinoidea > Camarodonta > Echinidae > Paracentrotus > Paracentrotus lividus. The sequence goes on along the minus strand of CALNVZ010003433.1, from coordinate 19,366,370 downwards.
AATAGAGCGAGTTGTACACAATCTAAATTAGCCTTTGGCGAAACAAACGTCAAATAAAAAAATAATAATAAATTTGGTATATTGCATTATAGAGCATGACATATAATACTGATGTGTGATTTGATAACAGACTTTTTTTTTTTTTTTTTTTTTTTTTTTTTTACTCCACACCTCTATGGGAGCATGACTAGTATTACATAATCTGGTTTTTATCTACAGATGGCGCTAGTGAAGAAATCGTCAAAGGGTTTATTGAGGTTCTCTCTCTCTCTCTCTCTCTCTCTCTCTCTAATCTATCCTTGGTTATATTTCTACTTTCTGCAGCTCTCTCTCTCTTCTCAACCTTTTCCTTTTCTCGCTATATCACTCTTGCCACTCTCCATATAAATATATTTAAATGTTCAATTCTTAACATTTTGTATTGTTATAGTCGCAGGGTTTTTTATGAACTCCGAAGTGATCAAGCTGTAAGCACGCCTTGATGTAACGAGATGATGACAGGGCACTGACAATGATGACATTTAAGAGATAGTGAGAACCCAAAAGGACGCTACACCATATTGGTTTTCACATATGATGTATGGTTTTTTGAGATTTTTATATGGAACAAAAAGGAGAGGAATGCTATAGAAGCAGGGCACTTATGATGCTTGTTTGTAAAGATATTTTGCCCTAATATAGTTTCTGCCAGCAAAACCGCACTTTTCAATGAAAAGAATATTTTTTATTATTGATATATGATATATTATGTATTGTCTGTTATCCAGCTAAATGCATTACTATATCACAAGTAAAGAATAAAACCCGTTTGGTTTAAAGTAGGCCACGGCCAAACAATCAAAATATATATCTCGTATATCAAGTTTTATTATTTATACAGTAGGTCATATTCAAGTAGGTTTTTAAACGACGAACTTGCATCCTCCCATAATTTCTAATATTTCAGCAAAAATTAATAGAAGACTGTTTTCAACGATTTTTAACGAAAATATTATTGCAATATTCAAATATCAATTTGTGTCATCTGTGAAAAAGATGTCACAAGGAAACGAAAGGAGTACTATTTTCGTTTTCCTCTTTATAAAAATCGTGTCAAGGGGTCAGATATGTATTTATTAAAACTAACTTTTGAATGGCGTACAGTATAGGCCTATACAGTCTCGGAAGAATGGACTCTCATTGGCCATGAGATGAGTTCGTGATTTCATTCTCGTGTGCAACTCCCGAGTATGAGGAGTCGCGGAGACGCTTTAGAGACGTGGAAATTGAAATTTTTCATTTTTCAGTGGCGAGCAAGTCGAGAGAAAATCGCGGCGACGTCTCGTGCGACGTCGAGAAAGACCCTTTAGGCAGGTTACTCCTCCTTTTAAAGTGACACCGACATGTAATCAATAAAACCAAGGATTATAGATTGAGTAGGAGGAGAGGTTAACCAGCGTGTGACATTGACACTTACGGGGATCGATCACAAGACTGTGAAGAAAAATAAATATATAATCAGTCTGCTATAGGTTATAAGAGACAGTGATTTTTAGTTATATACACTTGATTGCTTATGTCAAATAAACGAATTAATGTGAGCAATTTGTACACCCTGAAAACAAAACAGATATCCTTAATTAAAAAGGTTATGTAGCATATTTTGCTTCAAAGTGGGAGACAATAATTATAAGTGACCACTATAGATAACATTTACTTTAAGCTGATAAAGATAGGATACAAGGCGTTTAAAATCACACTGAACCAAAGCACAATTTGTCTGTATACATGCTATATGTACGGATGTAATTTTAAAATTGTTTCACGAACGAGTTCTCCTGCATTTAAAGACTTTTTCCATCGCTGGTAGGAAAAATGAAGGGGCTAATTCAAGCCTAGTACAGACCTTGTTTTACACGCCCACTTAAAACGAATTACGTCACTACATATCAAGTCAAACCACTCTCGATGGACGGCCTCTCGTTTTTTTTGCGCAGTTTCCAATTCCATTCTCGAGAATAAATAAAGTGGGAAGTCATTTATCTATCTTGGCATTCTAAGTCATGTAACATTCAAATCATGTACCGAATGTAACCAAAATACGCCACTCTTCTCTCAAAATAATCATTTTTCTTTGGTCGTTTGTATAATTTTTGTTAGCGTCCACTTAACCATATGCCATTCAAGAATATAGGCCATATCTTGTCAAGTGAAGGCAGAAGGCTCCTTCCATATTAATAAAAAAAATCACCAGCCACTCCAAAAGAGCATGTGTTGCGCTTTTGTTTTGTTTTGCCTTCAATTTTTATATTTTCTTTAAGATATTATTATTATTATTTATTCATTTTTTTCTTTTGAGGGGTCAAATATATTCTGGGGACATAAACAATTGACTAAAAGATGTGTTTAAGCACAAATCTTTCATGAATTTCGTTATAATAATATGAATAACATATTATATTCTGAACAATAGTTTTAAAAAAAATAATAATTAAAAAAAATTAAAAAAAAAAAAAAAAAAGTTTATCATTTGTTGAATAGAAGATAATTCTTTGCGTGAATGGGGAGATTCCAATTGGCTGGGAAGGGAATTTTATGCATGCTCTATAGTTTGGTGATTTTTAGCTCTTTTTGCATTCTTATCGTACGTTTTATTTTTCAAAATAATCCTTGTAGAACGCTTTTTGAAAAAAATAAATATACCTCAAACACTAACATTCGCCGCAACCTGGCGCACAAAGTAACACAATCTTATCATTAACTAAGGTTTCCGTTTGAACCTTAATCTAGTGGTTTCTTACTTCATGGTTTCTGCGAATAATAATCCTTCATAAAAAGCGAGACAGAATGTCAGTTTATTTAAATCGCAAGATCAATGCGGTGGCCATTTCTTTCTTTCTTTCTTTCTTTATTTCTTTCTTTCTTTCTTTCTTTTTTTTTTTTTTTTTTACGTTTTATTTTTAGCTGTTAGCTGATTCGCCATATCCATTTTTTTTTTTTAAAGTTGCAGGTATATGGGGAGAGGGCCCTCCTGTCATTTTTTGGACTATCTCTCGTCACAATGTTTCTTTTTACTCTCTGTTGAGTACGTATGATTACGGAGCGAAATTTTGTCTGTTTTTTGTCTTCATAATAATAATAATTCAATTATATAGCGCCTATCAAAATTCTCTATAAGCGCTTTACATTTACAGACTACATACTTAAGTAACTTAACTAATACTTAATCAACTTAAATAACTTAACTACTCAACTTTACCTGACTCATAAAATAACTGAAGTACCAAACTTAACTACGGATTTTGAAAATAACTCCATAATTTCTAGCATTGCTTTACTGAACAGGTTTCATTATTGTTTACAGTTTATGCCCCCATCTCTCTCTCTCTCATCTCTCTTCTTCCTCTCTCTCTACCTCTCTCTCTTCTCTCTCTCATGTCTCTCTCTCTCTCTCTCTTTCTGTCTTTCTCTATTTGGGACATTTCTCCTCACATTGTGGGCTTTTTATTTAATACACAACAACTGGAATGAATTTAATGTGCGAAGTATTACATCTTCCTAGAATCTTAACCGGAAAACAAACATCACAGGTAAACAAGAACTGTTAGCAAGAGCCTTCTCATTCCAATCAAATTTCTCTTTTACTCACTAAAATCGACAGTGTTATATCTGGTTTCATGACGTGCAAATTTCATATTGCATGCCCTGTATTTCTTTTTAAAAGTATTTTGTATTTATGCCCTGGGCCACTATTTAGTAACACAAAGGAGAATCGATCCACATGCGCTATTAAAAGGAAAGTTAAATCCGAGCACCTATAACGAGACCCTATACCATCTGCTTTTTCCCTTAAGGGTGCTATCTCCGCGACAGAATAAAAATCCGTCCCCCCGACGGATAAAAAGTATTAGAGACGTCTCCGCGACAGTTTATGAAAAAAGTCTGAAGTAGTCCCAAATTCGTCTCCGAAAATCAGGAGACGTCTCTGAGACGTCTCCGAGACGTCTCCGCGACAATTCATATTTTAAAAAATAAATCTGAAGTAGTCCCAAATCCGTCTCCGATATTCAGGAGACGTCTCCGCGACAATTGAGGAAAAAAAATCTGAAGTAGTCCCAAATCGCGTCTCGGAAGACGTCTCCTAATTCGAGACGGGATTTGGACTACTTCAGACTGGTCTTGTTTAATAAATTGTCGCGGAGACGTCCGGAGACGTCCTAATACTCTTTATCCGTCGGGGAGACGCTCTTCTGCCGAAGTGAGATTAGCACCCTAACGCATGTAAAGTATTTGGATTGCATTATCAGCTTGAACCACTTACAATAGGACAACGATAACTCTCAGAACCAAGAAAGTCATCTTTGCAGCGTGAGCATCAGAAAGATATCTCCAAAACTTAAGTAAAGGATGAATAATATCGAAGGAGAAGGCAAGATCGACTGCCCAATGATCGTTCGAGATCGCATAACGTCATCTCCTTCTCCATTACGGAATTTGTACCATCTCCATAATAATTCCAAAGCGGCAACTGTTGGGAAAACTGTTTCCTCCTTTCTCTACATGACCATAAAAAGTATATGTATATAAACCCAATAACATGTATCGTTCGTTGCTGTTTATTCTAAGAACAAGAGAAAAACCTTTTAACATGCCATCAACATGTTTTCAGTCGTCCCCATAGACTGGCCACTTAATCCTATCCATAAAAGACGATTGCTCAGGTACGCGCTTCAGTAACATGTAATCAATCTTACCAGGTACTCAATTACTACACTTGCGGATCGAGTGTGGCAAATTTAGATTAATGTCTTGTAAATAGACATTAATGGACAGTAAGGCCCTGCGCCAACTTATTACTTTTCGTCGAAATAGCCGATAAAACCCCTCTGGAAACTTTTGATATACTATGAGATGCCCCATTGGAATTACCTGTTCATTACCCATACTTTCCCATTATATGACCCTTTGAATGATGCGGTATACTAAATAGATATTGCTACTTGAATTCATGTGATATACAATAATTACCGTCAATTGAATGTTGTGATATGACCTCTAGCTATGACCCGCTCCGGTGTGCACGGGCAGCTTGAATAAGGGTACAGAATGAAGAAGAAATGGCCATCTATCGAATCTGCAAGTTGGGCTGAAATTGACGCCAGATATGTCCATATTTATTTGCTCTGTGTCAGCCATATAAGTGATCGCTAGAAAAGACGAATATATAAGGATAGGAAGGCAGCTCGTCTGGCTCGCATTGGCAACTGATGTGCTTAGCAAGCGAGAATCGGTAGTGTTTTGAGCCAAAAAAAAAAGTGGTTAACTTGTTCTTCTGTTACGCAGGAATAAAGGCATGTAAGTTGACCCCTTTCTTTGCTCTCCACAATCCGAAGTTATACAGTGTGTTCACAAAAAATGCTAATGGCACTTTAGATGGGTATAATAATTAAAATTACAAAAACTATATTGTTTATAACTCTAACACCGTAAACTAGCCATTCGTTTTCACAAACTGATGAAATTTTATGTGATATTGGTCAAGAATCCCAAAGATATGAGACATTTTGTCATTACACATCCGGGAAAGCCTCTCCATCCAAGTTTGTATTGAGTAGTAACGGATGTGCTCGAATAAAAGAAACTCAAGTTTGATCATTAATACTTTGAAAAATATTTCAGTAGTATTTATGAATTTAATCACTGTAAAGTGCAACTCATTACCATTCTAATGATATGTCCCTCAGCTCACCAATATTACGCATCGCTGAACAATCATTGTTCTCAAAAGTGGTCTTGCGAAATTGTGAGTGCTTCACCTTTCACGCTCATTGATGATCAAAGTTGGGTTTCCTCTTTGTATTTTGAATAACGCGATCGATCAAGGAGCACCAAAGTAAATACTCACAATTTTGCAAGACTTTTTCAGAACAATGGGGTTTCAGCGATGCGTGGTATTGGTGAGCTGAGAGACATATCATTAGAATGGTAATGAGTTGCACTTTACAGTGATATAAACATCATAGTAACTACTGAAATATTTTGCAAATTATTAATGATCAAACTTGGGTTTCTTTTATTCGATATACCCGGTTCTACTGAATACAAAACTTGGAGGGAGAGGTTTCCTGATGTGTGATGAAAAAATGCTCATATCTTTGTGATTATTGGACCATATCACATAAAATTTCATCCATTTGCAGGAAATGAATGGTAGTTTACGGGTGTAGAGTTATAATTAATATAATATTGTAATTTTAATATTATACGCATCTAAAGTACCATTAGCATTTTTTGTGGGACACACTGTAGACTTAACGAATAATAATGGCCATTATTACTGGGGTAATTCCAATTTTGAGCATTCATTATTCGAATGAGTTTCTGCATATCGATCGCGGCATGTCACTGAACCGAGATGGGACGAGAAAAATAAATGACTTGCTGAGAAAAAATAAATGATTTTCTGAGAATAATCACGATAATGAGTGATAATCTACGATAAGATGAACATAATATACCTATGTCTAGATAAAAAGCCACTGTACAGTGCGTCCCAAAAAGAACTATACACTTTTGACAAGGCTACCAAATTAAAAATGTATGATTTTCTGGGAAAAGTTTAGATATAAAGATCATATCCTCAACTATCATTATGACGCAAAAAATTCCGAAAATAACGCATTCTTCAGTGAACAATGCCCACTTTTGTTAAGGACACAGAAATTAGCCTGCGCAGGAATTCGCTATTCATTTATTACCTTTGTATGGCACGCCAGGAGAGAATCAAAGAATAATGGAATAACTCAGCTAGCAGAGTAAAAGAAGAATGCGTTATTTTCGGATTTTTTTTTTTTTTTTTTTTTTTTTTTTTTTTTTTTTTTTTTGTATCATAAAGATATAGCTGAGGATATGAGCTTTATATGTATCTAAACTATGTTCCCAAGAACCATATATTTTCTATTTGGTAGCCATTTCAAAAGTGTATAGTTCTTTTTGGGACGCACTGTATAGCTGTATATTCATTTTTGTCTCCAAATCATTCTGCAATGTAAAACTGAAAACGAACAAAAATTGAACACTGTTCTCTACGTTGCAAACACTACAACATTGTCAATTATCCTTTGATCAGATAAAAACATTGTAATTTGAAACCAATTATACTCGTTTAGGAGAATAGGACACATGAATGTAGATTAAGGGTACGGGGTTCGAATATCGGCCACAATACTGGTCTTCAAATCGATTAAAATGTAGGATTTCTTCATCTGTCTGTCTGTCTCTCTCTCTCTCTGTCTCTCTCTCTTTCTCACTATATTTTCCTTAACCCTCTCTCTCTGCTGAGAAGAAATACCTTCCATCTATCGATAGTGCTTGGGTAAAATACGAATAAGGAATAAATAAATAAATTCAAGGCCATATGGACGGATACTGAATTTCGTGCTGAATATTAAATATAATCTTTATAGGCAATAAGCTTCTTATACACAATAATTGAAAAATGAAAATTTTAAACATTAACACGAACAATAGTCTTTATTCTTAGACATTGCTGGTGCTCAATCAAAATTCAATACCAATAGTGAAACGCAACAAAAAAAAATCTTCCCTATATATCCTTCCAGAAGATCGTCAATGCTTGAAAAAGAATAAAATAAAGACAATTATTACAAGACGGAAGCGTTTTGTTTTGATGTTAGTACCATCGCCAGGGGAGATGACTGAACTTTCACAACCCACTTCCATGGGACAACTGTGGTGATGAATGTCGCAAGAGCGAGCAATGACTCGAAATTATCAAACACTGTTTTTATTTGCACATCGCTGCGAACAAAAAATAATATTTATTAAAAAAAAAAGGGGGAAAAAAATCACACATTATTACGGAATGCCGTTTGTTTTATGATGTACGCGACTGTTGATAGTTGTACATACCATTTTTTCCCCCTAACTTTTAAATTGAATTATATAAAACGTATATTTTTTAAGTTTAATAGTATATTTTTTTAAGTTTAATATTTTTTCTGTAGCTTTAAATGCCAGTATTAGGCGACTTTATGCTGTGTCGTATACGGGACATTTTGAAAACATTTTACATCTTTTTGACATGAAAATAAAGAAATATTTTCTTGATTGATGGTGATCCTCAAGAACATATCCTTTACATTTGAAATGAAGAATAGTACCGTGTCGCACGGCATACAAAAATAACAGAAAAAACAAAGAGACAAAAACAACAAAAGCATGGAATCGCCCTGTTGCATGTTTGAGCAGGGGTTAAATCTGTTTCTGAGTTAAACACCTGCCGTATATCCTGTCATATCGTTATCCTCTCTATATAACATTATGTAAATAAAATTATTAAAACTGACCCAGAAACAGTTCTATAATGAAAACATATCAAATAGGTCGACTAAACATTTCCCTGTACTTAGAATCGATAGAAATGACTCAGAAATTCAAAAGTTTATTTATTAATGTTTTCCATTCATGCAATCGACCCATAAATGTTGTACAGGCCATTTGCTAAAACAACTATGTTACACACTCTACGTAGGGGCGCCTTAGTTATCTTTAGCCGATTTTCTTTCTTTCTTTTTTTTGTGGGGGTTGTAATTTAGTTTGTTTGTTTGTTTTTTTTATTAATTGATTTTTTTTAAAAATTTTTTTAGAGGATATGTGTATAAATATTTTGGGGTTTTAGAACAAAGGGGTACAGGGATTAGTGTTGTTAAGGGGTCGTTTTGGGCATTTTTTTCTTTTTTTTTTCTGTCAATTTGGAGTTGGGCCCTTAGGCTCGCTTGCTCTCACAAGAGACACGTACTTGTAAAAAAAAATGGTAACAAATTAGGCTTTGCACAAGACAGCATATTGAATTTCAACGAAAATAGAATAAATGATATTCCGTCCAATATAAGCCTGGATATATTTACAAATGAAATACTCATTCCTAACCTTTTTATTTCTCGTTGGCCTACCTGGATTCTACTAACAGATGTATCACCTGATCATGTTCCACGGAAAACATCCATTATAATAATTAAGTTTTGTCAGGTATGTGTTATAATACACCGTTTGTGCCTACAGGTATACTGCACACAGACCAGCCGAACAATATACCAGTCATACCCGCTCCACCTGACCCTAAACGGATGACAGGGCCTTTGGTGAACTATTATTATTGGATAGGTTTATTTTCATTCTGATTTCGGTTTTACCAGTGTAACTGAGGCATACCTGAATAATTTCAGAATAAGCTAAAATACACCCACGACTATCTGCTTCACCCTACAATATACAAAATGAAATCGTACTTTTCTTTGAATATGTAGCCCTAAGGTTATAGCAGAGTGTGAGTGACTTTCATGTACTCAAGTAAAAGGTTGCTTTAAGACGAGACTTAGCGTTGGCGACGGACATTTTATGAGCTTTTAGGTGAAATTGAACGTAAATGTTTGTTTCCCAAATAGATGAAGTGCTAATGGGTGTCGATAAGCTCGGGTGCCCATGTACCAAGGCAACAATCCTCCCGGCTGCTTTGGCATCAAATCCAAGGCGTTACCCTATATTAGGCGACAACCTGAAAATGTCGGAATCTTTAGGAGATCTCTCCAGGTGATTACGGACCTTCCTGCGACTCTATCTACTCTAGGCCTAGGTTACAGCAACCACTTGCGACCACACAAGCAATAGCCAAGTCGCCAGTTGTCGCAACAACGATCGCCTTCTGTGGGACAGGCTTGTGACTGGGTTTTATGTTCAATTTATGGTAAGGGTTCCGGTTGGATACAATGTTGGGTCTATGATATTCTAAAAATGAAGTGTCAAGATAACCCTATACTGGTTCAATTGGCGCCATACAGTATATTGATCCGGAAATGTGTATGGCATAACTGCCCCAATTACACAAAAATTCGTAATGTTGACCTTTGAAGTATATCTTGTCAGAAGGTTGATGACCGAAATAATAGGGTCTTGTATTTGTTGTATAAGCTAGTGAGCAGTGTAGACTGATTCATAGTTGGCATTCACCACGGCTTTCGCTTTTGAGCTATATAACCTATAGAGATAAATGATTTTTTTTTATCAATATCTTGTCACATTACGTCAGTGACATGGTCGGTACTCGAACCAAGAACCCTAGTGGTCCCTAGGCCGACGTCATATCCACTCTACCACAAAGCAAATCGATAGATCCGTTCTTCTGTACGTGAAACGGATGGTACTTTTTGTTTACTGTTTACCCTTTAGACATTTTTCAACAGCAATATCACATAATAGCCGGATGACCAACGTACAAGAAACGGATGGTGTTTTCGTTCATCCGTTACACGTCTGTCAAACTTATTTTTGCGTGCACACAAAGTCTTATAGCCGCTTCGGCGGACAACACCTGGCGATGAACGTCAATCCAATGCATAGAAAGGGCATGAAAAGCATTTATAACGGATATCAATGGATAACAGAAATGGAAGTCGGTTGACATCCGTTACTCGATTGAGACAAATTAAACAAACTTTCCATCCGTTTCTTGTATGTTCTTTAATCATGCCATGTTTGACGATGGAGAAAAGGCGCATCTTTCCTCCCAAGCTGGAAACAATTATTAATGGAGCCTATTTTGAGAAAAGAAAAATAGGGTTTCGGTCCGACGTTTTGGGAGCCATTTTCTAATTAGGAAATGTCGTTCGGGTGTCTCTTTCTTTTAATCAAAGCTGATAAAAACAACATGGCCGTTCTACTTTCTTGACCCAACGTGTGTCATTTTCATTTAAAACTAAACGGTTATGGCGCCTCTGGTAGAATGGTCGTTAGGGATCCAACCTATTAGTGTCATTACACATCGTCGTTGCTTACAATGAAGCTTTGGTAAGTGCTCGAGCAGAGATTACAACGAAAGCACTAGTCCCAGAGGTCTCATCACAATGTATCACACTATTTGCAACACATGATAGTACAAAGATAACCCCTACTTTATGAATAGATAATGCTTCGGTCTCTCAAGGCTGTTTATTGGACTATTTGCGAATAAATACTCGATTTTGATGGGGATGAAATATGATATGGGTATATATCATTTCTCATTATGAGACCAAATGGAGGAATAAGATGCGATCCGGATGACAGTAGCAGCCAAGACGGATCCGTCAGGGACTATTGAATTATCACGGCGGTGACTATTGCACCGTTGTTATGGTAACAACGATGATATGTAATACTGGGATTAATGATATATACGCTCGAATCCATGGTCGTTAACACTATAAGCTAGCCACCACAGATGGATTCATTTTTATAACAAAACGGTGGAGTAATAGCGTCGCGTCCATGTCCCTGTTGGTTAATACCATGACGAACATGATAGAAGTTAAAAAGAGTTTACATAAATTTTACCATTCGGTCTGTCGCGTCCAGATTGTATGAATAATATATACAGGTATCACGTTCGAACGCAAATTCATTGTATTATCAATGATTTTTATAATTTTGTCTTCTGTCTTTCTAAAATTTAATCTATACAGAAAATAGTGTGTACATGTCATTTCACTTTTTTTTTTTTATTTTGCAATCAGAGCACTTTCAGCTGAAAACCTTATTTCGCAATTTTCAGGAATCTTAATAAAACATAATACCAAAAGTCACGGAAGTCTATATCTAGAATTCGTAACTATGCTCTGTCCATCATAATGTTGCTTTCGTTTGATACATAGGCCTACACGTAGGTCTTTTTTCTATGTATGATGAAAATTCGATGATTTTATTTGACTTTATGTCAAGTATATTATGATAATTATGTAACATTAGAAATAATGTACATTTACATCATAATTGCTCTCTTTTTCCATTCCGAATATGTAATTACAGCATATTCCGAAGTCAAGATTGACGTTTCTGCAACGTATGTATGCACAAAATCAGTAACTTTGATTATTTTCATTTATGATGTGAAAATCGGGAATTGCAAGAAACTCACCCATGATAAGAGGGTAATATATCAGAGGTGTTAAAGATATATAGCTTACCAAGCAAATTTAGAATTCGCTATACGATAATGTCAAATCCGTCAATCTGCCAGATCAAATATCTTGCCATGAGACTTGCACAAATAAATGCTAGACATTGCTTTTCAATCACTCAAGTTTATTTGATTTTTATCCATCATTTTGCCTCGCTTCCGTTTCTAAATTATGACCAAAGAAGAGCGTAATACTCTCCGTCGGTGTCATTTAATTATGTTTTGGGAAGGATTTCCATTATAGCAATTTGACACGAATGTCCAAAATTTAAGATACAAAATATTAAAAGATGTCATCAATAAATGAATAGTACTAGTGGATAATTATGAAGATTCTCATAGCCAAAATCATGAGAATGTATTAGTCCAGCACCCCAGCAAGTTTTACCTGTCAAGGTTGTACTTTGTTATTTTTGTTAGCATTCTAGGATTCATTGTCATCCAATACACTCCAAAGGTTTCACTGGAAACTTTTAGTATCTAAACATAATTATTTCCAATTGTGTTTTCAATCAGACGGAAAAGCATATTATATTGGAGTAATCCGATAGGCTCATACACAGATTAACTTTTAATACATCGCTTAATGCGATAGAGCCGGTAAAATCATCGATCGTGTATGGTTCATCACAAAGATACTATACTCGCTTCTATTTGTAAAGATTCTGAAAAAGCAAGCGAATTGGAGCGAAAAAGCTAGAAAAGTGGCTGAAAATTTGGCTATAGTCAGGAGATTTCCTGAAAAAATACTCCGTCGTCAATATTGTGCATAGATATATTACTATGTTCGGTAGCCTGGATTATAATCAATTCCGTGGTTATAATGACACGTCAAAAGTCAAATGTTTTGCACATTTTCGTACGGTACGAAATCTGAATTTATGAATTTGACAATCGAAGAAAAAAGTACATCAACCACATTTTCCTTATTCTTTTTTTTTTTTTCAAACTAAACTTACTGAACTCAATTAATCAATGCTTATTGTTGCCGCTTATTATGAATAAGCAATTCATGATAAGACATAGTGATCTATTTGAATAAAATTGTCATTATATCGATCGATCCTTTTCATTTTGTCAAAAGTTGTTATTTCTTTACGTAAAGAGCAGATGCGCAACAGGATATTTCAATTCGAAGGCCATTAGAATATATTAATACAATCCATAAAGCAAAAACATCGAAGTAGGCCTACATATTGACGGAAATTTTGAACCATTTCTCTTTGTCCTCAATATAGGTAAATAGGTGAGTTTATATAAACCTCAAGTACATCAATATTTTGAAAATGAAAATCCTCCCCTCGAGTATAATGCGTAGGCCCTTTCGTAGATATTGGATACTTTATGGATTTCTACAGTGGCTCAAGAATTTTTTTTTTTTTTTTTTTTAGAATAACGCGTCAAATGCAGCAAATAACAAAAGTATAGGAAGCTGATAAAATCTTTGGTTTTTTGTTTGTTTGCTTGTTTTTATTTCATCAAATCAAACATAAAAAGAATAATACTGTTTGAAAAATTATACAAGATACGGCGGATTGCATGTATTTCCCATTATAGGCTTAATAACCTTGATAACACATTAGCACGGTTCTCCAATATATCTCAAACAATCACAATAAGTCTCCGTTGTTAATAAACAGAGCGATATAAAACCCCAATATATACTGACTGGAAAGATATATCAATTTGTCGTTAATACTCAATTCAAACGCAGTCCTTAAAATATTGCTTTAGCCAGGGGGCCTCTTTGTCATGTTAGGTTATTGATGGGCGTTTTTTAAATTAGCTTGATATGGGTCAAATTTGACTTTGAAAGGGTGAGGTGGAGATAGAGAAGGAAAGGGAAAGAGAGATAAAAGAGAAAAGGAGAGAAAGAGAGAAAGATACAAACTTACCGGAGTTCGGACAGAGACTTCAAGTTCGATTATCGATGTCAAAGGCATTCACAAATTCTGAAAATATAATTAAAAAAGACAAAGAATTTGGGTTATTTTTTATTACATTCAAGATCATTAAGATAATACAGTTTTTAATATTTAAAAATACATCTCTCTTGTTCTCTCTTTCTGCCTCTTTCTCTTTCTCTCGTTTGTGGCTTCATACAAAGGAGTCATACATCAAATCATAAAAATACGAAGACAAGATAGCTTTGAATATTAATAATCTTCTCTTTTGAACCCAAAACTTTCACAGAACAACTTCACTCCGGGTTTTAGACAACTGGCGGCACCACCAAACTTGACAATGATGTGTTGTTGTTCTCATTTTCACTTTAAAAAATGGGGAAAAAATAAAGTTATGACTTCATACTTCATCAAATATCCATTACGTTCCCCGTAAACTATATGACACCTAAATATGCATGCAGGCACATTAAATGTATATCGCAAACGTGGCCTTGCAAACGATCGATTGTACATGAAACGTGCTTAGCTTTAAGCAATAATTTTACCCACCAGTTGCATGGGGGATTGGGGGCGGGATGGGGGTTGAAAAGGGTGAGGGAAATTTGTCGCTACATGTTTTCCTTTTTGTGCCATAAGGGGTGAGAGAAGAGATGAGCGATTGAGTGAGATGAGAAGGGAAGCAAATCGATGGAAATAATATTAATGATAAAAAAACCTAACCCCTCTTGATCTACGCATACTTATACTATCGCGGACATTTAAAAAAAATGTATGCCCCCCCCCGCTCCCTCGATCCCGCGCTTTTTGGAACCGTGCTACGCCCCTGATAACTACAAACAACCCCAATCTGAACCTGATCCACTAAATCGAGATTAACTTTGGAAGGAAAGGTGATAGACCTATGGAAATTTCATCTTAATCCCATTACCATGACGTTATAAGATCAGAACACTCTGCACACTTCATTCTCTCTTTCATCCTCCCTCTAAATTCCCGCGAAGGCAAAGTTTAAATGGTTTAAACACGACCGCCCTATCCTATCACAATATACCTCAGTCACAACGTAAAAGTGACCCAAAATTTTAAACCCACACTCTAAATGACAAACAGTGAAAAATCACTCATCAAAACGTGAAATTCGAGTGGACTGTTTCATAAAGGGGAAAATTCTTCACGTCGCCAATCAAAACCCGGTCCGTTTTTATTCAATTTCATAGCATGTCTGTTACCTGGTTTAAAGGCACACGCCACAATGACTTGTTGATAAATGATCAGGAATAATAGCATACAAGTATTTAGGTCGATTTAGAGTGAAAAAAAGTGAAACAAGTAGAAATATTCAGCCTGCATCATTATCAACATTGATCGCCGGAAAACAAGCTCACTCAGTCAACGAGTGGAGACGACTAAGCTCCAAATTACGCAAACCTAAATCGTTTCCCACTCGATTTGGAGTGAAATTTCCTTCACTCGAAATATAGAGTAGCAAATTCACTCCTTGATATTCAGGAAGCACCGAAAACTTGTTTCGATCTCGAGGTGTGACTTGGAACTATTGCTAGAGGCCTACAACTCCCAAGTTCGAAAAAAAAAGTCACTTAAAAATCTGCATATTCGAACGGATTATGGACCTCTAAAGTGAAATATCAGACATCCCTCACACTTCGTCTGTTTGTGAGGATAGGTTTCACCCGTCATTTGATTTGATTTTTTTTTTTTTTTTTCAACTCCGCCATGAGGAAGGTAATATTTGCATTTTAGAAGGAACTTGAAACTGCATGTGATCTATTCAGCAGTAAATCCTTAATTATTATGAAGTGAGTTTCAAAGTAGACGTTCCGGATTTCATTGAAAGTGTATGAATTTAGTGAAATGCAAGAAGGGAGGGAGAGAGAGAGAGAGAGAGAGAGAGACACACACACCACACACACACACCACACACCACAGATGGTAAAGATAGAGAGAGAGGGGAGGAGGGAATTAGGAGTGAAGATGACAGAAAGAAGAGATGGATTAACAAAAAAAAAAAAAAAACTTATCACTTATAAAATTGTCAATGAAAAGAAAACCAATTTATGAAACCAAAATTCATCAATTTCAATATAATAGAGTACTTCAATTTTCCAGAGAAGGGAGATAGGATCTGGCCTGGTGGTGTCATAATATTAGCAAAAATATAATTAGTGTCACAGACAAAGTACAATACGTGTAAATTTTCCCTCCCCTCCGCGCTTAACCTTGGAGGTGTTTCACCAAGTCGATCGTACGGCTACGATCAACTTTACCACCGACTGGTGATCAGTTCCTGTGCTGAATGATTGAGAATGTGATTAGTGTAGCACCTAAGAAGATGTTCCAGTCGTTCGTAACTGTACGAGCGACTTGGTGAAACACCCCCTTGTGGAAAGTAATAACGGTGTCTGTCCATTATCATAAGAATGAATCTAAATTAGATGTGAAAATATCGATCATAACCACAAAGTAGTATCCAAGGCTGGTTGATTCTTTGTTATGAAAATGATGGAATAGCTGAGTGTCAAAAAGGCGTTATCTTTGTATTTAACATGCTAAATGTACTTTGCTACATCAACTTTTTAAGCATCAGCTAGATTCCCGAACTATACTCTATATGTCCTGCTTCATTACCCACAATGCAACATTGATTGCAAATTTATTATCTGACCTTTAAATTCATACCACAAATGATGTTACCAAGTAACAAAATGTATTTAATGTCCTTCCATACATTCATGTTTGGAATGTATGTATATATTCATGTTTTCAGATATTGATCCAATAAAAGGATCTTTTTTAACTGAAATTTACAAAGTATTGCCACTCATATCAAAAGTTATTTTCTCAGTACTAAATCTAAAGTCCTACGGTACCATCGACAGCCAACCTGCTACAATATGTATATATAAAACGTGCGTAGTATGAACGACAAGGTTTCGCACGTTTGCGTACGTTGTTTGAGGATTACACTGCCATTGCAAAGAAACGGTTACATCGCCATTGTTTGTAAAAGTGTATAGAGAAAGCGAAGTTGAAACGAAATAGCGTTCTCTACGTCGCAAATACGTTGACCGTGTCCCTTTAAGCATAGGATTCAACTCCATTCCGGCTCTCAGCAGATGATATATCATTTTTGGTCCATTGTACTCAGCCTCAGCACACTCCAGCAATTCATATTTAATGTTGGTATATTATTTTTTTGTGCAGCCATGCAAGTGGATATGCTTTTAGGCGGTTGCCTACAGAGTCTTCATTTTCGATGAAATCTATTGAAAAAAAGCTGTAATCAGTAATGCTAATCAAAGCTGTATATATTATAGTATACAGAAATCGACCATATTGGCATTTTGATCTGAAAGTACAAAGGTTGATATATTTTCAAGTGAAACAATATCCAATAGAAACAAAGAAAGTTTTTTTTTAAATAAATATAATACTAACAAAAATGCTACGCTTAAACGTCCATGATACAAAGTAGATGTGTTATAGGGAGACTGGGGTAATTATGGCCGCTTTGTCTTAGAGCGCTTATAATTCTTTGCTGCATTACACAATGATAACTTAATTTTACACCTACCTAGCTAAACTCTTCCTACTATCACATGAGAAAAATCAGCCATTTACTTCAAATGTTGTGCTTCAGGGAGCCTAAAGTGTACGACAATCACAGTTCTGTTCGTTGGAAAGTGGCAAGTCTGCTTTTTTATTTGGGGTGTGATATTATGAATTAAAATCATTTTTAAGATGAAATTTTGATTGAAACAGAAACAATAGGAACTAACAAACAAAACAGAAAAACTTCCACCTGAATATCTTCAAGAGTAGAGATGTAAAGAGGGATCAAACTGAAAATGTCACTTGGGGTAATTACGGCCCTCAATGCATAAACAGTGTATAAGCGTAGATGGGGACATTAACTTGTATGATTATGTACTTAAATATATGTATTGCTATGACTGCAAAATTTCAAAATTTTGGCTGAAGAAATTATTGATTAAATCATTGTTGGTGGTTGATAAGTGTATTAGGAATAACCAACAACATTTATTATACATTACCATAATTGATTAGCATAATATCTTTGAATTCATACAGTCATTGCAATATATAGGGGCCATAAATACCCCCAACCCGTGGGTAATTATGGCCCCCAAAAGTTGTTAACATAATGGTAAGTAATCTGCAAATGAAAAGTCACACGTTTATATTTTCCTTTGTATATTATAGGTATATAGACTAACTGTATTTTTACATAATTAGAATATTACTGGACTTTACATTTCATGGTAAAAATAGGAAATGTGAAAAGGGGGCCATAATTACCCCAGTCTCCCCTACACCCATGGCGATAAAAAATAAACCTCGAGCACTCCACTGAGTGGATTTTGGTTTATTCATGTGTGCAAGGTATATATTCATTAATTATGAAATATTGGTATTTATTGTAAAGGATGAGCACAAGAAATAAGTCGCTTGAATGAGAATTTTCATTCATTGGTTCCCATTGAAAAACGATGTCAAGCGCCCACCCCTCCCCCCCCCCCCTCCCCTCCGATCGATCCCTTCACTTCTATTGCATGTCATAATTCTTGCAATCTCCATTCTCGATTAGTACCGCTGTTTTCACTCCTTGTTCCCTTTCATTAGACCTCTCTTTTCTGTACTCCACATAATGCTACCTCTTGCCCCAATTTCAGACGAGCTCTTACAATCTAGAATTCGCTAATCGAACTCGCAGAAATCGGTATTGATTTCTTCTCCTTTTCTGTGATTGATGTAATTTTCATGTTTGCGGTCATGCACATCTTATTTTCAACGATTTTTTTTCACTTCCGCTGTTTTTTTAATGCTTCAAAAGAGTATAAATTTATATCTCCAATGTTTCACTTTCTTTGTCATAAATTTCGAAATCATGTGTGTCTGCACACCTCTCTTTTTGTGAGAATTTGTCCTCACATTTGTCCTCACATTTCTTCTCTATCTCTCTTCCCTTCTCTCTCTCTCTCTCTTTTAATTCTAGGTATGTGTGGCATTTTCCCCTCTTCTTTCTCTTACTCCCCTTTTTGTCTTTATATCTATGTATCTCTCCGTCTTCTTTAAAACTGTTCAAAATTATCAAATTACAAATCGTGCATAACATTTCTACGATCTCCAATCATTGAAACATGTTTATTATGATATTAATAAGCAATGTACGGCTATATTACCAGATTCAAACAAACAAATTAAGAAGTTATAATCGGCTTTATGTATGACTACGTAAATATGAATATTATGGCATTATACAATAATTGTACCTTGTTGAAAGTATTCATTTCCAAAAGTCAAGGTGCAGTGGCCATTTAAATTTTATTGAATAAAGGGGCTATCAGCAGAAACATGACCTCAGATAAATTCCCCTGTGATTGATAATAATTGTGGTCACTGTACCTCAGTTACAATCAATGAGGCATACACCAAATCCACTAACTTTGGAGCAAAAATGACGTGTTCCTCAGTATGGCCTAGATGTTACTGTTCGCGTAGTCCATTTTGTTGGTGTGACGAGGCATTTGTATAGGGTGTCCGAGTGGACAATTGAAGGGATGGTCAAGTTTGAATGTTTTGTCAACGACGGTAATTGTTTATTTAATGGGGAAAATAATTAATAAAGTGACAATACCAAATATACCACTATCAAAAATTTAATTGACAAACGAAATAGAGCAACTCTTTGACCCTAATGATGCAGTGGCGGGTCCGGGGCGCTTTTTTTTTTTTTTTTTTTTTTTTGAAAACAACACGTACACGTTGTACACGTTAGATTCGCAAACTATTCGGCTGCCCCCGCCCTATTTTCAAATTCTGAATCTACACGGATGGGCTGGGATTATGAGCCTATGGCCCATAACCTGAGAGGCAATAATCACGAAATGAACACGAAATATTTATACATATACGAGGGAACAATGTGGTAAAAAAAAAATCACATTAAATGTTCCTGAACCGGAAATTAGTTGGTAGCTGGTACACACACATAATATATGTGAGATATTGGATAGCAATGAGAAGGCTTTTGACAACAGGTTGTGTTTATCTGTAATGTTTGTTTTTCGGTTACGATTCTAGCAAGATGCAAATACTTCGCACATTAAATTCATTCCTGTCGTTGTGTATTAAAAAGGCCACAATATAAGGGGAAATGTTACATAAAGACTGTGCTAAGAGAGGGAGAGAGAGACTGGAAGGGAGAGGGGGAGTAGGTGAGAGAGACGAGGGGAGAGTGAAAAAAAATAGAAAAACTCTTGATACTAATCAAATGAGATAATATAATCTCGTTGAAAGGTAATAGAGAGAGACAGAGAGAGAGAGAGAGAGAGAGAGAGAGAGAGACAGACAGAGAGAGAGAGAAAGAGAGACAGACAGACAGAGAGAAAGATAAATAGCATCTAATTTGAAAACACATACAATCACCTGTCATAAGCATTGCAACAGCTAAAATCCGATCATTTCTTCATTTTATTATAAGCCTTTGATGATTTCATCCATAACAAAAGTGTTGTGATTAAACGAAAATGATCGACATCTCTCTGGTAAAGAACAAAATATATCAAAAGGCATGTGGAATTTTATAAAAATGCCTTCATTTTTAGCTATGTTGCAATATCCCATCATATACAATGTACTAGGGTACACCCAGACATTATAGTGCAGTGTATAAAATGATGAATTTCCTACATGATTTTTTATTTTATTTTTTATTTTATTTGTTTATTTGTTTATTTGTTTATTTGTTTATTTTATTTTTATTTTTATTTATTTTATTTTTATTTTATTTTTTTTTTATTTATTTATTATTATTATTATTATTATTATTTTTATTATTTATTTATTTATTTATTTATTTATTTATTTATTTATTTTTTATGTATTTATTTATTTATTATTATTATTTTTTATTTTTTTATTTTATTTATTTTATTTTTTATTTTTTTTGGGGGGGGTAAGGGGATATCAATGCTGCCACGGTCGTGCCCTCCGTCGTTTCCGCCCCGCCCACACCGTCCGCCTGGCGTTTATGCTCTGTTGCTCTTTCTCGTTTTCGTGTTTCTCTCTCTCGTCTTCGTCTCGTCTCGGTCTCGTCTCGGTCTCTCTTTTAATACACACGTACTATAAAGGGGGTTGTTTCACACCATGGGTGTTGTTCTCTATGACAGATTCGAAGGTCGTTTTCACGGAGAGGTGCTACATTTCGAACCTTGTCAAATTGTCCCGCTTGTTCCTTAGTTTGAAATGTCAACAGTATACATCACATACAGCATGTACAAGCACAATAACCGCGATCTATTTTCATCTACTAGTATGTATGATGCTTATTTGCTTCTTTATGAATACAATAATAATCGAAATACAAGTCATGGACATCTAGATTTGTTCCCAAACAAAGTATGCGTTATTGTCAGGTCCATTTACAATGTACTACCTCTTATTGACAAAAACAAATACAACAGCGCAGACGCTCCAACAACAACAGCAACAACATTAAAATATTAATAACAATAATAATTATGACAAATAAAACTGCGTTGCTATTATTAACCTACAGCAAATCAATTGTTTCAATAGGTCATTACATCACCCGGGTCGAGTGTGACGGGTGTAGATTAATGTCTGGGAAAAAGCTATGAGTAAAGTGGTCGGGATTCGAGCCGCATACCTATGGTAGCTAGACCACAAAACACCTTTCTCGCTTGAGCCTGGTTATTCCGTTCAAACATAATGTTCATCAGACACTACGTTTTAAGAAAGTGCAGAAACCTGTCTTTGAAATAAAAGCTTTTTCTTGCAAAACCACACTGATTGTTGAGAGAAGGCTAAAACGCAATTAAACTTTAAATATAGTCTACTATGGTTTGGCAATGACATCCATTATACACCTCAAATTGAACAAGAATATCATAGCCTAATCGTGACTGCAGCTAATATACGGTTTAAGATTATAAATGAAGCGAGGGATAAAGTGATAAAAACTTCACGTAGATGAAATATTACGTGTCTGTTTTCATGAACGTCAAAGTTTCATTTCTTCTTAGATGAGATGCCACTTTCGATTGCTTTCATCAAATCTCCACTCAGACGGAAATGAACATTTTTACAGTGAGAAATCGACAGCAAAGAAGTCGAAATTACAATAAACAAAGCGCGGGACAACTTAAACACGATGATTCATTGTATTTGTTTTTAATGCAACGCTCAGAGCTACATGCCTATTATGTATGTCTAAGGATTTCTAGTAACAAGGAGATATGTTAGTTTTGAATTTGTTAAATAATTCTACTTGAAAATCCCTTTATCATGTTTATAAAATTCTCAACTTCAAGCTATTCATTTTTGGGAGAGTGGAATAAAATTGAGTACACCTATTACGATCTTACAAAACTAATGTTGAATATGTTCATAGTTTATTTGAGCAAATGTGATCCAGGAATGGCTGAAAAGAATAAAAAAAACGTCTTAATTGACGTGTGTCAGCCTACACATTGATTTTACTTCATCTGCCAGCACACACCTAAACCGAATCGAAATTATATTTGCCTGTATACACAACACAAACTGTGTGTGGTATCACCCTGCGCTTGTCAGGCAAGGAAGCACTGAGCCTTTCGCTGAGTTTTATCCGCGTCCCGAAAGGCGTATGGTAACTCTCGGACAAAAACATTAAATTTTGCCAGAATTCAATGGAGGAAATAATGTCAATATGAGACTATCTTCAGCAATATCCACAATACAATTTTAGAGTCGCAGATCTTTTAAAGTTTTGAAAGACCTTTTAATCTTTGAGGGCAAAAAAATCTTCTTGGTTGTCGATATTTTCTCCAAACTAGTTTCATCTATTCTTACACGTTGTGGGTCAACAGGAAATCTAGAAAGTATCAATTAGATACTGATGCCGACTAAAGTTCCCCTTTAAAGGTGCACATAATCTGGACTTACGATTGGGGAAAACACTTGAGCAACAGGCGAGGCAAGAAAAGACCCTTGCTACATCCTTGATCGTTGCGACGGGTTGAAGTGAACAGAAGATACGTTACCAAGTGTTACAATCTCAGGGAACACTTCTAACCGGCATAATTATCCACGGGTGTCTATTATATCCATTCGTTAGATCATGTAGATGGTGAAGAATACACTAAATATGCACGAATGTAATCCCGTAACTATTGAGAACGAGGAAAAAATATATTTTGAATCGGGTCAAATTGTGTTGAATGCATTGTATCAAAGTAGGGTTACCATGCTTAATATTATTATGAAGGTTAAGTATTTATTTTGCTTTGTTTGTAGACCTGGTGAAGCCCCAATGATGGCCGAAAGCTTGGAATAAATAAGGACGTGGAAAGCTACGTTTGGACTCATTTTTATTTTACTATTTTCGTCTAAAATAGTTCGTTATTTTAACCTTGCTATAGCGGTTAGCTCCTATAAAGATAAAATTCGAAACACTCAGGTATATCTCAGTAATGGCGATATGGTCCATCAACATGTCGTTAGTCTCAGATCATAGACCTTTAAGTTCATGGTCAGATCACAGTTGATGGTAGATAATAGGTAGGCCTATACAATACCCTGATGCAATTCTTTTATTATTATTTAATTTATATATATATATATATTTCTATCAATGATTATTATTATAATTCTGTTCCTCCAAATGGTAATAAAGGCTTGTTTTTGTTTTTGTTTTTGTTTTTGTTTTTGTTTTTTGTTTTTTGTTTTTGTTTTTGTTTGTTTTGTTGTTTGTTTGTTTGTTTGTTTGTTTGTGTTTTTTTTTTTTTTTTTTTTTTTTTTTTTTTTGGGGAGGGGCTTTTTAATAAGTAGCGAAGAGCTTGCCAAGTTCTGTCTCTTATTACGCTGAACGTAAGAATTACGTCTGTAATTGTAAGACTATCTAGCAGCGTTGCTCATGCACTGTCCATTGAGCTATATACTAGGCTCACCATTACATACATATTATATACTAGTACTTAAACTCTCCACTCTTACAGGATAGCTAAGCCCGTATATTGCATAATTATAAGAATATCATGGATCACTTCTACCGAAAACGTTTTTGATAAATTTACATCGTAGGTGATTAAATGTTAACGAGGTCAGACGAATGCTTATCATAATTACCGTTGACAAATCTAGAAGGAATGCGATGGAACATTGATCATTTGACCTCATCCGAAGCGGAGATGTCGACGTTAATAAAAAAGAAAAATATGAGTTGTGAATGTTTAAGGGAAGTATCAATGATCTAACAAGATATTAACCAAAATAGTAGATGTAAAATCATAAATATTTGTTACTGTTAGCCGAAATGATAGCAGTACAAGTATACAGAAAAGTATTACAAGCGAAAGAAGAAGGAGGAGAAGAAGAAGTACATGTAAGTGTAGTACAAGATAGTACTGGTAGAAGTAGTAGTAGGAAGTAGTAGTATAGAGAGTAGAGTAGTAGTAGTAGTATGTAGTAGTAGTAGTAGTAGTATAGTAGAGTAGTAGTAGTCAGCAGCAGCAGCAGCAGCAGTAGCAGTAGTAGTAGTAGTAGTAGTAGTAGTAGTAGTAGTAGTAGTAGTAGTAGTAGTTGTAGTAGTAGTATAGTAGCAGTAGTAGTAGTAGTAGCAGCAGCAGCAGCAGTAGCAGTAGCAGTAGTAGTAGTAGTAGTAGTAGTAGTACACACTAAAAACTGGAAGGGTGCAAAAAGGGTGCATAGGGGTGCACACCGTCTTTTCTGAACGTGTGCACCCCAGAGGGCGTGCTTTTGCACCCCAAGGGGTGCATGCACTACGGTCAAGGGGTGCACACTACCAGGGGTGCTAAGTTGCACCCTTCTATAGTCTCACATGATGGCTGCCAGAAAATGTAATTTTATTTAACTCATTCTATTTTCATTAAAATCAAATATGTTATTATATATTTTGGTTTCATGTTATAAAATAAGTTATTTAAGCAAAAATTGTCTCATGAACTATCTTTTTATAAGGATATTAATGGAAAACTATCAACTGACTTAACATTCTTGTCTGAAAGTGTCTGTAACTCAGACTAATGTTAGCGGCTTTTCTAACGGTAGTGTGGCCCATCTCACTCAGTTCAAGGGTGTGGTACTTTATGGAATTCGATGTCAATTTGTTTTAACACTCTTGTAGCGCTGTTTTTTGTAAGACCTGGCAGAAAATCGCACCCAATTTTTTGTATTATATTTTTGTCAGTACTAATTTCATTTCTAGAGAAACTATATGTCTACTACCCCAAAGTGACTAACCCCTCTGCCACACCCCCAGAAAATTGGAAGAGTC
>CALNVZ010003433.1:19298856-19339254 GCA_940671915.1 Paracentrotus lividus | reverse complement strand
CATATTTTATTGTTAATCATGTTAATTGATTAGACTTATATTAGTGTCTATCTTTATTATTATTATTTTTATTTTTTTATTATTTTTTTAATACTGTATTTGTAAATATAGGCCTATATAGTCAATATTCATATTTTTTAATAGTTTGAGTGCGTTGGTCATGCATTCCAGTGAAAGCCTAGAAATGTTGGTAGCACATAATCTGGCATGACCCTTATCAGTTTACTTATAACACAAATATATTTTTCATTACTAACTATATAGATTTGATGGCTGCATGTTACCCGACAATTCCACGGACGTTTAACGAGAAGGATTTCATCAATAAGGTAAAAAAATAAATAAATAAAAAAATACACACACACACACACACACACACACAAGAGGAAAAATACCGGACATGTTGGCGCAATCAGTAGAGCGTCTGCCTCATGAACGGGAGACCGTGGGTTCGATCCCCGGTCGGGTCATACCAAAGACTTTAAAAATGGGACCCTCTGCCTTCTCGCCATGCAGGCGCTCGGTATTTGGGAATGGAGAGGGGTAATAATAACATTTCATGTTATGCAGGGCCCACTGGAAGAGCAGTTGTCAAAATTGAAGTGGCTACCCTGGGTAAAGAAAACGCTATTATTATTATTATTATTATTATTATTATTATTATTATTATTAAATGCTTTATTACTGTTATAAAAAAGAAAGAAAGAAAATGTAAGAAAATAAATATCATCACTAGCTCACTCAATTCCTGAACTTTTTCGGAGTCGTTGGGGGTTCAAAAGGAGAAGAAACGCATTTTCCATTGTGTCTTCCTGAAAGTACCCCAGAATAAATTTGCAGCGAAAATGTTAGGTTTTCTCATCTTGAAAAAGGCCTTTTATTGCACTAATAACACTTATAGCAAATTCTGATTGTGATTTATTTAAAAGATCTTCTTTGTCTTTTTTACATCTTAGGAGCCGGTGGTGCCAACCCCTACAGCCCTTGTCATCCAGAGGAATCCATTGATCATCAAAGACGTCAACATTCACGAAGATGCTGCCACTTTGATTCCTTTTGCATTATTGGGTTTGAAATGTCCACGATGTGGTAGGAAAACAATGCTTATATATATATTTTTTTTTATATATCTTGGTAGTTTACCCACAAAATTTATTTGTAGCTTCATGTGTGTCAATAGATATTATTGTCCTACAGCTCCTAAGTTTTACTCTACATTAGGCCTATGTGTCATTATCTGTTGTAAAATTGCTTTGTCATTTTACACAAATCAGCATTCTTATTTTGTTTTTTTTTCCATCAAATGTTTCTGAACATATTATAAATTTTTGTATTGTTCTTACAACATATTTTAAAACGTGACAATTTGCTTATTTTGAAACATACTAAAGAATGGACGTTGTGGGTATAGGATTTGAAACATGATGAGGGTAGCGGTTGGCAGCCCAAAATTTAAAGAATAGGGGTTCAGTGACTGTTTTCAATAATTCAAATAATAGAGGGGGCCATACCTGTTGTGCCCCTATTTGGATCCCCACTTAAATAGACATATCGAACATCGTATACCTATTCTCACCCTCAACAGTATTGCACATGACTGAAAAAGTTCATTAGATGCATTTTCTATTTTACAGGTGTTAAAATGTATTAATAATTAATTAAAAAAGCAGTGTGTTGGCGACCATTTTGGTATATTCTGAAAAGGTATCGTTGTCCTTGTAATTCCATAAAGCACTTGCATGACCAGATCCGATAAAATCTTAAACAAAAGGGAGATAAAAGAACAATGGCCCTACAATGAAATTTTGGAGGATGGAATTTTCAGTGAATGAAATTAAAAATGTGTTTCAAATACCTGTTACGTTTTGTTTATACCTTTTGCAAATTTAAAATTGCCAAAAGATACAAGTACAATGGAAAAGTAATAAGCACCAAGATCTAGAGAGGATAATTTTTTTCCTGCGTTGCCAAGGAAAGAATCAAGTCTTGTATGCAAAGCGGTTTGTAATTTCTTGCAACACTCCCAAATTTGCTTCTGTTTAATACATAATTTTGTTTCATAATCATGACCCTGTTTGGCGAGCATCCTCCTTAGCGCAACGCAGCACTGCATGGCGCGAAAGAATCTTTCTTTTTGGGAGTGGTTGTTGTTCGTTTTGTTTTGTTTTCCATTGTACCGGTATCTTTTGGCGATTATTCATGAGAAGAAAAAAAAATGTATAAACAAAACCTAAAAACATTTTTAGGAGAAATGTGAAACAGTATTATCATAAAAGTCATTGACTGATAATCCTCATCTCATCAAATTTTATTTTGAGCACTTGTTCTTTGTCTCCCTTTTGTTTCAGAAATGATCAGGTCTGGTCATTTACCGCTCTCAGGAGTGAAAAGGAAGAATTCTACCCTTTCAGAAAATATCAAAATGGTCGACAATATGAACTAAATAAAACATACAAAAGACTTGCAAAATAGAAAAAAAATGCAGATATTTCTAGCTATGACGCAATACTTATTGCGGGTAATGGTTCATGATATACATGTAGTTAGATGTTATGCTGGTTACTAAAATGAATCATGAATTGGCTAGCATTGACTTTTGACTGACGTTTCCGGTTGGAAGGTGCCAAAATAATGTTGAATAGAAAATTGTTGCCCAATGCTTTTACCGTAATATTAAATTGTTGTATATATAATGTTGTCTTAATCCTAAACTGTTTTACATTAATACCTTGCATATTCTTCCATGTATGTATCCATGACTTTGTGCTTAGATGAATTAATGCTAACTTACATAGGCTAAAACCATCATAATTTCCACGATGGTGACATTTATACTGTATGCATTTTTGAAAACACACTTGCGTTGATTGTTATAGAGACTATGTACAATTTAATGCCCTTTTGTAACACTAGTATTTATATGTGCCTTTGATATATAGGTAACAAATTTGAGTGTCATAAAGTGTAGCTTCTAAAGTAAACAGTTTTCAATATTTTATAATATATATATATTTATTTTTTGAATAACAACAAGCCTGTGTATTTTCTTGCCTTTTAAACTGATTATAGTCATGACAAATAAATGAGTTCTTTGATATTATCGTTGAAACAGCAGCCTTCAAATAAGTTATGTTATTAAGCATATTGTAACTATTCAATTTTATGTATAATTTACAGTGAAATGACTGGAATATATAAAATATATACGAATTAGAGCGGGAAATTAAAGTAAATACTTGATGAAAGTTCACTAAATTCAGGTTATTATACGTTATCTTTCTAGACACATTATTATGCGTAAAGTGATTTGTATGTGCATACTGGTTGGACTTAAGCGTGGTGTGCAGGGGTATGTGCATCAGGTTGAGTGTATGTTTCTGTTGTAGCACCCATGACTGGCCGCGAGGTGCAATATTCGACCCTTTGTGTAACTTTTTTCTTCTTTTTTTGCAACCCCGCCACTCAATATGGTAGGATTGCACCTCTCAGGTGCAAAATTGAACCTCAGGGTGCAATCTTGAACCCTAAAGGTGTATCTTAGCACCAAAAGGGTTCAAGTTTGCACCCATAAGGCTCAATTCTGCACCCGAGAGGTGAAATCTGCACCGTATAGGGTGCAGAATTGAACCTTAGGGTGTAATCTGGAACCCTATAGGTGCATCTTTGCACCCCAACAGGGTTCTGGATTGCACCCCTGGGTGCAAAATCGGACCTTAGGGGTGCAATCTTGAACCATATAGGTGTATCTTTGCACCGAATAGGGTTCACGATTGTACCCATGGGTGCTGAATTGAACCTTAGGGGTGCAATCTTGAACCCTATAGGTGCATCTTTGCACCCAATAGGGTTCAGGATTGCACCCCTATGGTGGCTGAATTGAACCTTAGGGGTGCAATCTGAACCCCATAAGTACATCTTTGCACCCAATAGGTTCAGGTTGCACCCCTTGGGTCCAGAATCGAACCTTAGGGGTGCACTCTGGAACCCTAGATGTAGCTTTGCACCCGACAGGGTGCATGGCTGCACCCCTTGGGTGCAGAATTGAACCCTAAAGGGTGCATTCACACCAATAAGTTCAGTAGGAAATGCAAAAGGGGTGTAGAGTTGCACCCCAAAAGGTGTAATATTGCTCCCTAGGGGTGCAACTTGCAACCTCTCAGGGGGCAAGTTTGCACCCCATCATTGGGGTGCACACTTGCACCCTTAGGGGTATAGGTATAGCGACAAAGCTGTGCACCCTTTAGGGTCCTAAGTTGAACCTCTATTTCTTAGTGTGTAGTAGTAGTAGTAGTAGTAGTAGTAGTAGTAGTAGTAGCTACGTACACTGGTAAGTAGTCTCAGAGTAACAGAATTTAACATGTTGAAAGAGAGGGAGGGAGAAATGAGATTATTGAATGCAAGGGTTAATTCAAAGAAATAAGCTAAAGAAAGAAATTCCCATTAAGGTCTTCTGAGCTGACAAAACAGAGCAACAAAACTCGATATAAAAAGATACGAAATGGTATTGAATCATCTACATAACCATGGTAACACGTTATACAACTAAACGTATTGATCCTGGAACCACTGTTGGATGATTGTACATAATTAGTTTCATATTCCTATGGCAACGCATTTGAAAAATACCAAGAATAAAATAAGCTGTTTTCTAGTAGAAATCCGTTTTATTGACTATTAGATGACTGGCTCAATGTTCCCTTTCTTGATTGAAAAATAATCCGATGAAAAGATAATCTAATATAGAGGCCGGAACATCGTCACTCATCAAAATGGTGAAAATCCTCAAGAAATGGTTGCTATGACAACATATTACAAAAAATAGCTCGGAGAAGTATAATCTATTATATGTCTTCTGATGAAAACATAGAATATCTTTGAAAGTTTCTGTGAAAATGAAGATAAATTAAAGTACTCTTATTTATCAGTGATGTTTATGGTACAATGTACCATTAAAAAAAACGTATAATGCATTTCAATAATCTATAATCTATAAATACCTGGTTATGAAGAATTAACGTCACAAGCACATTTTCAGGTCCCATTTACCACTTATAAAGATTTATTTAAACGTCATATGTTTGTCTTCTGTCATGACATGTTATTGTTAGTAAATAAATCCAATCAAACCAAATCAAATCAAACCAAACAATTAGTATGTGGTCCAATAATGCTGTACTTGTGACCCATGACCTTGTGTTGTACGATGTGAGGGAACATACTTCGAAGATTAATTAACGCAAAAATAAATCGAGGACAAAACATGCGTCACTGTCTTTGCCATATGTCCTAGATTTCCAGTAATTTGAAATCAAATGCATCTTGGTTTTCATATTTGGTTGTAATGCGATTATAATGTATTTCGCTTCTTTTGAAAATGTCTATATTGTCCTCTACCCCCCCCCCCCGCCTTCTCCAGTCTTTCTCGTCGTGTCCATGCTGTCATTATCATTCCTTTTCCCTGTTTTTTCTTCTTCTTTTTTATAATATGGTAAATTTCGCATTGTCCCCTTCGCATTAATCATACATTTTCTCAAGGAACAAGTCATTTTTCATAAAGCTGAAATCAAAGCCCAAATTTCTTTTCTCCGTTCATCTTTTCATCGGGTCGACATGGGATTATTAATCTAGCCTCGTTTTCTTTCATTTCTACTACGTATTATATTTAATTGATCCCCTGATAAATATTCGCTCTAATTTCATCTATTCATAAGCTGATAAGAGCTATCTTCAAAGTAGAAATCGACCGCTGCCTCGAGTAGATGTATAGCGCATTATCCCGCCAGGAAAAAAAAATGCATCAAAAGAATATATCAAATATCACATTTTCTTTGCTTGCATATAAGGTTTAGTATACTACATATAACAGCAATAATATTGTGAGCTTTGTTCCCGCTGACTTTGAGGAATAGTAGAAATATCGATCAAGAATGATTTTACTTGAAATGTATTCATCTTTTAAAGATAAAGAGAAAAGTTTACTATGAACAAATCCAATTTAGTGTGTCATTTTTTTATTTAGACCTGTGTACCAAATCTTAGAGTGGGTTTCATTATTGCATTTGCTACATTCAGCTCGTTGAAATTGATATTGACATAAGACCTTCAAAATGATTTAAAATGATTGATTGAAAAATAAGTATGCAATCTATTGAATAAGTCGATATATTTTCATGTAAATTATAAATGGCCTAGACGAAAAAAGGGGAGGGGGAACAGGACAATCTATAGGTTCATTACAGATTTACATTAACTATTCTGATAAGCCTATAACATACTGCACTATTTTGGGGTATATCAAACTATACATTGTGAATTTTAAAAAGGTGATACAATATTAGAAGACTCATGTAGCTTATTTATTTAATTTACCATGGGAAATAATTTAAAGAAGGACTCCTAACCTTTCCAATAATACCCTTCTTACATCACGGATGTCACGCGTAATTTGAATTGCAAATGAAGATGACAGATACAAATCCAGTTTTTGCAGGTTTTGATAGAATGACAATAGAGTGAGCGAAAAGTATACTGGTTTCAAAATGTCGTCGAAAAGCAAAGTAACTTTGATAACCCAATTATGCTAATCTCGTATACTCGTTGAAAATGCAATGAGATGATGACGTCATCGAAGGGTTTCTTTGAAGGGGTATCCCTTCAGTAATTGTTACGCAATGTTTTCAGAATAAACGACAGGTCATATTTCTTCTTTCTTCCAAATTATTTGTTTAGCAATGAAAGTCGAGCTCAACCTAATTCAAACTCTTTTTAACTTACAACTTTATCATTTAACCTTATTATATATTACTGCGTATTGTAGAATATATTATGTTATAATACGAATGTTTTTTAATAATCAAGTTCAAGTTCAAGTTCACTTATATACAAGATATACAACTTCCTCTGGTGCATTCCTATTTTACATTTTTTCGAACTACAATACAAAATGAACTACAATGCATGGAATCCAGTTTGCATACATTAGCTGTTGCTATATCAGGCAAGCCACAGGCAAGCTTTCAGGTTGTCAAAAACAACCTTTGTATAAAAAGTATGCATATATTTTGAATATGTTAGTAAACTGGTCTATTCAGCTATACGGTATTGACTATGGGACGCCATTAGTAACATTTGAGATTCCGTAACAAAATAGACTTTTCGTCACAAAATCAAATTACTCCATTTTCATTTTATACAGTCGAACAAATCTCTTTAAAAATATTACCTTCACGAACCACATTCTGCTGCTTAGATGATGTTCCTTAGCAAATCTCCCATCTTCATGAGGCCGTACAATAAAGTATTTGAGTAGGCTATAGCAGGAAGCACAGTGGCGCTTTTAACATGTTTAACTTGCTTCAATAAGCTTTCTGTCTGACCGTGATGACGATCTTCGATTTTCGCCCACTCATCATCGGTTCAATAGACAAGTTTACTAAAGTTATTATAATTGTATCCATCTTACTTTCCTGGCGATAAAGTAACAAGGTATTCAAACAACCCGTAATAAAAGAATGAACGACAAAACACGGTATCCAGTTTGCATATATTAGTTGGTGCTAAGTCAGGTTAGCCTCGAGCAGGCTTTCAGGTTGCCAAGAACAACCTTTGCTTAAAAAGTATGCATAAAATTATAATAACTTAGAAAACTGGTATCAGATAATGGTTAGCGCTAATAATTATTCTGTGTCAGGATTGAAGCCTTACGTCCGCTTTTACAGAAAATTTGCCATTTTGAACGATTGTGGATACAAAATGCTTTGTCCGACCAAGCAACATAAAGGATCACAAAGAATCAACCTGACCCATGATTTTTCTTTTCCCCCCCCCTTTTTTTTTTCTTCTTTTTTTTTCACTATTGAAAATGTCAGATCAACTTGTAGGCCTATAGCTTTCAAGAAGTACCCTCTGAAGTAATCGCAAACTATTTGTTTGGGCCTACATCGGATGTAACGGGGGCACTATCTTATCAGATATTTTTGTCTGTTTGCGATTGACCAACTTTGTCATCAGGGAAACCTCCAATGTCTACCTAGTAAAATATTACTCACTGGTTTGGTAAATCAATTAAGACACTTAGTTGTTGCTAAGATCTAAGTTAGTGGTTTGAAGTACACTGCATCCTAACTACTAGCCATAACAGGTTAATTAGTCAGCCACAACATTAGGTCATTCTTGAAAGGGGATGACTGTGGTATATTAAAGTTTAAGAATTACGCGTTGTCATCGCCAAGAATAGGTATGTGAACATAGTGAGCCATGTTTTTTTTTTTTTCGCAGAAAACAGCAATGTACAGGTAATAAGTTGCTGTTTTAACTTTATTTCATTTGGATAACCTATTTTCAACTCACTTTGTTAAATATAAAGCGTCACTCTGTAATTGTTCCGATAGACCGATTCTATCCTATCCCGTAAATATATAAAAACAACAACAACAACATATGAGCGCGTAAAAGAAATATTCCAGTCTTTATCTTTTGGCAAAATGAATATAAGCAAGGGCCACGGAGCTGGGGGCTGGGGTGCACAAAATCGCAAACTTACCACATATTTGTGATTTTTAGCCTGTTGAATAGAGATAACCCCTGCCAGAAACTTAAAATATTAAGTTATGACGTGGGAAGTCGTTTAACTCAAGGATAAGTTAAGCAGGCCACACATTTATGTTTGTTTGTTTTTTATTATTCATTAAACGCTGAAATGCTCAGATTTGGTGCTCGACTGTTTTTATAATGGAGCTGTAGGCCCTAAATTGAACAGTAAAATACAAGGAGTTTTTCATAGTATAAAAATGCATAAAATAAACAAAATTTCGAGTGTGTAAAAGCAGGGACACTGTCATATTAATTTTAAGACATGTAGAACCAATGCACTATCGGAATATGACCTCTCCTTTTGCACGGAGCACTATAGTATAGCGATGTTGTCGAATTACAAGCCGTGTAAGAAAATAAAAATAACGCAGCCCTGTAATTACGGGATTACCTTGGCACAATAGTACTGTGGAATATGCAAAAACATCCCAACAAACACAAAACACTTGCATCCGCCATGCCTGTTTAAATTAGACACAGTGTTTGATTGGTTGCCAAGGTAACGCATGGTAGTGTGTGAATAAAAGATAAACAACATCTAGCTGATTGCAAAGACTACTCCCTTGTTGATTGAAAAAAAAAAACCCCAAAAAATTATTAATGCGTTGTATTATTCCATTAGGTGTTATCAGCAGAAAAGGAACTCGTAAACAGAGTCCTCAATATGCCTCAGGATGGGGTGTTTCATTAATCCCGAGTTTACATTGCATAATTATCATTTAACTTGCGTGTTGTTTTCAAAGGGTGTTTCACAAAGTTCTTCGTAAGTTATACAAACAAATTTAAGAACGACTAGAAATATTAAGAGCCAAGTGGAATGGTCATATTATTTTTTTTTTAATTTCGTTAGCCAAAGTTGAAAAATGCAGATATAGAATATCATAGTTATCAACAATTTTTTTTTAATCGAGGATATTGAGAACAACAATTTAATGGGGAAAATAGTCAAATCTCAAGAAAAATTTTGGGCTTCACATTTTGCTTTTCATATTTCTTACATTGCATTCTTACTCGAAAACAATTACATGAAACCTTAGATTACATTATGGTAATTACGTATTCCCCATGCACTCTTTGATACCACAACTTAATTCAACCTATTTGCATGATATATGTAAACCACACATTATCTGCCTATTCAACTTCGTCCACGATATAATAGTTCCAAGGATATGTCAAACCAACAATAAACAAGACTTCTTATAAAATATAATAATAAGCAGTTGGCTTTACGCTTAATCGCTCGACACAGCATCAAAACATCAAAACGTGATTATTTCTTTTTTTCAAACGTAATTCATTTTCTATGGATTCAACAGGAATTACCTTCGAAAAAATGGCTTCGGACTGAGAATGATCCCTCGTAACTAATGTCTGTTCTTAAAGGTATATATATTAAACATTCTAAGAAAGAAAAAAAAGATTAACTGCGTGCCAGCAAAACAATAATTTTGGGGCAACCATCGTTACCTTTTGGTCATGTGAGGAACTAAAGTCTTTTTTCGAGTTTCTTTCAAATTGCATTTACAAACCTAAATTGGTACAAAACAAAATGTCACTGATATTGAAGGGCAAGTCCAAGCTATTTTGCAACTTTGTCCCACGCGTTACTGACATATATAATTTACCATAACTTAATTTCAAAATGATTCATTTAAATGATTTTTCATGTTATGATTAAAGGTTCAGAACCTTTACCAAATACATCAAAAAGCACTGTCGTAAATCGTTTCATACTTAAGTTATGGTGAATTATTTGTGAGTAACGCGTGGGACAAAGTTGAAAAATAGCTTGGACTTGCCCTGAAAAGAAAATTCAATCAAGTAGATTTCAGCTACCTGGGACAATTTTATTTCATTTTCAGCCACTGCCAAAACCAACTACATGTAGGCCCAAAGAGAGTGAAGCAATAATGATAGCTGTGTTTCTGTGTTTCAGTGAGAATCATATCATTTGGTTTGTGATTACGCACCAATTGCAGTTGACACTTTCAATAACCCATCATATCCTTGAATATGTTTTTTTATTTCATTTTTTGATAACAGAGCAAGAAAATCCTTGGAACACAATCATTCTGCCACAAAATATTATTTGAGAAAGATGAAACAAGTTTGCAATAAATGAAGTTACTAATAACCCGTTCAGTTGTGGTTATTTATAGCCGTCTGTTTAAAAATGATATAGAATATTGTCAAGGATAGCTTTTGAAGCTATGACATTTATTAAAGTGCTTAGTCCATTCTGACTTTTAAAATTATGTGGTATACAAATGCAGGTTTTGATACATTTTATATGGTTCAAACCTTTATTACAGATTTTAGCCAACCATGCAGTTTCGAGCAGCATGGCGTGTGGCACTACGTTAGGCAAGCCGCAACACAGAAGAAAATGCCCCAGATGTAACCGACTTGGCCAAACTAAACGGATTGATGGACCATTCTGGCTCTGGGGACCTATGTCTTTATGGCCTATCCAAGGGAAGCTGTAGGCCCGTGTATTATACAGCGACGTCTCACAAACACTGAGAGATATGACAAGGACAATATCGTAAACTTACCGACAAACAGTGCTGTCCTGTTCTATCAAAGCTCAGCCTTCATAAAACTATAAAATTCCTGGAGTATAACTTTTATAGTAACACTGACACTTGACAGGCATTACAAACAGTCTAGATACTTGTGTTGAACATGACTTCTCAATGAAAGCCTACACGATTGACTGGAACTCGTGGTCTAATGCTTGCAAAGGGAATCGAGTACGGACACCCCTGGAAGGTAATCTTCAAATGAATGGAAAACCTCCAAAAGTATCGATCTCTGCGAAGTACTTGGGCATTATAATTCAAGACATCTTGAAAGCCTGTTGGCGCGTGTAAATTCTGTGAACAGTATTATTAAAATAAGGCTGTGGTCAAAACGGTTATATCCGAGCCGTTCTGTTTGCTCAATGAGAAAATGACAACAAGTCAGTGTGGAGATCAGAAACCGGTACGGACAAAACATGTCAAAATTGATGGTCAGTCATTTTGGCATGCGATCCAGAGAGCTTATATGCCCCAATAACATGAATAATGCATAATTAGAACGATACTAGTATAAATTATAATACACCCAACTGATCGAAGCACTTCATAAGAGGTCATCATTATTGGTTTTATCTGTAATGCAAAATATCTATTTTCGCTATATATTTACATCAATATTTACATTGCTCATGGAATACATTACCACGCATATATGCCTCGCTATATCATGTTTATAAAACGCTCGGACATCCAATGATGATCCCCCCGTCCCCACACACACACACAGTTTACAGGTCTCACGAGTTCAGGTGTAATGTATGTGCTAACATTTTCTTCTCCTTGCGCCCGCCCCATCCTCGCCTATTATATCAAAATACAGAAAGAGAGACATGTGAAGAGAGATGTAAAAAAATGTCCATTAATATTATTATGTGGCCTTGAAAACAAATTGTGTCATGGAATTAATCAACACATAAGCCTCATCCGCTGGTTCGCAATTCAATAATAAAATGTAGCAATTTCGCGAGAGCCCCCTACATCTATAGAACAAGTTTGTCGTACCATAGACGTTACAAGTAAGTATGGTCGTACAGCAGAGAGTTTTCGATATGTGTCGACGAGCCACCTGAACGATGTTCTTAGAGATAAAGAATGGAAGTATATTAATAGTGGCTTCTTCTCGCGTGACGCTCAAAGCTCTTTTTGGTCCTGCGTTTCATGAAAGGACTTGTCGGACGTTTTATCAGACAAACTGTTATAAGCTACTGAAATGCTTGCATCTGATTGGCTGAGAGCAAATTATTCGGACAAAATGGCTGACAAGTCCTTTGATGAAATGCCTCCTGGTAGCAACTTGAAATTCCTCGTGTCAGCCGACCAGTCGACCGCAACGAGTATAGCGAGGCGAGGTTTGAGCGTTTGAAGAGGTTTGAGGTTCTGAGAATCCCCCGTTATTATAATTAATTGTGAAAAGCTTCTATTCTTCACCTCTAGAACCTCGTTCCGGTGGCACATCGACACAAATCGAAACCCCCAAGTGGAGATCAATGTGCCCTTGCTAAAAAAATAAAATGTGTTAATTGAATTAATTCACACATTCAGCCTCCATTATTTCGTACTCAGCGATCCAATGTTTTAATTAGCCAGCACATTCGCTTGACTGTAGACAACCATGTTTTTTTTTTCTCTCTCTCTTTTTTTTTTCTTCATATCTCCATGCCCTTGCCAATAATTTGTGTTAATTAATTTGATTTACACTTTTAAGTCTCTTTTTGATATGATGCGAAATTAAAATTACGAAAGGGGGGTTCACGGGGCACGCAAACGATTTGTGAATAATGGAATGTCGAATACGACATGCGGCAAAATCTTTCGCTCTAATAACCAATAACATATACACCGCAAATCCAGCTATATAAATTTATGTTATTGAACAAATTAATTCCAACATATTAACTGTTTCCACAAAACCAATGCGCGTTACCTTTAAGCCTAAATATAATCCAGTGTTTCAAATCTTTTTTTCTTTTTTTTTTTTTTTTTAAGTGGTGTTAACTTCTTGACCTTGGAGCAACCTTTGCATAGGTGGCGTAATTCTACTCCCCTTCTAGGTCAACTCTGTTATGAGGTGTGAATGAGAAGATATATTGGAACCTTGAACAACCGAAAGTGGTATGGTGTCACATCCAATAAAAATATTATGTTCCTTCTGATCAAAGGTTTGTTTGACAGACTCATCAATTCCATATAGAAAAATGTTGGTTCAAGGACAACTACCATTGCTACAAACTTTAGGTTATGTTAGAAAACTTTATTATACATGACTGTATTGTGTTCGTTATAATGTTTCATATGTTTTACAATATTTTATACATTGAATCCAATTCAGCCTTCGGGCTGCCATGTTCGATCTGAATAAAACATTTTCAATTTAAAAAAAAAATACTTCAAAACCCTACACCATAATTATAAACCTAACCGTAAATACGAGGGTAATTGTCATGGGGTAATTGCCCAGGGAGTAGTTATCTGAATACGGTTATTGTTATAGGTGAGTGTCAGTTATATCCATGGCCATGGGGGTCACAAGAAGCCTTTATTCCCTTTCTTTTTCTTTTCTCTTTGCTATTTTTAGAGATAGATTTTTCATTTTGGGGTTTTCAATAAGTGAATTTCATCGTTTTTTGTGTGCAAGTTAGCCTCATAATTATTGTGTGCTTTTATTTGAAATTAAATTGAGCTTGTTTAGTACGCCGTGTGATGGGAACATTACGCGCTGGTCATTCCAACAAAAATTTACCAGGCAAGAATCAACAGAAACCCTTTCTGGGATTTATTCTCCCTTTATCCCATTGAATCAGTCTAAATGGAGGGATCATTGT
Organism: Paracentrotus lividus; assembly: GCA_940671915.1. Lineage (NCBI taxonomy): Eukaryota > Metazoa > Echinodermata > Echinoidea > Camarodonta > Echinidae > Paracentrotus > Paracentrotus lividus. Next base: position 19,325,255 of record CALNVZ010003433.1, on the reverse strand, counting down.
AATTAATCATTGATCAGGGGAATTGATAGTAATCACATTCCAGAACTATTATTAATTCAATATGAAATAGTGGAGGTATGACCGATGATTAAGACCGTTTAGAATTACACTAACAAGCCTTGGATATATCTTTAAGCATCTTACATTTCCATGCATGACTAAGAAACTTGTGCACATTGCTTTTATTCATCAGTTAGTGATGGCGATGGTGCTAGTGGTGTTTGTGTCATTTCTATGGTTTGTGTTGGTGTTTGGTGTTGGCATGGTGTGGGGTTGGTGTTAGTGTTGTGTTTGTGTTGGTGTTGGTAGGTGTGGTGTTCGTATTGTTATTTCATTTTTGTGTCAATGTGGTGTGGTGTTTGTAGTGGTATGGTATTGGTGTTCAGGAGTTGGTTGTTGGTGGTGGAGGTAGTGTTGGTGCTGGTGTTGGTGTGGTGTTGGTATTAATTAATATGGTGTAATGTTTGAATAGTTATTGGATGTTTGTGTTAATGTTGTGCTGTGTTGGTGTTTGTGTTGGTATGGTATTGGTGTTCAGGAGTTGGCTGTTGGTGTTGGTGTTAGTGTGGCGTTGGTGATGGTATTGGTTTTGATGTTCGTCTTGGTGTGGTGTAGTGTTGGTATTGGTCTTGTTTATGTGCTTGTGTTAGTGTGGTGCGCTGAGGTGTTGGTGCGCTGTGGTGTTGGTGTTAGTGTGGTGGGGGTATTTCTGTTTGTATAGATTGGTATTGATGAAGTGTGGTGTAGTGCTGGTGTTGGTGTTGCTGTCGATATCATTAATGATGTTAGAGTTGTTGTGATTGGTGCAATTTATCCACATATATCAAGGACATTGTCATGAATATTAATGTATACTGGGAAATACGAGATGAATATTCATGTTGTAAAAGGGCCTTCGGTTTTGAGTCTGAAACAAAATGTTACCGAGTTATAGTGTTTCTAGTGGAACTAAGGTAATCTAGTTTCACAGAAGTATGTGTGGGAGGTGTCATGAATATTCATGTATACTGGCATGACTGGGAAATACGAGATGAATATTCATGTTGTAAAAGGGCCTTCTGTTTTGAGTCTGAATAAGAACAGACGAGTGTTCTTTTGAAGGTAAACATTGTGTATTTTCTGTTATTTATTTGTCGATATATTATTCGAATTGGACTGAAATACATAATAACATGTCATGGTATGACAGTATTTGGTCATCATACGCAGTTTTTAAAGTTGTGATAGTAGAAATCTTCCCTGATCATGCCCGTCAACCAGCATTTGAAATTATTATACACATCATAAGTTTTACTTCACTCCTTGTAGATGGTTTTTAATGCTTTTAATAACAACATACCGTGAAATCCTCTAAATTCCTATTTGTCTGTATTCCTTTTGGCTCCTTCATTTCTTCCTTTTCTTCTGCTGAAAAAGACCATTTTTTTTCTCGGAAGACGGAAGCATCACCACTTTCAGTCTTATTCAAAATCACAGTGGGTGTGCTTGTTCCAGTGATATTTGGATTCATTTGTAGAAAATCTGTTTTTATACATCTATACTGCTTCCAAATGCATTTGTAAGCTCAGTGCTTCTATTATGAAAAAGAAGCACTACTAGTATTCCTGTGTATACAAGGACAGACATAAATGTTCATGGAAAAGATAAGGTCCTCGCAAAATAGGTCCCAACGATCTCAATTTTACTCAATATATTTATCAACAAAAATACCTAGTGGCTGTCCCACAGGGGGCCTATGTCGCCTCCTCCCAGTCAGAAGTTGTGCCACTCTCAAATTATTTTGGTGATCATAATCATTTGCAAATTGCTATGAAAAAAAAACATGATAAAGGTTTCTTTTAAGAGCAAGCATGATCTTGATATTAATTGCTTTGTTATTGCAGATTTTTTTAAAAAAGGGGGGCTACAGTCCCACCCGGCTTCGCGGCCAATGTATACTTCTGCCCGCATCTCAGTCTATTAGAATCATAGACAGAATTTGTTTATACAAAAATGTAACTTAAAACGGAGGGGCTGTGAGGGAGAATAGAATGTCAAGTTAGATTAATGTTAATTTTTAAAAATCTGATATGCACCTGTGTTCATTAGAATTTAATTATGACATCAATCAAAACAAAAACTTAATGAATGTCATTGGAAAGTTATGATTATTTGGAAACATACATGTACCATCGGATGACAAAAAAAATGAAATTATGAAATTTAAATGAATTTTGTTTGAAGGTTATTTTGCGGAACATGATTGCAAGTTAATCGATCCTCCCCATCGTTCTAAATCAATTTTTGATGTAGCTTTGACCAGGCGCGTATCCAGGATTTGGCACCCCGGGGGGCCCGATGTGATTTTGATTTTGGCGCCCCCAATTGGTGGCTGCAGAAATGTACACTCTATTTTTTTCCCCGTTACACCGGACGAGTCAAAAGGTACACTCAAAATTTTTCACGTCACGCTGGCCGAGGCGATAGCGGGGTTGGTGGGGGGGGGGGGGTGGGGGGGGGGGGGGGTGGGGGGGGGGGGGGGGGGGAGGTAGTTGAAATTTTTTCGGCCTTCGCCACCCAAGGTCATATATGGGCTGTAGGGGTGCTTTCCAGAGGTCATCGGCTCTAATCATGCATATTTTTTTCGTTTTTTTTTTACATTTTGGTCGATTTGCGCCCCTCTAAGGTCAATTTGGCGCCCTCTCAGGTCATTTTGGCGCCCCTTCGGGCGCCTACCCGGGGGCCCGGGCCCGTAAAGCCCCCCCCCCCCAGAATACGCGCATGCTTTCCCTCTCCTTTTCTTTCTCTCTCTTCTCTCTCTCTCTCTCTCTCTCTATCTACCTCCCCCTATCTTTGTTTCACTCTACCCTATCCAATTCTGACTCTACTCTACTCCCTCCATCGTTAATATCCTGTTCTGTTCCATTCCGACTTTCACTTCCCATATTTTCTGAGTTCTTGCATCTTATTCATGTCATCCCCCTACTCTCCCTCATCTCTCTCTCTCTCTCTCTCTCTCTCTCTCTCTCTCTCTTCTCTCTCTCTCTCTCTCCTCTCTTATATATATATCTATATAATAAAAGCCGAAGCCGAAGGACAAGAAACGGAAGAGCTGCCATGCCCGAAAACGGGTAGTGCCCGTTCTCGCGTGTTGTGCGGGTCGTGCGCAGCGAGACCCTACACGGCTTCCATCGTAGCCGTACTGCATGAACGCGTGAAATCTAACGCTTTCCCCCTTATATTCTTTGGTATCGAGGTTCGGTGCGAATGTTTGTCGCCGTCGTTGTTTTTAGTGTCAACACTTGCTCAACAATCACTTAACAAAAAAAAGCAGTGCAACGTAACATTCAGACGTCTGAAATAGGACCGTTTGGATGCAATCGCCATTTTCGATGAAAAACTGACACGAATTTCTGCCGATCGATCGCTATAATCTATGGTGTCTGTAAGAAAGCAAAAACACGTTAATCACAGCAAAAAAAAAAAAAAAAAACAACAACAACACACAAAGAGAGAGAGACAGAGACAGAGACAGACAGAAAGGGGCGTCAATAAAAAAAAAAAAAAAATTATACGTGTTATATAGAAGTGAGAGAGAGATACAATACAAAATAGTAAGGAGGATGGACAGCCGGAAATTGATATAGAAATCAACCACTAAAATTAAATTTTTAAAAATGATTTAAGCCCATATTACGTTATCGGTTACGAAGTAAATTCATTAAACTAATTATCTCATATACCTCTCAGTTCAACTTGATTCGGGTTTTAATTGTTAAGTATTTCTTGGGTTTTTGTTTTTGTATTTCCGTTCAGGGAAAGGCTGCATGTTTCAAGATATTTTAATAAAATATTTTATACCTGAGATACATCCTGAAAGGAACGTCTTCAATTAAACCGATATAAGGTGAGTAAATATATAGTGGCAAATCCGGAAGGAATAGAAAAACGAAAATGAACAGTATAGAAAGGGGATGGAACGAGAAAAGGATAAAAAAAAAAAAAAAGAAGTGCTCTATGTATTATATTTGAATAATTCGTTGATCACACTTTAAAAAAAATGAGTAAAATCTTACCCAATATGAGCAAAAGGTAACTCGCGTGAAATTGAGTAAAAATATTATCATGCGGTTGAGATAAATGTTCTGAGTAAAAAATTACTCATGCGATTGGAGCCTAAATGTTATCAGAAAAGAGTAACTTTTAATCATCTATGTATCATTCCTAATCCTAGCTTCGAAAGGAGTAAATTAACCATTAGTTTTACTCATTTTTTTGCAAGTTACCTTTTGACTCTGTTAAGAGTAAACAAAATTTACTCCGTTGGGATTAAAGCATTAGTGTACTCCGTTGGGAGTAAAGCATTAGTTTATTCATTTTCTTGCGAGTTACCTTTTTTTTTAGAGTGCAGCAGAGGTGAGCTGGAAATGTTTTTGTTTTGTTTTTTTTGTTTTGTTTTTTGTTTTGTTTTGTTTTTTGTTGTTTGTTGTTGTTTTTTTTTTGTTGTTGTTGTTGTTGTTGTTTGTTTTTTTTTCTGGGGGGGTTATGATTGATATTAATTCCGAATGCAATGTTAGCAAAATCTGGTAGGAAAAGAAGTCTAATCGTATATATAAAATATGTATGAGAACGAACTTGAAATAATCCTCGGAGGGAAAGATGGAGAAAAAAAGAGAGAAAGAGAGAGGAGAGAGAGGGGAAAAGAATATAACAATCTATTGGTGGACGGTTGTCAAGGTATCGAAACAATTTGTACATGTAATATAATAACACGGTATTCCTCTTTTATTGATAATCATTATTTTAAACATCAGCAGCAATTAAAAAATGAAAATGAGTCGGTTGAAGGCGTTTTTTTTTAATGTCGGAATGAAATTTAAAAAAAAAAGGCGTCATAAAAAAAATACACCCCCAACCAGAGTGAGAGAGAAAGGGGCGTCTTATAAAAATAATAATAATAAAAATCCATGTTATGAAGGAGGTGGAGAGGATGCGCAGAGAGATATATAAACTAAAACAATAAGATTAGCCGGAAAATTAAAAGAGAAACGAACTTATTAAATTATGAATTTAAAATAAATATATTTAAAGAGAGAATCAAAATATTAAATTATTATATTTCAAAATAGATATAATTTTCTAATAATGATTGAAAATCAAATAATATTTCAAAATGAATATAATATTCGTTATATGAGGGAAAATAAAAAAAAAAATATGGAAAATTGTTCTACCAATAGCCCCAAAGAACATGAACCTCTCAGAGTTGTTTACCATTAACAGTTCAGTTAGCAATGGTTAGGGCTCCAAGTACTCCATCGACCCATTCAGGTGTCATGAAATAATACAGTTTGATTAAAATGAAGAAAAAAAATGAAAAAACAAAACAAAAACAAACGAACATGTTATAGAGGAGGTGGAGAGGAGGACGGAGAGAGAGAGAGGAGAGAGAGAGAGTAAAGTAAAAATATTAAGGGAGTATAGGAAGCCGGGAAATAGAAAGACTAAACCAACCATAAAATTATGATATTTCAAATTGAATATATATTACGTTATACGGGAAAAGTAATAAACTAAGGGAAATTTATTGTTCTGCCAATGGACCAGAACAAGAGAGCAAAACGTAATTCGAAGCAATAAAGAGCTTACATGTCACTTACACGATTTAATCCATGCAGATATCATGCACATTGTAATATATACCTCTTAGTCTAACTTACCTCTCAGTCTAACTGGATTTTTTTTTTTTTGGGGGGGGGGGAGGGCGGGGTGATTTTGATATTTGGGTTGATGGGCACACTTGAAGGATAATGTTTTGATAAAGCATTCATATCTAATTATTATAAGTTTCTGTAAAGGAATGTCTCCAATTAAACTGATATAAGATAACAAAAATATTATAGGGGAAATACGGAAAGGAAAAGAAAAACAGAAGTAGAACTATAAATAACTGCGCATATTTTGGGTGGGGGGGGCTTAGGGGACACCAAATTTACCTTAGCGGGCGCTAAACTGACCTGAAGGGGACACCAAATTGGTTCGAAAAGCAAATATAAAATAATGAATAAAATAGGGGAAAAAAATATTAAACACCCCCTATATGTCTGATATGTGACCTTCTTTTCTTAGAGCCTGAATGCCGATTTTTTTTTTTTTTTTTAAACAATTAGGAGAAATTATAGGGGAACGATAGAGGGAGAAGGGAAAGGTAATAACATCTATGGTGGACTGTTGACATGATATCGAAATATGTTTATATTATGATAACATTTCAACGTTGTTTTTGTTGTTTGTTTGGGGTTTTTTTAACGTCAGAATCAAATTTCTATATGTAACAAACCATATAAAATAAAATCATGTGCCTCCCCCTGTGCTGCTACGGGCACTGCTGCTAGTATATATATATATATATATATATATATATATATATATATATATATATATATATATATATATATATATCTACCTCTCCCCCTCTCTTGTTTCATCTCCACCTATCCAATTCTGACTTTAAAAACATGTATTACATGTAGTTTGCAAAAAAAAAATCCATCCGCTTTCAAATTCTGTGAATTCAAGACTGCAGGGGAGTATAGCAATTCTCTTTACCCTCGAAGTGGTTGTATAAATTATCAATTATTCAGAAGCAGAATTAAGGATGTAGAGTGGCTAAAAGCCCAATTGTTTAGAGAGAAAACAAGATCCATCCACATGGGCTTGGCAAATTATTCCGGTCAAAAATTAGATGCAACGAAGCTGACCATTAGCAACGCCATATCCCTAAAGGGATATACATGTACATGTACAGGAATACATGATAAAATAGACAGACAGACAGATAGGTTAAAACTGAAAGCTATATGCTTTCATGTATGATGTTACTTTCTCGGATGAATTCCATGGCCCAAACGAAATTATACAACACAGAACATAATTAAATTGATTTTATTGACGAATATGCTAAGTAACTCTTTGGCTTATTATAGTCTACCTTAGTGTATATAATCATGTATGACACAGATATGTAGTGTCGCTGCACGATTAATTTGGATGCATGAATTGAATCAGATATGATATACTTTTTATTATTTTTTTTTTTTACCATACTCAAACTTTTGGGGAGCTATTATATTAGTCTGTTAGATCACGGCTGTTAAGAACATAAGGTGATGTACTCAAAAGTATAGATGTGAAGAAGAAAAAAAAACATTGGAGTAAATAAAATGTGTGAGTAAAAGCATATACATGTATGTGTGGATTATCAGCCATGCCTCGAGGGTAAAAATAGAGAGAAAGCTTAATTTGAATATTTTCAGAATATTTTCGGATTACTTTCTTTACCTGTTGCACGTCATTGCCTTTAGAAATGCCGGGAGCCCTTTGAAGTATTCGGACATCTCGTGCAAGGCAGATTATCGTGGGGAAAAAATGCATAATTTTTGAATAAGTATTGTCGAAAGCCCCATTATCTGGATATCTTAGACTTTGTAATCCTCGTTTTTCCGATTTACATAGGCCTATAAAAAATTGTATTTTCATAAAATGGAAATTAAAAAAAATATCATATTATATTAAAATTGCAGGTTTATTCACCTTATGATATTGGTATTTGGTCTACAGACAATTCGCCTAATATCCAGTTCGTCTAATGCAATTCCATATTGCCCAATTTTTGTTTTTCCCTGCCTGTAACATGGCTAAGAAAGCAGTCTAATTCTAAGCTATATACGGCTTTAAGTCATATGCGAGGGACAAATTGAAATAACAAAAAAGGACTGTTAATTGCAGTACAGAGCGTGTACACGAACTTAATTCAGGTCGCTTCTATTTTGACAAACACCGAAGATTTTTTAAGTTTTAGACGTAGCATCACCGAACAATATTAATACGTGTTATAATTATTTGACACAGTGTCAAATATTATACGGATTTAATTCGCTGTTGAGTGAAATCTCCACTTAGACAAAAGACGAGAATCAAATTAATATTGCATACGGTATTTCCACACTTTTACCTAAATAGAATATTCCATAAAATGATGCAGCTTGTAAAAAAAATTCGATAACAAACAGTAATTTGTAGCACACGAGATGTTTTCAAATTCAATACGAGTGGGTGGGTGTTTGGGTTCGCGAGACAAAATATAGGTCTATGATTTCATGAGAGTTTCATTCCAAAAGGGATTAAATCCCGTTTAGTAAAATAATTCAGAGTACCTAATTGGAAGCATCTGTGTAGATTGTTATGATATTTATGTGAATACTTACCTGTGGAAAATAGGTACCTATAATGGTGGTATACTGCGCGGAAACTACTTTGAAACTACTTTGAGACGGATTAGGGAATACTTTGAGACAGTTTTGAAACTACTTCGAGACGGTTTCGAAACTTGTCGCGGAGACGTCTCCGAGACGTCTTTTCGGTCCCCGCGATGTTTCATGAGTTGCGGAAACTACTTTGAGACGGTTTTTTTTAAACTGCTTCGAGAAGTATCGGAGACGTCTCTAATACTTTTTATCCGTCGCGGAGACGTCTCCGCGAAGTGAGATACCACCATAAATGTATCTTAAAAATTGTTTAATATATACATTGTAAATGAAGCAATTTTCAACAACAATGGATTTAGTCCCTTTTGGCATGTTTGGGCCTATATGTACGTGGTGTAGGTGAACGGGCTGGTATACAATCAGAGTGCCCGGCTTTTAATCTTCCCGTTACATAATTCCCGTCAGGATTGCACGCCCACCTACCCTTGTCTTCCACTATGTCAATTGATTGAATACACAAACTCAATATAAACACTCCTTCTCTACGCCATTATTCCACATAAATGAATCGATGGGAGATACATATTCGTAGTATTCTGCATAGACACTGCAGGTTGTTGTTCAGTTTGAAGGTTTCTTAGTCCGAACAAAAACATTTAGTATACAGAGGGTTCGTATATGTTATCCAAAATGAAATAATATTAACAAATAAGGTTCATTTATCCGAAAATTAATTCATAACTCTTCTCGTCTGCAAAAATGGAATAGGGCTTATTAGTCAGAAAATGAAATAAGATTCAGGCATTATGAATGTCATTTTTATACCAATGAACCCTATTTCAATTTCGAATAAACGAACCTTCTAGCCTTTTCCGATGTTAGCACCTCAATTCATACTCCACAAAAAAAACTATTATTGTCACCCCTTTAAACGTACAGCAAAAATTGCTGTTAATGGGAGCACCGTACAACTTTAGGCTAATGGGCATAATATTCATCAGCCTAATTAGACCAATGACTGTAAATAATGCATAGCACTCTATTCAACGAAGAGCCCTGGGTTGATCTCAGCGACATTATTTTAAAACATAATTAATTGACTCTTTACGACATATTAGAGACACACAGTATGGATGCCTAACAAAAAAGTAATTGATTTGTCACAGGGTGCATTATGCTAGAGACAGGTGGAAACATTATTCTAATGAGTATAAACCGGATAATATTGTGATAGAGCGAAAGTTGGAAAATGCGATCATGATTGTGATCATATGCGATCAACACGCGATCATAATGACCTAATTTGACAGAATATGCGATCATCTTTATCCGATATGTGGGTCACGATTAAATGACTTTAAGTGAGTTTAAAAAATTTAAAAAAAATGTTTTTAAAGCCACACTCGACCCAGGTGAGGCATATAGTTTCTGGATGAAGGTAATCCCTGAAAGAGCACAATATAAATGGAAACCGTACTAAACCCGGTATATTTATATTGCGTGTTGTGAAAAACTTAGGCTACTATAGTACTAGCCTGTAATTGATTTTTTTAATTTTTTTTTTTAACGTAATTATTGCGCTATTATCTTACTCTTTTTATCAACCAATGTTAGTACTACTTTACTGTAGGATATTTCATGTTGCTGTTGCTAAATAAATCAAATCAAATAAGAGCAATTGGGCATTCGAATGTCATACTTGGTTATTATGATATGTGAATATTCAAAATCATATTTAAGAAAAAGCAATAGAAGAGTAACAAAGGTAATCAGGGTAATTATTTTCATATCGAGTATGACCCATAGTTTAAACAATAAAATTGAGCAGTTTAAAGCGATCCTCTCTCTCTCTCTCTCTCTCTCTCTGTCTCTCTCAATGGAAGAGTTGAAAAATTTAAGCAAGATCTTGTTGTCACTGATTGGTCTTTACTTTATAATATTGATAATGCAGATGATAGTTACAACAAGTTCTTTAGCATATTCAGTAACTTGTATGAATCTCATTTTCCTCTTGTTCAGTTGAGTAGGAAAAAGAAATGCAAGAAACCTTGGATCACCCAAGGTCTTCTGAAATCTATTAATCATAAAAACAAGCTTTACTGTACATATATTAGACATAAAAATGAGGTGAATAGTATAGATATATTGACTGCTTTGAGGGACATGGTCGTTTCTAGACTTCTCAAGGGAATCTCCGCATCTGCTATAACCCAAGACCGCAGGTCGCGGGTTATGGCAGATTCGGAGATTCCCGAGAGCAGTCTAGAAACGACCATGTCCCGAAAATAAAAGCAGTCAATATATATTTTATATGCCGAATCTAAAAACAACAAACATGGTCTAATTTTGACGATCTAGATTCTAAAATAGGCCTAACGTTAGATCTTAGACTAGCCTAGACTAGACTCTAACGTTAGAGTCATGAAAGTTTAAGTCAGTTCGAGCCTCTGGCTCTGCAGGCCACAATGCATGCTCACCACACGCACAGGCAACACATTTGCATTCTACTTACAACTAACTGCAAACTGCAAAAAGGAAGCACCCTCCAGATTAACCTCTAACATGTTAAATCGCTTGTTTAGATCAACATCGTCATCGGAATTCAGGCTTATTTAACGCTCAACTAGAAATCTGGGATCCGTTCTAGCGCGACGAAAGAATTTGTCTACGCTGCGCGCACGCGCGTTGACGCACAAGCAGCGGAGTTGTCTAAAATTATCGACCAAATCGCGCCGCAAATTATGGTATCTGAAGTAAAGCGCATGCGCAGCAGCCTTGCACGTAAACAAATGGGGATCGCACTATGCCCATGGGCAAAAAGTACTGTAAAAATGTTCTATTGACCGGTAAAACCGGGAAAAATGTCTATGGGGGCCATAGGTCAGATTATGACTGCACTTTCAACCAATCAGAAGACATGATTATTAAAGATTCTTAAAATGAGGTATATAAAAGGAAATATGTAGACTATAAAAACACATTGACTAATTTAGTCCGCAATAATAAAAAACATTATTATGATTGATGTTTTTAGAAATACACAGAGGGACATTCGGAAGACTTGGTATCATATTAATGATTTACTTGGTAGAGGGAAACGTGATCCCATACCAGATGAAATGTACCATGGGGAAACGCACTTGAAATCAACTTAGATAAAGCAGAATATTTTAATAAGTATTTTATAAATTTGCCTGCAACAATAAGTAGAGAAATTCCGCATGTGCAGACATCATTCGAAAATTATTTGTTGGATCAGGGTACCCATCCTCCTTATTTTTTAGACCAACATCTGTACATGAGATTATTAACTTTGTCTCGGCTTTAAAACCATCTAAGTCATCTGGCTCAGATGATATTTCTCCTAGGATTATAAAAGATTGCATTCATGTTATTGCAGATCCACTTTTGACATATTCAATAAATCATTGTCTCAAGGGGTAGTTCCCAACAAGTTGAAAATAGCAAAGTGGTTCCAGTATACAAAAAGAATGACCGCAATGCATCGAGAATTATAGACCAATTGCATTGTTACCAATATTTCTCAAAGATTCTAGAGAAAATAGTTTACAAAAGATTGAATGACTTTTTGCAAATTAATAATATTTTGATCCCCCAGCAATTTGGATTCCGTAAAAATTGCTTCACTAGTATGGGTGTTTTAAATTTAGTAAATACAATAGTTACTGCAATTGATGATGGGAAGTATTGCCTTGGAATTTTTTTAGACTTGTCAAAAGCATTCGACACATATGACCACAGTTACTCTTAAGGAAACTTGTACATTATGGTGTTCGAGGTATAGCCCTAAATTGGTTTAAAAGTTACCTAGAAAATCGATTACAATTTGTTGCTTTTAATGGTGTAATCACAATCAAGAAATGTAAAGTATGGTGTACCACAGGGATCTGTCCTTGGCCATTGTTGTTTTTGATTTACTTAATGAATTCGTCAACTCGTCTCAATTATTTACATATTCTCTCTTTGCTGACGATACTTGTTTATTATATTCTCACAAGAATATTCATACTCTAATGCAGACAGTTAATACTGAAATTAGAAAAATCTTTGCATGGTTTTGTCTAACAAACTATTATTAAACACCGGTAAACACAATATGTATTATTTAGGACTAGAGGGAGGTGATCCTGATGATGTTAATTACTTAGTTGTTGGTAATCAACAGATCAACTGCAGTCAACATGTGCAATTTCTTGGTGTTACGATTGATGAATATGTATATGGAAAGATCACCTTGATAAATTATGTACTAAAGTGTCTCGAAGTGTTGGAATAATATCCAAACTTCGTTATTTCCTCCCCCAGCAGACCCTAGTTACTTTATTACAATGCTATTGTCATGCCTCATTTGATGTACTGCAATATTGCTTGGGGACACACATTTAGGACCCATATACATAATTGCAAGTTCTTCAAAAAAAGTTGTTAGATACATAACATATTCAGATTATTAGGTCACCAAGTACTCCTTTATTTTTACAACTGCAAATTTTACCATTTGATGAAATGGTTTCTCTTAATTGTGTTACATTAATGTTTTAAATATCGATCAGGCCAGTATACATTTTTGGCTGATGTGTTTCGTGGAAAATTCTTCAATCCATCATTATCATACTCGTCAAAGAAACCTTATCCATCAACCATTTGCGAGAACCCAAACTGGCTTGAAATCATTTAGAATAGTATGTGTTAAAGAATGGAATAAGTTACCCCATGACATAAAGATAGCGTGACACTGTCTCGGTTTAAGTTATTGTGTAAAAACACCTTTTCGACAGGTTACATTCAGGTAGTACATGAAGGTATAAAATTATGAGGAGTGATGTGTGTGTGTGTGTGTGTGTGTGTGTGTGTGTGTGTGTGTGTGTGTGTGTGTTTGTACATAAGTTATACTCATTGTAAATATGTTACTCTTTACTATATACCACTGTGTAAAGGGGCCCCGTCAACAAGCTGTGCTTCACAGGGGTCCCAAACCTATCATTCTAAGTTCTTTGATGTTATGCATTGTATCACTATTGAGTTTGATTTGGTTTGAATAAACTATACTATACTCTGTATGATTGTTGTCCCGTTCATACTTTCATGTTAATTCTATACTAATCCTTTGACAGTCAGAGAAACATCCTTGAATGTCCAATAAGATGAATCGATGCGGAGTGCCCCAAGGAACATTATTATGGTCAACTACTAACAGGTGAAATGTCTCGCATCATTAGTTCATCATGCTGATGAATGTAGTATGGATCATCCAAATTGTCAAGGCTCTACTCCGTTATTCGGAAAATAGCTCGAGGGTCACATCGCTCTTTATAGTTCAAAATTATAATTTTACGGGATGGCATGATAACGAAAGATGAAAGAGCGAGTAAAATGTTATAAATGACATTTACAAATGGAAGTTCGACTGTCATCTGTGTCCGTTGGAATTATTATAAAGGGTGGCGGATCCAGGATTTGTAAATAGGGGCGATATACCCCGATGGGGGGGGGGGGCCACCGCCAAAATTGTCTGATTTTAACATGTACAATCAATGAGTGATTTCCAAACTATTTGGGGCGCGTCCCCGGCGCCCTCGCCTGAAGTCTCTTTTATGTATTCTTCCGGTTATATCAGTAACTTTCCTTCAATATCATTCCAAAAATATAATGCGTTAGTTAGGTCCAGACCTCAAAATTGAATGATCAGACTTGGCCCAAAATTTGAAATATATTAAACCATGATAACATTTTACTCATGATTTGCCACTTATCCAATGCCCGTGTTCATTATGTAGCCGACATAAAACTATTTAATGATTTACATGTTTTTAAAAAAATCGTATACCTTTATACAGTTTTGTAGGTTTCATTAGAAGCTGTACCAATCGTTTTAAAATCTTTTTCTTCGAAAACAAATGGAATAGAAAGCTAGGGTTCCCTTTAATTCATTTTCCAATTGCAGTTATGTTGCCAGAAAGTGCCTCTTCATATCGACACGGTGCTCTCATTGTTCAGAGACAAGTGAATTTCGAAAAACCAACTATCGAGATTAATTACAACTGGATACATCAGTACGATGAAAATCATTCAATCCAAATTATGTCAGACGATCTTATAACGTGTTCTGCATTACAACACGTTGGGCCCCAATGCGTTTTTTTTTTTTTTTTTGGGGGGGGGGGTTGTAGAATTCAGTTTATCAGTATCATGATCCAACGTATTTTTTAATGGAATAGGCCCAAATTGTGTAGATGACATGAATTACGGTGGCGTGTTCAATATATAGCAGATTTTAGGATGCAAGCTGTCAACTATCTTTTAAATGTTCGTTCGTAATTTTCAGAGCATGAATACAAGTCTCTTTTTATTTTTTAAAAAAAAATCCCCATTTTAAATGAGAGAAGTAACAAGGGAAATTATAGCGAATACCCAGTGGCGTGTGCAGTGCACTATAAAACACGTGTATTGGAGTAGAAAAGACGTCTTTTTTTTAATACATTGTCCGTTGATAATTGTGGGGGCATGCATGATGAGTTTAAATTATGTGGGAGAGAGTGAACTGTAAAGGAATATAACAAATCGTATATTCTGAAAGCCAATAGAGTCCACATCAATTACAGGAAAATGGCAGAATAGCAGGGGTATCTCACTTCGCAGAGACGTCTCCCAGACTCTGAGACATCTCCGAGACGTCACCGAGACTCTGAGACATCTCCAAGACGTGTTCAGGACTAGTTTAAAGACCGTCTCAGACCCGTCTCAAACTAATCTCAAACCCGTCTCATGGCAAGTGCCTATATATTTATCTCATATAAGTGTTCCTTGCTAGAATCAAATCATAATGGTGTGTTTTTTTTTTCTCAAAAGTATAAGAAAATTGCCAAAAAAATAGTAATAACCCTCCCCCCCCCCACCCCCTAACAAAAGGAAAGAAATAATATGAGAATTGACCAACATTCAATTTGATGAGGGACTAGAAGAGGAAGAGGGACATTCTCTTAATTTCAAGTTTAAAAAAAAACAAGCTCAAAAACAAAAACAAAACAAAACAAAAAATACGCCCGACTTGTCATGCTTGTTACACATTAAATTTCAAAAAGACAAAGGGGGTGACTTCGTTACCGTGATAGTGGAAACATTTCTCTTTTCAACGTGAAAAAAAAGTATCCATAATTGTTTATAATAATAACAAATCAATTCTATATGTGTACAGTAACAAGACATGTAGGTCAATAAATACCAAAATATGATCTAAAATTACAATATGATTTACTTTCCTTCATACATGTCATACGCATACTTAGTTACAATCATACAAAATTATTTGTAGGGATATAAAACGCCTGTGGGTCTTCATATTTGGATGCGTTGAAGGGAAGGTGGGTGTTATTTTTATACCGCACGCATAGATGTACTGAAAATGTGCATCCGCTTCTACATTTCTTTAGATTTTCCATTTTTTAAATAATCTTGGGGATTCCAATGTTTCTAATACATAATTATGCACACCGCGTTGCTCATCACGTGTTTTTTTTTCTTCTATTATTCATGTTTGTAGAGAAATTAATCTGTCTGGAATAATCGGGGCCAATTTACATGATTTAGGTAACTTTGATTTCCAGCAAAATACGTGTACTTAAGTATGACCTCATTTTTGCTAATCAAAAGATTTCTAATAATTATTGGTCATTTCAAACGGAGACTGTCTCATTAGAATCCATTCAAAAAGTATACGTTCACCTTTTGTTAATTTTATCATCTAAATATCATATAATGAATGAAAGCGCCGTAAAATATAAAAACAACAACAACAACAATCTTCCAGTGTCTGATTATCTGCTTGCATGAACAATTTATTTTTTTCATTTTCTTTGAAATCTCTGTATGACAATGTTAATTGTTTTGTACAACTGCATGAATTAAATGTTATATTAACAATCGTAATAATTCATTTCCGGTTTAATGTTGGATCTGAAAAACATTAATACTGCTTGTTTCGTGTATGTGGTGTAATTACTTGTAATTCTAGTAGTTATAACCGAGATGAGTGTGTCACACAATACTTCAATTTACTATTATTTATCATTTCAAACATTTCAAGGGAAATTTGCCCTTTATTAAATCAATTAAATTACTAACAATCTCTGTCAGTGTTTATCGGTACAAATCTCCCATGTGCCATGTCTCAATTTTTTCACTCACTTTCTGTGTTTTTGCCTCTGGCCTGTCTCAATATCTGATTATGTTTATTTTGTTGTTTGTTTCGCTGTTGTTGCCCCTTCGACACCCTCCCGTCTCTCTCTCCATTTTCTCCACTCCCCCCCCCCCCCCCCCCTTCTCTCTCTCTCTCCCTCTCTCTCGAATTCCATGCAGGACTTGAACACACCCTTAAGCATTTACCACTTATCATAAAATTAAAAGTTTTCTAAGACAGCACCATCACACAATAATTTGCTGAAACGCTTAAACAAAGTAGTCATAAACCCAAAAAACCTTTTATTTACAATCGGCTGGTATTATAAGTTCGGCTTCTTTTTTTGTTGAAGAAATTGAATAGTCCACACCTATTCATTGAATAAAAGTTGAGGGTATATTCATACGCGATAACAAACAACACATTTTGTTATTATTTATTGGCAATGTACTATAGCAGTATCATTCAAATTTCTTTCTTTCTTTTTTTTTTTTTTTTTTTTTTTTTTTTTTTTTTTTTTTTTTTTTTTTAATAACCCATACATGCACTATTTCATTTCATTTTTTAAAATATATTTCAGTGCTTATTATAATATTTGAATTTTCGTGATTGAATTCATTAAATGATAGGCCTCTTGCTGTTGTTCGTTGGAGGTCCTTTTCACACCCAGCAATAAAATTGACAATACTTTTGTCTCGGACGGTATCTGATAGAATCGTCTTCTTCTACTACTATAGTACATGATAATCTGCCTCCTTTGCTGCAGCTGTTTTCTATTAATAATACAATGAAATAATGTGGAGAAAATGCGGTAAATGCAGACTCACCTCCAGTCTCAATTCCTAAGATGACCTACTCTGATCTCTGTAAGAAGTAAGAAAACATAAGTCGATGGTAATAAATAAGACCAAACTCTGCTATCCCAGATCGGCACAAAGTTGATAAATTCCCAAAGAATCCGCCACTGCTGCACAACTCGCCTGTTCACAAGTTTTTCCTTTTCTGAGGAATGAAAAGAACATCTGCTTCGTATGGTTGATTTCTTCCCCACAACAAAAGACGAATTAAGCTGATTTGTTAAATCAATCGATCTGGTGTAATGAGAAAGACAAATACCAGTTCAGTATCTCAATACAAGACAGTCTACGAACAGTTTTGAGAGAGAACGAGTGCTATGTCCAGCCAGTTGAGTGCAGCTCCAAACTGTTGAGTGTGTATGCACTGTCGAACCTCAAAAGCTCCCGCGATGTGTGTGTTGTCACCATTTGAGCGCACTACGATTTGCGTACACCTCAACTGGTGGTGTATTGTATAGCAAAATGCATTGAACGTTTGGGCGTTCGCGGCGGATTGGTGGCGGACGCATTCAGCCGATAAGGGTGGGATGGCGGACAAGTGATTACATAACATAATGGAGTGGTTCTGTTTTTTGATGGCCCGCGTAACAAAAAGATTCTTGCAGAGTGATTGGAAAGTTTTATTTTTCTTCTTCTTTAAATCTTCTGTACTGTAATAGAATGCATTGTATCGAATCATTTTACTTGCTTATTTCATTGTATAAGAGAAGACACTCGAGCTAATATATCCAGACGAAAGCCATTTAAAACTATGAAACCCAGTTTGAGTTGGTAAAATGGTGCGTGTTTCTGTGGGATGCAAAACAGCACAATACAAATATGAAACCAAATTAACCAATCTTTAAAGGGTAATCCACAAACGTAACTATCTTGACAGTTTCAATGTTTTCTAAATTGGTGGTTTTCAAGATTTCACTTAGAAATGTTCTAAAACGTAATTAACAGAGATAATGCTGTCGAAATGTATGATCACCCACTACTACTTGGGGGCTGTCCCTCAATGGGAAAAAGATCAAAACTGAGAACAAGCCCTTTTTTCTAATATTTTCCCCTCGGAAGGGCTTGTGGAATTTTAGGATCCTTGGGACCCCCAAAATGAAAACAGGGACAAACACATTCGTAAATTTTAAGACGGAGCAAAATAAATAAATAATAATAATAAAATTAAATATAAAAAAAAATCGATCATTTTGACGAACAGTTTATATATTAAACAAATCGAATCATATTAATCGTCGACAAGTTAAAATAATTTTGTAAGATTTACATCTATTAATTTTATGATGCTGACAACATTGTTGTACTAGCCAAATACTAGTAATACGCAAAACACATTTTGACTATAAAAAAAACTTTTGTATGACTATGAAACATCCTTGATAGTATACGATTATTATATTTATACATCCAATCATCGCTTAGAGCCCGTAATCTTCCAATTTCATACAAAATACAGATATTTTTAGGCATCTCTATCTATATCTCTATATGAATTCCAAACGAGACTAATCCACTTCTGTCTTTAAATCAAATTTAGCTTTGAGCTAAATAACAAACCTCGCACAGATGACCAGAAATTAATTTAGGCCTATACTCACAAAAACACATAACATCGATTCTGCAAACAGGGTTTAAATCTAAATCCGTTACACTTCAAAAAGGAGAGTGAAAGATATACATGACTTGTATAAAGATAATTGCTACATGAACGCCGACGTGTAAACACCTTCGTCTGACAGCTCTGGGCTGGTGGTAAAATATGTTATATTTTTCTACATTTTATTGAGCTATATTTGATTATATTTCGACTATATACATTTCATCAAGTGTTTCAATCAATTTTGAACGGATTTTGAACCTTCCATTATTTGCTATTATAGGAAAAGAACATTACGATTCGGGAATTATTATTATTATTATCATTATTATTAATATTATTATTTATCCAATATGAAAATATACGTCTCTTGCATCGTAAATATCTAGGCAAGTCGTCTATCAACCGTATCGATATAAGCGTAAATTGTCTTCCACAGATTATTTCATTTCTCCAAGCAATGACAACAAACTTGTTTTTATAAAATCTTGATTACGCTGTCGCATCATTTGTTTTGTTTTTGTTTTTTGTTTTATTATACCGTACAGTAAAACGATTTCCTTGGATTGCTTCAACTGTAAATGTTTGCACGGTTGTCAATAAGAATTTGATAAATTCTTATGCAAATCTAAAGCGGTTGTATTAACGTAGGTAATTATGCATTCAAATGCGGTATTTATCTCATTCCCATTCAGATTTATTGACTTGTAAAACGATTCACTGCACCCCTTCTATCGAGAGGGGATGGATTATACAAAGATTGTGCATTTTCCAATCGGGAGCATTATATTCAGTTACCTCTTCAAAACAATGCGATAACATAATTTCCAAGTCATATTACGGTGGTTAATTGAACCTATGTAGTAATTCTGTCATTTGTCGTCGATGAACAATCATTTTATTAACTTGGCTTACTTTTAAAGTCAAAACACACACACCATGAAATTAAATGTATACGAGGACACTTTTGTTGTTTAAATTCATGAATGGAAAAATAACTTGGTATTCGGTGCAAATTTTAAATTGAAAGAGAAAGGAAAAGAAAAGAACGAACTTTAAGATCTATGCAATAGGGAAAAAACTTTGAAAAATACTGAAAATGCAAACGTTAGGATCCTCAAAATACATTCGGTGTCATGTTTTGAATTCCTTCGTGCCTATCCCGTGAATTATTCATGAATCTGTGTTATTTATGTATGATTTATTTATTTATTATTTATTTATTTATTTATTTTTAATGTCCTACCGTGTATCTGGTATTCTTAACTTATGATGCATCCCTAAAAAAAAAAAAAAAAAAACACAAAACAAACAAAACAAAACAAAACAAAAAATCATTGAAGTGTGATGGCTTCTTTCCAGAGACAGCCATTGATATCAACCTTGATATCTCCTTGCTTCAACCATTCAAGTGGTAATAAAGAGTGGTAAATCAATTATCTGCAACTATGCTCGAGTTTTTTTTTTTTCTTATGAATACTGAACTTGTTCGAATACTTCTTCTTGAATATTCATGTGCACAACCGCAGTTACAACTATTGTACCATTAACCAATTACTGGATTGCATTCCTTCTTCCACCACATGGTTCTTTCTCCTTTCACAAAGGCCTAAAGATCTTTATTATCCAGCAATTGTAACCGCTACCATGTTCTGTATAATATTCTAGGCCGAATTTCTCGTTTGCACATCTCTTGTTCATTCGCAACCCCACTCTGATCGGCAAACATAAAGAGGTATTGTTTATTGATATGAAAAATGAAATATTTTCTACTTTGGGTCACTTACGTTGCCCCGAATCAATTTTACGACAATCAAGTTAAAATCCATATATAGAGTTATGCAGATGAGAATCTGTTTTCCTCTAAGTTGCATTTAAAGTTCAATCAAAACACTTTTTTATTACTATTTACTCTGGCATATTTCGTATCCACAGCTTAGTTAACTTATCTAAGGTATATTTTCTTCAAACGTTGCGATTATATCTAATATTTGTTAATCATATACTCCAAATTTTTTTGCTCGAAATATGTCTGACCCCCATGGTCTGTGAATGAACATGACCGTGACAACAACTTTGTTTCCTATTTTTTTTTTCTTCTTTACGAAATTCTTGAATTCTTCGTGCCTATCCCATTTTTTTTTTTTCTTTTTTTGTTGTTTATATAACACCGTGTACTAGAACGATTTCTAGGATTGCCTTAGCTTGAATGCTTGCACTGTTGTCAATAAGAATTTGAATAAAATCTTATGTAAATACTAAAGCCGTTGTATTAAACGTTAGGTAATTATGCATTCAAATGCGGTATCTATCTCACTCCATTCAGATTTATTTAAAAAACTTGTAAAACGATCCACTGCACCTTCTATTGAGAGGGATGGATTGTCGTTAATTGAACCTGTAGCAATTTGTCATCGATTAACAATCATTGTATTAACTTGGCTACTTTTTAAAGTTTAAAACACACACACATGAAATTAAAGTATACGAGAATACTTTTTTTGTTAAATTACATTGAATGCCAAAAAACAAAAGAAAAAACATAACAAAACAAAACAAATACATTTATTTTTTTTGATAAACACTGAAAACTTGCAAGTGTTATGCTTATTTGATGCCATTATAATACGCATGAACACGTTTTCGGCATACTTTTCCGTCTTAGTTTTAGGAGTTATAAGATCCTCATAATACGATTTCGTGTGTCATGTTTTGATGGTGATAACCAATTACCTCTAATTATCCTCGAGGTTCTTTCATGAATACTGAACTGTTTAAAACTTTCATGATTATTCATGTGCCACAACGCAGTTACAACTATTGTACATTAACCAATTACTGGATTGCATTCCTTAAGCTTCTTGCCATACATGGTTTCTTTCTCCTTTCACAAATGCCTAAAGATCTTTATTATCCAGCAATTGTATACAGCTATATATACCATGTTCTGTATAATATGCTAGGCCGAATTTCTCGTTTGCACATCTCATGTTCATTTGAACCCACATAATGGCAAACATAAGAGGTATTGTTTATTGATATGCAAATGAAATACTTTATACTTGGGTCACTTACGTTGCCCGAATGACAATCAAGTTAAAGTCCATTATATAGTTATGCAAAGGAATCTTTTGTTCCTCTAAAGTTGCATTTAGAAGTTCCAATCAAATTTTGTAATTATTATTATTTACTCTGGCATATTTTGTAATCCAAGACATAGTTTATCTAAGGTATATTTTCTACACAACATTGCGATGTAATATGGCATATGTTAATCAGATACTTCAATTTTATTTGCTCGATATATTCCTGACCCCCACGGGTCATTTCCTCCTAGCAATGACAACAACTTTGTTTTTTATAAAAATGAAAAGATTTTTGGTACTTTATCAAAATATGTCTATATGACAAAGAGTGCCCATACTTTGTTTCGAATTTGTAATCCTTATGTTTTCCATGTGATGACAAACCGGCATGAATCCTTATATCTTTATCTTGGCATCAAACTTTGATAGTAGAAGAATACTTTTCTTTCAATTAATTGTAACGGAATAATATTGCTTTGTTTTGTTGTTTATTTTATATTTGGTGCCAAAGCAAGCCATACCAAGTCAATGTAATCAATCAATATCAGAAATTTGTCCATCTGTATCGATGATATAGGAATACGTGAACATGAATATGTTACTTTGTATATTTATTATGAGATTATTGTTTTGTCATATGCTGGATGATATATTGTTGCTTTTATCTAATGCCTGACTATTAAGTCGCACGTTTTAATAGAATATTTAAGTTTACTAGACACATTATGCTTAATTAATTTCAAGAAAAATTTCTGTGAAAATTGATTTATTAAGGATACATGTATTATTCATCAAATTAGATAATTAATTCCAATTGAATGCCAATTATCCCCACTATTTTTTTACTTGTCCTTCCAAACAAGAAAATTAGCAACTGTTCTTAAGCAGAATTTGCCACTCGCCCAGAGTGTGTCAGACCGTCACGCATACGTGAACATGTACACACACTCACAACAGATATTACTTTTGCACCATCAGCACTGTGCACGAGCGTACTCTTTTCATGTATTGCAAACCGAAATGTATGTACTCTTTCATGAACTTGGACGATATTGATAATGAAGTATTTCCCCCCACAGCAAATATTATACTGCCAGAGAATTTAATTCAGCTTTTATAACACAAAACAAAACGATAAACCAAATAACTTTAGCTTAATGCAACATAAACATCAGAAGCCTACAAAAAAACTTTGATACTTTTAGGGAATTTTAAATATATTAAATAAATTTCCCTTTTCTATAATAGGTATGACAGAGACATGGTTACATTCAACAACCCTCCCATATTCGGTATTGATAATTATACACTTAACCATACGGATCGTACAAACGGTAAGGGAGGTGGGGTCGCGTTTATATCCCAATGAAATTGCATTATAAAGTTAGGTCTGATATTCAAATAGTCGATATTGAAACCCTATTATAGAAATTATCGATGCTAATTATAAGAAATAAAATAGTCGGTGTAATATACAGACCACAAACAGCGTTGCTGATGTATTTTTTAGATAATTAGAAACTTGTCTCGAAACTGTATCTCGTGAAAACAAGGATATTTACATCATGGGCGATTTAATATAGATCTCTCCATGCCTCACAGCTCTTAGTCAACACTTTAGTAACTTGATGTCATCATTTTATTTTAAACCTCTCATTGATAAACCTACGAGAATAACAAATGCAACACACACAATTATTGACAAATATTTTCACAAATGAAGCAAATAAAACAAAAATGGAGTAATATATTACGATATCTCCGATCATTTACCCATTTTCACGATATATTCAAGCACCATGATTACAAAAAAATCAAAACAAAAGAACACATCACTCGACGAAAAGAACTAAGCGCAACATAGATTCACTTAAAATAGATCTGAATGCAGAAAAATGGCAAGATGTCTTAAATGAGCAAGATGTTATAATTCATATGGAATATCATAAAAAACTGCTTATTACTACAATAAAAAATGTGCCTTTGACAAAAATCACTTCGAACAAAAAAAAGAATAAACAACCGTGGATCACTCAAGGAATAATCAAGTCTATATTTACTCGTAATCGATTATATAAAAATATCACTTAAATCACCTACATTGGTACATCAAAACAAATACAAAACATATCGTAATAAATTAACTTCTGTTATCCGTCTAGCACGAAAATCGTATTTTTCAGAGAAAATTGAAAAACAATAAAGACAATAATAAAACATTATGGAATACGATAAATGACATCCTAGGTAAGAAAAAAGATCGAGACCATATGAATTTTTAGAAAACGGTGATTATTAAAAGATCCTAATATTATCGCTGATGCATTCAACTCATTTTTTACTAACATTGGCCAAATCTAGCCTCAAAAATTGTTACTAATGATCATGATATTTTCACAATATTTTAGATAATCATAACGAACATTCACTATTCTTTAATCCTACACAATGTTAAAGAAATACTAGAATTTTTCGATCTTTAAAATCCAGTAAATCTAGTGGCCATGACGGGATAAGTGTTTTATTTACTGAAACAAATAATTTATTTCATGGCTGCTCCACTTGTGCATATTTTCAATCTGTCTTCTCTCCGCGAGGCATTTTCCCGAATCGCTAAAGCTTGCCAAAATAATTCAATATATAAAAAAGATGACCGTGTCGAATAGTAAACTACCGCCCGATTTCTCTGTTACCAACAATTTCCAAAATACTTGAAAAAATTGTTTACAATCGTTTATATACCTTTTTGGACACAAACAAATTATTAATCCCAATCAGTACGGCTTCAGGAAAAATTATTCGACTGATTATGCCATTGTTCAACTCCATGACAAAATAAATTATTCACTCTCAAAAAAGAACACACTATTGGAGTTTTTATGGATTATCGAAGGCGTCGATACAATGGACCATACATATTACTAAGTAAATTAAAGACATATGGAATCAGAGGGATCGTACTTTCTTGGTTCAAACTATTTGAATAATAGACGTCAA
This sequence comes from Paracentrotus lividus, assembly GCA_940671915.1. Taxonomy (NCBI): domain Eukaryota; kingdom Metazoa; phylum Echinodermata; class Echinoidea; order Camarodonta; family Echinidae; genus Paracentrotus; species Paracentrotus lividus. The sequence continues at coordinate 19,300,275 of CALNVZ010003433.1, read as the reverse complement.
TTTGTTAATTTCAAATCCAAATCATCTAATATAAGTCATGTGAAATGTGGAGTACCACAGGGTTCAATCCTAGGCCCTTTATTATTTTAATATATATGAATGACATTGTAAACGCATCACCTATACTTACATATATCTTATTCGCAGATGACACTAACAATATTCTATTCAACATCCGAACTTAATATACTTGTCGCAACTCTCAATCAAGAATTAAAGAAAGTATCATTATGGTAAAGTCAAATAAACTCTCCCTTAACATTAATAAAAACAAACTTTATGTACTTTAAGCATATTAATTCTAAATACGTATTTCGCGATAATATTTTATATCAATGATATGCCATAGATGAAAAACAGGAAACTAAAATTTTTAGGTGTCTTGATCGATTCTAACGTAACATGGAGTAGTCACATTCGTAATATTAACATGATAGTAGCAAGAGGCACAGGCATTTTGTATAAATTAAAATATTATATCTCTCAAGAATCATTACTTATGCTTTATAACTCATTTATTTGTCACATATATCTTATTGTAAACATAGTATGGGGAAACAGTAACAAAATAAAAATAGATTCATTATTGCGCCTTCAAAAGAAAGCACTTCGCATTTGTTCTCACTCCCATTATCTCGCCATACCGATCCTTTATTTCATAATTTCAAACAATTGAAAATTTACGATATTCACACTTATCAAACTGCTATTTTTATGTACAAAACTTCTAACCAATACTATCCAACACCTTCCAAAATAATTTTTATTTACAACAGAGATTCATTCATACCCCACACGACATTCATCTGACTTTCATTTAACAAATCCAAGACTAATTATTGCTCACAAAACATACGTCATCATGGTCCTGATGTTTGGAACACATTACCTATTAATATTAAACATGCTACATCCCTTTTATCCTTTAAAGTTTTGTTAAAGAGGTCCTTTTAATCTAAGTATCTGTAACTCGCACTTGCACTCGCACTCACACTCACTCACATCACTTTGCTGTTTCCCTTTCCCTTTATATCTTTATTTCTTAGAAATATAAGTGACATCCTGTTATAATATAGACTCGTTAATTTTAAATGGTTTTCATGTAGCCTCCCCCCTGGCTGCTATTCGGTCAAGCATTTTTGCTTATGATAGCTGGCCCCTGCATTTGAGTATTAGTATTTTGTTTTAAATCTATATGAATTATGTCTATTATCTATTGCTATTATGTTAATGTCATCATTTGTAATCTTATCAATTATTTTATATATTTTATGTATATGTATAATGATTAATGTGATATTATGTTTTCGAATCAATAAATGCAGAAACACCTGCTTTAAAAAAAAAATAATGAAATGGTAGTGCAATGACGAATCCAGGGGTACAACAGGCGTAATATACTCCCTCCCCCCCCCATTT
>CALNVZ010003433.1:19248899-19298831 GCA_940671915.1 Paracentrotus lividus | reverse complement strand
GGATTTATACTTCGAACTTTCATGATATTTCGTCTCATTGTGCAAACGAATTTGAACGTCACGTGCCACTATGCCATATGAGACCCGAGCTAAACCGCAACAGGCAAAACGCTCCAGCAGCCAGCCCGACAGCCCTCCGTTAGCCATGCTTAGTGAACTGAAGCGACATAGCTAAACTATCGGCCTTCTCTGCAAGAAATAATAGACGCCATGTCACATCAAGATTCAATATGAAGCATCGTTAAAAATACAAGTGATCGTGCCCTAACATTGAGCAAAAGAAATACCAAAGCTTCGCAATGAGCACAAAGCTGACATAGCAGCCATCGAGAAAAAACTTCTTGTGAGGAAATATATCAGCGCAAAGCTAATCTCTCTTTTATGGATTAGTCAAACAAAAAGATGAGATGTGTTTGCTAAACTGAGAAATTCTTCATTGAGCCGGCCTATCACCTGAATGGCAGCCAATAATGATTGTGAACGCCACCGACTTCCACGGAAAACAGGACCCACGATGGCGACCGAGACGGACCCCATCATAGCCAAATTCGCGATCATGACGGAACGCCAACTCATCCTTGAGCCCTACCAAGGACGTAAGATGTCCGCAACCGACGACACAACGACCCAGCGGCTAGCACGGCGCACCCAGCAGACCGCGTACCAGGATCTCCGTTAGGACTGATTTACCGCCTACAATGAAATTTCGTCGCGGAAAATTAGCTAACATCGCGTATCGTCTGCGTAAGGAAAGCATCTATCAACGAAACTATCGTCAAGAACAATGTTGTTCTACATACAAGGAAAAAAAGCGCAAAAGATTGGAAAACATATACCGACGAAGAAATTAAATACCTACTTTGAAAGGATGACGATTAAGGATATTGAAAATATAACTCAACGCAAATCTAGAAAACAGAACAGAACACCACGTAAGAAATCCCCTTTTTTTCTTCTCTTCTTCATAGAAGAATAATTTCCAACAGTTACGATTCTTATAACATTTATGAACGATTTACAGGATTATAAGCATATCTCATTATGACATATCCTCGAACTATGAATTATCAAACAAACTAATGTCAGTGTATTTTTCTTCCTATTATTGCTATTATTAGGAAAAGAACATTACATCTAGGGAATTATTATATTATTATCATTATTATTAATATATTATTACCAATATGAAAATATACGTCTCTTGCATCGTAATAGTCTAGGCAAGTCGTCTATCAACCGATCGATATAAGCGTAAATTTCTTCCACAGATTATGTTCATTTCCTCCTAGCAATGACAACAACTTTGTTTTATAAAATTCTTGATTACGCTGTCGCATCATTTGTTTTTGTTTTTGTTTTTTGTTTATATATACCGTACAGTAAAACGATTTCCTTGGATTGCTTCAACTGTAAATGTTTGCACGGTTGTCAATAAGAATTTGAATAAATTCTTATGCAAACCTAAAGCGGTTGTATTAACACGTAGGTAATTATGCATTCAAATGCGGTATTTATCTCATTCCCATTCAGATTTATTGACTTGTAAAACGATTCACGCACCCCTTCTATCGAGAGGGGATGGATTATATCAAAGATTGTGCATTTTCCCAATCGGGAGCATTATATTCAGTTACCTCTCTCAAAACAATGCGATAACATAATTTCCAAGTCATATACGGTGGTTAATTCGAACCTATGTAGTAGTATTGTCGTCGATGAACAATCATTTATTAACTTGGCTTACTTTTAAAGTCAAAACACACACACATGAAATTAAATGTATACGAGGAACACTTTTGTTGTTAAATTGCATGAATGGAAAAATAACTTGGTACTCGGCAAATTTTAAATTGAAAGAGAAAAGGAAAGAAAAGAACGAACTTTAAGATCTATGCAATAGGGAAAAACTTTGAAAAATACTGAAACATGCAAACGTTAGGTCCTCAAAATACGATTCGGTGTCATGTTTTGAATTCCTTCGTGCCTATCCCGTGAATTATTCATGAATCTGTGTTATTATGTATATTTATTTATTATTATTATTTATTTATTTATTTTTAATGCCTACCGTGTATTCTGGTATTCTTAACTTATGATGCATCCCTAAAAAAAAAAAAAAAAAAAAAACACAAAACAAAAAACAAAACAAAACAAAAAATCATTGAAGTGTGATGGCTGTCTTCTCCAGAGACAGCCATTGATATCAACCTTGATATCTCCTTGCTTCAACCATTTCAAGTGGTAATAAAGAGTGGTGATAATCAATTATCTGCAACTATGCTCGAGGTTTTTTTTTTTTCTTATGAATACTGAACTTGTTCGAATACTTCTTCTTGAATATTCATGTGCCACAACGCAGTTACAACTATTGTACCATTAACCAATTACTGGATTGCATTCCTTCTTGCCACACATGGTTTCTTTCTCCTTTCACAAAGGCTAAAGATCTTTATTATCCAGCAATTGTAACCGCTACCATGTTCTGTATAATATTCTAGGCCGAATTTCTCGTTTGCACATCTCTTGTTCATTCGCAACCACTCTGATGGCAACATAAAAGAGGTATTGTATTTGATATGCAATGAAATACTTTCTACTTTGGGTCACTTACGTTGCCGCAATCAATTTTACGACAATCAAGTTAAAATCCATTATAGAGTTATGCAGATGAGAATCTTGTTTTCCCTATAAGTTGCATTTAAAGTTTCAATCAAAACACTTTTTTATTACTATTTACTCTGGCATATTTCGTATCCACAGCTTAGTTAACTTTATCTAAGGTATATTTTCTTCAACGTTGCGATTTATATCTAATATTTGTTAATCATATACTCCAAATTTTTTTGCTCGAAATATGTCCTGACCCCCATGGTCTGTGAATGAACATGACCGTGACAACAACTTTGTTCTATTTTTTTTTTTTCTTCTTTACGAAATTCTTGAATTCCTTCGTGCCTATCCCATTTTTTTTTTCTTTTTTTGTTGTTTATATATACAACGTGTACTAGAACGATTTCCAGGATGCCTTAGCTGTGAATGCTTGCACTGTTGTCAATAAAGAATTTGAATAAAATCTTATGTAATACTAAAGCCGCTTGTATTAAACGTTAGGTAATTATGCATTCAAATGCGGTATCTATCTCACTCCATTCAGATTTATTTAAAAAAACTTGTAAAACGATCCACTGCACCTTTCTATGAGAGGGATGGATTGTCGTTAATTGAACCTGTAGCAATTTGTCATCGATTAACAATCATTGTATTAACTTGGCCTACTTTTTAAAGTTTAAAACACACACACATGAAATTAAAGTATACGAGGAATACTTTTTTTGTTAAATTACATTGAATGCCAAAAAACAAAGAAAAAAACATAACAAAACAAACACAAATACAATTTATTTTTTTTGATAAACACTGAAAACTTGCAAGTGTTATGTTTATTTGATGCATTATAATACGCATGAACACGTTTTCGGGCATACTTTCCGTCTTAGTTTAGGAGTTATAAGATCTCATAATACGATTTCGTGTGTCATGTTTTGATGGTGATAACCAATTACCTCTAATATCCTCGAGGTTTCTTTCATGAATACTGAACTGTTTAAAACTTTCATGATTATTCATGTGCCACAACGCAGTACAACTATTGTACATTAACCAATTACTGGATTGCATTCCTTAAGCTTCTTGCCATACTGGTTTCTTTCTCTTTCACAAATGCCTAAAGATCTTTATTATCCAGCAATTGTATACAGCTATATATACCATGTTCTGTATAATATGCTAGGCCGAATTTCTCGTTTGCACATCTCATGTTCATTTGACCCACTAATATGGCAAACATAAAGAGGTATTGTTTATTGATATGCAAATGAAATACTTTTATACTTGGGTCACTTACGTTCTTTTTTTTTTGCTTTTTGCTTTTTTTGTAACAACTCATTGGCTGTACATGTTAAAATCGGGGGAGGGGGTCAAATGCGCCTCCTCCATTTTCGAATTCTGAATATCTCGTATGGAACAGAAAATGCACATGTAGGCCTTATGTGGTACGTAAGTAGCTCCATACCCTCGTATAGTTACTTTCGAGGCAGAAAATTGCGAGTAGATAAGTAAAGATTTAATTTAAAAAAAAATTGAATTTTAAAAGTTTAAATTGACTATCACAAATTGACAACATCTGTGTAACGTCACTTTTTTTTTGCTAACATGCAGGTCTCCTATTTTCTTGTAGAATACAGATTGAACTTTTTTCAAAGACAATATTATTATACATTATAATGTTTATTCAATATATACACATACATGTTTCATCCTCTCTATGAAAAATATACATTCCATTGTTGAAAGTTTTTAGATTAATAAAAAATTATATTTGCATGGAAGGGTATACGGCCACACACACACTATAATCTATGACAGTCATTTCAATCATAGTTCATTGTCGCTTAATTGTTTATTTGACATAATGAATTATGCTAAATAAAGAAGGATTTGTAAATAGATAAAAACATAATCTGCTAGATTATGTAACAATACATTTAAAAAGGCAGAAATGGTTAAAAGCTTTACAGATGCTTTTTAGCACATTTGCGATCTGTATAAAAACAGATGAAATTTTCATGAAAAACTTAAAGGGGAATCCAACCCAAGGAGAGAATCAACCTTAAAGGAAAGAGAAAAATGAGAGGAGCAATCTAAAAAAAGTTTCATCAAAATCGGTTATAAAATAAGAGGCATCATCAATTGGCATCATCGGCTTCAAAATGGCCGATCTTATGGACAACTCTCCATTCATTTTGTACACAAATTTTCAGATTTTCCCCATTTTCTTTCGAAATATATCTTACCTCCTTCTGAGCTCAACATAATGTTGTGTGAAATATATTTTCCCATCACATATTTTGAGCTCAGAAGTAAAGAAGACATACTTTAAAAGAAAATGGGGAAAATCTGAAAATTTGTGTACAAAATGAATGGAGAGTTGTCCATAAGATCGGCCATTTTGAAGCCGAAGATGCCAATTTGAGGATCCCCATAGAAGGAACAACTAGACTTTTCAAACTTCCATAACTCCCTTATTTTATAACCGATTTTGATGAAATTTTATTTAGATTGCTCCTCTCATTTTCCTCTTTCCTGTACGGTTGATTCTCTCCTTGGGTTGGATTCCCCTTTAACACCAAAAGTAGACAGATGGATTGAATATTTAGCAATAAGATCAGCTTCTTCGCCTTCTTCTTCAGCGTCTCATTATTTATCATTATTCATTTTCTTCTCTACATTCTTCTACATGCATTACACCCGTACATGACACCCCAAGGCTCATCTAAAGATAATAATCTTTATGAAAATATTAAACACATCATCGCGCAGACCAATGCTTTTATCACTCCATTATGTACTGCATTATCTATTCCAAATCTATAAATAATGGAGAAGCACTATCGCATGCATTTATGATCAAATTAAACATTACATGGCAACAATACTGCCGCCGTGCTCTCTCTAATGAAATCAATTACTAACAGAAACATTTTTGCTTTTATTTAGAGCAAGAAGGGCATTGATTCATGTTTAAAATAAAGTTTAAGTCCTTCTAGTAATCAGTAATAAAAATACATTTGGGATGAAAATAGAGGACGCTTGCAAGCTCACTCAAAATGGATTTTATCAGATTTCGAAAACCCATTAGAAGCAACTAAAATGTAATCAAGCGTTTAAGATAATGCGTTGCCTGCAATTTAAAGTCATGTTATGTAACCAGCATTATTGTATTACATAATTAATATTGCCCAGTGAAAAAAAATAGAACTTGCAAGTTGAACATTTACCCTCCCCCCCAAAAAAAAATAAGAAGAAGAAGAAGAAAGATCGTGGGAACAGAGAGAAAAAGGTGTTGAAATGATTGCCATTACCTGATTATGCACAGTATTAAAGAAAAGATTAAGAATAATAATTGAAAAAAAAAATATTATTATGATTATTTTAATGATAACCATTAAAATATTCATTTTGATGAATCATATTATGACGATTATGTTTAAACTTTAATTTCAAAATAAGGATCATGTAACACAATAGTCATTATTCTTCGTAATTATTCACATAATATAATAGGCCCTATGTAAACATACAAATAAAGGGCCTGTCCCACAGAAGGCGATCGTTGTGGCGACAACCTATGCATGTTAGAACCTGCCAGAATCGTGTCAGAATCGTAGGTGACCGAAGATCATCTAAGTATCTACGAATCTGTCCACGATAGGCTACGACAACGACTTGCTTCCACGCAAACTAAAGGCTAACAATAATTGGTATCTGATAATACAATAGCCTCGACCTTCGCGCATCTCACGGCTCGACTTCTCTTGTCGCAGCTTAAAATCAACTAAAATATGAACTTGCGCACTGTAGCGATCCTTACGACTGACACAGGCGATCGAGTGTTTTCTACCTGATGGCGGCCTGTCGCCTTTAGGTTCGTGATAGTCCTCTCAGTCGCGCATCATAATTTGGGTCGTGAGAGATTTTTAAAAATTTCAAAAACCAGCGGCGACTGTGTAATATCTGAATGGGAGGCCGATCATGATTTTGGTGAATGTAGGTGGCGACAAAGGTCGTAGCGGCTTAAATTTCACTGGCCTTTCGGTTCAGCGATGCGTGCAACGTACGCTGGAGCGCGGCAACCTACAACTGGCCGCCGTTCCGCTGTGCTAAACATGTTCTCTCTGGCGACAATCTACGATAGTACCTTGCCGCGACAAGAGAAGACAGGCTACGGTCATTGACGTCAACCCAACTGACGCTGGCTATTGTTTAACTTGTTGAGAAACCAGCGGCGAACAGAATTTTGCTACTTATTTGTTGGCGACAGACGCGATAATTCACGATCTTACAGGCGATTGGACCTGCGCATGGTGGCGATGGGTACTAAAAAGTAGTTCGCAGGTTGTCGCCACAACGATCGCCTTCTGTGGGACAGGCCCTTTACAGGTCCTGTTACGGAATATATTATACAAAGTCACTGTAGATGGTATTTTTTACCACAAGTCATGACTCCCAGACTGTTACATAATGATAGATAGACTGTAAATAATCTTGCAATGCTACCCTCAAGGTGTATTCCCCGTATGACCATAATACTGGCGATCGTGCACTGGTGGCATATATATATTTCTTGCTCTGATAATATTAATCACTTTGAGAGCCACTGGCCAGGCTTGATGTATCATGTAGGTTTTATTGATTCGGGTGTTGACTAAAGCGCGGAATATTGCGTTTCCTCTCGACAAATTAAATATTTCACGTGCTAGCAGCAAAAGGGACGTTAGTACATTACAATATATGAACAATGTAATTAAGGTCCTTCTGACTCTCTATAGAATGTAGATAGGACAGGGCATTATTCATCATGCTTGCCCATTGAATTAATGATGCATTTTATTTGGTTTTACATAATTATACACGAATAATTGAATATCTGAATGCAAAAACGACCCAAGTCCATGACACGAGTGCATTCCGGTATTTGGTATTATGATGAAGGTAAATGTCAAAACTAATTTCGGAGTCTTTTGTGCTTGATGGACTTGGGTCTTTTATAATTTTGGCCGTTTTAGTAAACTATAAACTATGATTGACAGATGGCGCTAATTATCATATCATTAAAAGGGTATAGGCCTACTCTTTAAAAAAAAATAATCTCGTTTTTGTTTTGCTAGCATGATTTTGGGGGGGGGTTGCTTTTTGCTTTTTGCTTTTTTATTATTTTTAGATGAATAGAGATGAGCGTGAGAAAGCAATAAAGGGAAGGGATTGGGGAGAGAGAAAGAGAGAAATGGAAAATATTATATAATGTATATTCTCAAAAGGGTAAATGTTGAGTAAATACCAACGAATCTTGTGAGCGTAACATTATCATTGAAAGTGAGTTGCAACTTCATAATATCTCATGTTTCTTTAACCTTTTCCACATTATTTACAAAATGCATATGGTATCTTCCTCGAGTGCGGATACGTGATATTCATGATATTTGCTCAAAAAGCGAAGAATAACATTCTGAAATGTTGATTCCCTCACGCGCGTGCGGTTGATAGCAAGATTTTATTATCAATCGATACATTGGTATTTACGATTTATATAGACCCAATTTACTTTACTTGCGGTATATTATGGAGCAGTGAATATCAATGGAGAATGAAACCTTCCTTTCTAAATGTACTATAAATGGAGAGTAAATTTGTGACTCTCATTCTCAGTGGCGGATGCAGGATTTGAAAATAGGGGGAGGGGTGCCATGTCCGATAGAGATTCTTTCATCCCCTGCCCCCGACTGGATAAGCCACTGACTTTATAAACTTCTAGAGTGAAGGTACATTCACTCCAATTCGAGTTGTTTAGCATTCAGGTATGAATGAGCTTCGTTTCAGCTGTCTCGCTGACAGAGAAATTTTATTACTAATAGAAATATTGAGATGACATGTATAATTATAGTAAACACATAGTAAAAAAAAAGTTTGCTGAGAGGGTAAATTATATTTTATATTCTTTTGTATGTATTATGTATTTTGGAATAATACAATGTATTACAGTATGGAGAAAAAGTTAAATTAAGGGAGGAAAATAGAAGGGAAATGAAGTGGTCGAGAAAATGAGATGGAGAAAGAAAAGGTAAAGAGACAGAGAGAGGGATAGAAGAGACAGGGAAAAACTTATACAACAGTAATTTCAAGACCAAGCAAAATAAGATGAAATGATATAATCAAGCATGACTTAATATAAACGCAGTGTGAATGATTTCATCGGATTTTTGTTTTCCACTTCACATAACACGGCTATACAAGCCAGAAAAATCATAAACTATCAATAAATAACTCATGAAACCATCAGGAAAATGGTTAATCAATACCCATGACCTTTCACAGAAATTACAAAATAGAGAATGTCTTACCTTGACTCAATTCGTAAATATTCCAAGTCGAAAATAAAACCACACCTTTTGGTTGGATTTAAAAAAATGTATTTCCAAACAGGATTTTCCTTTGAAGTCACTACATTCATGCTGACATTATCTTATAAGGCTTATATTTCTCCACGATTCCTAAGAAATTGTATGGCATTGTCAGTTTGCAGTCAACAACAGACACAGAAGATCGAATAAAAATCTAAGTGCTGGCAGCCGCGACTTTTGCAGAATTTGATGAAACGAACATAAAAAGCTTTTTATCGTCAGCGAGGTTGCAATGAAAAAGCGGCCAATTTTATTAGACTTGAGTCACTTTGTTTTTTAACTGTCTCTTTTTTTACGATCGCGATTTTTTTTTTAATGGATGAAACTCCCTTTTCTTGTTATAGTTCCTGTTGAATAAACTATTTCTCGTCTACTCGTTATGTTAGTAATCTATCTGACATTGCATACAGTTCTTCATGGCTTTCCATTGTCTCCTATTCGCTATATGTGTTGTATGACTTCCCAACTATATCTCTCATAATTATTATGGTAAAGTCGTGCATTTCAGGTTATTTAGAATTCATAATTATTTTCCATTCCCGTTAAGTGCCTCAAGCGCCTGGTAACTAGTTCTTTTCTGTATTTTTATGCAGCGGCGGATGCAGGCACAAGGCGTGTGCCCCCCTTTTTTTTGTAGAGGGGAGGGGGAGTTGGGGGTACTGGACGTATTTAATATAGGCTACATGTTAATTAAGGACCACCCCCCCCCCCTCCTCTGGTTTCCAAATCCCGGATCCGTAATTCATAATATTTTATGAGTCTTATGAATTATAGTTAACATATAGCGTTGCGCTGTTGTTCTATTGGACAAGCCGTATAGGCAAGTTTATAAGTCTGTCATTTTTGTTTTTGTTTGTTTGTTTGTTGTTTTTTTTTCACCTTGGAGAAAGACAGACATAATAATTATTATCACCGGATAGGAGCTAGGAAGGATTTATCGTATTTGACAAACTGACGCCATGAGCTGTAAGTAAACGACATTGCACAAGAAAAAAGTACAAAATAATGTTGACTATATAGTACGCCTAACCTTTGGTTTGTTAGTAAGAACGGAGAGAGAGAGAGAGAGAGACCGACGCAAGGAGCCCGCCATCCCGAACGCAGAGATGAGAGGAGACCCACCGAGAGAGACGAGAACTGAAGAAGAAGAGGATGAGGCTCCCGTGGTGAAGACACGCATGAGAATGCCAAGATTTGTTTATCATCTATGTGTCTTCCTCCGTGATCTTTGTTCCCGCTTTTTTTTTTTTTTGTTTTGTAGATTGTACTAAAGCAATGAACACATTTCCAAAATTAAAAACCCTTTCTACTATTTAATGTTAATGTGAATTTCAATTGGTTTATAAAGTATAGTCGATGCTGCATGATGGAGGTTTTGGAGATGTTATTGAGTGGTTTATGTAGTTTTGTATTTTGATAGAGATTCCCCCTCCTCTCTCTCTCTCTCTCTCTCTCTCTCCCATCTCTTTTTCTCTGAGGGGAGTGAAAATTAGTAGGCCCAGGCTAGTATTGTAAAGGGAGAGAGAGAGAGAGAGAGAGGGGGGGGGGGGGGGGGGGGGCTGCAGCCCCCCCCCCAACTTTTTTTCAGCCAACGTGTACAAAAATGCAAACATGACCATACATTTGTGATTTTTAGCCTGTTCAGCCCCCCCCCCCACTTTCGGCTCAGCCCCTCCACTTTCAAAAACGCTCCGCGGCCCCTGAGGAGGGGGGAAGATATCCTGGCTGGAGAATGGCCCAATAATGTTTACGGGGTTGTGTAAAATGAGAAGGAATAGATTTTCGGCCTGTATAATTAGAGAATTTGGAAAGAGTTTGATTGATTGATTGTTTGATGGCAAATTTTTCTTATAAGTAAGCTACCAGGAGGGGCCGCGAAGGGTTTTTGAAAGTGGAGGGGCTGAGCCGAACGTGGGGGGGGGGGGGGGGGGGGACGGAAACACCCGAAAGTGAAAAATAATACCCTAAAAATTCGCATACTTTGCACATTATGCAGAAACTAATAAAAAATGTTTGCGAGCGCGAAGCGCGAGCCTAAATTTTTGCCTTATAATAACATTTAGCATTGTATTTGACATACATTTTACCTCTTTATTAGCTTCACAAGCTAATCACTACATAAAAATATGTTAAACTTTAAACATGGAGGGGGGCGATCCCCTCAAAAAAAAAAAAAAATCGAGGGGGGACACGTCCCCCCCCCCCATGATCGCCGCCAATGGTAATGGTTACTAATTACCCTATTCCTAACCCTAATTCTAACCCAATACCCTTGGCCTATTCCACATCTTTTTTTCTTAAATTTGTATCAATTTTGCTCAACCCCTCCATTTTTCTTCGAGCCAAAATGTCATCATCAATATCATCTTATCTAGCGAAGCGCGAGCTAGCCAAGCTGGGTCGTCGAGGGGCGTGGAGGTAGTCCATGATCTGTCCCTTCGAGATTTCCCTTCCTCCACGCAATGCGATAACCCCTCTGATCGCGCGATCCCGAATTTGCAGCAAATTCGGGGATCGCGCGATCAGAGGGGTTATCGCATTGCGTGGAGGAAGGGAAATCTCGAAGGGACAGCATCTGGACTAGCGTGGAGGCCGCGCGCAGGGCCCGCACCTCGGGGGGCGGCGCGGTCGAGCCTCGGCTGACATACTATGTTCACCGAATGCGATCTCCGCTCGTTAATATGTAATAATATTGACCGCGAAGGGCTCACTCAACTTTCACGCATATTTTTTTTTCAAATCGTCGCGAACTCAATCTTGTTGCTACTCGGTTGCTACTGACGCTATGCCTATCAAATCTAGGTCAGCTGGGGAAACCCCAGACTGGTACCCACCTTATTTTGGAAAGAAAATGAAACATAGATACATATGCTTTCATAGGAAATAATGGTAACATTCAAAACAATCAATGTAAACACCGGCAATCAATTTTGAATCAGCTGGCAGCGAAAGGGTGTGTCGGTCCCATATACGCGTAGCTGTCACAGTAAATATTGTCAATATTTCTCAGATTTCTTTAAAAAAATTCATTGTAAAACCAAAAATTTTCGTGACTTTGTGTTTCTTTTATTTCAATGGTGACTTGTTTTCTGTGAACTTTCTTTCATTCCTAGTCATCCTAGAATTTTTTTGTGCACATATCTCGGGGTGTTTTTTTGACCTTCTGATGTGGTTTTTGTACCCGATCTGTACTATACAAGATTTATATGCATGGGGCACCATATTAATTGGTTGGTATTGCTGTATATTTTTTTGTGGAAGGAGGGTTGAGACAGAATTGGTAAAGAAGGGCATGCAATATAGTGTTTCATAATACTACCAGATAATTCTAGAGAAGTTTGATATACATTTCACATGACACTCTAGATTTACACCCCCAGAATTGTGCACAAATTTTATTGCCATCTTACTCACGATTAAAAACATTAGATTGGGCCTCTCTCATTTGGGTCTACGGTCTCATTACAAGATCTTCAAATGCACATACATGCTCCCACGGGTCTTCATGAGAATCGAGGCACGAGTCGAGGGTCCAAGAGTCTGAGTATTTCCCACAAGGCCGAGTATTTTTCCACAAGTCTAGTATTTTTCCCATGAGGCCAAGCACTATATTGCAAAATACAATATGAGAAAACTTGACCTCATGGACCCTCGCCTTGTGGAAAAATACTTGGACTTTGTGTCCCTCAGCCTCGGGGCTCTCGGCCACGGGGGAAAATCTCGACTCGTGGGCCCTTGGCCTCATGGACCCTCCCCACTCCACTTAACTTCCAACAGACAAAGGCATCGAGCAAACCCCCATTATTGCAAAAAGAAAAAGTGTGCCAGACACCCTCCCCCCCCCCCCCCAAAAAAAAAAAAAATAAATAATAATAAATAATACTATGTAATTCTAAAAACATACTTTCACATTGACCAGTCACTACGTTCTCTTGTGTCGTGTCCGGTAGAGACACTGTTTTGTCTTGGTCGTCACTCTTTTTGTCAAAGTGTCTGTTCTCTGTCCTGTTTGTAACTTCAGTTTCATTTATTCTAAAAACATACACACCAGACAAATACATAATCACATCACTAAAAATCTGAAAATCTCAAAAGTCAGATGGCAAATCCCAAGATGGTATGCTAGGATTGTACTAGCAGGTCTGAAAGAAAAATGCACATTCCGTTGTTTTTGCAGATTTTAAACTAAAACATTTCACAATTTGAGATTAATCTGGAGATTTGGTTTATTTTTATTAGTCAAATTACTTCAAAAGTTTTATAAGTGTTCATAGGTTTGAAACATGCAAGGTTAATCACACTAATGCAGTTACTAAAGCGAATGATTTGATCTATTACAAACAAGTAATTATTGAATAACTATATTACACATTCATAATTTCAATTAATATATTCATACTGTAAATATAGCAATAAATATATTTTTAGTTCACAACAAATAGAATATCAGAATGGTGCATATTATCATGTATATAAAATCAAAGGAAAAAAAATTATCCCCTCCCTTTGCTGGTATGGGGGGGGGGGGGTTGTTCGAACCCCCCCCCCCCCTTGTTAGCAGGCTGGTATCTTTGGGGCACAACCCCTCATATACAATTGAGGAACATCATAAAACTGAAAAGCTTCTTTAGGTTGAGTTGAAAAAGCTGAGGTGTTTGAAGGGGTGAGCCTGAAGATTTTATACCCACCCATATCCCAGTTACTTGAGTAATTTGGACAAAAAATTGGTAATAATAGGAACAAATGTAATAAGAAATACAATAGTATTGATATCGCTATAATATTTATGATAATTATAATGATAATCATCATACAATAAAAACAATAATGTCTTCATGAGCATTAACATATTCTCTAACCCTTTTAAAGATCACCCTCCCCCCCCCCCTCAACCAGCCCTTAGACCTACTGGAATACAGCTCATACCAATTTAGTTATTGAATACTTGAACAAATAATATATAGTAATATCTCTAACAGCTGCTAAAAGATTGACAATGTCCACAGGAAATAAGAGGGAGGTGCGTAAATACTTGTGGGCAATGGCCGCTCTCTCCAGCAGAGCACCGTACCGGGATAAGATCCAGCCAACCCACTAGGGCCTAAAATAGAGCAGTCTGGTAATCTGGTGAAGGACATCGACGAGTAATGGATGGGAGGTCGTGATGCTACCTGTGATAATGCAACAACATGAAAGCAAATCATTAAATAACCAAAAGATAGATACTTGTACTTGAATACTGATGCACCTTAAAAAATCACAGAAAAAAAGGTATACAAGATAAAGGTATTCAAAGCACACTAAAATATAGGACACTTTGTGGAGGTGCTCTGATTTAATAAATAATTGTATCAGATTCGTGTGTGCACTTTTCCTTATTAAAAAAAAAAAAAAATAATAAAAAAAGGGGGGAGAGAGAGAGCAGAGAGGGGGGGGGAGGTGGTTAACTCCCCCCCCCCTGCTAAATCCTCAGCAGCATTTTCATATTTCATTTTGATGAATAAACTATACCTTTGAATAAAGCAATTATACTACTATTTTAAATATCTAGACTAGGAGAGCTCACTGGCATGACGGCCACATCCCGGAAGGAGAATATGTGTAAAATTGGCAGAGACAAGGAGGGGTGGAACATTGAAGTTACTGGTCAGCTAGCCAACTTCAAATTGCCAAACAGTTAAGAAAACAGCACGAAGGTGATCATGGTGTTTCCTGGATCGATTCTACGTTCCACCTTGACATCACTCTGGAAGATCATCAGATGCAAATGGCTGATTTCAGTAAATGACATGAGGTGTGTTTTCTTCATTTGTTCATCTTCTTGCCCAGGCAGGAGCACCATGCTGCAATGGTTCTTGTGATATCATTAAACTGAAAACAAAGTCAAAGTCAAAGCCTTAAAATCTGAAACACATTCTATTATAGTAGTATGGCAGGGATGGATAAGCTCAATTAAAAATAGAAAATGTATCAAGTTTACTCTTGACTGTACAGATGTGCATGTATTAGCCTGTAATAGGCATATATTGTTGAAGTGACAATGATTGCTATAAATATGCAATTCGATTAAAGATGCATTCTCAATTAATTATTAATTATAATAATTTATTAAAATGCATATAAGCCGGCCCAGTTATTTATATCTACGAGGGGCCTGTCTTTCTCTGTCACTAGCCCTGGATGTGTTGGGGGGGGGGGGGTTGGGGGGGGGGGGGTGGGGTCATCGGAGGCAGGTGAGTGAGGGGGGCGCAGGTGACAGAGAAGATAGGAGTCTAGATTCAGTCTACAATGTAATAATCAGATAATATATCGTCAATGTGTGACTAAGATTGTGGATTAGTGTAGAAATCATCAGATTTTCATATCTCCCATTAATTATTATGTAGTTAGGTGCTTGAGAGAATCTATTAAGATCTAGGCTATATATATATTAATTATTATTACAGGGGCCGCGGAGCGTTTTGAAAGTGGAGGGGCTGAGCCGAAAGTGGGGGGGGGGGGGGGGGCGGGGGTGGGGGGGAGGGGGGGGGGCTATCAGGCCTAAAAATCCAAGGTATGGTCATTTGCGTTTTTGAACACGTTGGCTGAAAAAATGGGGGGGGGGCTTCGCGGCCCCTGGTATTATTACATCATAATTAATGTAGACCTGAACTATTATTACTTTAAAAAATAATCAACACCTGATATTCTACAGTATAGACTTGAAGCTCATAATTAAATTGTGCTAATATCTGTTGGAAATTTTGACACATTACTGTATTTTAATTTGGCTATTGAAATGGTCTGTTGACTGTTGTCTTTATTGTTGATATTCTGAATAAAAAGAGAGAGAAAAAACAAAAAATAAATACAACAATATTACAAACCATAATTGCTGTTTGTAATATAGAAGTCTAGTATCATCATTTTATGATATATCAACGACAATATTATCAGTGAGGTGATTTGTTATTGTCTCATGATACGTGTTTGTGAGGTGATACGCACGAACATGATATGCGTACACACCGGTGATCGAAAGTGGGACTGGGGAGTCCCTGCGCCTACGCAGACGGCGGTGGACCGTATACGCAACCGCTGTCATTGCACCTCTTGTCTGCGGCTTTTGTGCAATCATTACACAATGTTATGACGCAAGTTCTAAAAGCAACAGAGGTTTGATTGAAGAATCACATTAAGAATCAGGCATTCTCACACATACTCACTTTAAATACGACCATCTTACATCTACAGTGGTTAGATCTAACTGACATATCATAAGATGGCATTTTTTAAAACGAAAATTTTAATATTTTACTACCAAAATAGCACCAATATAGGGCAAAGTTCTATCAGTCCAAAAAATTCTAGGATGGCCGAAAGAAAGATTTTTGTGGAAGTACTCATCTCGTTCCCATTATGCAAAAGCTCAAATAAGAAAATTTTTAGTTTTTCCCTAAAATGCTTATTTCTAGAAGAGTCTAAAAATAGACGAAATATTAGGTGATTTGAACGCAAAAGAAGGTATTCAATCATGAGTTATTATTAAAAATAAATGCGAGTAGGTAATAAATGTTATTATAGAAATACGAATCATTGAATATGCATTTCCCAGTTGGGTATACTGCTGACGTCATATCTATAGGTCAGTTTTATATTGTTAAATAGTGCAAACAACGTGAAACCTTTTGCTTTAACCATTTTTTTTTTGAGTTTCGTGCAATCACCGTCTTTAGTGATGACGTCACAAGGCAAAGATGTCCGCGCGCGTTAGCGCCTACACGCAGTAACGCGATTAGTTGTCTGCTGCTCATGGGATCAGAATTGAACCTTGCACGTGCATAGTTTGCAGGCCTGTAAAAGTAAAATTAATACCTTCCAAAATGGCTTTTGCTTCGAACGTAATCTCAAGGAGTATGGCAACATCGGCAGCAAGATTGGCAGCTATCAAGAATGTAACAATTATTGGTGGAGGTCAAATGGGTGCAGGTATTGCTCAGGTAAAATCTTAAAATTGTATGCTGTAGCCCCACATGATTATATCTGTGTTGTGGGTAATTGGTTGTGTTTGTAAGATTGTTTGCAGACAATGCCGGTTTGACTTGCGAAAGATTATAGAAAATCAAACTAATAAGGGCAAGGCAAATACAAGGTTTCCATTCATGATATTACTAAGGAAAAAAACAAAAAACAGCAGAAAACAAAACCCCAAATGGCCAAATCATTGCTCTTGGTCTTGCACTGCACTCTGCAGTCTCTTGCTTGTGTGGGATTTTTTTTTCTTCAATGTCACGACAAAGTCACTGACACTACTAAAGTTAGAATGATTTAGGGAAACATATGGTCATAATGATTTATTAGTCATCATTCCTTCCACGCTAGCAGCACCACTACGTGGGACTACTATCGAATTTTTCCTACAATGTTAGGTGCATAACAACACTTCTAGATAAATATTTTAAAGAACAAATGTATATTTTTACGTACCAATTATCCTTCTTGTTGCCTATAACCTTTTCGGGGGGTCTGTCTCCACTCAATGTCATCAGAAAGGTTTGAAGTTGGATAGAAATCAAATAAATCGCTGGTTCTGCAGATAGGAACTGAAGGTTTAGCATTTCTCCAACTTGTAGAACTCACGTCGTATGAGGCGCTACGCATATTAATTCGTGGAGTAGTCGAGTAAGATTACTTCCGACCAGCTCACTACCTATCTCTCCTATGAATCGGGCGTGACTTAGCTTTTTTCCAAATCTGAGGGATTATAGGCCTATCGAACTGACATGATGATGAGCATGCACTATTTATTTAGTTAATAGCCCCTAAAAAAAAAAAAAAAAAAATGGGGTCACATTATTTTCTTCCAAATTTGAAATGATTCACTTAATAATAACAATAGAAATACATATATATATATATATGTATACCCTCATATATGTCCGTATCCCCTCCTCCCCCCCCCCCCAAACAAAAAATGGGGCCATAGGAAAAAAATTATCGCCCAAAATTTATTTTTGCCCCCTATTTCCTTTTTTTTTTTTACTTTTCAAAACCCCTCCCCACCCCCCCGCCCCAAAAAAAAATTGTGGGCCAATTTTTTTTTTCATTATTAGAAATTAAAAAAAAACAACAAAAACAAAACAGAAAACAAATGGGACGCCAAAAAATCTGGGGGCTTTTTTATTCAGAAATTTTATATTTAAAAGAAAAAAAAAGTGGGGAGAGGCAAACAATTTTTGGGCCATTGAAGAAAAAAAATTAATGCCCCCAAAACTGTTTGCCTTTCCCCATTTGTTTAGTTTTTTTTTTTTATTTCGAACAAAAAAAAAAAAAAAAAAAAAAAAAAAAGCCCCTAAATTTTGGCGCCCCATTTTTTTTTTTGTTTTGTTTTGTTTAATTTCTAATAATGAAAACAAAATCGACCCTCATTTTTTTTTTTTGGGGGGGGGGGTTTGAAAAGTAAAAAAAAAAAAAATGTCAGTGGTCCCCCCCCCCCCAAAAAAAAAAAAAAACAATCAAAAATAAAAATTGGCCGTCCCAAAAGGCCCCAACTGAAGAAAAAAAATAGCTCCCACTAAAAAAAAAGGACAGCCCCAGACATGATCCCATCCATGGGGAAAATAAAGCCCACTGTACATACTATAATGTAAACGGTTGCTCAAAAGACTGACAGTCCAAACCAGATGTCATCGATGTATTACCAAAAGATTCTCTTCATTGATCTCGCCTCAACTAAAACGATGTTAACATGTACTAGTCTTTCAGTTTTTCTACCCAGTGGTCGATTCAGTAAAAGAACGATGATATGATGTGGGTCAACTCACACGATACAACGTAAGTATGATGTGGTACGAGTTTGTTTTGAAACGATGCCGATTGTTCGTATGGTGAAGCTGACTTGCGACTCTTAACAATAGCGCCATAGCTACACGATATAATAGGCATTGGAGGCGCTTCGGACGTACTCAGCACTCTGTGTCAAGACCAGCGGTGAGTTTCTCTTTATTTTTCTATCTTTCATAACTTTAATTGCAGAAGAAAAATATTTTATTCATACAATATATATATGAGTTATCAAATTATTACATTCTCTTCCTAAATTTTCTTAGCTATAACCTAATATCTGGGTCTACATTTTTTCCTACAACGAAAAGTACCTTATTCAATACGAGGTCAATATACTACTGTATATTGATCTCGTACACATATGAGTGATTCCTTCCAACATCTTAAATGAAACTAATGTGAAAAAAACTTAATCAGACCCATGTTCCATTTTAAAAAGCACTTTTCTAAATTATCTGAAAAATGAAAATGAAATTTTCATTTTAAAATTTTCATTTCATTTCATTTTCATTTTAAAAAGCACTTTTCTAAATTATCTAAATATCCATTTCCTATTCCATTGTAATGTAGATCTATACATCTGAAATGGTATGCGTAATATCAAAAATATTTATAATACTCTTTATATTTTGCAGGTAGCTGCCCAAACTGGTCATGCTGTCACAGTGGTAGACCTCAGCCAAGATGTCCTTGATAAGTCTAAGGCCTATATTGAGAAGAGCTTGGCTCGCATTGTAAAGAAGAAATATGCTGAAGACCCAAATGTAAGCATTCTGCAGAAATGCTAACTGTTCTCTCTCTTTTTTTCTGTTTTTTTTGTTTGTTTGTTTTTTGTGTTGTTTTTTTTGCGACATTGATTTATATCACTTTTTCTCCCCCCCCCCCAAAAAAAATACTGTAGGTTTCATGAAAAAAATCCATCATCCCTAAGTTGTTTTACTACATTATAAATATCTTTCAAAAAATTGAAAATATTGTTTGTTTTTTCATCCGATTTTTATTTTTATTTTTTTGCTTCAAAATACGGTGAAACTGCTGGCAACTCTGATTCTGACTAAGTTTTAACCCATTCAACTGGAACTGGTAGGTTCTTGGAATAGGTTAAGCTCTACTCAGAGAATTCACCGGTCAAAGGGCTAAATTGAAGGTCTTCAAGAGATGGGTAGAATAAAAAATTTATAGAAAATGTTTTTGTGTATTTATCATGTTGCATTCTGGTTATTCTAATCATGCGCGTATTCTGGGGGGGGGGCTTTACGGGCCCGGGCCCCCCGGTTGGGCTCCCAAAAGGGCGCCAAAATGACCTAAAAGTGGCGCCAAATCGACAAAAAAACAAAACAAAACAAACAACAAAAAAAAGGAAAATATACATGATTTGAGCCTATTGACTTATAAAACCTACCCCTACAGCTGAAATATGACCTTTTGGTTGGCAGAAGGCCGAACAAATTTTAAACACCTACCCCCCCCCCCCCCCCCCTTTTAGAGTGTACCTTTTAGCTTGCCCGGTGTAACGGAAAAAAATAGGATGTACCTTTCTGGAGCCACCACTGGGGGGCCCCAAAATCAAAATCACATCGGGCCCCCTGGGGTGCCAATTCCTGGATACGCGCCTGCTAATATCACATGTTATTGTAAATGATGTCAAATTTAAGACAATGCACTTTGCTTAAATTAAACAATAGAAACCTGTTGAAATTTCATTTCCATATCAAAGGACTATTTTTCACAGTGTGACTTTGGTTCTTAAAAATATTGCTGGTTATGCAATAAATCAATTACCTCGATTTTTACTCCATTTCAAAAGGGCAGTAAAGGATTCCATGACATTTGCTCCCGCGACAATTGCTCCGCTATAAATTCCATACACTAATCGAATGACTAACTTCAACCAGGGACTTTACACTATACCCTACCCTAAACCTAACCCTAAACCTAATATAAATCCCTATTACAACCCTAACCCTAACCCTATATCTTAGACGAAATAAAGCCCGGAGCAATTGTCACAGGAGCAAATGTCGTGTCACCCAGTAAAGAGTTTATGAACCCTGTCAAAAGACCATGTTCACAGTGTGAATTTTGTTCTTATAAATCTCATAATTTGCTAGATACTAACTAATTCAATAACGTTGCTTTTTAATCAATTTCCAAAAGGGCGGTAAAGAGTTTATGAACTCTGTCATGGGGAGCATCGAGATGAAAACTGATGCAGAGAGTGCGGTGGGTTCAGCAGATCTCGTTATTGAAGCTATCATTGAGAACATCAAGATCAAGCAAGACCTCTTTCACCAAGTTAGACAAAGTAGCACCAGAGTAAGTAAAGCCTTAACCCTAACTAGCCGGGGTATTTTGGGAGTTGATATGGCCGGGGGGGGGGGGGGGGGGGGCGGGGGCCTCCCAGGCCCCCCCTCGAAAATCTCGGCCGTCGACGCGCGATCGTGCCGAAAATTGGCATGCATGTTCGACCGTGGACCTAATCTACAAAATTGTATAGTTATTTTTCACGAAAAATGTTTTGTAATTAATTATGCTAATTTATGCATAATTGATATTGGAAATCATACTTTTTGCTCTAACTTCCTAAATACAGCTCCAATTGTGCTCATTTTGTGTGTGAATATTCTTTATAGGCTTCCTATCAATTGTACTTGAAAAAAATTGCGGTATCACAATTAATTTCTTATGTATTCATTGTTTTTTTTAATTCTTATGTATTTCTTGTTTTTTCAACCTTTTTATTTTTCATTGTTTTTTTAATGAAATTTGTTGGGGACAATTCAACAATCATAAAAAGCATATAATCAAGTAATTGAATCTGTAAAAGCAAAAAATAATACTCATTATGAAATTTTAGCTGAAAACACAATTTGTATTGACTTTGTACATGAAATCACGTTTTTGAGCAATTTTTGGTCTGACGCATGTGTACGAAAATTAGCGTAACTTGCGAACCGGGTACCCGGACGTCGCAAATTTGGTGTTAAAAGATGCGGGAGACTTGGAGGAAAAAAGTCATGCCACATCGCGGCGAGAGCTTTTTGCATTGCGAACATATTGCGCGAAACGTCGAGGAGGGGCCTGGGAGGCCCCCCCCCCCCCCCGGCCTAATAGGGTTAACCCTCATCTAATAGAGTACCGAAGTGTGATGTCATAACGGTGGTGTTGTCATAGTTGCTGGTTCTAAACAATCTTGTGTTAAAGTATAGCAACAGGATAGCACCGAAACCTGTTTGTGTATGTACCCGAGTCTAGCCCGTTGCTGGACCTTATTTAGGCTAAACCTCATACATGGGCTTTTTTATTTTAGAACCAGTAACTAGGACGATGGGCAATTAAGACGTCAACACTTTGGTACTCTATAGCACTTGGTTATTTCAGACCTTACTATCACAGGGGCATTATGGCCCCCCTTTAGATCACAGGCGCCAATCATGCTAAGGCTGTAGTGTGAAAATCTGCATGATAATACAGGGTGTATCAATAAAAACGGGACATTTTTTAAAAGTCTGTCAAAATTTCGTTTCAAAACAAATGTCTATATTTTGATGTTAATAGATGCTCAGAAATCTTATCTTTCAAATGCCATTTAAAATAATAAGTTTTGTTCATGCTTGAGCGCACACAGAACGTTTTTGTCGGGGGCTCAAAAAAAGGCTTGCGCACAAAATGGAAGAAATTGAGAAGTACGATCATCAGACTTCTTGCTAATCAGCATACTTACTCTTAACCTTTTCATTATCTTTGCCATTATTTTCGAATTATGCTTTCAAAATTCATTTACAAAGCTATTTACATGTATTTACTTGAATTTTTTCTTTTTTTTCACATGTTAACAAGTTATCTATTAGCATTGAATATTCCTTCAAACTAAAAAAAAATAAAAAAATGTTGTCAACCCAAGAAAGGGGATTTGGTTGGTAGGTTGATTATTTGATTGATTGATTGCTTTGTTTGTTCGTTTGTTTGATTGATTGAATGAAGGATTGATAGATTGACCATTTTGAATGATTAATCGTTTGATTAATTCACTGTTTCTTTGCATGATTGATTGATCGATTACTTTTTGATTGATTGTTGAAATGATTGATTTAATCATTGGAAGAATCATAGGAAATCGACTCAAAGACTAACATAATCATTGATCAGTGTAAAGTAACAATTAATCCGAATGGGAGTACCTGATTCAGAATAATGATTCAGAATAAATAATACCCTTTGAATTTAACGAAAGTTTTTTTTTTTTAACCCCCGACAAAAAATTTCTGTGTGTTCGCTCAAGCATGAACGAAACAAACAAAGCAATCAATCAATCAATCAATCAATCAAACTATCAATCAATAATTAACAACCAACCAAATCTCCTTTCTTGGGTTGACAAAAAAAATATTTAAGTTTGAGGGAATATTTATTGCAAAAAGATAACATATTAAAAAGAAAATAAAGACAAAACAATTAAAGTAAATACATAGCTTTGTAAATAAATTTCAAATCATAATTCGAAAATAATGGCAAAGATAACGAAAAAGTTTAGAGGAAGACTGCTGATTAGCAAGAAGTCTGATGATCATATTTCTCATTTTTTTCCATTTTGTGCGCAAGCCTTTTTTTGAGCCCCCGACAAAAATGTTCCGTGTGTGCTCAAGCATGAACGAAACTTATTTTTTAAAAATTACATTTGAAAGATGAGACTTCAAAGTATCTATTAACATCAAAATATAGACATCATAATTTGAAACAAAATTTTGACAGACTTTTCAAAACTGTCCTGTTTTTATTGATACGCACTGTAGTGTGCAATTTAATCTGCAAGACTGTAGTTATACTTGAAAAAACTTCAGGTATCAAATTTAATTTCTATTGAATTTCTTTGTTTTTTTACACCCCCCCCCCCACCAAACTTATTGCAGAAACATTACTTTTCTAGCAAAATTATGTTAGAAGGGATTGATTTCAGCCAATGAATGTTGAAATAATAATATCTATATGAATGAGGTGAGAAAACTCCATTTGCATCGACAATGTACGTAAAATCAGGAAAAAAGATGTGTGAGACTTGAAAGTCAAGTCAGTGAGTGGTAAACTGTAAAATCTTCTTTTATTTTCTCCTCATACGGTACAGAAACACAATCTTTGTCAGCAATACCTCCTCACTACAGATCACAGATATCGCCAGCGTGACTTCCAGAAAAGACAGATTTGGTGGACTTCACTTCTTCAATCCAGTATCTATGATGAAACTTGTTGAGGTATTTAAATAGATAGAGGCTAGGAAGATATGATTTAAAGGTGTTAGAGTGTTTGTAAGAGTCTAAGCTTCTAAAGTTATTTACAAAAAATAGATCACCTTTTAGGTTGTCTAGATGCAACAGAAAATCACATTTCAACATAATGTTTAAGAGTCACAAATATCTAAAATAATGTATGATAAGTCATGGCTAGATTGAATACTAGCATATTTATGTGTAGGTTTGGACATTAAAAATTTTCCAATATTTGTATACAAACATCTGCTTTGATTATAATGATGTTCTATTGAATTCTGAGCTGCCCCTGTGTTTTTTTGTTGTTTTTTTACTATTCCATACCATCAAAATAAAGTCACGAGTTAGAGAGAAAGGACTTGAAATATCTGGTTTTATGATGCCCGATTAATCTAAAATAATTAATTACTGAAAAAGAAAAAAACAAAAACAAAACAAAACAAAACAAACAAAACAGCTGTACATTATATATGTACAATGTCATTCTGATTCCCCATGCTGAACAAAAAAGACATTGTTTTGATAAAGCTTTGAAAAGGTCATAAAGTCAGTGGATTATATGAAATTATATCAATTACAAGAACAATTTTTTTCTATATATTTCCTATTGATCCCTTTTATTGATACCTAATGTGGTTCTATCTAGTAAAACCAACCAGACTACTGTCTCCATGTACCTAGTGTCAAGTTAAGAAATGTTGACCTCTAAAGTTTTGTTCTTGCAATTTTCTAATTGCCAGGGCTAAATATGCTGGTACCATGAACCCGTATATGCACGTTTTTGGGGTCACACTTCCGGCTGCCATAACTATCCCTGGATAATCAAATGTGCATGTACATGTATACCTACAATGTATATGACTTTAAAACAATAGAAAAGTACTTGAATGTAAGCTTCTTCCTTTTGATTTTTATTTGTATTGTAGAGCCTGTGATCACGTGTGGATAGCTTATAAAGGGCAGACAGTTTATTTTTGGTTGGTTGGTAATTTGGGTATTTATGTCATCACATTTTATGTATTTGAAAAATATTTTATGTCACCATCGTATAGAAATGAGCGAGATGTTGTCAATGGTACCGTTAGCCCAAATTCCTCATCCCTATAACCATGATTGCGACTCTGTCTACTTTGATCTTCCTTTTTTGTTGTACTGTTATGATGTATTTTAACCCTATTCATCGGTCATAGTCAGTGGGTTAATTCAACTTAAACCAGTTTCATTTCTCGTTCACTAATTTGTTTTATATAGGTTGTGAGAATACAGGACACCAGTGATGAGACATATAACAGCCTTATGGAATTCTCAAAAGCAGTAGGAAAGACACCTATTACTTGCAGAGTAAGGAAACCTGTTGGCTATTGAATTTTCTTGTTCCTGAAAGACCTGCAAAATCATTAGGGTGTTGTGGGTCTTACAATTCTAGTAATATCAAAAATAACATTCTAACTGAATAATAATAAAAAAGAATACAATGAATGTTTAAAAATATGAATAAGTGATATCTTCCACATTACTTTGGTAGAAAATATCAGCTGAGTAATGAGAAATTACAGAAATGCAGGCTGTCAGCATGTGCTCCTTGCCATGTAAGTTTCGCAGTTGTTTTATAATTCTTGTTAACACACCAAATAACGGATTGAAAAGCATTTCGAAGAGGTCCTGAGGTTCTGCTACATTCCAGTTTATAATCTTTTTCTATAGTCACTCCAGCGTTTGTGTAACAAAATGAAATTGCATTTTGCTGGTGCCTTTTGTGCATTCTTCTAAATCTCACTTTTTCCCTGTATGTTTTTACTTCAAGGATACCCCAGGCTTTGTTGTGAACAGATTACTGGTTCCTTACATGTGTGAAGCTGTACGCATGATAGAGAGAGGTGAGTAGATATAAAAGATAGTTTATGTATACGGTCATGTGTCACATGTTGGGTTATAGTAAAAGGGTGGAGGCGTTACATTTTTGAGGAAAAATTATCACATTTTATGACATAGCATGAAAATGATGTATAGTCATGAGCTGCGCAATAACTCATATTGTAGATAATTTATCAGGCTATATTTCTGTGAAGTTTCAGCTTTGTTAAAGATAATTTGAGTGGAGTAGGGTAAGGGGTGGAGGATCCTAAGCTGGAGGCACGTGTTAAAGCATAGGGAATTCCCATTTTTGTTACTTTGTTTTTCTTTGTTGCGTTATATCTTTGGAGCCAATTGGTCCTATGGGTTGAGTGATATACCTGGTTTTAGATAATTGTGAAGTAGATTTTTCAAAAGTCATTTAACCAATTAATTAATCAATTAAAACATACTCAATGCACACATCCTTATACACAATGCATTGTAGGCATCAAAAATTGCCACATGCAATAATTTTGATTCTTTTTTTTTTTTTTTTTTTTTTTTTTTTTTTTTTTTTTTTTTTTTTTTTTTTTTTTCTTCGCCATTTTCTTTGCATGCATGTAGATACACAATTAAGTGGAAACATGTTACTTGCAATAAACTTTGTTTGAGTTGTAATCCAAGTGTAAAAGACAGAATTTCTGCCCTTTTTGCTCTAATTTTTCTCCTTTTTTTTGACACCCTGTTGCGCGGTTAGAAAAAAATTATTTTGTATTACAAGTCTATAATTTGTAGAAGCATAGGGTCTTATTAACACAATCAAAGAGGATTCATTTTATTTGGTACAAAGATTAAGAAATCATTCGCCAGTAAAATTGTGAAGTTTTTAAAACCATTTTTCCTTTAACACTCTGTATAGCTTTTATGACACACCCTATACAGGCACAAAAATATGTTAATCATCTTCCTTACAATCTCTGCTTTCAATATATATCTACTATTATACATGGCTGACTTACTACTAAGAAACTAGAGATGTTTGATTGGGACAATGTACATTTCTACAAATTTTTAGATATGTAACGCATTTTGCACCCAACTCATGACATGTGGCCATACCCAGTTGTTGGGTGTCGGGACGGCTTGGATGTCCGGACGGATGATTTTAACCAGCCTCTACAGAGTGGAATTGGCACAATACAAATCACATTATTATAATCATCTTTATAATTAAAAATGGTCTGTAAACAAGCAATGTCTTTTGCTTTTTTTTTTTCACACAAAATGATAGAAAATATTATAGAGATGAAACATTGATGATGATAAGCATTATTCAACATACATTTTTGGCTTAATTCTGAGACCAAAAACCTGGGGGGTGTTTCACAAAGAGCCTAAAAATTAGACTTAGATTCGCACTTAAACTCTAAGCACATCCTGTATATAATGTGCAATATCATTGAGAGACTTTTCAAAGGTGTGCATGATCTGACCAATGAGGTGATGCGTAATATATCGCACGCAATTAGGAATTTAAGTCCGACTCTAAGTCTACTTAACTCTTTGTGAAACACCTCAGGGTTCATTTTCGTTAGGTGTCCAGACATTTATGAAAGCATTTCCTTCAAGAGAAATTATCTTGTAATACGGAATGTTTAATCTTATCAAATCATTATCATACTTAATTATGGGTTCTATCACTTCCCTGTAATTTCCTCCCATATCCAGGCGATGCTTCCCCACGGGACGTTGACATCGGCATGAAGCTTGGAGCCGGGTATCCCATGGGGCCGTTTGAGCTGACGGACTATGTTGGTCTAGATGTCATCAAGTTCATCTTAGATGGTGAGAGAATTAATAAAAAGTATATTTCATAGGTAAATTGCCATTTGGTCTAAACCTACTTTGACCTATGACCTTTAGGTCTCATCCTACATTTCAATCCATCTACAACACGTTCCTCAAAATGCCTGTGATCTAATTGCCACATCGCGTATTTACTGATTTGTCTAATGCCCATTTCGTCTAATGTCCATTTTGTCTGATGTCCACTTGGTCTAAAACCATTCAGTCAATTCCTGTAAAGAAACTGGTACTAGACCAAATAGTGTCGCCCCGCCCGAACCCATCTGCCGCACTGGTAATCCGTATATGTCAGGGTCTATATCCCCCACTGCCAAGTTTTTTTTCCCCTTGTACTTAAAGATGGCAGTCGATACTTCCTCATAACTTTTTGAAAGAACTTTTGACGACAATGTTGTACTTAATATATGTGGCATTCTTACATGTGTTTGTCTCTAAAGTCACACCAAATTCTGTTTTTAAAAATAAGAGGGCAATTCTCTAAACTTGTGATTGTTCCAGGGCATGAATTTGTTTTTTATTGTGTGTGATTGTTTGTGCACTATGTCCTACCAAAATGTTGACAAACACATCAAATTACTGAAAACAAGTTTAATGTAAACTGTGTAAAGAGAAAATTGGCCAATTAAAAGCCGGATGTGCCCGCCGCAGAATAAAGCGGATTAATCTGTGAGTGCAGTGCGCAGAACAATAGAATCGGCATAATCAATCAACGTTATTCCGAATGTGCGCAATCATGCACGAAGCAGGGGAGGGTAGAAAACAAAGCATGGAGTAAGCAGTCAATAGTAGGCTAGCAAGCATGAGTATGGCACCGAACAATAGGCTACGTATCGTGCATCCGGCACGTAAAGAGTTAAACCATTTAGCTATTAGATATATCGGCAATTAGACCAAGAAGTCATTAGACCTAGTATGTATTAGACCAAGTGAAAATTAGACCAAATTGTTAGTAGACCAAAGTGGTTTAGCCCATGTGGTATTAGTGAATCCAAGAATTGGACTAACTGCTGTTAGACCAAGTGGATATAAACCATTTCATTAGGGCCTACTTCCGGTAGCGAAATGGAAATTGGGATAAAAAGTGTTAAGCATACGTGAACCGCCGCCTCAAAACCAACAATAAGTTGCAAATAGAACAACAAAGTATAATTGCAGTTGAAGCAGATTTGTTTGCGTAGAATATCATTGATCGCTCTTATTTAATACTCAATACCTAAATAGTTATACAATGTACTTCTGTAAACTAGAAGTGTTTAATGTCATCTGAAAGCTTAAAATATTTAATCTCAGAATCACACACGAAACCAAAATATGAATCCTGATGACTTTTTTATTTTTTTTTTATTTGGGGGAATGGGTTTGCATTTGTTTAATTTTGGTTTTATCATGTCTTTTTTTTCTTCTTTTTTTTTACAGCTTTCAAATGTTAGTTAATTTTAATAATTAGCATAACTAACATTCAATTTTGTTCCTTGAATTCATTTTCAGGATGGCATGAATCTTATCCTGATGAAGAACTCTTCAAGCCCAGTGAGACAATCAATAAGCTTGTAGCAGAAGGAAAGCTGGGTGTCAAAACTGGAGAAGGTTTCTACAAATACAATAAATAAAAAATATATTATTATGACATTCCATGATGTATTTGCCTTATCCCAACTGAAGCAGATTGTCCATAACTTATGGCTGTAAAAGCTCTTTGCAGGCATCAGTTAACTTGGTTGTAATTTATTTGAACTGATTTGAACGCCTGATTCCATTGTGCAAGTGATTATTTGATTTAATATTAATCTAATTTCCTTTGAAAGACGAACGTGTGAGTTTTATCATGAATATAAGAACATTTTCACCACTTGTTCATTCTAGTGCACAGTATTTTACAGAAATATTGATGTATTACGGTCAGCTCACATTGTAATGAGCACATTAATAATAATAATAATAATAATGGTGACTTCTTGTAAAGCACTCAAGTCCGTCAGGTGTGACGCTCATGGCGCTAGTACATACATGAAAGATACATATTTATAAAGATACAAACATACATGAGAAATACATATTCATAAAAATATAAGTACATGCTAATGAGATACAAGATTATTAGCATCAGGCTAAGGAATAAATACAACAAATATAAAATAGTCAATATATATAGAGAACTAATGTTTAATCAATGATAAAATATAAATCATTAGTTAAAAATTAAAAAATAAAAAAAAAATTAAAAAATAGACTATACAGATCAATTTCAACTAATTAACTAACTTCACTAAGACCAACTTATGTTACAACGTAATGACAATGGTATAATGTTACATGCTACATTAAATAATGTTGTGTCCTTGGTCATTATAATGGGAGTGGATTATTTTGTACATTCATCCATTCATTTGTGCTCAGTGAATAGATGTGGTTATATCACCTTTCTTCCATAAACACAATTATGATTGTGAAAACAAAAAAACAATTTATTATGCGAACAAGTTGCTTTGAACTGGAAAAAATATGTTGTAAAAATCTAAATGGCTCTGGATACTCAATAAATTTTAAATTAAATATACTTGACTGCTTGCATTACTGAAGAAATATAAATTTCTTATTTGCAAGTCATTCAGATACCGTCCTGTAATGTAAAAATGACTTATTATTATTTCATGTCATTGGCCTGATCTCAAGATAGGAGTTTATGTGATTGAATTTCTTGTAATTTGGTTCAGAAAGCACACTGAGAATTACCTACATTTCAGACGCATAGATTTTATTTTTTTTTAAATGCTGATTTGAAAAGTTCTTAAATGAAACTCTTCGAGAACTGGTAAGTTGATTAGAATTTAAAAAATTCCTCAAAATTGGGATATGCAAAATTACTCTGTTCTTCATTATGTGATTCCAGTGTAGATTGTGCCTCCTAATGTTTAGTTGAATTTTTCTTTTTACTTTCTATTCAAACTTGCCTCAATTATGGATTTTTCAATTTTCATTTTAAGTAATTTTTTTTTTTTTTTTTTTTTTTTATCACGAGATGTTTTGGTATACATGTATGATTCTAATGAGGCTACATGCCAATGTATTCAATTATTCAGTGATGATAATATCATTTTTGCACAGGGTTCAATTATTGGTTTTCAACCATTGTATTACTTGGGTATTTAAATAATTTTGTATTTTTCCATGTGTTGGCCCCATAACCTTAAACAACTTACCACAGGCCTAACTTTAATCCTCTAGTTTTTTAGAGTGTCAGGGTTGCTAGGGCTAGGTCATCAAATGGAAAGAACTAAATGAAACATAGTTTGCAAAAAAATAGCTAAAGATCTCCCCCAGACTAAATAAAAATTATTGTATTTCCCTTTTCTCATTCTCTCAATCAATTTCTCTCTTCTTTTTCTCTCATTCAATAAAGCGATGTATTCCTCCCATGCAATAGTGTTCATAGATGATATACATTTGGTAACAAATACTGACTAAAATTTATATTAAATGGAAATATATTTATGTAGTTCAAAAATATTTTCCTGATGTGCAAATAATTCATGCATGTGTTTAACATTTGATTTTTGTGATACCTCAATTTATTTCAGTTTAATTTTATTGCTTCAATTAAATTGTGAAATGTGATGTACTGAATAAAGATATAAAAGCATGTAATGCTTATTACTGTAAACTCATGTGTTGAATTGTGTTGTTATTTCAATAGTGATACCTTTATGTGTGGAATTTATTTGTATAATTATGTTGAATGTATTCTTGGAGAGTGCTTTGAGAGTTTTGAGGGGAAAAGGTACAGAAACAGTAAGGAGAAGGAGGATTTAGAATAAAATTGAAGACAAAAGTTTAATGAATACGGTTTACAGGAAATTAAATTGAAATAGTATGTATTCCAGTTGTTAATGTAGGTGTTTATATTATTTGTTTTCCTAATATTAAATAGGAAGCATAAAATCTATACATAAATGGAGAGCCAACTCAGCCAAGCATCCATAGAACTTCGGGAAAATATTGCTTTGACAGTTCTTTCAATTCCTGAAAACATTTGTTCTTTCACAGAGAGGGATGGGCTGTTAAAAATATTCATTAAAGCTTTAAAGATTAAAAAAACAAAAACTTTATCACTATTTCTCTCACCGGTAATCACTCATATGTCAAAAATAGTGCAATTCATTTTCCCTCTTCTGTATGATGTTTTGGTTTATTTGTTATTATTACCTTTCATCTATTTTTTTTTTTTTTTCGGGTGTGGTTATATTACACATTTGAATGGGGGATTATTCATCACTTTCATTGAGATCAATTCATGAGACGGTTCTATGATGGACATACATAATATTGCAGGTGTTCTTATTCATCTCGATCATCGGGGATTTGGATCAGTACACTTTGATAACCGGGAATCTTACTTTCTCACATCTTTCAATATATATTTTTATAGATTAAATATTCTTCCATCTGAGTAAAATATACATATTTATTAGGAAAAAGAGATGTTTTCAATATGTTTAACTCTGATTATTTAGAAAGTAATAGCAGAGTTGCTGATGTCCTCTGTGCTCTCACTAAAACACCCCTCTAATGTAGTAGACGCGTCCACCGTTGTCAATAACGCTATGAGTCTTTGAAATGGTATGCGTTAATTGAATGGGTAGTAAATGCATGCGATATGCATATCTAGCTAGGCGTACACGTACAATACAGGATTCAGAAGCCACGAAGTCGAAGTTGTTTACATGGACAAAAATGGGAAATCCTCGTCATAAGTAGCCTAAACACCCTTTGAAATGGACTTATATGAAATATTAGCATCCACCACAGTACGATGATACTAACAGGATAGATATTAGTGGTAAGTACAAACCGTGGGAGTGTCATGGAGTGAGTGAAGTTGTTGATCGATTTGCTACCGTTTCACTTTCAGCAGCGAGTTGAAAGGGCAGCAAGACTAGCCGAGGCGGGGAGGCCGCTGCTCGCTGGCTGGTGGTGGTATGGGCTGCAGTTTTAGAGTTTAATCTTGTTTTTTCACCAATCATGTAGGCTTGCAAGTTATGGTTTGTATTTCAAACTAATAAGCAGCCATATGATTCTGCATTAAGTGGCTGGCTCAAATGATGTTTCGTATCTAGCCATTTTTTTTTTTTCTGAAACGATTTATTTATCATGTTTATCTCAATTTTTAAAACCAATAATCAATAACCGACGTTATAGCAATATTCAATGTTATGATCTAGAATCTATGTTCAATTTTTCACCCCACTTGGTTGAAGCAAATTCTTCATCGTAAACCTTCGTTTTATGACCTTGAATTTGTTGTCATTGCGAGTGAGATTTTAGTGTGATTTGCCAAGCGTCCGATCCTAGGCGAATTATAATGGCATCCTGCATTTGAAAAAGAGAAAAATGCCTGGCGCGTGCAGCCAAAAATATATTTTTGCCTTACTGGAGCGTATATTTAATTGAATTGGAGAAATACACGTAATACTATAGTCAGCTTGCTTGTTGATTGTCGTCACTGCGTAGGAAGAAGAAGAAGAGACATTAAAAATGATTTGAGTTTTGGGCCCCGTGTATGCTTACAGTAGATTGACTGTAAAACCATTTTTTTGCTCTTTTCCAAGTCAAATGAAATGCCTCGAGTCAAACATCATCATACATGATCAAGCAAGTTGCTACATGAAATTACATGTAATGACATTACTTTAAAACCATGAGGCATGTACCTGTGTCACCTATGTGGGGTCTAAACATGTACTTTCCTAAAATATCATTACAAAAAATATATTAGAAGTCTACACAATGAAAAGATAATCACTGAAGGTAAATTCTAAAAGTAAAGAATAGTGAACTTGTCAAATTAAGCCTTCAGCAGATTTCTTCCACGTTATGAGTCTCGGCTTTATATACTGATAAATAATTAATGTTTGCTCTAGGTTGAGCAGCTGCTCTCTCTTTCAGATTCTTTGTTTACATTCTGAATTGATTTCCCACTTTCTATTGGCAATAGGTTGGCAACAGACGTACATAGAATCAGAAAGTCTTGCAATGTGTGAGCATGCTGGAAGCATGGTATACAAGGAACAAGAGCTTTATAAGTATTTGTTGTAATTTAAGTGAAAGTCAGAGCCCATGATAGATGTACTTTTTCAGCATTTGAAAGAGATGCATTGATACACATGAGGAAGAATGAGATTGGGAGGTGAGAGTGAGATAGAGAGATAGAGGAGCAGGAGAATTAATTTTGCAGAGCCTTGCTCCAGTGCTCCAAATTTTATTGTTCAAGACGGATATTTTTTTTTGCCCCTTTTCTCGTGGGCCCGGCAGCCGCTGAGCAGTGCCAGATGGACGTTTTTTCTATCCCCTTCTTGTTGAACACCAAACAGGGTAGCAGCAACTACCGTTTTTTAACGTCTATGGTATGACGCGGCCGGTGGATAGATAAAGTTAGAATTGTGTCTGATGATAAACTGAATTTATATTGAGAGTATTTTTCCCCCTAAGGGTTGAAGAATTGCACACACTTTTTTTTTAATCAGCTGTGATATTGTATTTTATCTCAGTGTTAAAAATCTGAAAACAATTTAGTAATTTTTTAATTCTATTAAGACGAGTCTGAATGAGAACAAATACTGAAAGAAGAGTTTAATCATAATATTTGTATTGGTATTGGCTCCTTCTGCAACTTAGATCCACCATGCATGTTACAAGCAGTATCCAGGTCTCCTAGAGTGAGGTTCTCCAGGTCAGGGGAGGCCCCCTGGAGGAGGAAAGGGGAAGTCTATTCTGTTGGTATTGACCTCTGTGTTTGATATACAATTCCTAAAGAAGAATCTAATCATGATAATATTTATGTTGGTCTTTGTTCCCTTCTGCAATTCAGATCCACCATGCCTGTTACAAGCAGTATCCAGGTCTCCTTGAGTGAGGTTCTCCAGGTTAGGGGAGGCCCCTTGGAGGAGGAAGAACTATGGAGTATCCTGTGCCAGAGCTGTAAGGCCATACAAGACATCTTCATCCAAGGTGAGTTTAATAGTTACAGTATTTGTCATCACTATTTGATAAAACAGATTAGAAAACTGAAAAATACTCTACTCAGCTCAGCACTCTTAAGTTTCGGAAGAAAATACTTCTGTTAAACTACCATGGATAAAGAGAGATTTTGTTGATGGGGCGGTTCCCGATATCATTCAATTTTTTATGCATACTGGCTTTGTCCGGACTACCACACAATGGGAGTGGACTGTACAACACAACACATCACACTCAATTACTTAGGGAATGGGTTCATATCTTTTGAAGGGAACAGTACATGTTGATGCCAGTTTTGGTTTAAAGGGGAATTCAACCCAAGGAGAGAATCAACCTTACAGGAAAGAGGAAAATGAGAGGAGCAATCTAAAAAAAGTTTCATCCAAATCGGTTATAAAATAAGAGAGTTATGGAAGTTTGAAAAGTCTAGTTGTTCCTTCTATGGGGATCCTCAAATTGGCATCATCGGCTTCAAAATGGCCGATCTCATGGACAACTCTCCATTCATTTTGTACACAAATTTTCAGATTTTCCCCCATTTTCTTTCGAAATATATCTTACCTTCTTCTGAGCTCAACATATGTTGTGTGAAATATATTTTCCCATGACATATTTTGAGCTCAGAAGGAGGTAGGATATATTTCGAAAGAAAATGGGGAAAATCTGAAAATTTGTGTACAAAACAAATGGAGAGTTGTCCATAAGATCGGCCATTTTGAAGCCGATGATGCCAATTTGAGGATCCCCATAGAAGGAACAACAAGACTTTTCAAACTTCCATAACTCTCTTATTTTATAACCGATTTTGATGAAACTTTGTTTAGATTGCTCCTCTCATTTTCCTGTTTCCTGTAAGGTTGATTCTCTCCTTGGGTTGGATTCCCCTTTAACTATTGCACAATTTTGTTCTTTTCTTTAGAATAGTCTGGAGTTGGTAATCATAGGAATCAATGTGGTTTTCCATAGAGGTACATCCCCTCTGCTGTTTTTCTTATGTTTATTTCCTTTTCAACTATAGACAACCATTTTTGTTCCCATTTATTTTTCGATACCTGCACTAAGGCATTTAAAAAAAAAAAATTATTTATTTTGTCTTTTCAGGTCGAGCTATTGCAGTTGATGGGCCTAGCTTTGTGGTCAGTCCATATACAATCCTGTTCAGTCCCACAGGCACAGTCCAGTTTGCTGAGAGTATTGATGTGACGCTGCCAAACATTGCCAACTATCTCCCTCCAGAGGGTCTTGGGGGTCAAGGGTCATTCTCAAATGCAGCTGTTGAGAAGGTGAATTAATTAAAAAAAATTGACTTTTAATCTGAAAGGATGTGGGTCATTAAAGTTTCATATATTTCTATTGTAATTCTAATTCCATTGATCCCAAGTTTTCTAGGACCTTGTTATTAAAACATGAACATATATTATTTCAAACAAGACAGAAACCATTATAGAAGTGTCATAGTCTAGTGGTCTTATCACTTGACTGAGATAGCAAGGACCGTGGGTTCAATCCCAGGCATGACACTTACGTCCTCGGGCATGTCACATACATTGTATCGTCGGGAGTTTGACCGGGCGATACAAAAAACTCTGAACTCAAGATGTGGTTGGGCAGTGAAGGATCGACACTGCTGATATCGTGGCTTTTATAGAATGAAGGAATAATTGCATCTCCTTAGAATTGTAGTTTCTTGCTAGAAAGAAAAGAAACATTTGAGAGAGTTGTGAAAGACAAATAACTGGAATTGTCATGTTATGCTTGAATAATCTGTGGGTGTTGCATTTACATGTTATTGATGATTTTTCTGTAGATGTACATCTATGCTCTCGGTAAGTCTCTCTCCTGGGCATCAGACTACATGCGTATACCATACAGCAGTGCAGTCATCAGTCCCACCTTACAGACTTTATTGATGGGTATGTCAGACAATAACCCAATGACACGTTTGGCACTAGTACAGATATTAGAGGTAAGTGGCCCAAATTGAATGTGTTTTTATATTGTATCAAGATGATTGTTCATTTTTGTTTTATTACGGATTTTTAAAAGTATTAGCAGTGTAAGGTTTCAAAGTGCACCAAGTATTTTATTCTTGAGGTTATGAGTTGTCCTGAAAAGGACCTACTCACTCCCGATGTTTCAGTGAGCATGTTCTCACTGTATTCAGGAAAATGAAGAAAAATGCTTTGAGATGATTGAATTTATTTATATCACCTAATGATTATTATAGACTATGCATTCAACTTTATTGTTGTTGCTATTTAAACTGTAATCCCCTGGTAGTGAACCACACAACAATTATATTACATTATATCGATAAATTATGTTCCAATAGATTAATTGATGATCCATGTATTTGCAATTTGAATCTTTCAGCAAATAGTACATTACAGTATTCACTACAGGGGAAACATCTGACAAAATAAATTTATGTAATAAACCACAATACATTTTGTTTACTTATTTCTCTTACTGTTACAGGCTTGTACAATTCATGCCCAGAGTCTGGGATATGGAATGCCATATGCTCGTCACATCATGCAGCTTAGTAAGATTGTACTCGGGAGCATATTTGCTGTAAGTTGCTAAAAAAAACCTAGAGTTTGATAACTTGCACAATTAAGTATGTATGTAATTCAAACCTTTCCAAATGATATATTCATCTTCATTTAAGGAAATATGTCACAACATATGTTTGAGTAATTTGTTGACAATTCTGTCATTTCGCTTTATACCGCTATGTGTCATCAATATCCACATGGCGAGAGACCTGTGCTAATACTCAAGTTTGTTCTTTTATTAGTTTATGTTTGGATTACTAATTGTCATCTGTTAAATATTGATGTGTGGATGTTGTATACCTTTCTCTGTTTACAGCTGGATCAAATGGCTGACAGCTTCAATAGCAATACAAACAACAGTGTTTCCACGGTTACAGGGTCACCCACGTCTCCGATGGGGTCACCAGAACACAGGCGATCAGGTAATGAAGAGGATGATGATTCTTTACAGCTAATTTTTACTATATTTTTTTTTTAATGTATAAAATGTGCCTGTTGTTGAAACCCATACAGATGAAAGTAAGACAAAATCAAAGATAAATGGAAAGCACTTATTCATTATTGTTTCAACAGCCTGCGTTGGAATAAAATATGAAACATCATTTTCAATTTGGAATTACTTTGTTTATAATTGTGTAACACCTGCACTTAAATTTATGACAAATCTGAACAATGCGTAAAGTGACTCATCTGAAACAGTAGCGATCTTTCGTTAAGAAACATTTAATTTACACAACATGTGCTCCTGCAACAATAGCTCCGGTCTTTATTTCATCTAAAATATAAGGTAAGGGTTGCAATAGGGTTTTATGTTGGGTTTAGGGTAGGGTATAAAATTAAGTCCAGGGTTGAAGTTGGTTGTTCGATTAGTTTATGGAGCATAGCAATTGTGACCGGAACAAATGTCAGAGAATCATATCAATGAATAGGGATTTCATAGGACCCATCATGATGTGGATCCACATGTACATGTATGATTTTCTGGTTTAATACAATGTACCAACCTTTTTATTTCTCTAGGCCGAGTCAGTCCTGGTAAGCGAAACCACCAGCAACTCAATTCAAGTGATTCCACGGACCATAAGAGCAAACGCACCATGCGAGATTACGACGAGACAGATACGAGGAGAGGATCCAAATCAAAACATAGACGCGGCGGTTACACCAACCTTAGCAGCAGCACAATGGACTCTCAGGACAGTATTGAAGATACACATTCCTACAGGGACTCATTGCCACGTACACGCTCTACGAGGAGCTCTCGAGAAATGCCGGAGGAGCGGACAAGCCGTAGAGATGCTTCACACAGATCTCGCGGCAACCACACCGAAGAACGTTCATACCACATGTCCGATATATTCTCGCCAGACAACCGAACAGAAAGGTCTAACGGTCACCAAGCCTTGAGCGAAAAGAGCGGGCATTCACGCCGCTCTGAAACAAAACATTCCAAATCACATTCCGCATCGTCCCGCGGCTATGAATCGTTGCCTGATAGGCCGAGCAGCCGATCAAAGCAGCGGTCACCCCCAAGAAGCAAGAACGGTAGAACAAATCTGGTTTATGAAAGGTTGAGAGAGAGGAGGGAAAGACTTGGTCGTCTGCGAGATCAACTGGGACTTCGACAGCGGTATGGGAGTGACCTGACGAGGTCTGTTTCAGACTACGAGAGCGAGATGGATACTGTGACGGAGGATGAAAGCCACTATGGAGATGGGAGGTCAGAAGCAAGGTCATACAAATCTCTGACATCAGTAGAGTCCGCCAGACAAGGTAACAAAATACTGTAGCACTCAGTACTAATAACATCCATGTAAGCCTACCATTATTTCTCACCTTCACTTTTAAATGCAATACGAGAAACCTTGGCTCCGTAATACAAAGGTTTGTTATCAATCGCAAAGTGGCAAAAGCCAATCAAAATAATTGTTGCATGCGCTTTTTGTTCAAAAGACTGATCTGTAATTAAATACTACAATTTTTTTCAAAATAGCAAATGATCGCAAACCTTTGTGTTACTGGGGCCAGAAGTCCGAATTAGATTTTTTCAACAAGCGGCCGTAGTAGATTTCATCCTTTGTTATTTTCCACCTGATGATGATTTTGTTTCACCATATTTTAGTAGGATTATCAAATCACAATTTTTGAGTTAAGTACATGTACTAACACTGAAAGAGTTAGAAGAGACAATATATGCTTCAGTAAAAACAACATAATTGACTTTCAAAAAGTACATATACATGTACATTGCTTCTTTTATTTTTTATTAAACCAAAACCGGCAAATTAAATTGAACATTCAATCCTTTACCCCACTAAATCACAATGACTAAGAAATATTTATTGACTTGTTCTGATTCACCAGGGAGCTATCATCCAGACCAGTATTCCCAGTACTCGTCCGTTGGGTCATTACCCTTTGGTCAACGTCTACAGGGTTCCTCTCCCCAGCGACAGAGCAGGAGCGTACCCAACGTCCACCAGCAGAGGGCAGACCAGTACGATGGTGCGTCCAATAGGGACCCATCCTTAGAGCGTAGACTGGCGCCCTCTAGTAACGAACATAAGGGAAACACTGTGCCTTCCAGGAAGAAATTAAAAGTAAGTTTATTATTCAGATAGAATGAGCTGTCATTGGACAGAATGCCATTGTGATATTGGCAATTACTTGACTTTTCAATTTTAAAGACTGTTTAATTTAATCTATGATGTAGTTGTATTGTTGAACTTTGTAAAAGCCTTGTGAAACTCTTAATGAGTAAAAGCGCTATGAAATTGAATTCATTGTTATCATATTTTCTTTTGCTTCATTTTTTTGCAGAAATTCTTTGGACCGGAGTTTGTGGTTATGAGCGGTGAGCCGAATGAATCAATCACAATGCCGATCTCATTTTTGGTGAGTGCTATGAAACGAAAAATATTCAGAGAGTTGGAGTTATCATATCAGGGCCCTGTTGCCAGAAACTTTTGATGTATCGTGACATAAATATATTCCACGATATGGGAGTTATTTATGTCATGATTTTATCAAATGATTTTTGCATTAATTTTCCAGCAACAGATTTATGTCATGATTCTGGGGTTTATGGCATGATTTATAACCTAAATCATGACATTAAAGATTGAAGCAACTGGGCCCAAGTATAAGAGTACATACTCTATGTATTGTATTTGGCCAGAAGAGATACAATCTTGAAAAGTCAGTGATGTAATGCTGCCCTGAAATTTGCTCAACTGAGTGTCTGTGCAGTGCCACTGTTCTGATGTGGCATGATGCCAATGCAGGAAATTGTTGCGAACTGTACATGAAAGAGTGGGAGGCCATAATTAACAAATATTTTAAAGTTTGATAGTTACAATATATACTTTTGTTGATCCTCTATAACCTGGGTAATAATTCTAGACACCACAAGCCTTGTATAGTTGGCAGATACAAGTGATTATTGTTGGTATTAAAAAAATTTACAGTTAGTGGCTTAGATGTACACCACCATATCTATATTAAATTTAATGTCCCTTCATCTTTATACTCTAAGAACATGGCACAACTTTTAAGATGACAATAATCAAGAGTTTAATGCAAGATTGTATATCTTACTTTCATAATGCAGAGCAAAGCAGGCAAGATACCTCCTGAAAAGAAGAGGGTCACAGCTGTCATGCTCAATGGCCGCAGACTTGACCTTCTGTGTGACCTTGGGACCTCGGGTCAAGAGCTATTTGACCTGATTGCATCACATTTGGGCCTGAATGAGAGGTCCTACTTTGGGCTTGCTTACATTAAAGGTATGTTGTATTATACAAGTCTATTTTTACAGGCACATGAGGCCTAATGAAGGTCTTGAATGTTTGAACTTTGTAGACTGCTCTCCACAACTCTTGATTTTCTGCGGTGTATGATCTGTGCAATAAAGATTATCTATGAGCAGTCATTACAGGGCATTCATATCACATTGTGTGTAAATTACCTCTGTTTTCTGTAATTACATTAAATAAAGAAAACAGATTCAAAATCAGATTTATATTGCCTTTTACTTGTATGTGTAATCATTATGACTGTACTACAATTTTTATTTCATGATTATTTTGATCAGATGGGGAG
Organism: Paracentrotus lividus; assembly: GCA_940671915.1. NCBI lineage: Eukaryota > Metazoa > Echinodermata > Echinoidea > Camarodonta > Echinidae > Paracentrotus > Paracentrotus lividus. Next base: position 19,257,350 of record CALNVZ010003433.1, on the reverse strand, counting down.
TATCTGTTCATAGACCCCGACACCAAACTGTATAAGGTGGGACCAGAGTCCTGGCGTGAAGAAGCCAAGAAGAAATCCAAGAAAGTGGGATCAAAGGAGAAATTCACAGTGTTCTTCCGGGTCAAGTACTACGTGGAGAATGTCAGCTTGCTCAGGTAACTACGCTTTCCATCTGAGGAAAACTTTGAAGTGAACAAAATTGAAAGCTTTGTAATTATTGCTTCTTGTACCACAATTTGTCCGCTAGATCAAAACAGTTCTAGGGCAACTGCCCTCAGACAACTTCCTCAGACAACTTCCCATGGAACATTTCCACTGGATAACAATCCCTGTGGACAATTACTTGCCAGACAATTGACCCTAGGAAAATTAACCCTAGGATATCACTGGATGACATCAAGTTTTGTGTTGGAAGCATAATTTAGATTGCCTCCTATAGCACCAGGACCTAATTCGAGTTTTTGAAAATGGTGCAAAACACATTACTGATAGCTCAACACCATGTGAGACTTGTCCCAAGACCATTCTTATTTTTATTTTGGTAAACATCAGCCCAACACCAACATCAACTGTTAACACCAAATTTGAAATCTCAAGGCCTACTTTACCCCATAGGACACCTACCCACAGGAAACTTGTCCCCCACATTAAGGTTAAAGTTTAAAGGTAAGGGGGTAATTGTCCTGAGGTAATTTTCTGAGGGGTAGAAGACCTAAACGTTGGTCATGTGGGGTGGATGTCCAAGGGGTACATGTAGGTGTTCTAGAACCCCATAATCCACTTTGAGTCTATTGTTTAGGATTGGAATGAGGAAATAACAAACACCTCGGTCACACTGGTGATAGAGATACTAGTTCAACAATAAAATTATCTTGAGGCTCGTTCCCTCATGAAAGATTTTTTCTCTTCAAAAATGCCTCCTAATGGTTAGAAAGTTTTCATTATGATGCCATGCTTTTATATATATTGTAAGCATCTCTAGGCGCAATGTACCGTGAACTATATGCTTTTTAAGCAAACTTTTTAACCTGAATGAGGCATCACCCTGAGTATTTTGGATTCTGATGGTATTGAGACAGTGTGGGATTGGTATCGTGGTGTGACTGGATACTGTCTGTTTTTTTTGTGTGTGTTTGTTTTCCCCCCTCTGAGATGTGCTTCTTCAATGTGCTGCGCTTGTTTTTATTAACAGATCAAATCTTTGATAGAGGCACACATACATGTACATGTTTCTTGTTGAAACTTTCTCTCTTTTTGATCTTTGTAAGGAGTATCTTGTGAGTATACATTCATTTGTGATGTTTAATAAAACATTGGGAGTGGTTCAATGATTGAAACCACTGACTAATGTAACATGTATGATAATGATTATTATCTCAGAGATTCTTGTAATCCATTCTTGTTCAACTTCAATTTCCAGCAAGTTAGGCCTGAGACTCTATCGTAGAACTTAGTTAAAATTTGGATAACATAAATCCTGGTATCTTTTTTTTTTATTATTCTACAGGGATCAACTGACAAGACATCAGTACTACTTGCAGATGCGTAGGGATATCTTAGAGGAGAGAACCAAGTGTGACGAGAGAGCCGCTTTACAGCTTGCTTCCCTTGCACTCCAGGCCGAAATGGGAGATCACGACGCCAGTGCCTCCCGGAACTATTTTTTACCTGAGCACTACATTGCAGCGGGCATGATAGAGACACTTGGGGCATCGAACATTAAGGACAGACTTCCCACGATGCATGCCGTTCAGAAAGGAATGTCTGACATTGATGCCGAGTTTGAGTTTTTGATGGTATGAATTGGAAATATTAAACTTCATTGTACTTGTGCGTTTGGGCTTATGACTGTTGCTCCGTTGATTGTCGCTCCACCGTCAATCTGTAACACTAATTAAATAACTACTTTCAGCCTTGGACTAAGCACTATATCTAACCTGAACCTAAACCTAATACATGTTTAACTTTTACCCTAACGTATCATCTTAGATGAAATAAAGTGCTGAGCAACTGTTGGTGGAGCACATGTCAGCTCCCCATGCTTTCATATTAGAATCAATCCTATTTTGTAAGTTTTGTAAATTAAAGGTCCATTCTATGTACTTTGTTTTCATGAAACTTTCACCATGATTTCTCCATGCAGTCATGCACATTTCTCCAAATTAATCCTCTTTCATTTCCTTTTCCATGATTAGGAAGCAAGAAAGTTATCTGAGTATGGGATTCACTTCCATCGAGTAACCCATAACAAGAAGGAGACATCGAGGGGGGTATGGCTTGGTGTTTGTACCCGTGGTATCATTGTCTATGAGAGGAGCGGTAAAGCACGCAAGCAGGTCCATGCCCATCCTTGGAACAAAACCAAGAAGATTGCATTTGATGTAAGTATTTTTTTAATGTATATCAACAAGTTAAAAATATTCCAGTAATAGTTGGAAATTAAAAGCAATATTTACATATAGATACCTATACCTTGTCTAAGTATACCTATATGCATGAGGAACATTTGTTATTTTATGATATGGCCATAAGTATTCATGGATGTTTTTGCTGCCAACTCCTGCAAGTCCTTGCGTTTCTGTGCAGCAATGTATTCACTCTCATTGAAAGATTTGATGAAAGAAACCTAATGAAGAACATATAAGAAATGCTAACGATCCCTCCCTTTCTGAGGCAAGGTTGTTGCTCCCTTCCGAATCTCGCCCACTCATTCTGCTCAATCTGATATTTACAATTAGTTTTCAAAAACCTCTTGTTCATCCATGCGTGGCCCTTTCAAAATTCATTAGATGCCAAATTAATATGAAAGGTTAAACTTCAAAACGATGCACATAATATTTCATTAATTGTTAGCCTTCACAGAGAAAAAAATGACAAATCTTTTGGATTCTGCTTTTTCTGGGACGCATTATGTATGTGAAGTGACCCTCTTGAAAATTTCTTCAGAAAGCATATTACTGAAAAGGAGCAACATTTTATTTCTTTCTGACATACATGTATTTTGTGTAATTTTTGTTATGAAAAAATGAAACTTTAACAACATTTTTATTAATTTTTTTTTTCCAGCGGAGGAAGTTCATTGTTGAGCCGTTTGATGAGAATGGTATGAAGTTTGTTCACTTCACAGAGAGCTACAAGAAGTAAGTCTCATTGTTAGTTCTTCAAAATTTGAAAAAATACAGAGTATAGATTAATTAATTTAAATATTTGTAAAAAAAAACAACTTCATCTCATTCTTTTAACATAAATGTGCAATTGATTTGTATGATGTTGTAGCTGTTGTATTGCATATTCGGCAAACATTGTGGTTTTCCTAGACTCAATGGTAGCCTACTATGAACAATAGAGTGAGAAAATATTGTTAAATTTAGGCTTACCTGGCCTTCCCCAAAATTTGAATTAATCATATAATGTCTTGTCATTCATGCAGTCAGTGGTAGTGCCCTAAATCACATTCATAAAACACCAAATCATAACTACATACTCATTAATTCAATTTGTTGTTTAGGACTTCTCTTTGAAGAACCCAGAATTTGACCATTTGGTATTATCATTTTCCATGTTATTTGTCACAGGGGTCGTTATCTGGTGCAACTCTGTAAATCTCAGCATAGATTCCATATGGCTGTTAGAACAAAGACTAATATAGCTCATCAGTTCCAGAACGGTAAGCATGCAGTTCTTCTTCTTCTTCTTGTATAGAACAATCCACCATCTGGTGTATTCTCATACTGGTGTAACTCAGTTCGACTCCGTTTGACTTCTTAAATGAGTTTGCAGAGAGTACACAAAACTCCTCTTACTCTTTAAATTCCAGACAAAATACCTCTGTTTATTTCTTTAAATATTTTATATATATTCTGACTCATATCTTTGAAAATATTTCGTAAAATTGCATCTACGTATCAGGACAATTACCCCCTGAAACTAGCGTTTGGTGGTAGTTTTTTGATGGGGGGGGGGCGGCAAGAGGCGCTAGTTTTCTGGTGTAATTGTCCAGGGGGTAGTTGTCTCAGAACCATACATTTATTATGCATAAAATGACTAAACTAAGCAATCATCAAGTGATAATAATAAATTCTTATTTTAAAAAATGAAATATATTGTTCTTCAGATAGATACTGGCATTGCATGGTTTTGAAGAACAGATTAATAATACTTTGTATTAATATTTGCACTTACTGGAAATCATGTTGTACAGTAGTGTTACTGAATAATGGAACGAGATTGACCTGGGCCCGTATTCAATAAAGGACTTGAGCATTTGTCTTAAGTCTAAGTATTTTTTCTAAGATTTTGTCTAAGATAAGAAAAATGCCTAGCCGTATTCCAAACACGTTGGCTCTTTGTCTACGTTCAGAAAAAAATAAGCAAAAGTCTTAACTTGTTATGACGTCACAAAGGTCGCGCAGAAGCAAAATGACAAAAATAGTTGCGCGAACAAGAGCCTTATGCCCTACGCATTTTGTATAAAATACGCTTATAAAAGTTTCATTTTTCCGTTTTGAAATAAATTTGTAACAATTTATGGATGTCGTTACTATTTTAGTTTATATCTCACGAATAGAATTAAACTGTTTTTAAAGTTTAAGATGCTTCACATTGCAGATTATGTCTATAATGTATCTGATTATTTCAAAGAATTTGATTTAATGTTGTGATGTTTAGTTTGTGGTTTCAAATGAGCTTGCCGTATAATCAGCATATAAGTTAAGCCACTATGTAGTAGGCTTAAAGTTAAGATAAATTCTCATTTTTTGTGTGTATTTGAAGGCGCATCTCGATTTAAGACTTATGGCTTAGCCAAAATCTAAGAATTTATGCTTAAACTGTCAAAATCGCCTACGCAAAAGTCTTAAGTTAAGAAAAAATCTCTAGCCATTTTGGGTTTATGGTTGCGCATTTTGGCTAAGAAATTTTGTTTAGCCAAAAGATAAGCAAAAATGCTTAAATTTCATGCTTAAGTCGTTTATGGAATACGGGCCAGGTATTTGTGATCACTTAACCCCAAGAACACACACTAAAATGTTTTTATATTTAGATTTATGGTGTGGAGGGGAATCGTACAGCCTGGCGAGTGGTTCGTTGCATTACGCCAACCACTATGAACCAAACGATGAGATCGATTACAGCGATGGTGAGACCGAGCATTATGGGATCAGTCCGGAGCGAGCTGGTGCTTCCTCTTACACCTCGATAGCATGAGGCATCATGGGATGCCTGAGGTCAAGAGGTCAATGTCTGGCTACGAGGAGGTTAGGCTTGGGGAGGCCTCCTCCCTCAGAGCAAGGTAATTGGAGTAATCATTATTGAACATTTTCATTTCAGAGTTTCTGCACATTAACCAAAATTTTTGAAATATATTATACATGTAACATAAAGATGACCCTACATCAGAATAGAATTGCATATTTCATCCTATAAGGGGAGGATATTATGGTTTGAGGACCAATACCCCCACAAAAATCTACAACCTAATCCTAAACCCTATTTCTGGGGGGGGGGGGGGAATAAATGTCCGGGGATACATGTAGTTGTCCCGATACATGATATTATCAGGCGCGGATCAAGAAAATCGAATGGAATGCATTTCGGGGCCAATTGTCCGGGACAAAAGCGACTTATTATGTTTCGTGTGGGCCCGATAAATTCATTGTCTGAAATCTGGCTGCGTCCGCTACTGATTATATCTTGTCATAACCCACAAATTGATCCATTGATACTGGGCTTTGAACCCATCCTGATGTTAACTCTATGGAGAAAGGTCACATGTCAAATGAACATGTGGAGCATTGTGTGCCATATTCCTTGATCTTCAATAATTTACTCACTTATCTTCATATTAACAGAGCCTGGAGAGGCGACCTCAACCTTCAGTTCCAGAGGGCAGCAGACAGCAAAGGTCAAATCAAATGCAACATCCAACAAGAAACCAGACTGCTGGATCAAGGTCAAATGTGGATGGTCGACGGACACTCCGCGAACGGCAGCAGCCCCAAGACGAATATGATGGCAATGGTTATGTGGAGAATGGATATGAGCCGGTCAACAGGGGTCAAACTAGGTCACAATCTGGGTCACGGAGGGGGTCACGAGAGATACTAGATGATCCTCCCTATGCCACAATAGAGAGCATAAAAGAAAATAGAGAGAGGAGCAAGCAAAATAAGAGGTAGGTTGGCCTCTTTTCTTGATAGTACATGTCAAACAATTTATTTTTTGATTGCTACTCTTTTTGATGGTATTCTGTTTAGAATGGAACTACATTGAAATTGTTTGCTTACAGCCAGTCTGTGTTAACCAATTGACTTTGGCAACTGGGTGCTTTCTGCAAGAAACATTCAGGAATGAAAAAAGTTGACAGTAGCCTACAGGTTAATTTCTCAAAAGTTGACACGCTTTTGGCTCTCAAATTCTCAAAGTATCTAATAGTTGACAATTGCTTGTCATGCTACTGGTATCACATGCTCATGTTTGCTCAATTTGTATATATATATGTACATGTACTTCTCAGCAAGCCAATCAAAACGGGGGTTTATAGAATCTCTTATTTGATTGGTTGGGCTTAATTGCAACGCTCGGTTGCAGGGACGGGAAATGCGAAGGGCAGTTTGTAATTTAATTAAATTTGGACATAGAATGTATCATGCTTATCACGTACAATGTATATGTACTGTTTTTTTTTTTGGTTTTTTTTACTTATTGTAGCAGGACACTAAAGGCAAGAGGGGAAGAGAGTGGCTATGCTGAGATCAGACCTAAAGAGGCAGAAAAACCATATGTCATAGGTAAATGAAACAGATTTATATTTTTATAAAGTACAGAAAATTTTGACTGTTAATATGACAACCAATTATACATACATTGTACAAAGTCATGTACCTCCTTGCTCTTTTATCTATGGCATGCTGTGGGGTGTGGGTGGGGTGGAAGATTTTAAAGGTTGTACAATTCAATTTGAATGATTCTTTATAAAATTGTCACATAAATGGAAACCTTGAGTTGATATTTGAACAGCGGCAGAGAGCTGCAACAAATCAATGCAAATAGGACTTCTGTGAAATAGTCACAGGTGTAATCAATACTCACCTCGTGTCAGTAAGAGACATGTTTATGCCAAGTAAAGAATAAAGAATGGAACAAATCAAGAAATATCAAGTTTTGACTCTTAATTGTTAATGATTTATTATTGTTCTAAAACTGAGTGGATCAGAGTCAGTTGAATGTGGAAATCTGAATTGATTACACCAACCTTCCTTTGAGACAACTTATACAATCAAAATTAATTTTAGTAATAGTGCTTTCTTAAAAAGCGCTTTACCTGTTACATGTATGTATGATCAAAGCACTTACAGTATATTATTACCCTGTTCATTGGATTCATTTACAATCCTGCTCTTACGGTGAATATCTTCTCCTTGAGGAGCATTCCAGCTGTTGCCTGTTAGACACACATATGCTAAGCAAGCCACATAGCTTTCACATCCTACTGGGATACCTGTTTTTGACACCTTGAATTATGTAAAGTAGATAAAATGCCTTGCTCAATAAAGTTTCTTAACATATTTGCTGGTGCCAAGGATAATAACCTACGACACTTCTACAATTTTCTTCTGTTCAGGTACAAGCATTCTCAATGGTAGTCGTGCCCAGTCCAGGAAGTCTCTTGATCAGGATGAATCCATCAGTGACTCTTTGAGAGAGCGTCTGGAAGATCTACCTCCCTCAGAACGTCCTGAGAGAGATATCGTCATAGTTACCCTGAAGAAAAACCAACAGAAAGGGCTTGGTTAGTATTGACAAACCTGGGATCCTGTCAGTGCCCTGTAACCCTGTAACCTAAAGGCCCGAATTCACAAACGTGGTTTAGTTAGTCCATGGTCTAAATCAATTGTTTAAACCACGGATTTAGACCATGGTCTAAATTTTGGTATTCACAAACCACCTGATTTAGACCATGGACTAACTAAACCACGTTTGTGAATTCGGGCCAATGAGTTCAATTGAAATTTTGAAACAACCATTCTGATTGGTTCACAGTGAGAATTTTATGCAAAAAGTGTATGCAACAATGATGATGATTGGCTGCTATCAATTTGCAAATGATGTTGACTCCTTATGTTTCAGGGCTTTGTTTATTGGTTCTGAAAAGAATGATAATCAACATATAAACCGAATGTTAGATGCCAGTATCCTAAATGTATTATACATGTACATGCATAATGAACCTTGGTTAATACTCTATAATCATTGCCTGCATCTTGATATTTATTATTTCAACAATTTATCTTTAAAAGTACATGTATTTGTTATACTGTATGTTTTTGAAAATTCTAATTGCATGATCAAAGATAAAACTTTTTATAACAAAGATTACCTGAACTCCTGAAGATTTTTTAAATATTCTTATTTATCATAACCCAAAGTAAGTAAACTACATTATACAATAAT
>CALNVZ010003433.1:19195329-19242177 GCA_940671915.1 Paracentrotus lividus | reverse complement strand
AACAACTTGTTTACTTATTTTACTTTTGTATGGCCTTGTGCATGTATTTCAGTTTTGTGAAAAGTAGTAATATACTGCCCCCCCCCCCCCTCTCGTGACTGAAGGAAGTATGGGACGAAATGACATATCCTGTAAAAGAGCAACATGTGTCTGTCATTTACATTGACATCAATGTGATGTCATCATGCTTTACCTACTTTATCTTCATTTGTACTGTATTTTATGTATGTATCAAAATTGGTCTGGATGGACACCACACTGGGTAAATTGTGAAAACATTGAAATAACTTGTAATTTTTTGACATGTATTATGCTTCCTTCTGTCATGGACATTATATTGGGAAGTGGATATCTACCTATAATTGTTTTCCATTTGTAGATACCTTGTTTGTGTTAATTACATGTAGCATTAACTTTAGTGATTTGTAGTATGAGTAGATTGATTAGCGTACTTAAATTGACTTTTTTTTAAAAATCTAGATATAGTGGTAACATGGACTAAACATACTGTTTTCATAATCAATAGACTTTAGACAAGTTGATGCATGACAATTGAAAGTGGTTGAATAAGGCTTGAATGTACTTTGATATATTTCCAAAGTGCTCAAAAGTTTAAGCTAAACTTATTCCTTCAAACCGGCATTTGAGAATGCCTTCTATAAGTTAGAAAGTTTGAAGAGTACCAGAAATATAAAATACTAGAAAAATGGGCAAAGAAAATGTGATTCCACCGGGATTCAAACTCAAGACCTCCTGATTGCTAAACAGGTGCTCTACCGACTGAGGTATGGCAAGTCCTTAAGTCATTGTCCATCCCAGAGAATCTCAGAGAGTCCCTTAGTTGGCACAGCAACTGTCTAGCAATCAGGTCTGGATTTGAATCCTGATGGAATCTCATTTTCTTTGCTTATTTTTCGACATGTATAAACACAACTAAGTGAATATCACTGAAATGGGGCATAACAAAAAGATATGTTCCTCTACATACACACCTTTATCTCATTGTGGTATACAGATAAATAAATATTGTTTATCATCTTATTCCATTTTTGTATTGTATCAGAGAAAATTGAATCTATTTAATTTTGAATTTGAATTTTCACTTCAAACAAGTCACTTCCTGTAAAAAGGTAATACTCCTTGACTTTCATGTTCATTAAATATTCTTTTAAAAATTTCCTAATAACCCCTTCCAAATGAATCAGTTTTTTTTTTTTACAAAACATGATTTAGATGATGTAAATGTAGATATTAGTACAGAAGTGTGTGCAAAATAATTCCTCCATTGAGATTCTAACAGAACATAATGTTATTACTTCCTAAACTTTGCAGTTGATCCAGATATAGATGACACCGAAGCTCCAGTTAGTCCTTCCTCGGATGATTGTTGCTTTGTCCCTACAGACATACACCGAATGGGAGCTCCCATTGTTCCCTACTCAACGCAAGAATAGCCTGGGTGTCATATTCCATCATGATCTGGAGGGGAGTCTGCATGATTTCCGCAGGACATCCTCGCAGCGTCCCTCGGAATACACTCGGAGCACACCGAGTCTGATGATGGTGGAAGTCTTATGATGCCTTCCTTTGCTTCACATGCCACCACACCGACCATCGAAGCGCTGCACGATGACGAATATTTCGGAACCCCACCTCTGACCGATGACGATTACGCTAGCGAGAATGAAATGCCCGATGTACGGAGGATGATGGTGCCGTGCGTCCAGAATCACGCGGCTCAATCACAGGATCTCCTTTCGCATCGGAGGGTTACTCAGACGAGGTGGATGATTATCTAGCAGAGATTGCTTCACCCACGTTAAGCACCCGCGAGGCTGACACGTTGACTCCCACCGCCCATCTGACGGGATTTAAGAAGAGCGCAAAGCGTAAGTCTTGGGTGAGCATAGCAAGCAGTCATTCTCCGGCTCCAACTGAGAGCACTCAGTTTGGACAAAGGACGGAGTCCTCACCTCGGTCCAGCAGAAGATCGCCAACATCTCACTATTCAGAATCGGCTGAATCGGAGAGCGACGAATCGGGTTCGATGTCGTTCAGCGAAAATGACATAGCAGGGCATTGGTCTGAAGATGAGGATCGCCACAGACTAGTCAAGTCAAAAACTCCCCATGGAGAGCACTCCGAAAGATGGCAAACTTTGCTTCCAGAAGAGCTGTCAAGTCTCCTACAAGTCCTGGACCCACATCAGCAAGCATCCAAGACCCCCCCGTTAGCATCCCTCCACCATCACCGACCATGTCACCACCCCACTCATCACGCTCTTCATCCCCGACCCCGTCACAAGCTAGTCAAATCTCAGTCACCAGTCCTGTCCCAGATGAAAGAGGCGATGTCTCCGAATTCGACCTTGAGCAGTGTTGGCGCCCTCACACTGACGCAGACAATGCTCTCTCAGACCATGATGTCTACGGGATACATGAGTGAGATTGACATCCCAAACCTTCCGTATGTCACAGCAGGTGAGGGACATTTCTCTTCTAACATAATAATCTTTGATAAGTTAGATAAAACATAAATAGATTTTAACCCAACTGTATAGCAATTTGACTTTAGCTGGAGCAAGAGTGTCCATGGACATTTATAGATACTCCATATTACAGTGGAACAGTCACAGACTGTTGATTACAGGGTACGTGGTTCGATTTCCTGGCCACTTCACGAAAATACTTTGGCGAGACACTAATCTATAAGAACATGTACATCTGCCACACTCGACCCAGGTGAAGTATAAATGTAAATGGATACCGTAGAAAGAAATTCCTAGAATTCTCTGTGCACCTTATCAGGATTACCTAACATAATGATAAAACAATGAGTCAACATTAAGCACTTGGACATTGTATCAGGTGCTTTAATGAAATCTACTGTTTATTGTCATTATTAAAGATGAATTCGTTACATTACCAAATATATATTTTTTTAATTTCACAACAGAGAACACATATTGAAGTTCAACTCAGCAAGAGTTCTCAAGGTCTTGGGTTCAGTGTGATGGGGGGAAGGGGCACCAATCCTGACCCCAGAAAGTGCCTGATAAGAATCAAGAAGCTCTTTGCGGGTCAGGCTGCCATCCCAGAGCGGTCTCGTTGAGGAAGATGATGTCATCTTAGCGGTCAATGGCGAGCTGATCCACGATGCCACACATCCGGTAAGTCTATCTCAGCTCCCACTTTGAAGTTACAAAAGTAATGCTACAGACGTAGGTTGGTATTATATGGGAGTATTCAAGGACAATTAACAATTATGGATTACATGTATCATGGTAGAATATTTACAACATAATTGTACAAACTTAATTTAAGAGTTACAGTGTCCTAAGTTCAACACAATGCATATAATTGTACAGCATTTTTCTTAAACAAGGAGGGGGGTGTTATTATTACAAATTTATTGTAATAAAATTTGCAAAGCTATTGCACAGCATCTTCATAACAATCATTTTATACAGGTAAATTATAGGGATATAAATGTTTACCAAATTTGTGCTAACAAAATTTCATACTACATATACGTCATTCTGGTCTCCCGGAGGCAATGACCTTTGATGTACATGTAAATGAAACCCTCCTATTCTGCTCAGGCAAGCTGTCTGCTGGGCGTGGGAGGTGTGTGTATTGAACATATCCTCACAATGATGCTCTATAATTAAGGTGAAGTTACATGCATCTTTCATCTACAATGCTGCCCTCAGTATTCCATCGGCAGCCATTTATTGTATCATTTTCAATATATCAGCTGATGCGTGAAAGTACCCCATTCCTAACCACCCTCAACTCGTAGTATTACATTCCCTTCAATTGAATAATGCTGGCAAAAAGTCATAAGTGACTGACATTCAACTTAATATGTTGAACTTTTAGATTAATCCTCAAATACATTGTAGGTCAGTTTTATCAGGTTTATTTTTCAATTTTTATCATAAAACATGCTTCTAAAGCCCTCAAGATGTTATTTCCTCATGAAGCAAAATTATCTGTTCCTTTTTATAGAGTGTCGAGAGCTAAATCAAAGCACTGTGATGTTCTTTTGTATGTACTGGAAAACTATCTGAGAAAGCACACGTACAATACACTGGCAGTCCTTATGATAATGTTTACATTTATTATCATCGGTCATTAAATTTATAGGGGGTTTATATGACATGTTTCTAAGCACACAGGTTGTTTGATTATCTTAGTTTTAAACAACGACTAAAAATAATTATTAAAAAAACTAAAAATAACAAAATAATTTAATTATATTACATGTGCTTGTTTAATGTACTCTGTATGGTTGTACATAATACATTTTGGCATACAGTACATTGTATCAGTTCTGAAATACCATATTTCAAACTCCTGAAACATGTGACTTACTTCCCTTTTGCCTTACCTGGTTGATATGGGGGTTGGATTCTCATTAGTAGGCAAGCTTCATATGATGAGGGATTTCCTGTACTATCCCCTTCAAAACAAGGTATTGATTTCATGATTACCCGCTCTGTTCACATTGCTTCACAAAAAAAAATGAAGCTGCAAACCTGTTGGGGGCTGTAACTCTTCAATTTTAACCCATTGACAACTGGATTCTCTAATTCCATTAGGAGACCCAGCCTTACATCACATAATTAAAAGTATCGGCCCGTGCCCAAGCATAATAGAGCTGCTATTGTCCCCAGACAGTTGGGCCTGCACTTTCTTTACAAATGCGAATCTTGGATCTGCACCAGAATTCCCATTGGTTTAATATTGGCCGCACCAGATTCCCGTAAACAATTTGTTGACATTCTACTTTTAATCAGAATTTCCTTACTGTATTTGAAACTTTTTGAAGCATGTATGATTACTGTAGGCCTTAAAGAACTGCGGTTATTTCTCTTTTGTGAGACAATTTTTTTTTGGATAAATATGAAAAGAGCCAGCTCTGACCAGATGTAAGGGGTCATGGGTTCAACTCTAATAATAATTCTCAAAGTATTTGTTCGTTATTGCTTCTACCCACCTCAAAGGATGTAAATTTATGTGTTTATATTTGGATTAGTATCCATGCACTTCTAAAAAGACAACTAGCTGGGAATATTCCCTCGCAGGAGTGGAGAGTGTTCGCTGTTTGTACGAGATCATAATTTAACCCAATGACCTCATACATGAAAATAATATACCGTATTAATTCACTTTGGTCAGAATAGTATTACTGTATACATTTAGTACTTTATAGAAACAGTTATCATCAGTAAAGAGCAATTGATATGTGTAGTATATACATGTAGGGCAATTCCAAGCAAAACAGGACATAGAGCTGAAACTTTAATGTGGTCTGTGCCTTTGAAAATGCAAACTAGGATCTGAAATTACCACAAAGGCTTTCTTTACATTACAACCAGTCATTTAAGTTAAAAATTATGTGATTCAGTTTTCTTGCGCTGAATAATTTATCCCACCCAAATTTGCACATATGGGACTATGGTGTTTTAATGCCTCTTCTTATATCTAGTCGCTTTTTGCCGATTATTTTTAGCTTAATGTAATTATCATGGAATACTCTAACAAACTTTAATATTAATATTTCTTTATAATGCATTTCTCCTCACAAAAAGACCGGGAACCAGATGTCACTCCATAACCGTCACTCCGTTGGTTCAAGTCTTAAGTTCATAATTAAGAAAATATTCAACCAATTTTCTTATGCAAGTATCCAATCAATAACTCAAAATTGTGATAGCCATTTAAAGTTCACTCCGTAACCTGTTTATGAATATTCATATCTCATTAATTAAGAGCATCACTATAAAAAGAATTATCATTTTGAAAGAGGGTACCATCAGCTTTTGTCATGAACCATTTCTTTGTACATAAGGATTAAAGTATGGATGAAAAATGTGTTTGAATCTTGAAAAGTTGCTTCTGAATTGTCTCTCCGTTTACCTGGAACTGCCCTATTACCAGCAGAGACATGTAGAGCAGGATATAAAATAATGGAACAGGCCTCTGACAGCCAACTCTCTAAGGAGCTTGTTATCATTGAGTGAATATAATTGATAGGATCCGCTTTCCAACCCTTTCTCTAATTCCAATTACTTCTTCCCATTTAACTCCCAAAAAATAAACCACAACTATTTTGGTGGTTTGGAAGCGGCAAATTTGCCCTTGCACAGTTGTTCTAGTGAATGCATGCACTTTCTATAACTATTTTCAAGGTTTTTACGAGAAGTGATTGCAACATTACAGTTTTAATATCTGGAATTTACATGTTCCCGCAGAGGCCTATATTTAGTTATGGCTTACAATGTACAGTTTAACATACTTGTTAATTTTATTTTGTTGTACTCTTGCCAAACAATATTTTCTGGTATTAGAGAGAAAATGTCACCTGGAAACAAGTTCATGAAATTATTAAAAGATATATTATTAGATTTTTAGTCACAAAAATAACACAATTATCGTGATCCTGTGTCTGCAGCAAAGTCCTTCCAATAATAGATACAATGAAAATCATTTGAAGTGATAGAATGTATTCATCTCTAGAAAGTATACAATGTCTGTAGTTGGAACACCTATTAATTAAACTTGTGAAAAAAATTGTATAAACCCCCAAAATTGTTTGATTCCACAAGTATCTTTGTGGTATGTAACACAAATAGTTTATAGATAAAGATAAATTGTAAGCAAATTTTTCATGATATGCTTTTAAAGGATATGAAAAGATTTAATGATGAATAATGTAACTTCCTGTATGATTTGTTGAAATCAATAATTACAGTCTTGAGCCAAAAAAAGAAGGGGGAGTCTCTAAAATAATATTACTTTATAGTGGGAAGCATTGATTTGATTATAAAAGCAAATTTATCTGTTTAAAGTAGTCAGGGTATTTCTAGAGCATTTCACACTTGTGGTAACTATTAAAAAAGGAATTGTGTCTCGCCTGGAGACTTTAATTAGTCTGATCATAGTAAGTTTCCAGCTACATATTAATTATATTTGCACTTTTGCATGAACATTGGGATGAGAAGTCTGTCATATATATATATATATATATAGAACTGGCAATTTGTCTATATGTAATTTGTACTAATTCCCTTCAAATGTTTATTCAGTTCAATTCAAATTTATTTCTTCCACAAACTTATAGTAAAATAAAATGGAAATTTTACCCAGGATTTTTACATACATGTAAGACAAAAATACAACAAAAAGAACAACATCAAAAGGTTTAAAACTTATACATTGATAACTATGAAATACATACATAAGGACAAAACAACATAGAATATCCAATGAGATAGTCTAGAAAGGAAAAGAAAAGAGAAAGAAAGGAAAGAGAATAGATTGCGAAACACAGGAAAACTGGCTGCTACAACAACAGTGAGACGCAAACTTGTGATATTGATCAGTCAAAGTGAGTTATATTTTCCTAAAAAATACCCACCAATATGAAGCTATTACACGAATGTATTCATCCTGAAGTCTAGTCGTTAGTGAATCTGATTTTGTGTTAAATGTTCTGTTTTAGGCCATGTCATTTGGGATTAAGAAAGTCAAAGATATATTTTTTGTTCCTCAAACTTGATAAATTGGAGAAACTTTAATACATAATTATGAATCTGCCAAGAATCAAAGGCCACATCCACATTTTATTTTCCCCTCTGGGATTAATCATGTGCTAAATTTGTACTGACTTATTGGGGGAAAGCCTGTGTGCATGTCTTGTTAGGCTGTCTTTAGTCAAGGTTGGTCGCAAGATCGTCGAAAGAGGATCACATTATCTTCATTTGAAATTCATGAGAAGTGGATTAACTTGGATGTTCAGAATTAAACAGGATTTAGATTAGAAGTTATTTCTGAGCTACTTCTATATTTAAACAAATTTGATAAGTTTTCATTTTAATTCTGCTGTCTGGAGTTTAGAAAATCTATCTTTAATCTAGTATGTGAAACTAACCCCTTTGAGCAAAGAGATTGCCCGTAATCTTTGCTGTGAGCCCCAAACTTTTGAACAGATATTGTAGGCCTATATTCTTTTCTAGAGTTTAAATTATTAATTATATACACTATTATAAGTAAATTGTATACACACTTGAACATGTTGCCATCTTATGAGAATGTTTATTCAGAGGTGCACAAGAAATATAAATTTGAATGAGTATCACACACTCATGCCGAGCATTAAATGTTTTCAACATAGATATGTAATTTTTTAAAGATGTTCATAGTTAGCACAAGTCAATGATCAATAATTTATCCATAAATTAGGTGATGTAGCTATATGTTAAGAAGCATTTTCCCTAAAAAGTGACACGGTAAAAATGAGTAATGGGAAGCTATAAAAGTGATCAGATGGTTTTAAAATATAGATAAAAATCTGGTAGTGGAAAAACCCCAGAACACGTATACAATTTCTTCTTTTTTTTTCCAGAGGAAATGATATACATTTTGAATTAATTCAAAAAAAAAAAATAGCTTGAATTTAAAAAGTTCTTTCTGACATTGTAAAAGTGGGGCAATTGACAAGTGATAACAAATTTGTGCGGATAACAAATTTGAAACAATGTGGTTATTAATTAATATGCTCATCATCCACTTTTTGCCAGTATTGTCCCAAACAATACTGAAGAACTGAGTAATGAATCCTATTTTAGGATGTTCCTTTTCAAAATAGACAGCCTTCGTTTCACACTACTGTAATCGGAGTGAGGAAGTGAACATTGTCTCGTTTGACGGTCCAAGTTCATGCCCGCCTGACTTGAATTTGGGGGGAATGTTATAAATTTGTTAGTGCGGCGGAGTGACACATACTGTGTTGACTTGAGTATGATCTTGTGGAGATTTTCACAAATTTATCTGCCAACAATTCTACAATCGAATAGTATTCAAATTCTGTTTCTAAACTCTGTTTTTCTGGCAACCATTCCAATATGTATATGTTTTAGAATAAGCGAGTTCTGTTTGTTTTTCTATATTCTTGTTGAAATATATTATTGATATTAAAGTGAAATACTTTTTTACCTTGCCTGACTAAATGGATAGATTATTCATATTATAAGGAAACTTGGGATTTTCTCTTTCTGTCATGCTATTGGATTTATTTGGATTACAAAACTTTCACTTTGTGTGTTTGGACAGCACCCAAACAAAATAGAAATTTGGTGTCATCAAGTAGTAACTGTATCATTGTACCAAATGGGAATATGGATCTTCAAAGTGTTGGATATTGTGATGTTATGCTGTATTTGATACAAGTAAATTATAGGATAATGACATAACATATTGAGAAGGATTCAAACGTCAGATGAAATCTGTATACTTGTTGGGTTCGCTTTGTGGAAGCAAAAGGTACAGATAGTCAGAAAATTATTGTTACATGTTTATTTGTAATATGTGGAATGCTAAATAATGTTTAAATTATTCACTCTCGCAGTTACAAATGGGACTTGTCAGATGGGCATTTTTTCAGTTAAACAGGTTCTGATTTCCATAGCGAAGCATTTAGTGGAATTACGGAACAACCTTGTAAAGATTACCATTTTTTCCTAATTCAAAATTTTTCTTATTATGTTGCAATATTTTCAAATTCCTTTTCATTATTTTTTTTTTCTGTTTTCCTACAGCAAGTTGTTATTTCATTGTTTACACAAATATTACATTTCAATTTGATTTACCAAGCCAAAATTAATGTCGTAATGCACTTTTTGTTAAATATAATTTTTGGCTTTCTTTTCATATTTACTAGAAAGCCGGGGCTAAATTACGAGGTGCTCAGCAAAAATGTGAAGCTTCTTCCTGTTGCCGACCTAGTGATGAGGAAACTTCTCAGGCTTCTGCCAAAGGTAAACTACATGAAACATCAAGAGAAAATGTTAAACTATGATTAGTCAAACATAAATTGGCTAACTCTGTAACCTCTTGCTAAACACTACTAGGTGTTTCATTTTTCCTCCAAAGTTCATAATTTTTATTTCTTCAACAGAAAAAAAAATATTTTTAAGTTTCTCTTCCTTTTCCTTTACTTTCAGTAAATTAAGATTCGATATTTTTAAATCAGCATTATTGAACAAATAAAAGTTATTTTTATTTTTTTTTGGTCATTCAAAGTACAACAGATCTACATGTACATGTTATTAATTTTTTTTTTCATTAATACACCGTGAAGGATACACGTTATATTGTGTCTTGATCAATAAACGAAGATTTTGGACTTTGCTATCTATTTCTCAAACTTTTCAGAATCTTTTTACTCCAGTTTTATATCTGGAGTTTTCCCAAAGTTAAAATCCTGCATTACATGTACTTAATACAATATGATTGAGAAACTTAATATTCTATTTAGGTTTTTGTCTGGGTCATAAAAAGTTGCCAGAAAGTTTTGCAGTTTATCGTGACCTTCTTTTCAACAAATAGTGACGGCGATCCAAAAATTGCAACGCTTGTATAAAGCCTGTGTATCTGATACTTTTTTACTGCTACGGTGTACCTCTTACTATCTCCCTTTTTATTCAGAAGACTGAAGATCCCCAGTCAAGCAAAAGGCTACCCCTCCTCCTCCCTGGCACCACTAGCTGTGCTGCGCTGCCAACAATCAACATCCTTCAAGTCCTTTCAGCTCACTTCCCTATCCCCCGACTCCAGATCTCCCAACCCCTCTCTCCCCCACCATCAATGACCTCCACTCTCTTCACGCCCCTCCTCCACCTCCGCATTGCAGCAGAAGAAGATGTCCAGGAGGAAAGATACGAACTAAAACGATCGCAGCTCCCAGTAGGCAGAAGACATCGGCTTTATCAAGATGGCCCCCCGTTGCAATGGAGTGACATATTGCGGAAACCGGTAGATTGGTCGTACCCCTGCCTAAGACTGGA
The DNA here is from genome assembly GCA_940671915.1 of Paracentrotus lividus. Classification (NCBI taxonomy): domain Eukaryota; kingdom Metazoa; phylum Echinodermata; class Echinoidea; order Camarodonta; family Echinidae; genus Paracentrotus; species Paracentrotus lividus. The sequence continues at coordinate 19,231,325 of CALNVZ010003433.1, read as the reverse complement.
ATGCAAAACGGTAGGAGATCAAGTCACAAGATCTCCACCTAAAATGGAAGTCGCAAGGCTTTGGGCAGAGGAGGAAACCTCATCCTGCTACTTCTCAAGCACAGAAGCTCCTCCAAGAGAAGAGCAAGAGATACCTGTCAGAAAAACAATCTAAATTTGATCATGAAGAAGCTCACAAGACTAAAATGAAATAATATGACGAATCCATATAAACGATGTGATAATAATTACTTATTGTTTGCATATTACAGAATCCTATGTCTAAATTGTATGAAACTTTAAAATGTTGCTAGACAAAATATCGATCGATGATGATCTATTATAAAAAACTACTTTCCTTAGATCGTGGCCCATGTTATGAAGATATATACATATATCCAATATACTGAAGTAAAAGAAACACTCGTGCACTCTTTTAATTATTAATACACACGGCATTGAGCATAAAGGAATTATTTATTAATATCTAAAATTAATAAAAACAATTTATCTTGATCTGTAAAAAATACAGGGACATTGACCCAATACGACAATGTCAATGTACAAAAATAGCAATCTAAAATCTAAACCTATGGAACCATTTGATTAAGCTAACAAAAATCCGAACTTGCACACCAATCCATTGTCACCTCCTCTCCATCAAAATAGTCGCAGCCCCAAACAACCTTAATCTACCCGGAGGCCAGCCCTCACGAGTGCAGCCTCCTTGCTTTCCATCCTATCTCCAATTTCATCCGTTGTGATCTTTCTCCCATTTTCATCTTCCACCTCAGTCAATTTTCAAGGCAATCAACAACCCATATGAACACCTTTCTCCATCCTGAACTAATTTCCCACTTCCCCCTGACGTCTCCTTAGAGAACCTTCTTCCTACCAATGCCTAATTTCCATCAGCTCATTTAGCTGTTTCTCTCTGAATCGATTTTTCACATCTAACCACACAACAACCTTTCATCAAAAAAAATAGAACTTACCAAATTACCTCTTAAATCTAAATTGATTTACCTATATACCATATACTACTATTACAAATGTTATCAAGAAACCCGAAACACCAGGTGAATGACATCTATGTTGGATCCACATAGATGAAGCCTCAGCATGGACCCGGTCTAGGAGCATTCACAGCTGGCCTGGTGGAGCCCTCACCTGGAGGAATGCCAACCCTACTCACAACGCTCATCCTACAGGAACCAGCCATCTCTGATGGAAGACTACGCCAAAGGAGAATCTCTCTATCCTTTTTTATATCTCGATGTTTTGTCTGCCGTGGAGATGTAACAAGTAGAGAGCATGGACCTCCTTTGCATGGCTGTACATACTCGTTTCAAGTCAAGTGGTAGATTAGAAGTGTAGTTTTTTGGTAGAGTATAGACCTCTTGTTTATAACAACTTGTTTACTTTTGTATGGCCTTGTGCATGTATTTCAGTTTTGTGAAAAGTAGTAATATATTGCCCCCTCTCGTGACTGAAGGAAGTATGGGACGAAATGACATATCCTGTAAAAGAGCAACATGTGTCTGTCATTTACATTGACATCAATGTGATGTCATCATGCTTTACCTACTTTATCTTCATTTGTACTGTATTTTATGTATGTATCAAAATTGGTCTGGATGGACACCACACTGGGTAAATTGTGAAAACATTGAAATAACTTGTAATTTTTTGACATGTATTATGCTTCCTTCTGTCATGGACATTATATTGGGAAGTGGATATCTACCTATAATTGTTTTCCATTTGTAGATACCTTGTTTGTGTTAATTACATGTAGCATTAACTTTAGTGATTTGTAGTATGAGTAGATTGATTAGCGTACTTAAATTGACTTTTTTTTAAAAATCTAGATATAGTGGTAACATGGACTAAACATACTGTTTTCATAATCAATAGACTTTAGACAAGTTGATGCATGACAATTGAAAGTGGTTGAATAAGGCTTGAATGTACTTTGATATATTTCCAAAGTGCTCAAAAGTTTAAGCTAAACTTATTCCTTCAAACCGGCATTTGAGAATGCCTTCTATAAGTTAGAAAGTTTGAAGAGTACCAGAAATATAAAATACTAGAAAAATGGGCAAAGAAAATGTGATTCCACCGGGATTCAAACTCAAGACCTCCTGATTGCTAAACAGGTGCTCTACCGACTGAGGTATGGCAAGTCCTTAAGTCATTGTCCATCCCAGAGAATCTCAGAGAGTCCCTTAGTTGGCACAGCAACTGTCTAGCAATCAGGTCTGGATTTGAATCCTGATGGAATCTCATTTTCTTTGCTTATTTTTCGACATGTATAAACACAACTAAGTGAATATCACTGAAATGGGGCATAACAAAAAGATATGTTCCTCTACATACACACCTTTATCTCATTGTGGTATACAGATAAATAAATATTGTTTATCATCTTATTCCATTTTTGTATTGTATCAGAAAATTGAATCTATTTAATTTTGAATTTGAATTTTCACTTCAAACAAGTCACTTCCTGTAAAAAGGTAATACTCCTTGACTTTCATGTTCATTAAATATTCTTTTAAAAATTTCCTAATAACCCCCTTCCAAATGAATCAGTTTTTTTTTTTACAAAACATGATTTAGATGATGTAAATGTAGATATTAGTACAGAAGTGTGTGCAAAATAATTCCTCCATTGAGATTCTAACAGAACATAATGTTATTACTTCCTAAACTTTGCAGTTGATCCAGATATAGATGACACCGAAGCTCCAGTTAGTCCTTCCTCGGATGATGTTGCTTTGTCCCCTACAGACATACACCGAATGGGAGCTCCCATGTTCCCTACTCAACGCAAGAATAGCCTGGGTGTCATATTCCATCATGATCTGGAGGGGAGTCTGCATGATTTCCGCAGGACATCCTCGGCAGCGTCCCTCGGAATACACTCGGAGCACACCGAGTCTGATGATGGTGGAAGTCTTATGATGCCTTCCTTTGCTTCACATGCCACCACACCGACCATCGAAGCGCTGCACGATGACGAATATTTCGGAACCCCACCTCTGACCGATGACGATTACGCTAGCGAGAATGAAATGCCCGATGTACCGGAGGATGATGGTGCCGTGCGTCCAGAATCACGCGGCTCAATCACAGGATCTCCTTTCGCATCGGAGGGTTACTCAGACGAGGTGGATGATTATCTAGCAGAGATTGCTTCACCCACGTTAAGCACCCGCGAGGCTGACACGTTGACTCCCACCGCCCATCTGACGGGATTTAAGAAGAGCGCAAAGCGTAAGTCTTGGGTGAGCATAGCAAGCAGTCATTCTCCGGCTCCAACTGAGAGCACTCAGTTTGGACAAAGGACGGAGTCCTCACCTCGGTCCAGCAGAAGATCGCCAACATCTCACTATTCAGAATCGGCTGAATCGGAGAGCGACGAATCGGGTTCGATGTCGTTCAGCGAAAATGACATAGCAGGGCATTGGTCTGAAGATGAGGATCGCCACAGACTAGTCAAGTCAAAACTCCCCATGGAGAGCACTCCGAAAGATGCAAACTTTGCTTCCAGAAGAGCTGTCAAGTCTCCTACAAGTCCTGGACCCACATCAGCAAGCATCCAAGACTCCCCCGTTAGCATCCCTCCACCATCACCGACCATGTCACCACCCCACTCATCACGCTCTTCATCCCCGACCCCGTCACAAGCTAGTCAAATCTCAGTCACCAGTCCTGTCCCAGATGAAGAGGCGATGTCTCCGAATTCGACCTTGAGCAGTGTTGGCGCCCTCACACTGACGCAGACAATGCTCTCTCAGACCATGATGTCTACGGGATACATGAGTGAGATTGACATCCCAAACCTTCCGTATGTCACAGCAGGTGAGGGACATTCTCTTCTAACATAATAATCTTTGATAAGTTAGATAAAACATAAAATAGATTTTAACCCAACTGTATAGCAATTTGACTTTAGCTGGAGCAAGAGTGTCCATGGACATTTTATAGATACTCCATATTACAGTGGAACAGTCACAGACTGTTGATTACAGGGTACGTGGTTCGATTTCCTGGCCACTTCACGAAAATACTTTGGCGAGACACTAATCTATAAGAACATGTACATCTGCCACACTCGACCCAGGTGAAGTAAATGTAAATGGATACCGGTAGAAAGAAATTCCTAGAATTCTCTGTGCACCTTATCAGGATTACCTAACATAATGATAAAACAATGAGTCAACATTAAGCACTTGGACATTGTATCAGGTGCTTTAATGAAATCTACTGTTTATTGTCATTATTAAAGATGAATTCGTTACATTACCAAATATATATTTTTTTTAATTTCACAACAGAGAACACATTTGAAGTTCAACTCAGCAAGAGTTCTCAAGGTCTTGGGTTCAGTGTGATGGGGGGAAGGGGCACCAATCCTGACCCCAGAAAGTGCCTGATAAGAATCAAGAAGCTCTTTGCGGGTCAGGCTGCCTCCCAGAGCGGTCTCGTTGAGGAAGATGATGTCATCTTAGCGGTCAATGGCGAGCTGATCCACGATGCCACACATCCGGTAAGTCTATCTCAGCTCCCACTTTGAAGTTACAAAAGTAATGCTACAGACGTAGGTTGGTATTATATGGGAGTATTCAAGGACAATTAACAATTATGGATTACATGTACATGGTAGAATATTTACAACATAATTGTACAAACTTAATTTAAGAGTTACAGTGTCCTAAGTTCAACACAATTGCATATAATTGTACAGCATTTTTCTTAAACAAGGAGGGGGGTGTTATTTATTACAAATTTATTGTAATAAATTTGCAAAGCTATTGCACAGCATTCTTCATAACAATCATTTTATACAGGTAATTATAGGGATATAAAATGTTTTACAAATTTGTGCTAACAAAATTTCATACTACATATACGTCATTCTGGTCTCCCGGAGGGCAATGACCTTTGATGTACATGTAAATGAAACCCTCCTATTCTGCTCAGGCAAGCTGTCTGCTGGGCGTGGGAGGTGTGTGTATTGAACATATCCTCACAATGATGCTCTATAATTAAGTGTGAAGTTACATGCATCTTTCATCTACAATGCTGCCCTCAGTATTCCATCGGCAGCCATTTATTGTATCATTTCATATATCAGCTGATGCGTGAAAGTACTCCCATTCCTAACCACCCTCAACTCGTAGTATTACATTCCCTTCAATTGAATAATGCTGGCAAAAAGTCATAAGTGACTGACATTCAACTTAATATGTTGAACTTTTAGATTAATCCTCAAATACATTGTAGGTCAGTTTTATCAGGTTTATTTTCAAATTTTTATCATAAAACATGCTTCTAAAGCCCTCAAGATGTTATTTCCTCATGAAGCAAAATTATCTGTTCCTTTTTATAGAGTGTCGAGAGCTAAATCAAAGCACTGTGATGTTCTTTTTGTATGTACTGGAAAACTATCTGAGAAAGCACACGTCACAATACACTGGCAGTCCTTATGATAATGTTTACATTTATTATCATCGGTCATTAAATTTATAGGGGGTTTTATATGACATGTTTCTAAGCACACAGGTTGTTTGATTATCTTAGTTTTAAACAACGACTAAAAATAATTATTAAAAAACTAAAAATAACAAAATAATTTAATTATATTACATGTGCTTGTTTAATGTACTCTGTATGGTTGTACATATACATTTTGGCATACAGTACATTGTATCAGTTCTGAAATACATATTTCAAACTCCTGAAACATGTGACTTACTTCCCTTTTGCCTTAACCTGGTTGATATGGGGGTTGGATTCTCATTAGTAGGCAAGCTTCATATGATGAGGGATTTCCTGTACTATCCCCTTCAAAACAAGGTATTGATTTCATGATTTACCCGCTCTGTTCACATTGCTTCACAAAAAAAATTGAAGCTGCAAACCTGTTGGGGGCTGTAACTCTTCAATTTTAACCCATTGACAACTGGATTCTCTAATTCCATTAGGAGACCCAGCCTTACATCACATAATTAAAAGTATCGGCCCGTGCCCAAGCATAATAGAGCTGCTATTGTCCCCAGACAGTTGGGCCTGCACTTTCTTTACAAATTGCGAATCTTGGATCTGCACCAGAATTCCCATTGGTTTAATATTGGCCGCACCAGATTCCCGTAAACAATTTGTTGACATTTCTACTTTTTAATCAGAATTTCCTTACTGTATTTGAAACTTTTTGAAGCATGTTATGATTACTGTAGGCCTTAAAGAACTGCGGTTATTTCTCTTTTGTGAGACAATTTTTTTTTGGATAAATATGAAAAGAGCCAGCTCTGACCAGATGTAAGGGTCATGGGTTCAACTCTAATAATAATTCTCAAAGTATTTGTTCGTTATTGCTTCTACCCACCTCAAAGGATGTAAATTATGTTGTTTTATTTGGATTAGTATCCATGCACTTCTAAAAGACAACTAGCTGGAATATTCCCTCGCAGGAGTGGAGAGTGTTCGCTGTTTGTACGAGATCATAATTTAACCCAATGACCTCATACATGAAATAATATACCGTATTAATTCACTTTGGTCAGAATACGTATTACTGTATACATTTAGTACTTTATAAGAAACAGTTATCATCAGTAAAGAGCAATTGATATGTGTAGTATATACATGTAGGGCAATTCCAAGCAAAACAGGACATAGAGCTGAAACTTTAATGTGGTCCTGTGCCTTTGAAAATGCAAACTAGGATCTGAAATTACCACAAAGGCTTCTTTACATTACAACCAGTCATTTAAGTTAAAAAATTATGTGATTCAGTTTTCTTGCGCTGAATAATTTATCCCACCCAAATTTGCACATATGGGACTATGGTGTTTTTAATGCCTCTTCTTATATCTAGTCGCTTTTTGCCGATTATTTTAGCTTAATGTAATTATCATGGAATACTCTAACAAACTTTAATATTAATATTTCTTTATAATGCATTTCTCCTCACAAAAAAGACCGGGAAACCAGATGTCACTCCATAACCGTCACTCCGTTGGTTCAAGTCTTAAGTCATAATTAAGAAAATATTCAACCAATTTTCTTATGCAAGTATCCAATCAATAACTCAAAATTGTGATAGCCATTTAAAGTTCACTCCGTAACCATGTTTATGAATATTCATATCTCATTAATTAAGAGCATCACTATAAAAAGAATTATCATTTTGAAAAGAGGGTACCATCAGCTTTTGTCATGAACCATTTCTTTGTACATAAGGATTAAAGTATGGATGAAAAATGTGTTTGAATCTTGAAAAGTTGCTTCTGAATGTCTCTCCGTTACCTTGGAACTGCCCTATACAGCAAGAGACATGTAGAGCAGGATATAAAGTAATGGGAACAGGCCTCTGACAGCCAACTCTCTAAGAGCTTGTTATCATTGAGTGAATAATTGATAGGATCCGCTTTCCAACCCTTTCTCTAATTCCAATTACTCTTCCCATTTAACTCCCAAAAAATAAACCACAAACTATTTTGGTGGTTTGGAAGCGGCAAATTTGCCCTTGCACATTGTTCTAGAATGCATGCACTTTCTATAACTATTTTCAAGGTTTTTACGAGAAGTGATTGCAACATTACAGTTTTAATATCTGGAATTTACATGTTCCCGCAGAGGCCTATATTTAGTTATGGCTTACAATGTACAGTTTAACATACTTGTTAATTTTATTTTTGTGTACTCTTGCCAAAACAATTATTTTCTGGTATTAGAGAGAAAATGTCACCTGGAAACAAGTCATGAAATTATTAAAAGATATATTATTAGATTTTTAGTCACAAAAATAACACAATTATCGTGAATCCTGTGTCTGCAGCAAAGTCCTTCCATAATAGATACAATGAAAATCATTTGAAGTGATAGAATGTATTCATCTCTAGAAAGTATACAATGCTTGTAGTTGGGAACACCTATTAATTAAACTTGTGAAAAAATTGTATAACCCCCAAAATTGTTTGATTCCACAAGTATCTTTTGTGGTATGTAACACAAATAGTTTATAGATAAAGATAAATTTGTAAGCAAATTTTTCATGATATGTTTTAAAGGATATGAAAAGATTTAATGATGAATAATGTAACTTCCTGTATGATTTGTTGAAATCAATAATTACAGTCTTGAGCCAAAAAAAGAAGGGGGAGTCTCTAAAATAATAATTACTTTATAGTGGGAAGCATTGATTTGATTATAAAAGCAAATTTATCTGTTTAAAGTAGTCAGGGTATTTCTAGAGCATTTCACACTTGTGGTAACTATTAAAAAAGGAATTGTGTCTCGCCTGGAGACTTTAATAGTCTGATCATAGTAAAGTTTCCAGCTACATATTAATTATATTTGCACTTTTGCATGAACATTGGGATTGAGAAAGTCTGTCATATATATATATATATATATAGAACTGGCATTGTCTATATGTAATTTGTACTAATTCCCTTCAAATGTTTATTCAGTTCAATTCAAATTTTATTTCTTCCAAAATTATAGTAAAATAAAAATGGAAATTTTACCCAGGATTTTTACATACATGTAAGACATAAAATACAACAAAAGAACAACATCAAAAGGTTTAAAACTTATACATTGATAACTAATGAAATACATACATAAGGACAAAACAACATAGAAATATCCAATGAGATAGTCTAGAAAGAAAAGAAAGAGAGAAAGAAAGGAAAGAAGAATAGATTGCGAAACACAGGAAAACTGGCATGCTACAACAACAGTGAGACGCAAACTTGTGATATTGATCAGTCAAAAGTGAGTTATATTTCCTAAAAAATACCCACAATATGAAGCTATTACACGAATGTATTCATCCTGAAGTCTAGTCGTTAGTGAATCTGATTTTGTGTTAAATGTTCTGTTTAGGCCATGTCATTTGGGATTAAGAAAGTCAAAGATATATTTTTTGTTCCTCAAACTGATAAATTGAGAAACTTTAATACATAATTATGAATCTGCCAAGAATCAAAGGCCACATCCACATTTTTATTTTCCCCTCTGGGATTAATCATGTGCTAAATTTGTACTGACTTATTGGGGGAAAGCCTGTGTGCATGTCTTGTTAGGCTGTCTTAGTCAATGTTGGTCGCAAGATCGTCGAAAGAGGATCACATTATCTTCATTTGAAATTCATGAGAAGTGGATTAACTTGGATGTTCAGAATTAAACAGGGATTTAGATTAGAAGTTATCTTGAGCTACTTCTATATTTAACAAATTTGATAAGTTTTCATTTAATTCTGCTGTCTGGAGTTTAGGAAAATCTATCTTTAATCTAGTATGTGAAACTACACCCCTTTTGAGCAAAGAGATTGCCTCGTATATCTTTGCTGTGAGCCCCAAACTTTTGAACAGATATTGTAGGCCTATATTCTTTCTAGAGTTTAAATTATTTAATTATATACACTATTATAAGTAAATTGATACACACTTGAACATGTTGCCATCTATTGAGAATGTTTATTCAGAGGTGCACAAGAAATATAAATTTGAATGAGTATCACACACTCATGCCGAGCATTAAATGTTTTCAACATAGATATGTAATTTTTTAAAGATGTCATAGTTAGCACAAGTCAATGATCAATAATTTATTCCATAAATTAGGTGATGTAGCTATATGTAAGAAGCATTTTCCCTAAAAAGTGACACGGTAAAATAGTAATGGGAAGCTATAAAAGTGATCAGATGGTTTTAAAAATATAGATAAAAATCTGGTAGTGGAAAAACCCCAGAACACGTATACAATTTCTTCTTTTTTTTTCCAGAGGAAATGATATACATTTTGAATTAATTCAAATAAAAAAAAATAGCTGAATTTAAAAAGTTCTTTCTGACATTGTAAAAGTGGGGCAATTGACAAGTGATAACAAATTTGTTGCGGATAACAAATTTGAAACAATGTGGTTATTAATTAATATGCTCATCATCACTTTTTGCCAGTATTGTCCCAAACAATATGAAGAACTGAGTAATGAACTCCTATTTTAGGATGTTCCTTTTCAAAATAGACAGCCTTCGTTTCACACTAACTGTAATCGGAGTGAGGAAGTGAACATTGTCTCGTTTGACGGTCCAAGTTCATGCCCGCCTGACTTGAATTTGGGGGGAATGTTATTAAATTTGTTAGTGCGGCGGAGTGACACATACTGTGTTGATTGAGTATGATCTTGTTGGAGATTTCACAAATTTATCTGCCAACAATTCTACAATCGAATAGTATTCTAAATTCTGTTTCTAAACTCTGTTTGTTCTGGCAACCATTCCAATATGTATATGTTTAGAATAAGCGAGTTCTGTTTGTTTTTCTTACTATCTCTTTGATGAAATATTATTGATATTAAAGTGAAGCATACTTTTTTACCTTGCCTGACTAATTGGATAGATTATCATATTTAAGGAAACTTTGGATTCTCTTCTGTCATGCTATTGGATTACTTTGGATTACAAACTTTCACTTGTGTGTTTGACAGCACCCAAACAAAATAGAAATTTGGTGTCATCAGTAGTAACTGTATCATTGTACCAAATGGAATATGGAATCTTCAAAGTGTTGGATATTGTGATTGTTATGCTGTATTATACAAGTAAATTATAGATTAATGACATACATATTGAGAAGAGATTCAAACGTCCAGATGAAATCTGTTGACTTGTTGGTTCGCTTTTGGAAGCAAAAGGTACAGATAGTCAGAAAATTATTGTTACATGTTTATTTGTAATATGTGAATGCTAAAATAATGTTTAAATTATTCACTCTCGCATGTTACAAATGGGGACTTGTCAGATGGGCATTTTGTCAGTTAAACAGTCTGATTTCCATAGGAAGCATTTAGTGGAATTACGGAACAACCTTGTAAAGATTTACCATTTTTTCCTAATTCAAAATTTTCTTATTATGTTGCAATATTTCAAATTCTCTTTTCATTATTTTTTTTTCTGTTTTCCTACAGCAAGTTGTTATTTCATTGTTTACACAAATGTACATTTCAATTTGATTTACCAATGCCAAATTAATGTCTAATGCACTCTTTTGTTAAATATATTTTTGCTTTCTTTTTCATATTTACCTAGGAAACGGTGGCTAAATTACGAGGTGCTCAGCAAAATGTGAAGCTTCTCCTGTGCCGACCTAGTGATGAGGAACTTCTCAGGCTTCTTGCAAAGGTAAACCTACATGCAACATCAAGAGTAAAATGTGAAACTATGATTAGTCAAACATAAATTGGCTAACTCTGTAACCTCTTGCTCAAACATCACTAGGTGTTCATTTTTCCTCCAAAGTTCATAAATTTTAATTTCTTCAACAGAAAAAAAAAATATTTTTAATGTTTCTCTTCCTTTTCCTTTACTTTCAGTAAATTAAGATTCGATATTTTAAATCAGCATATTGAACAAATAAAAGTTATTTTATTTTTGTTTTTGGTCATTCAAAAGTACAAACAGATCTACATGTACATGTTCATATTTTTTTCATTAATACACCGTGAAGGATACACGTATATTGTGTCTTTGATCAATAACAAGATTTTTGACTTTGCTATTCTATTTCTCAAACTTTTCATGATCTTTTTACTCCAGTTTTATATCTGGAGTTTTCCCCAAAGTAAAATCCTGCATTTACATGTATCTTAATACAAATGATTGAGAACTTAATATTCCATTTAGGTTTTTGTCTGGGTCATAAAAAGTTGCCAGAAAGTTTGCAGTTTATCGTGACCTTCTTTTCAACAATATGTCGGCGAGTCCAAAAATTGCAACGTTTGTATAAAGCCTGTGTATCTGATACTTTTTTTACTGCTACGTGTACTCTTACTATCTTCCCTTTTCTATTCAGAAGACTGAAGAATCCCCAGTCAAGCAAAAGGCTACCCCTCCTCCTCCCCTGGACACCACTGCTGCTGCTGCTGCCAACAACTCAACAATCCTCTCAAGTCCTTTCAGCTCACCTTCCCTATCCCCCGACTCCAAGATCTCCAACCCCCCTCTCTCCCCCACCATCAATGACCTCCCACCTCCTCCTCCACCGCCCCCTACCTCCCCTCCGCACTCTGCAGACGAAGAAGATGTCCAGGAGGAAGATGCCTCCGATCGAAGCTCTCCAGTGGAGAAGCCATCGGCTTTATCCAAGATGGCCACCGTTGATAGGAGTGCCTTTGCGGAGGTGTCGTCGTCCCTGCCTAAGCTTGGTGCGGTGGAGATCAAGTCCAAGATTCCCCTAAGGAAGTCGCAGGACTTTGGGATGAAGGGGAAACCTCTCCTGTCTCCTAGCTCAAGCACAGAGAGCTCTCCAAGGAAGATGCAGCAGATCATGTCAGAACCATCTATTGATTATGAAGAGGTACAAGAATAAATGTATTGCAACGGATTTAACGATGATAATTTTTTATTTGTTTGCTATAAGAATCTATGTAAAATTGTATAAAACTTTAAATGTTGTAGAAATATCGATGATGATGTCTTTAAAAAAACTACTTTTTTAGATCGTGGCATGTATTGAAAGTATACATTTCATGTACTGAAGAACTGTGCACTCTTTAATTTTATGGCAATAGCATAAAGGAATTTTTATTATTCTAAAATTATAAAATTTATCTTGATCTGTAAATCAGGGACATTGATAGAAATGTCAATGTACAAATGAATCTAATCTTATGGCATTTTGATTAGCTATGAATTGAAATCATTGTCATCATCTATCATAGTGAGCCCTTTTCTACGGAGGAGCAGAGGCGTTTGCTTTCATCCTTACTCCCAATTTCATCCGTTTGATCTTTCTCCCCATTTCATCTCCACCATCATCATCAAGCAATCCAACTTGAACACTTTCTCTCCTGACTATTCCCTTCCATGACGTCTTTGGGCCTTCTTCTCCTGCTTTTCCCATCAGCTTTTAGCTGTTTTCTTGAATGTTTTTCACTTAAAAAACCTTATCAAATAAAATAGAATTTAAATATACTCTTTCTAAATGTGATTTTATATTATACTACTATTCTGTTTCAGGGTGATGCATTTGTTGTCCATCTAGTGAAGCCTCAGCATGGAGGTCTAGGGTTCACAGTGGCTGGTGGAGCCAATACTGGAGGATGCTACATCAAAGACATCCTACAGGAACCAGCCATCTCTGATGGAAGACTACGCAAAGGAGACAAGATCTTGGAGGTACGGAAGGGAGAATATTTATCCCCTTGATTTGTGAAAGTTTTCATATTTTTAACAATGGTGCAATGATTCATGCTTATATGGATTACTAGTAAAATCATCTGTTTGGTGTTAAACATACTACTGTATCATAGATCAGATTTAGTGCAAGTTTGAAACAAGTAACGCAGAACATAACTATACATGTATATACTGAAATACTGACGAGGACTATTTGACATACCTTTTCATGTCCTTACCTCAAAACTTAATCTTTGGACTAAATTTAAACATTTCTCATAGATATGAGTCCCCTTAACAAAACAAAGTAGCTTACCAATGAATGTATTCAATAATTCAACAAAATTTGTTTCTATTGAGAGCCAGCATTGAGAATTCATTCTGTGTTATTATGTGGTGAGAGGGTGAATATGTTTTTTATATGTCTATAATGGGACAGTAGTGGATAAACAGTCTTCTTACATTCAATTGACAATATATACAGAAAGACAAAACTACAGGGCTATTGTAGATTTTTGTGGATGGGGTTGGAAATTTTATTTGCTGAAATGAATAGCTAAAGATTTCAAATCAAACTATCTCACTGTCTGACATTAAATGACCCTCTTTCATTCTGTAGGTCAATGGCCGTAGCATGAAAGGCATGAGCCATTTTGATGCTGTCTCCTTCTTGCGTATGACACCTAAAGAGGTCACTCTAAAAGTCGCCCACCCATCTTCAAAGTCAAACCAGCCAACACCATCTCCAACCAAAGCTGTCACCAAGACCAACAACTCTGCATCTCCCGTAAGAGAGGCCATTGTTCCTCAGGCAGCGATGGATGTCCATGCTCGCCCTGGTCTATCTCCAGCTGGTGGTCAAACCCTCAAGGATAGCTCGATGAGTCCATCTGCGAGCGAGAACGACGATGATTGGTCAGATGTTGCCTCCGTGGAGTCGACCACACCGACATCTAAAGTAAACCTGAGAGAGGCGTTCAGTGCAAGACCCAAACTCCAAAAGTCCCAGCACGCCAGTAGCTTGGAGGAAGAGCCGGAGGCGACGGATGCACCCGGTCTTGAAGATCTTCCTACGGTCGTCATAAAGAAGAATAAGAAAGGTCAACTGGGATTGCTCTTGGGATTAGAGGTCACGGATCAGGGGTCGGGGTTGTTTGTCAAGGAGGTAGTAAATGGACTTCCTATGGCTCAAGATGGAAGCGTGCAAGTGGGTGATCAGATTCATTTTATCAATAATCAGAATGTTAGTGGAATCAGCATGGAGAAGGCAAAGAGTCTACTTGCAAGAGTGCCCTCTCTTGTTGAACTCAAGGCAACAAGGTAAGATTTAGTGTCAACAAGGTCTATATTTCCCCTTAGCCCAACTTGAATGAAATATGATTTTGGAGCATCTTCAGGGATGGGGGTGTGATTAACCTGTTGTATACTAATCCTGCATATATGCATGATGAAAAAAAATTGAACATCCCTCATGTTGACCATGTATGAAAAAACGTTGTATAAGACAAATTATCAGACATTGATATATCATTTTGTGTCTTTGTTTCACCTTTAAATGAAAATGATTTGTGGAAACCATGCGTGACAACCGCGATTATTTCAGGTTCGCGAAAAGTTCATAGTATTGAGCAATTTAACAAAGCGATTGTTTCTGTATAGGAGTTAGGCATTACCAAAACATCTTGAGATTAAAATGATTAGTTTATCTATATGTACCTATTTTAACCATGTTCTGAAATGACCTGACAAAGTTATTTTAATTACACAAAACATCTATATATAGTACATGTACCTGACTCCATTGAATATTCCTCTACATGCTAATTTACTTCTTCAGAAACAAGATTCCAGTTCTACCAAGACAACAGCGGCCCATCTCTCCTGCATCCACCCTGGAGCAGACCGAAACGGAAGACGAGGAGAGGGTCACCAAGTCCACTCAAGATGATCACGATGATGAGTGGATGACAGACTCCATTGAGCCGCAGAAAGAGATGGGGGCAACCTGGACCCTCCCTGCCACACCCGAGAGGAAGGAACCAGAGGCCAAAGGGAACACAGTCACCCCAGCTGCCGCTCCGGGGTTTGACTTAGATCTGGGTGAAGTGTCAGAGGAAGAATCAAACTGGGAGGTAAGTGATCTTTTAAAAGAAAAAAAAGTTCATGTAAGGAAAAAGCACATTTTAATGGATGGATCAAATTTAAGTGTGTTTCATTTTAAAATAAACCCCTCCCAAAAAGTTTCGCAAATGGATTTTGGGCCACGATAACTTTTCAGGTATGCTTTAGTTATTCCTGATATTCATACCATTGGAGAGATAATTTATTCCCCTTTTTATTGTTATCCTATTTGTAATGATTTTGTCATGCTTCAATGCACAGAATATCAGAATATGGAGAAATGTAAAAAGTCAAATGTTGCAAAATGCATTTATCAAAGTGAAGTTCCGCCACTCGACTTTAGGCCCTGATAACTTTTTGGGGTATTTTCTCATTTTTATTGAATTTTATACCATTGTCAAGTAAATTCATTTCTCTTTTTAATGACACCCTAGTTGTGGCGAGAGTGTTGTTCTTGCATGCACAGAACACCTGAATGTTAGGACAAGTCAGAAGTTAAATGTTGCAAATTGAATGCCTATTGTCAGTATTACTGTCTGTTGCCAGCAATAACAATGCATTTCGCAACTTTTCACTTTTTACTTTGCATTATATTCATGAATTATGTGCATTCAAACATGATGTTACTATAGCAAATAGGGCATCAATAAAAAGAAGAATAAATGGACTTTTTAATGCTATGAAAATTGATAATGATTAAAAACCCACATTAAAATGTATCAAGGTTCAAAGTAGTGTTACAGAAATTTAAACTGAAAATGATCTTTCACTTTGCCATGTATTCAGGTGGCATTCAGGGTTTCTGTGGACCCAGGCATGACATCACCATGACAAATAAGGTATCAATCAAGAGAGGAATAAATTAACTTGACAATGGTATAGAATTCAATAAAAATTAGAAAATATCCCCAAAGTTATCAGGACCTAAAGTCAAGTTGCGGAACTTCAATGTGATCATAAAAGTGTATTTTACAACATTTGACTTTTTACTTTTCTCCATACTTTGATATTCTGTGCATTGAAGCATGACAAAATCATTACAAATAGGATTTCAATAGAAAGGGGAATAAATTATCTTTCCAGTGGTATGAATATCAGGAATAACTAAAGCTTACCTGAAAAGATATCATGACCCAAAGTCCATTTGCGAAACTTTTTGGGAGGGGTTTATAATTAAGTAATAAGATATGTTAGGGCAATAACAACTTGTCTTTCCACCTAAAATTAAGATCTGGGTAATGAATTTGATTTGAAGATAGCTGCCCGCAGACATGAATCCCCCCTTTTCCTTGGTTAGCTTTCCTTCAAAATCACCTGTCTCTTGTCCATTATTGAATTGGTATTTGGTAAAGCAGATGTACATCAGAAGAAAAAAAAAAGCACTATGATATTATTTATCACTATACAATGATGAAGAGTACAGTGTATATACCGAGTGAGTCAAAAAAAACTTTACACCTAGAAAAATGTCAATAAAAAGAAAACCAATTTATAAACCGTAAATTATTTTACATATTCCGAAAGAGTAACTCCTTCCGCATCTTCTGGTACCATTTATGTGTGGTATGTCTTTACGCGTGGGTGAACACGACGCATTGTTTGCGAACATGCAAATTTCTAATTGTGCCATAGTGGGGATGAAATTGAAACAACAAAAGCTGACAAAAAAAGCAACTCCTTTGTTAATAAAATAGCATAACTTTTTAACGAAAATGTCTTCCGCTTAATAACTTGGCAGGGGTGTTGTTACACATATTGACTACATTCTCTATGAAAATGAGATAAATCTGTAGAGTCTGGCAGGAGTGAGCACACGTCAAAGACAAAATAATCTCTTTTCAAAAGTTTTAGGAGACCTTTTTAGCTCTGTCAGTGGCAATTTACTCTTTGATGTGTACTCATTCGTGCATTACTTGACGAGTCAATCTAATTTTCATACAAAATGTAGACAATATGTGTAACAACACCCATGCCAAGTTATTAAGTGAAAGACATTTTCGTTAAAAAGTTATGCTATTATATTAACAAAGGAGTTGCTTTTTTTTTTCAGCCTTTGTTGTTTCAATTTCATCCACACCCTGGCACAATTCGAAATTTGCATGTTCGCAAACAATGCGTCGTGTTCATCCAAGCATAAAACATACCACACAAAAATGGTACCAGAAGATGCGGGAGGAGTTACTCTTTCAGAATATGTAAAATAATTTAGAATTTATAAATTGGTTTTCTTTTTATTGACATTTTTCTAGGTGTAAAGTTTTTTTTGACTCACTCGGTATTGTGCATTAACTCTTACTGAACTCTACTATTATTTATTGATGTCTAGGATCTGTCGGTTAGCGATAAAGAAGATGAAAGCCGTCTTGATGAGGTAGGAGACATCATGAAGGATCTGGAGAAGAGCCATGGAGGTTATACACCTCAGCCATCTGTCGATCAAGAATCAAAGAGTCCCACTGTAAGTTTGTCGCAACAAAAAATTGATGAAATAAAATAGCAAGAACCAGAAACTTACCATATGTACTTTATGAAAAGCAGGGATCCTTTTATAAAAACAATTTTCTTTTTGTGATGTTGCTTATTGATACAATTCCTTTTTTGTGTAACCAAAAAGACTCTAATAGAGATTTCATGCATTAAGTCTTTAAAACACTGACACATTTGAGATTCTATGGGTCTAATTATTCTATATCAGCCATGACAGGCCAAATGTTTTTTTTGTACATGCAGTTGTAGATATGTATCCAACATTCCTTTAATTAACTTAATTGAATATATGACATGTAAAATCAATTGACAGTGTAGCTTTCTATGATACAATAGTGTTTGTCATGATAGTATTTCATAAAAATAACGAGTTTAGAAAATAAAAATTTTAATTGGTTTTCTTCATCAGCGATCTGTGACCAGCCCATTGGACATCCCAACTTCCCCGACATCTCTATCATCCCCACCCCTTAGCCCCCTCTCCCCCAGCACTGTACCGTCCACTGTCAAAGCCTTCCCCTCCCTCACTGAAGCCCAGTCTCCGTCCCTTCCATATGGAGAAAGCGACCAACAAGAGGATGACGTCGATAGCCTAGGTTCTGATGTTGCCTTCTCGCCGTCTTCAACCCCGCGTGACATATCATCCCCTGAGAAAATTGACAGCTCCCCTCAGCGGTCTCGTCATGATTCCATCGAGCAGGAGCTGGAGCCTGAACTTGCCCGTCTCCCTCCGCTACCGATGGGGAAGACGTCGTCCTACGACCCGTCTTCCACCACGCCCAGGGGGGTTAAGTCTCCTTTGGGTAACTTCCGGAAGCAGGTGAACAATGCGAGGGATTCACCCACTGGGAGTGAGTTCTCTACTTCTGCTAGGATTGGGACTCCAACAGGAAGGCCCCCTTCTGCTCAGGGAAGCGAAGGAGGAAATCTTAGTATAGGAGAGGTAAGAGTCACAATTATACTTTGTCGCAATTAGCGAATTTATATTTTCTCTTGAAAGGCTTGATTATTACATTTCACTGTTGATTGTTCTTCAAACAACTGCTAATGGGAGATTATTTTGAACAGAAATGTACACATAAGTTATTACCCACGCCGATGAAATCGGGCAGGGTATTGTAAAGGTTCCGTATGTTTTGTTTGTTTTTTGTTTGTTTGTTTGTTTGTTTGTTTGTTTGTTTGTTTGTTTGTTTGTTTGTTATTTTGGTTTGTGTACAAGATAACTAAGGAACGGGTGAACGGATTTGCACCAAAATTTTTCAGAGATTGTTTGGATAGTGGAGAGGAAAGAATCGATTAGATTTAGGTGATGATTGGTTGATCCCTGCAGATTCTGTGTGACCTTTTTTGTTTACTCTGGCCCGATCCGATCACCGTTTCGCACGTAATCCGCCTCAGTGGAGATAGCGCAAACACCAACCAAAAGTTCAAGTGCGCAGTAGCTCTTAAATTGGTCTTTTCCAAAGGTAAAGCGCAGTATAACCCAGCTAAGCCCATATCCCATGCATGCGCACAAACGTAACACAATTCAAAAACAAACGGTGTAGGCTATAAAGAACATCTTCTCGCCAAGGTCATAAGGTAGGAGTTTTGCAGACCTATTTTTTATGATCAGTACATTAATATCATCAGCTGGGACCACGCTACCAGTGCGGCAAGGATCCCAAGCGATTTTTTAGGAAGCTCCAATGCCGTGACTGAGCAGGGTTAACGAACTGCGGTCACACATAGGCCGGGGAGCAGGTCAGCGTGGAGACGATTGGGTTGTTCGCTAACCGAGGGCAACCCGGGTGTGTGGCTGTTAGTACGTTTCCTTGCACAGTTTTATATCTGTTCGTCTATTTTGTTGTTTTATACGGAATTGTATGCCTTTTAGCATAAGTTGTTTTATTGAGATTCTCATGTTTTTCATTGCATTGACCTTTTCTTTGAGTATAGTAAGTAAGAGTGCCCAAGTCTGCGCAGTGCCTATTATTATATGCTATATGCTATATGATATATATGCGTTAAGACAAAATCATCCGGGGTTTAATTAGTACACATAATGTAGATTTCAGTTTTGACCCCATAGTATTACAACTACTCTGTAGCGCCACCAAGGCGTGGGTATGCCGCCTTTGACGGCCCTTCTAGTTAAGCTTGTATTACTTCTGTTTATCAATAACTCCAGTTTTTTAACCTGTTGGGTTTTACGATGCCCCATATTAAATGTGACAGTCTTGGAATTTGAATACATATAAGTTTTTTTCTTTCGATATTTCATTTGTTGCCGCAGGGTGGTATTGTATGGATAGATTTGGAGAAGCCAGAAGGAGGAGGACTAGGCTTCAGTGTGGTAGGAGCGGAGAAGGGGGGTAAGACCAGTATCTTTATCAAGACTGTTACCCCAGAGGGCGTGGCTGGTAGGGATGGTAGGCTGAAGATTGGAGACAGACTTCTACAGGTATTTACCTAATCAAATTATCCAAGTACATGTATATAACTGATCAAATTGTTTTATTGTATGCGTTATTACTGACATCACTGGATTCAAGAAGCGAATGTTCAAGTTTATGTACATTTAAGCTACATTTGTATGGTGTAAGCCACCATTTTACTTAAACTCACATTTAGTTGTTAAACATTGAAAACTTATAAGAAAAAACAGCATTACTGTGGGGATTTTACTTTTGCAAATTTCACAATTTAACACCACACAAATATATCCTCACCCGTAACTCGCTTGGTAAAGTTACTCATGAT
The DNA here is from genome assembly GCA_940671915.1 of Paracentrotus lividus. Taxonomy (NCBI): domain Eukaryota; kingdom Metazoa; phylum Echinodermata; class Echinoidea; order Camarodonta; family Echinidae; genus Paracentrotus; species Paracentrotus lividus. The sequence continues at coordinate 19,210,800 of CALNVZ010003433.1, read as the reverse complement.
AATTGTGTACACGAATTGAATTACACGCGAATATGCACTAGAAGCCCTCAGTCACGTAGTTTATGTATGCGAATATATTAGCTAATACAGTATGATTCTTTTATAGCAATTGTCCCTATTACCTTTTTATATCAGAATTAAGAAAGCCACTTTATACATTTAGACATTTATACATACAGGTTTACCGAAATTGATTCAATCCTGATTGATACAATAAGTTCTTCTATCGTTAGGACCCTCAAAATGTGCTTTACAATTTTTAAAGCCACTTGAAATATTTATTAAGTATTTAAAAAGATCAGTTTTCAAAGTAAATTTTTGTTTTCAGCATCAGTTTTAATCATACATGTAATTGCTGTGTATTCTTGATTTCTTTACCAGGTGAATGGGCAGAGTCTTGTTGGTATGACACAGAACAAAGTCATCTCCATTCTAAGAAAGAGCAAAGGCACAGTCAGGCTTGCTGTTACAGGGTAAGAGATAAAACATGTTATCAATCTGGTATTGGTTTGAATTAAAACTGATGATGAACAGCTAATGAGCTGTTCTATGGATTAATTTTCTTTATGTACACTGCTGGAAGGTTAAAACAGTTTTGTACTTATTCTGCACCACTCCTATACCATAGGATACATCTCTGCTAAGACAGATAATGAACACTTGGCTTAAAAAACAGTGTCAAAATTGCGCATGTACAAAGTTTGGGCAAAATCAAGCCTTGCATTTCAATAGTTCATTTGTGTGTGTGTGTTTTTTTTGGTTTTTGTTGTTGTTGTTGTTTTTTTTTTTTTTTTTTTTTTTTTTTTTTGGGGGGGGGGTCCCTAATGAGGCAATCACACCAGCATATTTCATCTAAATCATAGGCATAAAAGTATGGCACCACTGCACAAACTTCTCATTATTCTTTTTCCTACTTAGACCTTACACGAGTTCGACCTGAATTCTATATTACATGAAACTCATATGCAAGTGATATTAGGTCATAATTATTGTTTCAAATGAATTTGATTGTACAATACATTTCCCTGCTAATCATTACTATAGGATTGCACAAGATGAACAACATCATAAAAGAGTTTACATGTACTTTCCTTTTTTATATAATCATGTCAATTTTATCGAGCAGCCAGTTATCTCGTCCAGCAAGCCTCATAGGAACGGATACCGAACGTCAGACTCCCTCTGTTGTCCAAGATCGCTTGGCTAGAGCCGTAGAAGAGCACGAGACCAGCGATGCTGAGCTGTCTGCTGCAGAATCATATACTGAGTCCGCACGTGATGCTGGCTATAGACAAACACTTGGTGAGTACTTCATACTCAGAAATTAATCCCAGATTTTAGGTAGATTCAATTTAATCTTTTTCATTGTCACACATTGTTTTTGTGACCATGTGAATCTAGTGGCAGTGTGGTTCTTCTAATTAGACTGTTGTAGTTTTGACCCAAAGGACTATTCAAAATGAGGTGTGTTAATCTTTTTCCCTGTTGAAACAATTTTACTGTATTTACATGTCATCTCCTTTGTTTTTATTGTTTTAATTTGATGTTGTTTTTTGTGGGTACCTTTCTTTGCAGTTAGTTGCATGCACTTTCTTTATTTTTATTGTCGAATGCATGTGTGGATTTTTATTTTGGGGTTGTTAGTGTTTTTAATTCTAAAATTGGTTGATAAAGATTATGTTTTGTTGAGTAGGAGGTTTACTGGTATAGACCTCTTACAGAAAGTCAAGATCAAGAAAATTAAACTCATCAAAGCTCCAGGGCTTTAGACTTTGAGGTGAACTTTTTGGAAACTTGACTACAATTTCCAAAAGTTAGATTGTACTATTTAAACTAACCTCTTGAACTGTCTTAACCTTCAAAAATATATTTCACTTTCCTGAGAAAGAATAATTTCCTGTGATGAACAAATTGATTTATGTTATTCTGATGCATGTTATTCCATGAAGGCTATCTAAGATATAGTTGCATGCTCATTATTTATAGAACAAAATTTCAGCTTCAAAATTCTTTAATTTAATTTTTTTATAGGAATAGAATTGCATGTAGCATGCTCTTAATTTAGTTATGTAATCGTGTAATACTTGTGTATATCTCAACGTTTTTTGCATAGATATTTTGCCTATGGTTAATTGTATTAAATACATGTTGTCTTAATCTTTGTGCAATTTAGTTTTGGTCTTTTAATATTTTTTGTATCTTTATAATTTGATGTTAACTCTCTATTTTTTGTTTCTTTTCTTTATGCTTTGCCTAACCCCTTCACGTTCTTTCATTTGTTCTATCCTTCTCATAACCACCTTCCCTTTCACTGTGTGTTGTGTTTGCATGTTCACTATCACCACCCCACTCCATTCACCTTTGACCTTCCTAATTTTACTCGACCCGACCTGACTTGACCTCTTGATCAATACCCCACACCGTTAATGATGAATCCCATTTTGAACCCTGTTACTCATCGGATGTGAAAATATACTGAATAATCATTACCTACAACACAACAATAATGACCCCAAACAGACGACGACCTCTCTGACCATGATGAGGTCACTGGTAGCGTGACCTTTGACTCCTCACTGTCCTTCACACTCCCTTTTAGCGTGGCAGGGTTGCACAGTACCCGCACTTTTGGTGACGTTGCTATCACCCCACCCCCACCTGAGTTCAGGGTGGGGTACCCAGGTAATTCGCACTGCCGTTGTTGTTTTGTTTTTAGGGAGCTTTTGCAAATCAATGGCGGACTCTCTCGGAGACGAAGGATGGTCAAGATTTGACTGTAGTTGCACTCATCTGTGTTCCTCCTTATCTTCTGTTTTGCACATTCAAGAACGAGCAGTTTGAGTGATGTAACAAAGGCTTCCTGTAACATTACATGTGTAATTTCAAATTGAAATAAAGAAATCTTAACTTGACTTATATGACGTCACAATAAAGGGGGCGCAAGTCTTAAATCTTACCGCTTAACTTAATGTACTATCATGTATAGCACGTCATAGACAAGAGCACTGTACGGCTTATTTTCTTCTTACAGTTGCTAAAATTTAAAAAAAATGTAAAATTGGCTAAAACCCGTCGTTGATTGAAGCACGGATCAAATCTTCATCTTCCTTCGTCTCTGAGTGAGTTTGCGACTGATTTGTGAAAGCTCATTTGCATTTCATTCTTAGGAGTGAAGGAATTAATTATGCTTCGAACCTCACAGGACAGTGATTGGAAAAATATAAATTTGAGGGAAAGGGCCATTGATTTAGGAATCCACTTTAGACCTCACCTGCCCCCATATTCACTTGTCAGCAAGTTTGAATTGTTGGTATGTGAACATGTATGTTGATAAGTACTGGGTTGTTATTGAAGTTTAAAAATCTTAACTATTTTAAACATAAAAGTTAATTATTTTAGTGTTTTTGATTCTTTATTAGAATATTATCTGTTACATAAATATACCCGATTGTGACAAAAGAACATTTTCATTTAAGCGATGAGTATGTAAAACTGAGTGTATAAATTTCATGTACTGTACATGTTATTAATTGATTTTTTTGGGTGTGTAAGACCCCTATAGAAGAATAGTTTTCTTTTCCAACTTACAGATGGTGCGCTACCCTGTTTACATATGTTATACTCATTAAAGTGGAAACTCCGTTATAATGAATTATCTTGTCATATTGATCAGGAATCTCTATTTATCAGGGTAAACAAACAAAAGAATAAAAATAGCTGGAATAAGCACAATTACATACATGACCTTCTAGTATCAAACCTGTTTATAACAAATTCCACTTAAAAGTTAAGTCTATTATTTATATTCTCTCTCTCTCTCTCTTCTCTCAGGGTTTTGAAGATGGAGTTGTGAAGCTAAAGCTCCAGGGAGCTTGTACCAGCTGTCCTAGTTCAATCGTAACCCTCAAACATGGCGTCCAGAACATGCTACAGTTTCTACGTACCAGAAAGTACTCGTCTCTGGTAGAGCAGGTAAGATAGTTAGCTAATAATCATGATAAAGATGTTCATGGGACAATGGTAAATCGCCACTTGGTCTAAACTCACTTTGTCTACTCTTATTCCTTTTCGCTTACAACATGTTGTCTACTAACCATTTTGCTAAATGCCACTTACCCATTTACCATTTTATCTAATTTTAAGATGGGCTATACCTATTTTCTTTAATATCAACTTCATCTAACATCATTCATTTAGTCTACAATTTGCGACTGACCCTAATTTTTCATTTGACAAATTGAGGAAAAGTAAGTAGACATAAGTACATGTAAGTAGAGGCAATTGGACCATCTGGAAATTTGAAGAAATCGACAATAGCCAAGTGAATTTTGAACCAAAGTGATAATTGAACCAAATAGCAATTAGACCAAATTGGCTAGCCAATGTTGTAATACATGTAGACACACATTGGATATGACCAAGTGGGTATAAATGGGGATAGCTATCCTCACTGCTAGTTATTAGCTTTATATCCCTCACACAACAATACCTTATTGATTTTATTTATATGAACTTTATAATTGAGCGGGACAATCTGAAGAAGGCAATTTAAATATCTTTGGAGTAATGAGTTCAAATGTCATAGGCCTAAAGCCTGTATTCACAAAGGTGGCCTAATAGTTAATCTGAGGTTTAACTATGGCTAGCAAAATGGGAGGACAAATGTGTCTATGTTGTAATATTACTTACACGTTTACAGGATTCTGGAATCATGCTTTAGTGGTAAGAAACTTTGGACTTATCATTCCCGTGCAGTTTTTAATAGTTTAAGTACTAAAAATTCTGATAAATCAAACATTGACTTTCAAGATTGTTATCTCCATTTTGCTAGTCATAGTTAAACCACAGATTTAAGCTAGGTTTAACTTAGGCCACCTTTGTGAATACGGGCAAAGAGTTTATTGTCTGTAATTTCTAATCCAAGAAGGCCTACACCGTAGAGTGTATATACACACGTTTGCTTTTGGGGTTGATTTTGTGCTCTGTCTCTACACCTTTTTTTTTTTTTTTTACCTCAGACTGAGATGTAATCCCTTTAATGGTAATTATGCTAACATTTGATGGAAAATTGCTCAAAATGAATTTAAATCACATATTCTGGTTGCCAATTTTCAGGTGGAGGTATGAGCGAGGATGATGTGTCAAACGAGCAACTCAAGAAGTTAGAAGAAAAGATTGGAGACGTTCCGGCCTGACACACTGATCAAGTGAATCCTATAAGTCTACAAATCACAGGCCGCTGTGCAACCATTCAGATCAAAAGCCTACTTTATGTGTACAACCATATGTCTATCTGTTCATGATTTGTATCTTGGAACCAGGAATTTTGAAAGTAAAGTATGGATTGAAATTTTGGAATTGGTCAATTGAATTTCCAACTTTACCATGTGAATTGGAACTTTTAAACATGTTATTAAAAGGAATATTTAAATAAGCTATATATTTGTTAGGAGCGAGTTTTGCGATTTTTCAGAGTACATCTTTGTGAAAAATCTCCACTATTTAGGCTACTTCTAGTACAGAAAATATATTAAAAAATCCACTCGTTAACTAGTCCAAATTGGCAAATGTTATATACGCGAAATATATGACTTAGAGTATTGAAGAAGAAAAGTTAATGAATAGAGGGTCCCTGTCTTTAATAGATTTCTTAGAAATATACCCTTCTTATGTCATACAAAAGCTATGTACAGTATCTGGATGTCTTTGGAGAGCTAGCCTAAACCCAATCTTGAGCTCTTTTAATGAACTAATATAACTAATTGTTTATCATGCTATAGAAGTGTTGAATGAGCCAGCAAAATATAAACGTGCTTTTTACTAAATTTGCAGGTTCTTGTATCCGTAGACATGTATGCTTACATCAATGGATTTTATGCATGTAAAGGTATAGTTCTTGTAACTATATCTGCATTCAGGTGCAGTAATCTTGTTATTGAAGACTGCTCCGACTTTGAGTGGCATATATATAGTCATGATATTCCTTGATAAAGATCATACAAAACAAAGGTGTTGTTAAAAAAATGTTATACATTTTTTGTTTGTTATAATGAATCATAATGTTATGGAAGTAGAAGAAAAGGGGGGGGAGGGTAAAAATTTTAAGGGATTTCAGAGAAGATTGTGGATGCCCTTACACACAACAAGAACGATAAAACAATAGATGTTAGGTTTCCATCTGATTTCATATATTTTCCCTTTTGGAAGAAGTATTCACAACACATTATATACATTGAAATATACTACATACAGAAAATGAACTAAATGTTCTTATTCTATTTGTCCTCATTTTCATATCTAAACTGGTTATTAATGTACTAATTAAGTAAGTACCCCTCCAAAAGAAAAAATTATACATTCATAATATCCAACATCATAAAGGTTGAGTACATACAATCATATTGTTCCATCTGTTGCCATGACAAATTCCAATTATGCTATATTTTGAATAACTGCAATGCTGAATATTGTATCCATTTGGATTCGGACTGTTTATTTGTACATAAAGAGAATATTGCAATAAATGACCTGCTTTAATTGCAAACAAGGCTGCACCTGTTATTTTCTAACAATTGAGGAGGAGAATGACGACGACGACGACGACGATTGATGATGATTGATGATGGTTGGAAATGATAGTGATGGATGATGATGGATGGTAGTCATGTTAATGATAATTGACTTGAAGGTGATGATGATAGTGATGGTGATACAGATCATGACAAAGATGACGATCTTGAATAATTTCAATGTTTTACGAACTGGTCACATGATAAAAAAACATTGAAAAAATATTGTACCTGTGACACTCTTACCCTTAATAATAAATAAAATTCTTGTATATGTGCTAATATTCACCTTCACAAGCTTAAAGTCCTAGACCGGACGACAAATGAAATAGCCAAAAACGAAAGCTTAATTGCTTTATAATACAACAATTCCAAATTAAGGCGTTTTTATTGTCCATCTAGAAAGTATTTAATTAAAAAGATGACCGAACCTCAACCAGGCCACCCCTCCCAAATATTTGTAAAATTACCCCTAATTTAATAGTGCGAGTGATGACGTCAAAGGATGTTAATGGAATGTTACAGCAGTCCTGTGGCCAGGCATGATTGAATTTGCCCCTTTCATTTCATAACAATAGAATTCTAGCTCACAGGGCGTCTATTGTCCTGACATAGCAATACAAACGTGTTTTCTAAGGCGAAACGCAATCATGCCTAGCCGCAGGACTGCTTGTAGCATTCCATTAACATTCTTTGACTCATCACTCGCACTATTAAATTAGTGGGAATTTTACAAGTATTCGGGAGGGGGCCTGGTTGAGGTTTCGGTCATCTTTTTAATTTTAAATACTTTCTAGTATGGACAATAAAAACGCCTTAATTTTGAATTGTTGTATTTATATAGCATATTAGCTTTCGTTTTTGGCTATTTCATTTGTCGGTCCAGTCTGGGACTTAAGGATATTAGCTTGGAAACTAATTTAAATGCAAGCATTTAGCTAATTTCTTTTTACCAGCACGCATTTACCTAACTGGGATAAATATATCGCCACCAAAATAGCACTATAAGTAAAACCAATCATTAGTTTTCCCTTTCATGCAAACACACTCACCATAATTAATAAGTAAGCAGTTTCAAACTTCCTTAACATGATCTGCAATAATCACATAAATTGTTCCCATTTAAAAACACGGCAGGATATTAGAAAATTCAGGCAGAAAGGAATATTAATATTTGTTACATTCATTTTTGAAATTGAAAAAGATCAAGATACTAAATTGTCACCAATGACAGAAAGTATTGAGTTATCATATCACAGATACACTGTTACATTGCAATAACTTTTAAAATTCATGTTAAATAAATTAGCTCTACTGAGAATGTTGCAAAAATGTACAAAATATACATTAATAGAATTACAGAACTGTAAGTAAATAGAGCAATTTTGCGATGTGTCTTCATCGATATATTAAAAGACGTCAAATGCTTATTTCGTTACAAAATATAGTAGGCAGATGTCAATAAATATGCCACAAAATGAGCACACAAACTTGGAACGGCCAGCTCCTTAGATATCAAGTAGAGCATGCTGAAAGTAAAAATCTAAAGCTAAACGTTATACCTGTCATGTCTAAACTATGTTTTTATTTTAATATTATTGGCAATTATTTCAGCCATTTACATTCAGTTAATTTCATAATCTAACATCCCATAATGTTTGAACTCATGGGTTTAGGTTTTTAAAAATATCAATTGAAATAAAAAAACCTTAAAAAAATTATATCATGTACATTAAAATGTTGATAAGATAGCACTTTACATGATATAATACAACAAAATGGCAAATTTGTGCTCCATAATAAAAAAAATGTAGAAACTAGAAAAAAAAAATCCAAGTTTACATGTGCATTTGAAAATTAAAGGATGAACAGAAATGTACAGCATACATGTACCTTAATATTCTTTGAATGGAAATTGCTAATAGATCAACACAAAGGTATGCTCTAAGGTGGAGAAGACAAAGTATACAACAAAATATTGCCCCCTTTTGTGTATTTGAAGCTGGAGTGTGAATCTCAACAAAACTCCCTTTAAATACATTAATCATATATACATATACTATAATATAAAACCTGTACATTCCTTTCTCTTCTAACAATATTACAATAACTACACATCTATATAACTCCAATATTTCATCTATTTGTAATCTTAATCCCATAAAAAAAGAAGGGAAGTTTTTAAATCATTCACATGTGTATTAAAATGTATATTGATAAACATGGCAAAGACACTTGTAGATGTAGTAAAATTATTTCAAATGCTCATTAAGATGATCAGCATTTCTCATCTTTCTCACTAAGTCAAATATAAAATAATGAGTTTTTACAACTCATACACACGCACCAAATGCATTTGAGGTGCACAGAAGACATTGTTTAAAATGACATTTCTTATAAAAAAATCACAGTATAAAAATGAGTTCTTAAAATCAAAAGACAAATAATATACAAATGCAGAAGGTGTAAAATTGAAGTCATGTCAAAGGCAACAAGATTCAGTGTTTAACTGTAACAAGGTGTGTTTGATATTATTTGATTCTTATGTTCTAGTATTAAGGTATATATAAAAAAAAAACTTCAAACTCTTGCTACATTTAAGTACTGGTATTCATATTAGCACCTCCTAATTTGAGCACTTACCAAGTCAAATCTATTCCACAAAACTTTAATTTATGTAATATAACCTTGGGTGTTATTTAGGGAGCTTTAAAAAAAAAAGGTATTTCACAAAAATATCATTAGGGAAACTTCAAATATTATTTTACAGTAAAAGAAGATATTATGTTGTAATGTTCTCTTCTTTTCATATTTTGAATTAACATAAACGTCTCTCTTGAAGGTTACATGTATCTACAAAGAAAAAAAATGAAATTGAGATGAATAATGAATATAACCTGCTACTGTTCAAAGAAATGTTGTAGAGGCAGAGGTGGCACTCAATCTTTTGAACATTTTCATTTTGTTTTTGAATTGTAAGGCCTTGTTGCCTCTTCTCATTTGATTTATGAAACATAATCATAATACTTTCAAAATTTCTTAACCATGAGTGATAAAAAGTTAAAAGACAACCTGACATAATATTTTTGGTTATCTTCTGGTATATGTTCATAGGGCTTCTCATTTGATTTATGAAACATAATCATAATACTTTTCAAAATTTCTTAACCATGAGTGAAAAAGTTAAAAGACAACCTGACATAATATTTTTGGTTATCTTCTGGATATGGTTCATAGTTAGATATCCTGATCTGAGCAGTGGTAAAGGCTTCTTGCCTTAATCACAAAGCACTTTGTCATTGTACAAAGACACTATGTGGAGTAATCTGCTGACCACCTCCCTTGTTTGTTTCGATATCCTCATCGGAGCAGTCCAAGGTCTTCTTGCTCCGAAACACATTAATTTGCCCTCCACCACCATGTGGAGCTATCTGCTGGCCATCTCACATTGATTTCTTTAGATCATCCGAAGACAATATGTGGTGCTATTGGTAGTTACGTCATGTTGTTTTGTGTTGAATGAACCTCACCTTAGCACAGTCTTCAGTGCCTTAAGGCAGCCTTGTAAACAGAATATGTACTGATCCTGCAAACAAAAAACAAAACAAGAGAAAATGATTCAGGTATTAATAATAATAATATTAATAAATTTATAGAGCGCAGAAACTATTCAACAAAAAGTCAATATTCTACTACGCTATTTAGGAGCTTCTGAGCTTCTATGTTTGTAATTAATTAAATAACATAGTAAATATGAACTATGAAAAAAAATTAATGGATGATGATTATTATAAAAGGGGCAATACAAACCTCTATCTGCAGTCAAAATAATATGTATGAATAAATGATTAATAATGAATACAATTTAAAACTTACCTTTGTTTGTATCATGCCTTGTCTCTGTTTCCTCAAACCTTCACAATGTTTAGGATCTTGAACTGTAACAAAACAAACAAATATATTATTGGTTTCATATACACAGATACGGAGACATGTACGCTTATCTTGTTCTATAAATCATACAGATGAATTAATCAGACTTCAAACGTGGTATATTTTCTCGGGGCTCTCACCGTTAACTCTTCTTACTCATCCTACTTCCATGAGGGGCGCTACCCTAGTTAGTTATAACCTTTCAAATTTGTCAACTGTATTTCTTTGAAATATTGTCTACATGTGAGTGGGAAAATAGGCCTTCTCTCACAGTACAGACATTGGTAGCGACGCAGTGGAATCAATATACACTTCCTAAATAAGAACTTGACCCCCCCCCCCCCCTCTCCCATCCAAAAAGAAAAATATTGGGTCATTCTCATACCTCCTCATCTCGATCGATGAGCCCCAGGATGACATCAATAGTGATGAGGGTACCGGGTCCGCCGATACCAGCACTGCAATGGACAACGATGGGAGACTGTTGTCATGGATACGCCTGATGGGCAGGCAAAGCGGAAGAGGAGGGAGCCGAGCGGATGGACACTGTGGTCAGGCACGCTGGAGTCTCATGGCGTCATGGCATTCATCTTCGCATCTGTACTTAACAACAAAAAACAATTCATTATCAATTTAAGTACTTTAGGCTCTCTCTGAGGTGCATCTATTTCTATCACATGGTAGAGGTGTTTATCATTATTATCACATCTTAAAGGACACATGTATTGATTTAAGTTCATTCAGAATCTTAAAAAAAAAAAAAAAATGCTCTCTTCCAGCCGATGCCATATTCATAATCTCAAACATTTGGGTCAGACCAGGAATATCACCATAGTCAAAAGCATAACTTGGTGCCCTAAGTTAATCTCCCGCAGTCTTTGGGAGGGATAAATAATCCTCTCTTTTACTTAATTGTGAAAAAAATGTATTGACGCTTATGAAATAAAATTTTCAGGGTTTCCTCTTTCAAAATAATACATGCAATAACAGCATGTACGGCCATACAGGTCAGATTTTCGCCCAAGACTCCACAGAACTTCTATCCCTTTAAAAGTCTCAAATAGCGGGTAAATTCTTACCCTCTGTATCTCATCCTGACGAATTCTTCCTGATGCTAAAATGTCTAGGATTTTGATAGTTCTCCAATCGGACTTCAATTCTATCAATAGACCATGAGGGAGTGTTTGGCTGACTCGGGCCAGATAGCGATGGCATTTCACCTGGCAAACAAAATCCATAAAAGACAGAGATATAACATACCCTGAACATTGACACACAGGAACTAAGCTCTTGTACAGAACAGCATAATCTTCTTACAGTTACCTCAGTCAGCACACATCAATGCTTTTTTAAACCAGCAACCGTGTGTCCTTCACTTTCTGTCTAACAAGAAGTATTCAATTCACTCTTTTTATAGCCACGCAGTCAAATCGACAGTAGACACAACTGCACCAAAGAGCGCTATACTGTAACACGACATCCATGTGTTGACGCGCCTCTAGCGTGACATATAATAAACTCTACATCCACTTTGCTGAATATAGATTTCCAACTACCATTCTAGCTAGTAACTTACCTTCCCATTGCGCGACTCCACTCGTGGGCACATAGCGAATTGACATCCGACGCGCCTCGTTCCAGACCTCAACCAGAAGTCTCTGAGCTCAGGTATTAGGCAGAGTACCCTAGCGCAGACGGACACCTGTATCATACCGGCTAATCCTAGCCCGACCTAGCGGTACTACTGATTATGACTCTGCCACTTGAACTGTAGATACCAGATGAGACATCTCCAACCATATCCTCTACGGATCACCTATCTTGTCTTCAACCTATCATCCAAAAATCAGTAGGACTGAAGAGGCATTCCATTTTGCTCGTACGCACAATCACTAGGAGTCGCTGGTCCAGACACTCTGGAGGTGAACGCATGAAGGACGGAATTCACTTCACATGGTCCACCTCTGAACAAATATTCCTAAAACCTTCTTCCTTAGCTAGTAGACATATCGCATACCAGTTCTGAACAGTACCAGTAATCCTCGACGTAACATGCGTCTCCATTGCATCAATTGCCAAAAATCATGGCCCAAACTAACACCTGTACTCATGTCATAACCTCTTTTTTTACCTGAGAAAACTAACACCATTTTTACAATTATGTGAATGTCAGTAAACCTCTCAACTATGGTTCATACATCAATAGCACATCATGTAGTCAAGCTACAATACACAAGAACATCACACTCAACACAAGGACATTTTCTACCTCACACACTCGCCAACCGACACGCCCCTGCAACATCAGCGGAACCTCTCATCTATCCCACAATGATTCCAGAAGACGACTTACTCATCTGAGACCACTATATAACACTCACAAAACGATCACTACACACCTGACACCCACAACCTACCACCTGACGTAAGTCTAAACAGGTTCTAAACAAAGACAGAACAAACATAGCAACCAAGAAAATTATCTCTAAACACATAAAGAAATGACCTGGCGTTCAATTATTGAAAGAACAAAATTCCCCTTTCTACTGACATAGACAAATAACAGCCTATGCACTATGCCCACCAAAAATCAAAAGCACAGATAACTAACAATTTCTTATCACATCAATTTCAACACTCCATTGAGAGTTCGTAAAAGGAACGGACGTGCATATGTCTCTCGCCTTCAATCACCAACAGCACACAGATGGTGAGATTTAATGAGTGGATGCTAAACAACTCTGAGGTCGACGGAATAAAATCGATGACACACTTACCAACTTGTAAGATATAGAATAACCTTCAAGCCAGCCACAAACACCATTACACTTTTTCAACATTGAGCCTTTCATAAATTCTACTGCATGCCTCATAACTTGCACCAGACTAACAATTTAAATTTCATAGGGTTTTCATCTCATGGACAGTACAACAACCAATTTCGACCTCTGCAACCCACCTACCACCCCCTATCACCCCGCCCTACGACGCGAACACCTCCTTCGCCACCTTACTCGATGCGGTCCTCGGCCAACAACTCGCCCTCTAAGCACGCCTCTCCCCTCACAAACAACCACTCCCTCAACCGAGACACACACGCTCAGACCTAGTCAACCCATACGAGCGCCCCCGCCACCAGAGCACACACCAAAACAGACTCCCCATACAGACCCGCACATCCCCCACCCGCCACATCAGAGCACTACGCACAACACACATACCACTCGACGACACATACGGACACAGACGCTCATAATCATCCTCATCAAAGATCACACCACCGCAGACCCGACTAAGCCACACCCACCACATACGCCACCACGATCTCGCTGCTTCGCCTGAATAGTCATTGTACACTCAGACTCACGCGTGGAAGACACTTTTCTCGTCCTCCCAGGAAACGGGATTCACCTCATCGCCTCTCCTTGTTTTGTATTGCGTTCTAACCAAACGAACATTGGCAAACGACAAGGAAATCAGTTAAATTCCCAACAGACTTTTCCAAGACATTATTTCAAATAGTCGTTAACTATAAAAAATAACACTAAAATCATGTACATGTACACGTACGTTGCCTTCATGCCAAAAGCAGCACTAATATGTACAACAATATGGAAACTGGATTTAAAATGTTAGGCCCTTTGGCATATAGGCCGCCGACTATTGCATATACAGATACTCTCAAGACAGAGGACCATTGAGAAATAAATATGTGGTCTAGAAATAAGTCATCCAGGGAAGTTTGAAAGTTACAAACGTAGACTTGCATTACAAAATGTATAGTCTGAAAGAAAGCCAGAGTGCTCATACTAATTAGGATAAATAATTTAAAAAACAAAAAAAAAAAAAAAAAAAATTAAGAAGGTCACCCAAAGCTTACGAAATGGTTGCACAATACCACTAATCAATAAGGAATATTGGTACTTCTCAGGTTTGATATTGGCAATTATCAGAACCAAGCTTGTTCTACCCGTGGTCTCAAATAGACATATAGTGTAACCAAATGAACGCAGGAAAGGAAAAAAAGCATATTCAGGGGGATGCCAGTACGTTTACCAACTTGTGCCTGAAAATTAGCCGAAACATATCTTCAGAGCCTGATACATACATGTACACGGCTTGCAAATAATTATTAGCACAAAACACAATCAAGAGTGTTCATATGATCTGATCTATATAATATTTATACACTGTACGTGCTGCCATAATATTTAAAACATGAAACCAGGAAAGTGTCAGTGTCTGGCAATACAGTACATGTAATACAAACTCATACTCTGCATCCAGATGAGAATGACCTAAAAATTATGGAGGTGATGTGGAAACAAAAATAACCAAGTACTAGCCAGTAATAAGGAAGTACAGCAATGGACCTAGACAAACCTGTAAGGCACGTCCTAATCTCTGACCATGTCGTATAAACTTGGAAGACTTTCTCCCGTGGACTCTCCGTCGCTGCTCGGAGATGGTCTAATCATCGGGAAGGTCAGCTGTAGAATCGATATTCACTGTCTGTGTCTTGCTCTACAAGGTATGAATGTACATAACCAAGCAATGGCATACATAATTGTGAATATGACGTTATAATATACTGTACAGAACTATAACAATTACAATATTGTCTATTGGGGCCAATGGGCAGTAACTCCATACATCCTACTACACTAACTCTGTTCTAAGCGCTTAATAGATGACATGCAGAGTGAATAGCAGAAGTAAGGCAAATTCAAAATTCTGGATACATATTTTGTTTATCTCTTCTATTTAAAGAACGCATAAGAGTGAAGGCAAGCGGCAACCTTCTAAGGACCTTTGGCCGTCACTTGATGTCGAGTCGCAAAAGAGAAATGCACGCGGATTGTATTTGAAGACTTGAAAGTAAAAAAAAAAAAAAAAAAAGAAACGAAATCTGTTGACCACAATACATGTGTGTACAGAAAGTACTAAATCATTTTGAAAATGAGTTTCT
>CALNVZ010003433.1:19179087-19195304 GCA_940671915.1 Paracentrotus lividus | reverse complement strand
GAAAGGTTGCCGCTTGCCTTTCACTCTATTGCTTCTTAAATAGAAAGAGATAAACAAAAATAGTTCAGATTTTGAATTTGCTTACTTCTGCATATTCACTCTGCATGTCATCTATTAAGAGCTAGAACAGAGTTAGTGTATAGATTATGGAGTTATGCCCATTTGGCCCCAATAGACAATATTGTAATGTTATATTCATGTACAGTATATTATATCATATTCACAATTATGTATGCATGCTTGTATGTACATCACTACCATTGTAGAGCAAGACACAGACAGTGATATCGATTCTACAGCTGACCTTCCCGATGACCTTGACATCTCCGAGAGGACGGAGAGTCCAGGGAGAAAGTCTTCCAGTCTTCTCGCTGCTCAGAGATTAGGACGTGCCTTACAGGTTTGTCTAGGTCCATTCTGTACCTTCCATTATTACTGCTAGTCTTGGTCTATTTTTGTTCCACATACCTCCATAATTTTTAGGTCATTCTCTCTGATCAGAGGGGTATGAGTTTGTATTACATGTACTTAATTGCCAGACACTGACACTTTCCTGTTTCATGTTTTATATTATGCAGCACGTACTGTTGAAATAATTATTAGATCAAATCATATGAAACTCTGATGTGTTTTGTGCTAATAATTATTTCGCAAGCCGTGTACATGTATGTATCAAGCTCTAAATATGTTTCGGCTAATTTTCAGGCACAGTTGGTAAAACGTACTGGCATCCCTGAAATATGCTTTTTCCTTTCCTCGTCCATTTGGTTCACACTATATGTCTATTTGAACCACGAGTAGAACAAGCTTGGTCTGATATTCATATCAAAACCTGAGAAGACCATATTCTTATGATTATGTATTTGCAACCATTGTAAAGCTTTGGTGACCTTTTTTTTTTTTTTTTTTTTTTTAAATTATTTATCCTAATTATAAGCACCTTGCTTTCTTCAGACTATCACATTTTCAAATGCAAGTCTACGTTGTACTTTCAAACTTCCTGGATGACTTATTTTAGCACAATTTATTTCTCAATGGTCCTCTGTCTTGAGAGTATCTGTATATAAAGTCGGCCTTATGCCAAAAGGGCCTTAACATTTTAAAATTCCATTCATATTGTACATATTAAGGCCCTTTTGGCATGAGGCCAACAACGTGTACATGTACATGATTTAGTGTATTTTTTATAGTTAACACATTTGAAATAATGTCTGGAAAAGCTTTGGGAATTTAACTATTTCCTTTTTTCCATGTTCTTTCTTTTCAGAACCGCAATAGCAAACAAGAGAGCGATGAGGAATCCCTTTCCTGGGGGAGCGAGAATAGTCTTCCACTCGACGATGACAATGACATCAGCGAAGCAGCGAACGGTGCGATGCGTGCTACGCCCAGTACCAAGATTCTTGAAGATATTACCGATGCCCAGTTGGCTAGCATGGCCATCGTCAGACCTGCCGAAGGAGGGCGCTATTCAGGTAGAGGCTTGAGGAGCAGCATTGCTAAGATCCAGAAGCAGATCGATAAGCAAGATCCAGCTGAAGAATTCAAGGTCAGAATTGGTGTTATTACTGTCCATATATAAAAACCCATGAAATTAATTTAGTCTTGAAAAATTGCGCATGCATAAATTTATGAAGCTCAATTGAAAAATTAATGGTTTCTGCTGGCTTAAGTATTTTAATCTACATTGTAAGTGTTCATGATATTTAATTTACAAACCTCAAATTTAACATACATGTAATCACCATTGTGTGCTGGCTTGTGACTTGAAAAAAATAACAGCTTCTTTTAACAAAACTTCAAAAATTTAAATTGATTGATACAAAATTTATTATCTCTGCCTTTGATTTTTGGTGCATAGTGCAAGGCTGTTATTGTATATTCAGAGAAAGAAAATGTTCTTTAATAATTAACCAGTCATTCTTATGTTTAGGAAATTTATCTTGGTTCATTTGTTCTGTCTTTTTAAACCTGTTTAGACTTTACGTCAGGTGAAGGCAGTGGATAACTGTGAGGAAGCCAAGAAAGCTCAGAACAAGGATAAGAATCGCTTCAGGAATGTCTTGCCATGTGAGTAAAAAATGTCACTGTTAGTGTATTCTTTATTGTCCTTCTACATGAATGTGACTATTGATGTAAACCATATTGAGAGGTACTGACATTTCACATAATTTAAAAATGGTTTTCTTTACTCCAGAAAAAAAAAATTATGACATAACAGTTATTGGCCATATTTTTGCAATGATGCAAGAACCACTTACGTACAGATACTAACTTCAAACTTCATATGACTACACTAGGAAGAAGATTTTAGGGAAATTAGTTCAAAGGTGACACATGAATATTCCCCTTCATGCTTCACCCAATTCTGGACCAGCCACTCCAAAGTGATTTGCTGAGCCAAATTGAATCCTCTCATTCCTACTATTTAGATGATAAAACAAGAGTGATCCTAGAGGATAGTGGGCCATCTGACTACATCAATGCAAGTCATATCAAGACCCAGGTCGGCAAGGATACCTATGAATACATCGCCTGCCAGGGACCTCTGCCCAATACCACTCAAGACTTCTGGTTGATGGTCTGGGAACAGAGGGCGGATGTCATCGCTATGGTAACAATGGATGTCGAGAATGGGAAGGTAAGACTAAAGATAGAATGTAATAATTGAAATCATATTCAGAATAGTGAAATTTATTTTCACATTGAGTCAAAATGATTTTACAGTAACATCCTAAAAATGTGTACATTGATTTGAAATGCTTGGCTAAAAAGATGAATTGAATACTTTTGTTAGACAGAAAGTGAACACAAGTGCTTTAAAAAACTATTATTTCTGACTGAGGTAATGTAAGAAAATTATGCTGTTTTACAAAGCTTAGTTCCTGTTTCATGTTCAGGTATTTAATTCTGTCTTTTATGGATTTTGTTTGCAGGTGAAATGCCATCGCTACTGGCCCGAGTCAGCCAACACTCCCCTCATGGTCTATGATAGAATTGAAGTCCGATTGGAGAACTATCAAATCCTAGACAATTTTAGCATCAGAAGAATTCTCATGATAGATACCGAGGTAAGAATTTACCCCTATTTGAGACTTTAAAGGGATAAAGTCTCTGTGGAGTCTTGCAAAAATCTGACCTGTATGGCCCTACATGCTGTTATTGCATGTATTATTTTGTAAAGAGGAAACCCTGAAAATTTTATTTCATAAGCGTCAATACATTTTTTTCACATTAAGTAAAAGAAAGGATTATTTTACCCTCCAAAGACTGCGGGATTAACTTAGGGCACCAAGTTATGCTTTTGACTATGGTGATATTCCTGTCTGACCCAAATGTTTGAGATTATGAATATGGCATCGGCTGGAAGAGCATTTTTTTTTTTTTTTAAGATTCTGAATGAACTTAAATCATACATGTACCTTTAAGATGATAATAATGATAAAAACACCTCTACCATGTGATAGAAATAGATGCCACACCAGAGCAAGCCTAAAGTACTTAAATTGATAATGAATTTTTTTGATATTACAGACAAGTGAAGTACACCATGTGACCCAGATGAACTTTGCCACCTGGCCTGACCACAGTGTGCCTTCCACCTCGCTCCCCCTCCTCCGCTTTGCCTGCCATATCAGGCGTATCCATGACAACAGTCTTCCCATCGTTGTCCATTGCAGTGCTGGTATCGGCAGGACCGGTACCCTCATCACTATTGATGTCATCCTGGGGCTCATCGATCGAGATGAGGAGGTATGAGAATGACCCAAATATTTTTCTTTTGGATGGGAGAGGGGGGGGGGGGGGGGTCAAGTTCTTATTTAGGAAGTGTATATTGATTCCACTGCAGTCGCTACCAATGTCTGTACTGTGAGAGAAGGCCTATTTTCCCACTCACATGTAGACAATATTTCAAAGAAATACAGTTGACAAATTTGAAGAGGTTATAACTAACTAGGGTAGCGCCCCCTCATGGAAGTAGGATGAGTAAGAAGAGTTAACGGTGAGAGCCCCGAGAAAATATACCACGTTTGAAGTCTGATTAATTCATCTGTATGATTTATAGAACAAGATAAGCGTACATGTCTCCGTATCTGTGTATATGAAACCAATAATATATTTGTTTGTTTTGTTACAGTTCAAGATCCTAAACATTGTGAAAGGTTTGAGGAAACAGAGACAAGGCATGATACAAACAAAGGTAAGTTTTAATTGTATTCATTATTAATCATTTATTCATACATATTATTTTGACTGCAGATAGAGGTTTGTATTGCCCCTTTTATAATAATCATCATCCATTAATTTTTTTCATAGTTCATATTTACTATGTTATTTAATTAATTACAAACATAGAAGCTCAGAAGCTCCTAAATAGCGTAGTAGAATATTGACTTTTTGTTGAATAGTTTCTGCGCTCTATAAATTTATTAATATTATTATTATTAATACCTGAATCATTTTCTCTTTGTTTTGTTTTTGTTTGCAGGATCAGTACATATTCTGTTACAAGGCTGCCTTAGAGGCACTGAAGACTGTGCTAAGGTGAGGTTCATTCAACAAAACAACATGACGTAACTACCAATAGCACCACATATTGTCTTCGGATGATCTAAAGAAATCAATGTGAGATGGCCAGCAGATAGCTCCACATGGTGGTGGAGGGCAAATTAATGTGTTTCGGAGCAAGAAGACCTTAGGACTGCTCCGATGAGGATATCGAAACAAAACAAGGGGAGGTGGTCAGCAGATTACTCCACATAGTGTCTTTGTACAATGACAAGTGCTTTTGATTAAGGGCAAGAAGCCTTTACCACTGCTCAGATCAGGATATCTAAACTATGAACATATACCAGAAGATAACCAAAAATATTATGTCAGGTTGTCTTTTAACTTTTTCACTCATGGTTAAGAAATTTTGAAAGTATTATGATTATGTTTCATAAAATCAAATGAGAAGCCCTATGAACATATACCAGAAGATAACCAAAAATATTATGTCAGGTTGTCTTTTAACTTTTTCACTCATGGTTAAGAAATTTTGAAAGTATTATGATTATGTTTCATAAAATCAAATGAGAAGAGGCCAACAAGCCTTACAATTCAAAAACAAAATGAAAATGTTCAAAAGATTGAGTGCCACCTCTGCCTCTACAACATTTCTTTGAACAGTAAGCAGGTTATATTCATTATTCATCTCAATTTCATTTTTTTTTCTTTGTAGATACATGTAACCTTCAAGAGACGTTTATGTAATTCAAATATGAAAAGAAGAGAACATTACAACATAATATCTTCTTTTACTGTAAAATAATATTTGAAGTTTCCCTAATGATATTTTTGTAGAAATACCTTTTTTTTTTAAAGCTCCCTAAATAACACCCAAGTTATATTACATAAATTAAAGTTTTGTGGAATAGATTTGACTTGGTAAGTGCTCAAATTAGGAGGTGCTAATTTATGAATACCAGTACTAAAATGTAGCAAGAGTTTGAAGTTTTTTTTTTATATATACCTTAATACTGAACATAAGAATCAATAATATCAAACACACCTTGTACAGTTAAACACTGAATCTTGTTGCCTTTGACATGACTTCAATTTTACACCTTCTGCATTTGTATATTATTTGTCTTTTTGATTTTAAGAACTCATTTTTATACTTGATTTTTTTATAAGAAATGTCATTTTAAACAATGTCTCTGTGCACCTCAATGCATTTGGTGCGTGTGGTATGATTGTAAAAACTCATTATTTTATATTTGACTTAGTGAGAAAGATGAGAAATGCTGATCATCTTAATGAGATTTGAAATAATTTACTACATCTACAAGTGTCTTTGCCATGTTTATCAATATCATTTTAATACACATGTGAATGATTTAAAAACTTCCCTTCTTTTTTTTAATGGGATTTTACAAATAGATGAAAATATTGGAGTTATATAGATGTGTAGTTATTGTAAATATTGTTAGAAGAGAAAGGAATGTACAGGTTTTATATTATAGTAATATGTATATATGATTATGTATTTAAAGGGAGTTTTGTTGAGATCACACTCCAGCTTCAAAATATTACCAAAAGGGGGCAATATTTTGTTGTATACTTTGTCTTCTCCACCTTAAGAGCATACCTTTGTGTTGATCATATTAGCAATTTCCATTCAAAGAATATTAAGGTACATGTATGCTGTACATTCTGTTCATCCTTTAATTTTCAAATGCACATGTAAACTTGGATTTTTTTTTTCTAGTTTCTACAATTTTTTTTATTATGGAGCACAAATTTGCCATTTTGTTGTATTATATCATGTAAAGTGCTATCTTATCACATTTTAATGTACATGATATAATTTTTTAAGGTTTTTATTATTTCAATTGATATTTTTAAAACCTAAACCCATGAGTTCAAACATTATGGGATGTTAGATTATGAAATTAACTGAATGTAAATGGCTGAAATAATTGCCAATAATATTAAAATAAAAACATAGTTTAGACATGACAGGTATACGTTTAGCTTTAGATTTTTACTTTCAGCATGCTCTACTTGATATCTAAGGAGCTGGCCGTTCCAAGTTTGTGTGCTCATTTTGTGGCATATTATTGACATCTGCTACTATATTTGTAACAGAAATAAGCATTTGACGTCTTTTAATATATCGATGAAGACACATCGCAAAATTGCTCTATTTTACTTACAGTTCTGTAATTCTATATGTATATTTTGTACATTTTTGCAACATTCTCAGTAGAGCTAATTTATTTAACATGAATTTTAAAGTTATTGCAATGTACATGTATCTGTGATATGATAACTCAATACTTTCTGTCATTGGTGACAATTTAGTAATCTTGATCTTTTTCAATTTCAAAAATGAATGTAACAAATATTAATATTCCTTTCTGCCTGAATTTTCTAATATCCTGCCGTGTTTTTAATGGGAACAATTTATGTGATTATGCAGATCATGTTAAGGAGTTTGAAACTGCTTACTTATTAATTATGGTAGTGTGTTTGCATGAAAATGGAAAACTAATGATTTGGTTTTACTTATAGTGCTATTTTGGTGGCGATATATTTATCCCAGATTAGGTAAATGCGTGCTGGTAAAAAGAAATTAGCTAAATGCTTGCATTTAAATTAGTTTCCAAGCTAATATCCTTAAAGTCCCAGACTGGACCGACAAATGAAATAGCCAAAAACGAAAGCTAATATGCTATATAATACAACAATTCCAAATTAAGGCGTTTTTATTGTCCATCTAGAAAGTATTTAATTAAAAAGATGACCGAACCTCAACCAGGCCACCCCTCCCGAATACTTGTAAAATTACCCCTAATTTAATAGTGCGAGTGATGACGTCAAAGAATGTTAATGGAATGCTACAGCAGTCCTGCGGCTAGGCATGATTGCGTTTCGCCTTTAGAAAACACGTTTGTATTGCTATGTCAGGACAATAGACGCCCTGTGAGCTAGAATTCTATTGTTATGAAATGAAAGGGCAAATTCAATCATGCCTGGCCACAGGACTGCTGTAACATTCCATTAACATCCTTTGACGTCATCACTCGCACTATTAAATTAGGGGTAATTTTACAAATATTTGGGAGGGGTGGCCTGGTTGAGGTTCGGTCATCTTTTTAATTAAATACTTTCTAGATGGACAATAAAAACGCCTTAATTTGGAATTGTTGTATTATAAAGCATATTAGCTTTCGTTTTTGGCTATTTCATTTGTCGGTCCGGTCTAGGACTTTAAGCATTGTGAAAGGTGAATATTAGCACTATACAAGAATTTTATTTATTATTAAGGGTAAGAGTGTCACAGGTACAATATTTTTTCAATGTTTTTTATCATGTGACCAGTTCGTAAAACATTGAAATTATTCAAGATCGTCATCTTTGTCATGATCTGTATCACCATCACTATCATCATCACCTTCAAAGTCAATTATCATTAACATGACTACCATCATCATCATCATCACTATCATTTCCACCATCATCAATCATCATCATCGTCGTCGTCGTCGTCGTCATTCTCCTCCTCAATTGTTAGAAAATAACAGGTGCAGCCTTGTTTGCAATTAAAGCAGGTCATTTATTGCATATTCTCTTTATGTACAAATAAACAGTCCGAATCCAAATGGATACAATATTCAAGCCATTGCAGTTATTCAAAATATAGCATAATTGAATTTGTCATGCAACATATCATGGAACAATAATGATTGTATGTACTCAACCTTTATGATGTTGGATATTATGATGTATAATATTTTCTTTTGGAGGGGTACTTACTTAATTAGTACATTAATAACCAGTTTAGATATGAAAATGAGGACAAATAGAATAAGAACATTTAGTTCATTTTCTGTATGTAGTATATTTACAATGTATAATGTGTTGTGAATACTTCTTCCAAAGGGAAAATATATGAAATCAGATGGAAACTACATCTATTGTTTTATCGTTCTTGTTGTGTGTAAGGGCATCCACAATCTTCTCTGAAATCCCTTAAATTTTACCCTCCCCCCCCCCTTTTCTTCTACTTCCATAACATTATGATTCATTATAACAAACAAAAAATGTATACATTTTTTAACAACACCTTTGTTTTGTATGATCTTTATCAAGGAATATCATGACTAATATATGCCACTCAAAGTCGGAGCAGTCTTCAATAACAAGATTACTGCACCTGAATGCAGATATAGTTACAAGAACTATACCTTTACATGCATAAATCCATTGATGTAAGCATACATGTCTACGGATACAAGAACCTGCAAATTTAGTAAAAAGCACGTTTATATTTTGCTGGCTCATTCAACCACTCTATAGCATGATAAACAATTATGTTATATTAGTTCATTAAAAGAGCTCAAGATTGGGTTTAGCTAGCTCTCCAAAGACATCCAGATACTGTACATAGCTTTTGTATGACATAAGAAGGGTATATTTCTAAGAAATCTATTAAAGACAGGGACCTCTCAATTCATTAACTTTTCTTCTTCCAATACTCTAAGTCATATATTTCGCGTATATAACATTTTGCCAATTTGGACTAGTTAACGAGTGGATTTTTAATATATTTTCTGTACTAGAAGTAGCCTTAAATATAGTGGAGATTTTTCACAAAGATGTACTCTGAAAAAATCGCAAAACTAGAACTCCTACAAAATATATAGCTTATTTAAATATTCCTTTTAATAACATGTTTAAAGTTCCAATTCACATGGTAAAGTTGGAAATTCAATTGACCAATTCCAAAATTTCAATGCATACTTTACTTTCCAAAATTCCTGGTTCCAAGATAAAATCATGCAACAGATAGACATTGGTTGTACACATAAAGTAGGCTTTTGATCTGAATGGTTGCACAGCGGCTGTGATTTGTAGACTTATAGGATTCACTTGATCAGTGTGTCAGGCCGGAACGTCTCCAATCTTTTCTTCTAACTTCTTGAGTTGCTCGTTTGACACATCATCTCGCTCATCCTCCACCTGAAAATTGGCAACCAGAATATGTGATTTAAATTCATTTTGAGCAATTTTCCATCAAATGTTAGCATAATTACCATTAAAGGGATTACATCTACAGTCTGAGGTAAAAAAAAAAAAAAAAAGGTGTAGAGACAGAGCACAAAATCAACCCCAAAAGCAAACGTGTGTCATATACACTCTACGGTGTAGGCCTTCTTGGGATTAGAAATTACAGACAATAAACTCTTTGGCCCGTATTCACAAAGGTGGCCTAAAGTTAAACCTAGCTTAAATCTGTGGTTTAACTATGACTAGCAAAATGGGATACAATCTTGAAAAGTCAATGTTTGATTTATCAGAATTTTTAGTACTTAAACTATTAAAAAACTGCACGGGAATGATAAGTCCAAAGTTTCTTAACCACTAAAGCATGATTCCAGAATCCTGTAAACGTGTAAGTAATATTACAACATAGACACATTTGTCTCCCATTTTGCTAGCCATAGTTAAACCTCAGATTAACATTAGGCCACCTTTGTGAATACAGGCCTTTAGGCCTATGACATTTGAACTCATTACTCCAAAGATATTTAAATTGCCTTCTTCAGATTGTCCCGCTCAAAGTTTAAAGTTCATATAAATAAAATCAATAAGGTATTGTTGGTGAGGGATATAAAGCTAATAACTAGCAGTGAGGATAGCTTATCCCCATTTATACCCACTTGGTCATATCCAATGTGTGTCTACATGTATTACAACATTGGCTAGACCAATTTGGTCTAATTGCTATTTGGTTCAATTATCACTTTGGTTCAAAATTCACTTGGGCTAATTGTCATTTCTTCAAATTTCCAGATGGTCCAATTGCCTCTACTTACATTGTACTTATGTCTACTTACTTTTCCTCAATTTGTCAAATGAAAATTAGGGTCAGTACCAAATTGTAGACTAAATGATGATGTTAGATGAAGTTGATATTACAAGAAATAGGTATAGCCCATCTTAAAATTAGATAAAATGGTAAATGGGTAAGTGGCATTTAGACAAAATGGTTAGTAGACAAACATGTTGTAAGCGAAAAGGAATAAGAGTAGACAAAGTGAGTTTAGACCAAGTGGCGATTTACCATTGTCCCATGAACATCTTTATCAATGATTATTAGCTAACTATCTTACCTGCTCTACCGAGAGTACTTCTGGTACGTAGAACTGTAGCATGTTCTGGACGCCATGTTTGAGGGTTACGATTGAACTAGGACAGCTGGTACAAGCTCCCTGGAGCTTTAGCTTCACAACTCCATCTTCAAAACCCTGAGAGAAAGAGAGAGAGAGAGAAATATAAATAATAGACTTAACTTTTAAGTGGAAATTTGTTATAAACAGGTTTGATACTAGAAGGTACATGTATGTAATTGTGCTTATTCCAGCTATTTTTATTCTTTTGTTTGTTTACCCTGATAAATAGAGATTCCTGATCAATATGACAAGATAATTCATTATAACGAGTTTCCACTTTAATGAGTATAACATATGTAAACAGGGTAGCACCATCTGTAGTTGGAAAAGAAAACTATTCTTCTATGGGGTCTTACACACCAAAAAAAAATCAATATAATACATGTACAGTACATGAAAGTTTATACACTCAGTTTTACATACTCATCGCTTAATGAAAATGTTCTTTTGTCACAATCGGCAAAATTACCATGAATAGGTGAGCTTTTGGTGGCTAGATTTGCTACCATCTACGGACCGCGCAATGATCAGTAATTTTTATAATCTTGTCTACTTTCAATCAGACGAAACTCTTTAAGTGGGTCATTGTAGAATGTTTCGAGCAAATAATTCCACACACTAATTGGAAATATTTGCAATCCCAATGATCAATAACTCCTTGATAGACAATAATAAAAAATTATGATAAAATATAAATACTATTAGACTTATGCAAGTTCGACTTATGCGAGTTCGACCGATGCAAGGCTGACTGTATTTAAAATACATATAATGTCTCACCATATAAACGATATCCCCTCCATCTTCTTGTACAGTGGGTCTAATCCTTGTATCTAAGAGCTCCTTGATCATCATTACCGTCTCATCATCATCTTCTTGGATCTCTGAAATAAACAAAGAAGAATCAAGTCATTCATTTTGTCTAATTCCCATTTTGTCAAATGTCCATTCCATTGAATATCCACTTGGTCTAACACCACTTATTCAATTCCTGTAACAAACTGGTAATAGTCCAAATCCTCATTTGGGTATTAGACAAAAATGAAATTAAACAATTTGGCTATCAGACAAATTGAAAAATTGGCAATCAGACCAAGTGCTCATTGGACCACGTGAGAATTAGACCAAGAAAGTATTAGACCGAGGGAAACAAGACAAAACTGTTATTGGACCAGATGGGTTTAGCCCTTGTGGTTTCAGATAATCAGAGAATTGTACCAACTGTTGTTAGACCAAGCAGATATAAACCGTTGGCAATGATCATCATAATCGTGGTGAAATTACGCTTTACTGCCTGGTACTAAATTTCTTTACGAATCGGAGTAAGACTTGATAAAGTCTAAAGGAAACCGTGGCGGATCCTGGATTTCAGGATAGAGGGCACCATCAAAATTTTCTGCTTTTAACATGTACAGTCAATGAGTTGTTTTCAAATTTTATGCCCCCGCCTTGATCTGCCACTGGGAAATATCTATGAGATTGACTCGGAACAAACCAAATTTGGTACGTACCTGTGTCTGCTGGTGCAGTCTCGTCTGTGAGGATGGGTACACCAGAAGCGAAGAAGTCCATGACTATGGCATAGATCTCTGGCTTCAGAACCCTCCAGTCCACATTATCATCGTCCATCTTGGTGACCGTGATGAAATCAGGACCAAAGAAGATACTCTGCACTCCTTCGATCCGGAATAATTGCCTGGTTGAAGATGGTGAGAATACTGTATGTTAGGATGACTGCTTCATAATAAGAAGTATTACCAATCTCTGACTGTTACAGAAATGTATCATATTGTGCATTAGCCCTTCTTTGACAAAGGGAAGTAAGTGACGTATCATCAACAAACTATGAGTTATTGATGCTCATATCAAAAGTCTGGAAGTCTTCTTTTTAGTATAAAAAGGGATATTTTTTTTAGCTACGAAAAGTGGCTCTTTTTGCTCATGAAAAGGGGCATTTTTAACATGGATGTGGGGGGCTCTAATTCTCAATTCTCTCTAAAAATTTCGTCTCTAAAAATTTTCTTATTCAGCATCCTATAAGCAAAACAATCATTGTAAATTTTCATATGAAAGACTGATGTCGATATGTCGTGGAAGCCAAATATATGACTGGTTTCAGACACTATTCTTAAAACAGTTACCAAGCCAAGACAAACCCTGTCGAAGTACATAGAAAAATAACATACCTTGCAAGAGGTGAACCATGAGCATTCATAGCATTGGGGAAGTCCTTTGTGCCTGTGCCCAAGACCTCAACTCCTGGCAAGAACTTGAGACTATTTGGGTTTGGTGTGTCCTGGGTCTGAATGAACATAGTCCGAGCTGTAACGAAGATCATTGAAGAAATGTAGAAGTCATAATGGGATGGTGTAAAAATTTGGGGGCCCTCAAAAATCACATATTTTTATAACATAATACCAACCCCCAATCTCAGTTCGAACTTATTTTGAGCAGGTAATTCCTTTTAGAAACTTTTATTGGCATAGAGCTGATATTTTCAAAGTTATGAAACTTTGATCCTGATAAGTACATGGTTTTCAGATTTAGGTGTCATAGTACACAGGGGAGGGGGCCAAGTTTAAAATGCATAGCCTTACAAGAATACTAGATAGCTTCTTCAATTAGAAATAGAAAGCTAGTTTAGTGCCCTGTCACATAAAGAGCTATGATCAATTGCAAATTTGAAACAACTATTCTGATTGGTTCACAGTGAGACTTTTATGCAAGAGATCCATGCAACAAGGATCTTGATTGGCTACCATTAATTTGCAATTAATTGAAACTCTTTACAGGGCACAGGTCAACCTGTAAGACTAAGCTTGGAAAGGCTTTGTGTCTACTTGTAAGCGATTAGATGTGTACACAATAGTATTTGATATGAAATATGTGCACACATGACTGTTAGTAATTGAGAGATAGGGTGACCTTGTCATTAGGAGAACAGACTGTAAATGAGGAAGGTACTTAGGGAAATGCTAGCGGCAGCTATGGTTCTGATTCAAGAGTCTTAGAATAAAGATACGTTTATTGTTGTTTGGACTATCCTGTCTGGGATCTGTTCTTGGCTTGTATATTCTAACCCTTTTCATACTCACCATGTTGACTTCCAGGAAGCACAACATTGTTATGAGCTGCCTGCCTTAAAATCTGTTTTCTACTGCATGCTGGTGCTGATGGTGTCAAAGGTTGACTGGCTGAGAGAACATGATGGGCTCGAGATGATGATCTGATTGAGAAAATTATCGAAATATTAACTATTTAGTCTTTAAAAATTTAGGATGAGAAACAGAGCTTCACATACAGACATACTGAAAGATTCATTCTTAGGAATAGAAACAAAAATAAAATAGGGTCTCAATAAAATCTAAGTAGATCTATTCTATTTTTCACAACATTAACAATTTGTATAGATAGAGGATCTAACTGTTAGTAACACTTGTCAATTGTTTTGTAGGAAATCTCATTTGGCTTTGTAAAGAACATTGTACAAGTATATAAGAAACAAAAGTATTAAATATTACACATGGCTAAACCTATAAAGTACATGAGCACTCATCAACTATAATTTAATAAGGTTTAACATTAAATAACCTCACAGTCACACTGACACTCTTGCAAATGCATGAAATGTAAAAATTGTTTGCTGTCCAGAGTCGACTTTTGAGGATGCCTAACGTTAGAAGTACTTTTTTTTTTTTTATGCTGTGCTATATCGATAGTAAACCTTTATATAATCTCACATTTTAAAGAACAGTTGGGGGGTATTGTGCAACTAAAACACCAACTTCTACAGATATTTCTAGACACTTAACAAAGTTAGAGCCTTAGCCCAATGTTAGCCTAGCCTACTCAAATATTAACGAATGGGACTGTACAGATCAATTCCAGAGTTGAAACATCTCTAAAACAATATTCTTAGTATGCTAACATGATTAATGACAATACCTACCCCACATGTGATGCAAAACTTGCATTTATCCGTGCGAATTTAGCAAGCGATCGCTGAAAAGACATTTTATTGGAGCATATCGTCGTATCGTGGGTCAGAATCGGAGATTCAGAATGATAAACATGGAAAATGTGTAAGCGCTACGCAAATTGAGATGGCGCTCTTCAAAAATATCACTTTTTTTTTTTTATGTAACCGTTTACTTTTTTTTTTTAAAGTATGTTTTTATTTCTTCCAAATAATACAACATAACAATCAATAACGTACATTGTAATCATACTACAAAGATAACTGTTCATAACACAAATCATCATATCAATTATATCACTATAGATCCATTTTACAATACAGCAATGTACAAACAAATTTTACTCTTTGAATCACATAAAATATTAATTGTGATATTAAGAATATCACCGTGGACGCGATCGATCATCAATTGTAGGGCCGCTATTGGAGTGAATTCTGGGCTGGCGCTGATCAGGAAGGGGGCCGCGCTTCCCTCCCTCCCCCCACCCCCCCCTCCCCCACCCCCCCCTCCCCCCCGTGTTGAAAAAGGGAAAAGTCTTGACGAGATGTACTGACCCGATTGACCGACTGAACCCTACCCCTATGGCCGATTATTCTTGATGGTCTTCTTGATGGCCGAAGACTGAAAACAAAACCGTCCACCCCTCCCCCCCCCCCCTTGATCGTATTGACCAGGCTGACGTTCAAAAAAAAATAAACAGACTACCGTTTGCTTCGCCCGGTTTACCGGGAAAAATTGGTGGTAGGCCTCCAAATCTGAGTTCCATTCCCCCTCCCCCCCCACCCCCCCCCCCACCAAATGAAAAAAGGTCATATCATTGAACAATAGCTTAATTACCATTGACCCCCAAACACCGTTTTACCATCTTCCTTATACCCACCCCAACCCCAAGCACTCAGGCTAGGCATGAATTTTAAAAGAATTACTATTATCATTTATTATTAATGTTTAAAAATATGCCTAGATACTGTTCGTCTTGACGTCTTTTAAAAAGCAAAATTCATTGGAAGGATTGGGGAAATTCCTTGCAGGCTCCTGAAAATGATCGCATTGGTCAAACACACCCCATACCAGCCCCCCTATTCAGGTGGTCAACCATAAACGTATGCTCGTTCCGAGTTCTCGGAAAAGGGGGTATACTTTAAAGGCTCAGGTAGGCAAAAAAAAATCCTGAAAATCAGTGAAATAGGGGTCCGTTTCACCATTTTTCCCCTGAATTATTATTATTTTTTTTAACTAGGATTAGTTTTCAATTCATTTAGAACAAAATCCTGAAATAGGGTCCCGAATACGGTCCAAAAACCTATGAAAAGGGGGTATTTTGCTGGCTCCCCCTAGCCTCCAAAAGCCTGTAATAGGGGTCACAATTTTGATGCAGCTTCCCTTCAAAGAACCTGTAATAGGAGGGTAATTTTGACACGGTTCCCCCTCCAAAAACCAGTAATAGAGGGATAATCTAAAAATCCTGAACGAGCATACGTGTATGGTTGACTACCTGATCTGAGTGTGTGTG
>CALNVZ010003433.1:19162865-19179062 GCA_940671915.1 Paracentrotus lividus | reverse complement strand
CGTTGTTGTTGTGAGAGAGATATATTCAGAGAAAGAAAATGCTTCTTTAATAAATTAACCAAGTCATTCTTATGTTTAGGCAAATTTATCTTAGCTTCATTGCTTCTGTCTTTTTAAAAACCTGCTTTAGACTACGTCAGGTGAGGCAGTGGATAACGTGAGGAAGCAGGAAAGCTCGAAACAAGGA
This sequence comes from Paracentrotus lividus, assembly GCA_940671915.1. NCBI lineage: Eukaryota > Metazoa > Echinodermata > Echinoidea > Camarodonta > Echinidae > Paracentrotus > Paracentrotus lividus. The sequence goes on along the minus strand of CALNVZ010003433.1, from coordinate 19,178,875 downwards.
ATAAGAATCGCTTCAGGAATGTCTTTGCCCATGTGTAGCTAAAAAAATGTCACTGCTTAGTGTATTCTTTATTGTCCATTCTCATGAATGTGACTATTGATGCAAACATATTGAGAGGTACTGACATTTTCACATAATTTAAAATTCGTTCTTTATCTCAGAAAAAAAAAATTATGACATAACAGTTATTGGCCATATTTTTGCAATGATGCAAGAACCACTTACGTTACAGATACTAACTTCAAACTTCATATGACGTGTGGTCTACACTAGGAAGAAGATTTTTAGGGAAAATTAGTTCAAAGGCTGACACATGAATATTCCCCTTCATGCTTCAACCAATTTCTGACCCAGCCACTTTCCAAAGTGATTTGCCTGAGCCAAATTTGAATCCTCTCATTCCTACTATTTAGATGATAAAACAAGAGTGATCCTAGAGAGATAGTGGGGCCATCTGACTTACATTCAATGCAAGTCTATCAAGACCCAGGTCGGCAAGCCGATACTATGAATACAGTCGCCTGCCAGGGACCTCTGCAATACACTCAAGACTTCTGGTTGATGTCTGGGAACAGAGGAGCCGGATGTCTCGCCTATCGTTAACAATTGCGGATGTCGCAAGAATGCGGTAATGGTAAGACTAAAGATAGAATGTAAATAATTGCAAATCATATCAGAATAGTGAAATTTATTTTCACATTGCAGTCAAAATGCATGATACAGTAACATCCTAAAAAATGCTGTACATGAATTTTGAAATGCTGGCCTAAAAAGATTGAAATTGAATACTTTGTTAACAGAAAGTGAAACACAAGTGCCTTAAAAAACTATTTTTTCTGACTGTATGCGTAATGTAAGCAAATATGCGTTTTTACAAACTTAGTTCCTGTTTTCATGTTCACGGTATTTATTCTGCTCTTTTATGGATTTTGTTTGCAGGGTGAAATCCATCCATACTGGCCCCAAGTCAGCCAAGCACTCCAAACCTCATGGTCATGATAGCATTGAAGCTCCGATTGAGAGAACATTATCAATCCTGTAGACAAATTTTAGCATCAGTAAGAATTCTCATATAGATACCGAGGTAAGAATTTACCCCCATATTTGAGACTTTAAAGGGCGATAAAGTCTCTGTGGAGTCTTGCAAAAATCTGCCACCTTATGCGCCCATCATTCTGTTATATGCATGTATTATTTTGTAAAGAGGAAACCCTGAAAATTTTATTCATAAGCGTCAATACATTTTTTTCACATTAAGTAAAAATTAAAGGCATATTTTACCCTCCAAAGACCTGCACGGGATTAACTTGAGGGCCACCAAGTTTATGCTTTTGACTATTGGTGATACCTGTCTAGACCCAAATGTTAGAGATTATGATAATATGCATCGCCGGAAGAGGCATTTTTTTTTTTTTTTTAAGATTCTGAATGAACTTAAATCTACATGTACCTTTTAGATGCATAATAATGCATAAAAAACACCTCTACCATGCTGATAGAAATAGATGCCACACCAGCAGCAAGCCTTAAGTACTTAACATTGGATAATGAATTTTTTTTGATATTACAGACAAGTGAAGCTACACCATGTGACCCAGATGAAACTTTTCGCCACCTGGCCTGACCACAGTGTTGCCTTCCACCTCGCTCCCCCTCTCCGCTTTTGCCTGCCATTAATTCAGGCGTATCATGACAACAGTTCTCCCATCGTTGTTCCATTCCAGTGCTCGCGGTATGCAGACCAGGTACCCTCATCACTATTGATGTCATCCCTTGGGCGCTCAATCGATCGAGATGAGGAGTTATGAGAATGACCCCAAATATTTTTTCTTTTGGATGGGAGAGGGGGGGACGCGGGCGGGTCAAGCTTCTTATTTTAGCAAGTGTATATTGATTCCACTGCAGTTCGCCTACCAATGTCTTGTACTGCTGAGAGAAGCCTATTTTCCCACTCACATGTAGACATATTTCAAAAGAAATACGTGACAAATTTGAAGAGGTTTATAACTAACTAGTGGCTAGCGCCCCCTCATGAAGTAAGGATGAGTAAGCAAGAGTTAACGGTTGAGAGCCCGAGAAAATATACCACGTTCTGAAGTCTGATTAATTCATCTGTATGCATTTTATAGAACAGATAAGCGTACCATGTCTCCGTATCTGGTTATAGAAACACATAATATATTTGTTGTTTATGTTACATATCAAGATTCCTAAACATTAGTCGAAAGGTTTGAGGAAAACAGAGACAAGGCATTGATACAACAAAGGTAAGTTTTAATTGATATTCATCTATTAATCATTTATTCATACAATATTATTTTTGACTGCAGATAGAGGTTTGTTATGCCCCTTGTATAATACATCATTCATCAATAATTTTTTCATAGTCATATTTACTTATTGTTATTTAATTAATTACAAACATAGAAGCTCAGAAACTCCTTAAATAGCCGTCAGTAGAATATTGACTTTTTGTTGGAATAGTTCTGCGCTCTATAAATTTATAATATTATTATTATTTAATACCTGAATCATTTTCTCTTTGTTTTGTTTTGTTTGCTAGCGCATCACTACATATTCTGTATACAAGGCTGCCTTAACGGCCACATGAAGCACTGCCTGCTAAGGTGAGCGTTCATTACAACAAAAACAACATGACGTAACTTTCAATTTAGCCCGCCACATTATTTTCTCGGCATGCATCTAAAAGAAATCAATGTGCAGATGGCCAGCAGATAGCTTCCACATGGTGCGTGGATGGCAAAATTAATGTGTTTCGGAGCAAGAAGACCTCTAGCGACTGCTCCGCTATGCAGGATTATCGAAACAAAACAAGGGGATGTGGTCAGCAGATTACTTCCACATAGTGTCTTTGTACAATGACAAGTGCTTTTTGATTAAGGCAAGAACCTTTACCACTGCTCAGATTCAGGATATCTAAACTAAGAACATTATACCAGAAGATAACCAAAAAATATTATGTTCAGGTTTGTTCTTTTAACTTTTTCACTCATGGTTAGAATTTTGAAAAGTATTATCGATTATGTTTCATTAAAAATCAAATGAGAAGCCCTATGCAACATCGATAACCAGGAAGATTAAACCAAAAATATTATATGTCGGTTGTCTTTTAACTTTTTCAACTTCATGGTTAAGAAATTTTGAAAGTATAGTATGATTATGTTTCATAAAATCAAACTGAGAAGTGCCAACAAGCCTTACAATTCAAAAACAAAATTGAAATTTTTCAAAAAGATTGAGTGCCACTTCTCTGCCTCTACAACATTTTCTTTGAACAGTAAGCAGTTATATTCATTATTCATCTCAACATTTTCATTTTTTTCCTTTGTAAGATACATGTAACTCTCAAGAGACGTTTCATTGTAATTCAAATATGAACAAGAAGAGAAACATTACAACATCAATATCTTCTTTTACTGTAAAATAATATTGAATGCTTTCCCTAATTGTATTTTTGTAGAAATACCTTTTTTTTTTAAAGCTCCCCTAATACACCCCAAGGTTCATTACATAAATTTAAAGTTTTGTGGAATAGATTTTTACTTGGTAAGTGCTTCAAATTTAGGACGGTGGCTAATTTATGAATACCAGCTACTAATAATTGTAGCAAGAGTTTGAGGTTTTTTATTTATTATAACCTTAATACCTGAACATAAGAATCAATAAATCAACACACCTTGTACCAGTTAAACACTGATCTTGTTCCTTTGACAATGACTTCAATTTTCACCCTTTCTGATTGTTATATTATTGTCTTTTTTGATTTTAAGAACTCATTTTTATACTTGATTTTTTTATAAGAAATGTCCATTTTAAACAAATTGTCTCTGATGCACCTCAATGCATTTGGGCTGTGAGTATATTGTAAAAACATCATTATTTCATATTGACTTTAGTGAGAAAGATGAGAAATTGCTGATTCAATCTTAATGAGATTTGAAATAATTTACTACATCTTACAAGGTGCATTTGCCCATGTTTATCATATCATTTTTAATACACAATCTGAATGATTTTAAAACTTACCCTTCTTTTTGTTTCAGAGAAATATTATATAGATTTAGTGAAATGTGGACGATTACTTATATTTATATTATTATATGTATTTACAGAGTTTTGTGAGAAATCAGCTAAATACAATGGTGGGGAATATATGGTAGTTCTTGAAATACTTGCTTCTAGACACTGTACAGGCCTATTTGTCGTTGATCATATTGTTCATATAGATTAGTATTAAGGACGGCGTACTGCGCTCATGTATCTGTGAATACTCCACCTCTTCTACCATCATCGAGCTGCTAGCGCGTGGTCCTAATGCTCTTCACATGATAACTGCATCTCGTGGGCTCTCACAACTTGGCAATAGGCATCCTTGTTTTCTAGTTTCTCATAGCAAGTCCATTTGATTCTCAACTAATCGAGTTCCCAAATTCGCACGCTAATGTGCTTCCAGGGTAACAGATATACACCAACTCACCTGGATTTAATCTCTAGTTAATCAACATTTATTGATCATATAATAACTGTATAGAACTCCTCCCACTGTAGTAGATCTCTTCTCACACCTTAACAAATGGTATAATCCTTAACTATACTCGGAATTCTTTCAACTGTCAGATACTTTTAAACCTTAAACCACTATGAGTTCAAAGACAACTAACTGAAGTTAGTACGCATACTGAATTAACTGAAATGTGTGAAATGGGCTGAATAAATAATGCACATGATAATATATAAAATTAGACAAACAATTAGTTTAGACATGACAGGTTACGTTTAGCTTATAGATTTTACTTCAGCCATGCTTCTACTTTGATATCTAAGGAGCTTGGCCGTTCCAACGTTTGTGATGCTCATTTTGTGGCCATATTATTGACATCTGCCTACTATATTTGTACACGAAATAATAGCTCATTGACGTTCTCATTAATATATCGAGATCAACACTCGCAAAACTTGCTCTATTTTACTTACAGTTCTGTAATTCTATTGCTATATTTTGTACATTTTTGCTAACATTACTCAGGTATAAGCTCAATTTATTTAACATGAACTTTTATAAGTTATTGCAATGTACATGCTATCTGTGATATGATTAACTCAATACTTTTCTGTCATGGTGACAATTTAGATAATTCTTGATCTTTTTCAATTCAAAAATGAATGTAAACAAATATTAAGTACTTCCTTTCTGCCTGACACTTATTAACTACGATCACTGCGCTCTTGGTTTTAAACTGGCCGTGCAACAATTATGTCGCTATGCCAGAATCCATTGTACAGAGAGCTTTGAAAAACTCCAGGCTATATCCCATCCTATACTCATCATCGGATCCATATGTCATGGGTGTTATTACGTTTATGAAAATCTGTGGAACCAACTATGATTTGGTTATCCTTACTCCATATCAGTGGCTATTTACACGTGGGTCAGCGCACAAATATATTTGGTATCCACAGATTAGGTAAATGCGTGCTGGTTAAAAAGAAACTTCAGCCCATATGCTTGCATTAAATTAGTTTCCAAGCAATATCCTTAAAGTCCCAGATGGACCCGACAGAATGAAATAGCCAATAAACGAAAGCTATATGCCTATAATAAAACAACAATTCCAAATTAGGAAAGTTTGTTTATTGTCATCTAGAAAGTATTTATTAAAAAGATGATCTCGAACCTCAAGCGCGCCACCCCTTCCCGAATACTGTAAAGTTACCAATTTAATTAGGTGCGAGTGATGACGTTCAAGAATGTTAATGGAATGCCTACAGCAGGTTCCTGCGGCTAGTGCATGATTGCGTTTCCTTTAGAAAACACGTTTGTATTGCTATGGCTTCAGGACCAATAACGCCCTGTGAGCTAGAATCTATTGTTAGTGCAAAATGCAAGGGCAATTCGCAATCATATGCTGCCCACAGGCCTGCTGTTGTAACATTCCATTTAAACATTCCTTTGGACGTCATCACTCGCACTATTACAAATTAGCCTTGGGTAATCTTTACAAAATATTTGGGCAGGGTGGTCCTGGCTTGAGGTTTCGGTCATCTTTTTAATTAAATACTTTTTAGCTTGACATTAAAAACGCGCTTATTTGGAATTGTTGTTTATAAAAGCAATTAGCTTTCGTTTTTGGCCTATTTTCATAGTCGGTCCTCGGTCTAGACTTTAAGCATTTGCTGAAAGTGAATATTAGCACTATACAAGAATTGTTATGTTCCAGAGTTTATTAAGCATAGTGCACAGTACATATTTTTCAATGTCTTCTCCTTATATTGTGACCAGTTCGCTAAAACATTGACAATATTCAAGATCGTCATCTTTGTCATGATCTGTATCCACATCACTGATTCATCATCCACTCGAAGAGTCAATTATCATTACATGACTACCATCATTCATCATCATCACGTATATATTCACCATCAGTCATAACTCATCATTCGATCGTCCGATCGTTCGTTCGTCATTCTCCTCCATCAATGTTAAGAAAAATAACAGGGTGCAAGCCTTGTTTTGCCAATTAAAGGCAGCGTCATTTTTTGCATATTCTCTTTATTGTACAAATAAACAGTCCGAATCCAAATGCGATACAATATTTCAAGCCCATTGCAGTTATTCAAAATATAGCATAAAATTGAATTTGCTCATGCCAAACATACTCATGGAACAATAATTGATGTATGTACTCAACCTTTATGATGTTGGATATTATGATGTATAATATTTTCTTTTGTGTAGGCGGTACTACTTAATTAGTACTTAATAACCAGTTTAGATATTGAAAAATGAGGACAAATAGAATAAGAACATTTTAGTCATTCTGTATGTAGTTTATTTACAATGATAATGTGTTGTGAATACTTCTTCCAAAGGCGAAAATTATATGAAATCAGATGGAAAACTACACATCTATTGTTTTATCGTTTGTTTGTGTTAAGGGCATCCACAATCTTCTCTGAAATCCCTTAAATTTTTACCCTCCCCCCCCCCTTTTCTTTCTACTTCCATAACATTATATTCATTATAAAACAAACAAAAATGTATACATTTTAACAACACCTTTGTTTTGTATGATCTTTATCAAGGAATATCGATGATAATATATGCACTCAAAGTCGGCAGCAGTTTTCAATAACAAGATTTACTGCACCTGAATCAGATATGTTACAGAACTATATACCTTTACATGCTAAATCCATGAGAAGCTAATGGTCTAGGATACAAGAACCTGCAAAATTTGAGTAAAAAGCACGTTTTATATTTTTGCTGGCTCATTCAACACTTATGCATGGATAAACAATTATGTTATATTAAATTCATTAAAAGAGTCTCAGCATTACGGTTTAGCTAGCTCTCCAAAGACATCCAGTACTGTACAAGCTTTTGTCATGACATAGAAGGGTTATTTATTTCTAAGAAATCTATAAAGCAACAGGGGGACCTTCTCATTCATTACTTTTCTTTCTTCCAATACTCTAAGTCATATATTTTCGCGTTATATAACATTTGCCAATTTTGGTACTTAACCGACGTGATTTTTATATATTTTCTGATGTACTAGGAAGTAGCCTTAAATATGTGGAATTGTTCACAAAGCATTGTACTTCTGATAAAATCGCCAAAACTATAGAACTCCATACAAAATATATAGCTTATTAAATATTCCTTTTTAATAACATGTTTAAAGTTCCAATTCACATGTTAAAGTGACGAAATTTCAATTGACCAATTCCAAATTTACACATTGCATACTTACTTATCCAAAATTCCTGGTTCCAAGATAAAATCATGCCAACAGATAGGACATTGGTTGTACACATAAAGTAGCGCTTTTGATCTGAATGGTTTGCACAGCGGCTGTGATTGTAGAACTTATAGGATTCACTATAATCGACTGCAGCGGGAACGTCTCCCAATCTTTTCTTTTCTATACTTCTTGGTTGCGTTTGACACATCATCATCGCCTCATCCTCACCTGAGAATATTGGCAACCAGATTATGTGATTTAAATTCATTTTGAGCAATTTCCATCAAAATGTAGCATATACCATAAAGGGTTAACTACAGTCTGACGCTAAAAAAAAAAAAAAATTATGTGTTAGAGACAGAGCACAAAATTCAACCCCAAAAGCAAACGTGTGTTCATATTACACTCTACGGCTGTAGGCTTCTGTGGATTAGAAAATTACAGACAATAAACTCTTTGGCCCGTATTCCACAAAGGTGGCCTAAAGTTAAACTTAGCTTAAATCTGTGGTTTAACTATGACTTACAAAATGGGAATACATCTTGCAAAAGTCAATGTTATGATTATCAGAATTTTTAAGACTTAAACTATTAAAAACTGCACTGGGAATGATAGCCAGTTTCTTTAACCACTAAAGCATGATTCCAGAACCTGCTAACGTGTAAGTAATATTCAACATAGACAACATTTTGTCTCCCATTTTGCTTAGCCATAGTAAACCTCAGATTAACATTCAGGCCACCTTTGTGAATACAGGCCTTTAGGCCTATGAACATTTGAACTCATTCTCCAAAGATATTAAATTTGCCTCTTGCAAGATTTGTCCCGCCAAAGTTTAAAGCTTCATATAAATAAAATCAATTAAGGTATTGTTGGTGAGGGATATAAAGCTAATAACTAGCCAAGTGAGGATTAGCCTTATCCCCATTATACCCACTTGGTCATATCCAATGTGATGTCTACAGATTTACAACATTGGCTAGACCAATTTGGTCTAATTGCTATTTGGTTCAATTGTGCACTTTGGTTTCAAAATTCACTTGGGCTAATTGTCATTTCTTCAAATTTCCAGATGTCCAAATTGCCTCTACTTATCATTGTACTTAATGGTCTACTTACTTTTCCTCAATTTTGTCAATATGAAAATTAGTGGTCAGTTACCCAATTGTTAGACTACAATGCATGATGTTAGTGAAGTTGTGGATTATACAAAGAAATAGGTATTAGCCCATCTGCTAAAATATTGATTAAAATGTAAATGGGTAGTTGGCATTTAGACAAAATGGTTTAGTAGACAAACATGTTGTAAAGCGAAAGGAATATGAAGTAGACAAAGTGAGTTTTAGGGACCATAGTGCGCGATTTACATTGTCCCATGAACATCTTTTATCAATGATTATAGCTAACTATCTTACCTGCTTCTACGAGAGTACTTCTTTGGTACGTAGAACTTGTAAGCATGTCTGGATCGCCATGTGTTAGGTGATTACGATTGAACTAGGACAGCTGCGTACAAGCTCCTGGAGCTTTAGCCTTCACAACTCCTTCTTCCAAAACCCTGAGAGAAAGAGAGAGAGCAGAGAAATATAAAGTAATAGACTTAACTCTTTAAGTGGAAATTTGTTATACAACAGCGTTGATACTGAGGAAGGTACATGCTATGTATTGTGCTCTATCTCAGCTTATTTTATTCTTTGTTTGTTTACCCTGATAAATAGAGATTCCTTGATCAATATGAACAAGATAATTCATTATAACGCAGTTTCCACTTTAATGAGTATAACATATGCTAAACACGCGTAGCACCATCTGATAGTTGGAATTGAAGAGGAAACTATTCTTCTATGGGTCTTACACACCCAAATAAAAATCATATAATACTTGTACAGTACTGAAAAGTTTATACACTCAGCTTTACATACTCATCGCTTTAATAAAATGTTCTTTTGTTCACAATCGGCAAAAATTACCATGGAATAGCGTGCAGCTTTGGTGCGGCTAGATTTGGCTACCATACTACGCGACGCGCAATGATCAGTAATTTTTATAATCTTGTCTACTTTCAATCAGACGAAACTCTTTAAGTGGGTCATTGTAGATGCTTCTCGAGCATAAAATTCCACACTACTAATTGGAATATTTTGCCAATCCCAATGTATCATAACTCCTTTGATAGACATATAAATTAAAAAATTTGATGATAAAATAAAATACTAATTAGACTTATGCCAAGGTTCGCACTTATGCGACGTTCGACCGATGGCAAGGCTGACTGTATTTTAAATACATATAAATGTTCACCATATAAACGATATTCCCTCCATCTTCTTATTTGTACAGTGCGTGTCTAATCTTGTATTAAGAGCTCCTTGATCATCATTTACCGTCTCATCATCATCTTCTTGGATCTTGAATAAACAAAGAAGAATACAGTCATTATTTTTGTCTAATTCATTTTGTCAAATGTCATTCTCATTGAATATCCACTTGGTCTAAACCACTTACTTCATTTCGTGCAACAAATCGGCTAAATAGTCCAAATCCCTCATTTGGGATTAGACAAAATGAAATTTAAACAATTTGGCATCAGAACAAGTGAAAATTTTGGCAAATCAGACCAAGTGTTCATTGGACCACGTGAGAATATAGACCAAGAAACAGTTATTAGATCGCGGGGAAACAAGAACAAAACTGTATTGGACCAGATGGGTTTTAGCCTCGTGTCGTTTCAGATAATACAGGACTTGTAACCAACTGTTTGTTTAGACCAAGCAGATATAAACCGTTGGCAATGATCATCATAATACGTGGTGAAATTACGCTTTACTGCCTAGGTACTAAATTTCTTACGAATCGGACATTAGTAAGACTTGATATAAGTTAAAGGAAAACCGTTGGCGGATCCTGGGATTTCAGGATTAGCAGGGCACCCATCTCAAATTTTTCTTGCTTTTAACATGTACAAGTCAATGAGTTGTTTTCAATTTTATTGCCCCCGCCTTGATTTGCCAGCACTGCGGAAATACTATGAGATATGACTCGCGAACAAACAAATTTGCGTACGTACCTGCTGCTCTTGCTGCGTGCAGTCTCACGTCTGTTTTTTCCCTCGAGGGAATGGGTACACCAGAAAGCGCGAGATAGTCCAGTGACCTATGGGCATAAGATCTCTGGCTTCAGAACCCTCCAGTCCACATTATCATCGCCTCCATCTTGGTGCACCGTGATGATATCAGGACCAAAGAAGAACTCTGCCACTCCTTCGTCGAGAATAATTGCTGGTTGAAGATGGTGAGAATACTGTATGTTAGGCATACTGCTTCATATAAGAAGTTACCCAATCTCTGACTGTTACAGAAATGTTCATATTGTGCATTATAGCCCTTCTTTGACAAAGGGAAGTAAGTTGACGTATTCATCAACAAATATGAGTTATTGATGCCTCATATCAAAAAGTCTGCGAGTCTTTCTTTTTAGTATAAAAACGCGCATATTTTTTTTAGCTACGAAAAGTTGGCTTCTTGTTGCTCATGAAAGGGGCATTTATATAACATGGATGTGGGGGGATTCTAAATTCTTCAATTCCTCTCTAAAAATTTCGTCTCTAAAAATTTTCTTATTCAGCATCCTATAAGCAAAACAATCATTGAACTTTCATATGAAGGACTGATGCTCGAATATTGTCGTTGGAAGCCACAATATATGACTGGTTTCAGCACTTTCTTAAAACAGTTACCAAGCCAAGCACAACCCTGTCGAAGTTAACATAGAAAAATACACTACCTTTGCAAGAGGTGAACCATGAGCAATTCATAGCATTGGGGAAGTCCTTTTGTGCTGTGCCCAAGACCTCAACTCCTTGGCCAAGAACTTGGACTATATTTTGGGTTTGGTGTGCTCCGGGTCTGAATGAACTGGTCCGAAGCTGTACGAAGATCATTGAAGAAATGTAGAAGTTCATTAATGCGAGATGGCTGTAAAAATTGCGGCCCTTCAAAAACACATTTTTATAACTAATACCACCACCCAATCTCAAGTTCGAAGCTTATTTGACAGGTAATTCCTTTGAAGAAAACTTTTTGTTGGCATAGAGCTGATTATTTTCAAAGTTATGAAACTTTGATCCTGATAGTAACATGGGTTTTCAGATTTAGGTGTATAGTTTTACACCAGGGGAGCGGCCCAATTAAAATGCCATAGCCTACAAGACATACTAGATAGCTTCTTCAATTAGAAATGAAAGGCTAGTTAGTGCCCCTGCTCACATAAAGAGCTCATGATCAATTTGCAGAATTTGAAACAACTATTCTGATTGGTTCACCAGGAGACTTTTATTGCAAGAGGTCATCCATGCACAAGGATCTTTATTGGCTTTACCTTAATTTGCCAATTTTTGAACCTTTTAACAGGGCACAGCGTCAACTGTAAAGACTTAAGCTGTGGTAAAAGGTCTTTGTGTCTACTTGTAAGCGATTAGATGTATACACAATAGTAGTTTGATATGAATATGTGACACATGCTGTTAGTAATTGAGAGATTATGGGTGCCTTGTCATTAGGAGAAACAGACTGTAATGAGGAAGCGTATAGGAAATGCTAGCGGCAGCATGCGCTTCTAGATTCAAGATGTCTCTAGAGATTAAAGCATACGTTTATTGTGTTTGCACTATCCTCATGTCTGGGATCTCTTCTTGGCTTGTATATTCTAACCCTTATACTCACCATGTTGACTTCCAGGAAGGCACAAACATTTTATGAGCTGGCCTGCCCCTTTAAAATCTGTTTCTTTCTACTCATGCTGGTGTGATGGTGTCAAAGTTGCACTGGCGAGAGAACTATGATGGGCTCGAGCATGATGATCTGATTGAGAAAATTATCGAATATTAACTATTTAGTCTTTAAAATTTAGGCATTAGAAACAGAGCTTTCACGATACAACACATACTTGAAGATTCATTCTTCAGGAATTAGGAAAACAAAAATAAAATAGCGGCTCTCAATAAAATCTAAGCTAGAATCTATTCTTATTTCTTCACACACTATTAACAATTTGTATAAGATAGAGGATCATAACTGTTAGTAACACTTGTCAATTGTTTTTAGGAAATTCATTTGCTTTGTAAAGAACATTGTACAAGTATATATAAGAAACAAAAGTATTAAATATTTACACATGCGCTAAACCTATAAAGACATGAGCACTCATTCAACTATAATTTAAAAGGCTTTAACATTAAATAAACCTACAGTCACACTGACACTCTTGCAATGCATGCAATGTAAAAATTGTGTCTGTCCAAGTCGACTTTGAGGATGCCTAACGTTAGAAGTACTTTTTTTTTTTTTATGCTGTGCTATATCGATAGTAAACTTTTATATAATCTCAACATTTTTAAAGAAGCAGTGGGGTATTTGTGCAACTAAAACACAACTTCACAGAATTTTCTAGGACACTTTAACAAAGTTAGAGCCTTAGCCCAATGTTAAGCCTAGGCCTACTCAAATATTAACGAATGGGACTGCTACAGATCAATTCCTAGAGTTGAAAACATCTCTAAAACAATATCTTAGTATGCTAACATGATTAATGACAATAACCTAAACCAACCCATGTTGTGCAAAACTTGCATTTATCCGCTGCGAATTTAGCAAGCGATCGCATGAAAAGACTTTTATTGGAGCTATTCGTCGATATCGTGGTTCAGAATCGGAGAGATTCAGAATGATAAAATGGAAAATGCTGTAAGCGCTACCGAAATTTGAGATGGCGCTCTTAAAAATATCCACTTTTCTTTTTTTATTGTAACGTGTTACTTTTTTTTTTTTAAAGTATGTTTTTATTTCTTCCAAATAATACAACATTAACAATCAATAACGTACATGTACATCATATACAAAGATAACTGCTTCATAACACAAATCATCATATTCAATTATATCATATAGATCCATTTTACAATACAGCAATGCCTACAAACAAATTTTACTCTTTGAATCAATAAATATTTAATCTGTGAATTAAGAATTATCACCGTGGATCCGCGATCGATCATCAATTTAGGGCCGCTATTGGAGTGAATTTCGGCTTGGCGCTATCCAGGAAGGGGGCGCGCGTCCCTCCCTCCCCACCCCCCCCCCCCCCCCTCCCCCCACCCCCCTCCCCCCCGTGTGAAAAAGGGAAAAGTCTTGACGCGATGACTGACCGATTGACCGACTGAACCCTACCCTATGGCCGATTATTCATGATGCGTCTTTCTTTGATGGCCGAAACTGAAAACAAAAACCGTACACCCCTCCCCCCCCCCCCTTGATCGTATTGACCAGCGCTGACGTCAAACAAAAAATAAACATGACTACCGTTTGCTCGCCCGGTTTGACCGGGAAAAATTGGTGGTAGGGCCTACCAAATCTGAGTTCCAATTCCCCTCCCCCCCCCCCCCCCCACCAAATGAAAAAAGGTATCATCATTGAACAATAGAATTACCCATTGACCCCCAAAACACCGTTTTACCATCTTCCTTATACCCACCCAACCCAAAGCACTCAGGCTGGATGAATTTAAAAGAATTACTATTATCATTTATTATTAATGTCTTAAAAATATGCCTAGATACTGTTCGTCTTGACGTCTTTTAAAAGCAAATTCATTGGCAGCGATTGGGGAAATTCCTATTCAGGCTCCTGAAAATGATCGCATTGGTCAAACACACCCCATACCACGCCCCCTATATCAGGCTGGTCAACCTAAACGTATGCTCGTTCGAGTTCTCGGAAAGGGGTATACTTTTAAAGGCTCAGGTCTAGGCAAAAAAAAACTGAAAATCAGTGAAATAGGGTCCGTTTCTCACATTTTTCCCCCTGAATATTATATTATTTTTTTTAACTATAGGATTAGTTTCTCAATTCATTAGAGAACAAAATCCTGAAATAGGTGCGTCCGAATACGGTTTCCAAAAACTATGAAAAGGGAGCGTTATTTTCGCTGGCTCCCACTAGCCTCAAAAGCCTGCTAATAGGGGTCACATTTTGATGCAGACTTCCCTTCCAAAGAACTGTAATAGCGAGAGGTAATTTTTACGACGGTTCCCTCCAAAAACAGTAATAGTAGGGATAATTCTAAATAATCTGCTGAAACGAGCCCATTACGTGATATGGTTGAACTACCTGATCTGCAGGCTGTGTGTGTGTGGAGGGGGGGGGGGCCAGGGAGCATGGCACACATCTGCTGCTGTTTACATGGACCGTGCATGTAATCAACTATTTTAAGGGCCTGTTTTTGCTGGCATTGTAGGCCTACTTGTCCATTTGTCCCCTGGACATACGCCAATTAGTTTGCAGGCACAAACCCATGTTGTTCGCTTACTAGAGTCTGAAGTAAAGAACTAGATTCACTCGTGTACTGTCGCTCCTCTCTTATTTGACGCAGACAGTGAGTTTAGAGGCTAGTCTCCACTCTAGACTGAAATTTGTTGAAGTGTCAAATTGAGTCTGTGCTTGCATGCAGACTATACGCCAATTACTAGCCAATATGGCCAAATATTTTTTTTAAATATATCATGTTACATTAGGGGTAACAAAAAATAAAATAATAATAATAATGGGAGAGGCACCAAAAAGGTCTTCAGTAGCCCCGGGTAAAATAACTCCTCACCCCTCTCTCCTCATTTTGTGAGACTTCTCAATAAAAGAGATATTGTAAGAGATCACAAAATCCTCTTCAGTCTGATCTTGCCTTGAACAACTAATGCCAGGTCATTGCCTGGTAAGCGAGTCCATTATCGTCTGCCAAAACACAAAGTCTCTTTTTCGGGGGATGGAAATGAATTCCAGATTTCGATATAGGCCTCCGTATCCGTCTAAAATAATTTGGACGTTAGGGAGCTGGAGGATAATGTCAAGGAGATTTCGCCCACCCGCAGTTTTGGAGCAGCCGAAATTGAACTTGAAATGTAAACAATATCGAGAACACGATATCATATGGTGACCATGTGTGCTGACCATTGCAAATGACCATCATGACCATGACGACCAACCGTGAGTCTGACTTTTTAATAGTTTGGTCCCAAAAAAAAAAAAAATCAAAACGGAATGCATGTGAATATTGGCAAAACATAGTATTCCCCCTCGGATTCCTCTTTTATGTCGCTCCGTTTCTCACTTAAATGTCTTTCCAATGTTTGTGATTTTAAGTGATTTTGGCATTTAGAGAGAGAGAGAGAGAGAGCGAGAGAGAGAGAGAGAGAGA
>CALNVZ010003433.1:19143156-19161864 GCA_940671915.1 Paracentrotus lividus | reverse complement strand
ACAGTCAATGAGTGATTTTCAAATCATAGAGGGTGCGTCCTCAAAGCCCCCGCATGGTTACGCCACTATAATTTATGATAACAATCAAAAGGGACAAATTTTATCATACGATTCATGAACAATCTTGCAATTAGAGTTTCTCGAAAATCTTCATCGCCCGTGCGAATACGCGCGCGGCTTACGGGATAATAACGCGGGAGGTGAGTGTTAACCCAATCCACAATCGCTACCTTTCGCTTTACATCTCACACGCGATTGCTGGAGTGATAGGTCCACATCTCACGGAATACTTATTTTCTAGCTCGAAAGAGGAGAAATTGAAACAAAATGACGAGGTTATTGTGGATAGCTGTCCTCGGACTTGTCCTACCTATGGTACGTACTACTTGTCTTTCCTTTTGGACAGTTTTGTCTGGGACTCTTATTTTAACGAAAAATGGCGTCATTCCAAGTAACAGTTTCCTTCTTTTCTTCCTCCTTGTTTTGAGCAGTGATGTCAACTCAGAATGCAGCGCAGTATATGTTTTTCATTTTTTTTACAGTATCTTTAGTATTATTACCTGATTTTGTTACTGTTGATTATAAATCCACGTATAATGTATGCAAGAAACTAAAATAACTGAAGTGAAATGATTGAAAATATATTATCAAGGTTAGTATAGGCCTCTCATTACTTTTTTTTTTACATGTAGGTCTATACCTTCATCTTGCTTACAGACACAGTCTACATCTTCCAAATTTATTTGTCATTGTACGGCCCCTGTTTTCCGTCGTCTACTTTCATTTCCCCCATCTTTTCCTTTCTCTCTATACCCCTCTGTCTCTGCCTATTAGCCCTTTTATATGAAACGAGAGAAACCTCAGTATCAGCTGCAGTAGAAGCAGCAGAAAAAGTTGTACGTATCAAATCATAATTTTTTTTCTCTTGTTGATATTTTTTTCCTTGTAACTAATTTTGTACATTTCATATCAATATGCTTTTGATATTTTAGATGATTGATGGTGTTAGCTAGAAAAGAAAAAAAGGGAAGAAAAGAAAGAAAAGAAAAGAGGTCGAGTGCGTTTCCCTAAAACCTGCATTGTTCCCTAAATTCAGATAATTTTTATTCTAGTCTGTTGTCTGATGAGACTTTGAACGTCGAAACGTAAATATATTGAATGACTGTATTATTGCGTATTAAGCTGAATTGATTGTATGAAATTATATACAAAGTTGATTTAATAAATATGACATGTTGGGGTCGTATAGAGTAGAATGTGGTTTGTCTTCTCGGTGGGTTATTCGAGTTGTTTGACATACCCGAATTCCTATCCGACTAGAAACATGTGTGATTTTTTTTTTTTTTTTTTCTAAAAAAAAAAAAAGTGGGATGATGGTGCTTGGGAAATGCTTCCGAGGGAGTCTTAGCCTATACATGAAGGAGCCCCTTCCCGCCGTTCTCAGTTTAACTTAAGTAAAAAGAAATGCTGTTTCCAATAAATCAAGATTTGAATGCTTCCATTGGTATGGCCGCTGCATTTGAACCATAATTGATTAATTTATCTGTAATCTGTATGCGATTTTATGTTTTTCAGAAAACAAGTTGTAAACAAAGAAAGGAAACAAAATGTCCTCTGGGATTTTTCTTGTGCAAATTAGCCTCTTTAAAAAAAAATTTGA
The DNA here is from genome assembly GCA_940671915.1 of Paracentrotus lividus. NCBI lineage: Eukaryota > Metazoa > Echinodermata > Echinoidea > Camarodonta > Echinidae > Paracentrotus > Paracentrotus lividus. The sequence goes on along the minus strand of CALNVZ010003433.1, from coordinate 19,160,204 downwards.
TCACAGGTTGCTTATAAAGCAACATGTTAAAGAATCCGATTAATAAAAAAAAAAAAGATTTATGATAAAATAAAAAATTAATCACAAGTATTATAACTTGGAATAGTCATGGAGATGAGATGGGGACTGCTTGTTGTTCAGAAGGCCATTCACATTTCATATACCTGCAGTTTTTGTCCGAAAATGAAATGAGGTTTGTGTGTCCGAACATTATTCTGATTGAATAGCATAAAGGTTCGATGTCCCGGAGATTTTCCAATAGTAGTTAATTAGGGTTCGTTGGTCCTAATGTAAAATAAAATTTCTTAATCCGAAAATGAAATTAGGTATAGGCTATACTTCAGTGCAAAATGGATCGGGTTTTGGCGTTGGAGTTATTTTATCTTCGGATTAAAGAACCCTATTTCATTTTCAGATAATCAATCGAGTCTTCTTCGGAACAACGAACCTGGGGACAAACGAGTTGAAACCAGTGTTATAAAAGTTCTTGAGCATGTTAGGGTGTCGCTGGATGATCAATGTTGGTCGTCAGGATTGATAACGAGTGACCCAATGATTGATATCTCACAAGTGAGCTGAGTTACAATTGTAATCATATGCATGCTATCCTCATCAGGCAGATGATGTTCAGGGTTCGGTGACAAGAAGGGTTTTGTACGATTAGGAACCTGCCAGTACCACTGGTGGTAGGACTACAGCTTTAGAAAACAGTAAAAACTAGCTAGGGTAGAACCTGTAGACGAAAGAATAATAACAAATAGAACAGCAACGAGAAGAAGAAGGGAAAAAAGAAGAATCGGTTCATGATTTACCAACTGTACTTTGTGGATTTACATAATAGATTACTCTCTTCGATATTTCTTGAAAATAGCGCTCTGCATTTTCTTTTCTCTTTGGGTATAGATCCATATTAAGTATACACATTCACACAATAGCTGCCAAAATTCTCTTTTGAAAGGACTCTATTAGAAATGCCGAAATCATTGCGAACTTGTCGTTTATATTGGTAACCTTGATAGCTGTTGCACTTAGCTGTTTAGAATTACACCTATCATGACTATGAAACTTCTTCATGCTTATACACCTATTTGCTAACACCTCTTTATGATAGTAAACACCTCTTTATCACTCAAAGTAGGGCGATCTGGTATTGTAAATACTACATTGTCATGGTATATATAGGCCCATCTCACCGACAAGTTTGTTTTATCAGACATGTGAAAAACGGCAGGGGCCCAACCCCTTGAAAGCTCAGTAACCGAATTTCCCAGTTTATTATTAGCCTTCTCCTCGGGCGTATCAGCCGTTGTTTTGTCATGCTAGATTTATTTAAAGTTTATATCTGTATATTTCAAGCCATTCAGCATGTTCAGAACAGTTTGGTAATTTCTGAGATACACTTCACAATTCAATCTAGTTTTACCAGGAAACTCACGTATTACTAGTCATGCTAGTTATTCCCTGTATCAAGGTTTAATTTTCGACTTCATGGGCAAGGTAATACTGCATAAAATGGACACGACGATGATAGTCTTACTGTCATTTGCAACCCATACATTCACACACCCTTAGATAATATGAGACTGCGATAGAAGACTATTAATTAGACTTATATTTCTTGAGAGGAAATACTTCATATAACCAGGTAAATTAAATCAAGCGGTTTGAGGCACCACAACCAAACGTAGGATGTAATGATATCAATATGACTAGCTTGGATTAATATGATCTCATGATTATCAGAAGGACATTATAATCATGTACTTTTACACAGAGCTAACAGCCTTCTAGCTCTCAACCCGATCACATCTCTTTCTCTATAATAAAATGATTCAAAGGCGAGAAGGAAACATGCTGATGTCATTCATGTTCATGATATTGCCTCTTTATCTGATAACTTCATTTAGATATTACACTATAATAATGAGTCTAGCCATATCGCAGAGACCAGATTACTATGAGAATATAGCATTATCCAGGGGCGAAAGAGGTTGGTGCCCCAAAGGGTTGGAAATCACACGTGTTAGTAGAAAATTGCCGTCTGCGACCCCCTCCTATTTACAAATCATGGATTCGCTGCTGGTGGGAACATTGGACTGCAACCAGTCAATGAAAATCAAGGCATTATAACTTACAAATTATGAAGAAGGCACGTACTAAAATAGAATAATATAGTTCAAGTCTTTATAGAAACAAACCTCCTTAACAATCCCTTTACGGGAGCAGATGAACCTCTCTTTTTAAAGCCATAAGGGCATTATAGTATTTGTTACAACCAATGAATACATATCCTTGTGCTTTTTATCTGACACAGATATGCCAATGATCATATTAATAACAGTCATACTGTCCATAAACACATATAGATACATTTGTTATGCATGGTATTTGCAGCGATGTGTCGGCGGCGAGTTCTCCGAGCTTGCGATCACTGCTGGTCAGTCGTGTGCCAGGCTGTCACGCACATTCTTGAAATATTTGATATCGTAGATATGATTAATGGCGAGTTATTAGATGAACTTATATCTGGAGGTTGAATCTGATGTATATCACAGCACTAGATTCATGATATAGTAACTGGCGAGTGTCCCCGAGGAAGGGGGGGGGGCTGATGGGGGACGCCCCCAATATGTCGTGGGGCAAAATTTGAATAAGCCGTCGGAAAATTGCAAAATTTGTTTTCTCTTTGGAACGTTTTCATGTATACGCTAATAAACATGATGAAATTGGGCCGATAACCCCCCCCCCCCCTCCAATCATGCAAAATGGTCTGGGGCCACCCCTAGTAGTATGTAGGGATGACAGAGAGGGGTTGATTTTAGATTGTATAGGCATGATAGGAACAGTTTAAAGGTTCTGACATTGGACATAACTGTCGTTAAACTGGTAAAACTGGTCCCCTATGTTTTCCTGTAAAAGTTAATAATTGAAGTAGGGAGAGAGGGATGGGGGTGTTCTGGGCGGGGGATTTTTAAATGCAATAACATAGCTCTGTACCCACCACCCCCCCCCCATCCTCCTTCCCTCAATCTCAACATTTCAATATCGTTTTTCAATGCAGAGAACTATATAGGCCTACTAAATGCACCCAAAACGATTACTATCTTCTTTATCTCTGCTTTGTTTTTGTTTTTGTATTTTCTACTGTTTAAAAAAAAAAAAAAAATTGCGGCATACAACCCAGTTGAATTACATTGTCCGTCATAAAGGTGGAATATTTTTTTGCCGCTATAGAGACATGATTTTGCTCTGACTTTAATTTCTTGAATATGTTTGTCCCTGCTTTTACTTTTTGGGACCCTGGCTATATCTTGGACATTTTCCCAACCCTTCACGTGGACCCTTTTCCAAAAAAGTCTTGTCAACCCCGTGGGGTCCATTTTGTCATTATTTCTCATTTTGGGCCATTTTTGTTTTCCCGGCCGATCAAGCCCCCTCAGTCTTACCCCAGGAAAAGCGACTGAGGTGTACTGTTTTATATTGTTCTTTAAGTTAAATCTATATTTCTGGGGACAGACTAAGTCTCTTGTGTAGGGGAGGGGTTGAAGTAGAAAACGAGATTGGTGAAAATTCGGAATATTTTATTCCATCTTTATGCTGAAAACAAAAGAAATGAAAACCATCTTTAACCCTTAAATATCATCATTTTCCCCTTAAATTTTGTTTAGCCTTGATGACAAGGCTGTAAATAGTCATTATTGATAATATTTTATCTTGATTTATGTTTGGTTGAGATTTTACAATACAATTTAGGGAAGATAGAAATTTCCATGGTGTAAAAATGAATAAAATGAATGTTAAACCCCAATCAAAATAAATTTTGACCCTCCCCTAGACAAAAGAGTCGAGCCTGTAACCATTAAACTAGATTTAATTTAAAGAACAATAACAAATCTCCACCTCAGACGTGTTTCTTGGGGTAGGACTGAGGGGCCTTGGTGGGTCGCGTGAACAAAAAAGGGCCCAAAATTAAGAAAAATGACGAAATGGCCATCTTCTGCACTGTAAAAAATTTCACCGTTTTTTAACAGGAAAGTTCCTGGCAGTCGCGGACGCCAGGAGTGCCCGTTTTTGCACAGCTTCCAGTAGTTATTTTACAGATAATGTAAATTTACAGGTTCCCGTTATTGACCACCTTGTAAATTTACAACCCTGTAAATTTACAGTCTTTCCCTGTTTTTATCATGTAATAGTATTTTGAAACAAAAAGAACATTATCCAACATTATACGGGATTGACCATTCATGCCTAATCATGTCCTTAATCCTAAATATTAATCCTAAATCCTACACCTAAATCCTAATCCTAAATCCTACACCTAATCTTTGACAACTTCGATGAAAGTTGTTAGCCTTATATACCCAACCCTATGTAAGATGACATTTTCCATGGTTAGTGCAACGATCCACGTTTGAAGCACTTCAGTCATATCAATGAATATTCATGATCCACATAATGAACTATAAATAAGATAAAGGTTGTAAATTAACCGGAACATCATTGCAGGATACAAGAAAACTGATTGTAGTAGTTATGTTTCTTCTTCCTTTGTTGAACAAAGAAAATTGTCTTTTTGACAGGAAAACTCTCGTAATGATTTCAAAAATATACAATTCTATGAACAAGGAAGCTCGTTGATATACGAGAAACTTGTTATTAACAATATATTTGTTTTTAGAAAGAACTTGCTGTTTTTTGACAAGAAGTTGTTATGGAAACTGAAATTAAGGGAATAATTCGTAAACGAGCAGGAAAGGTTGTATGAATATGCCATTCCTGTTTATTGACAGTTGCATGAGCTAGTAACTGTAAAATCAAGACGACTTCCTAGAAAACTACAATTTTCCTGCCTTTTACGAGAAAAATATCGTAAATTTAAAAAACGACCAAAAGCTGTATTTTTACAAGCCAAAGAACATGTTAATTTACAGTTATTTTTTACAGTGTGGGGTGACAAACTTTTTTGAAGAAAAATCCCCGGGAAGGTGATGGGAACGTCCAAGATATACCCAGGATCCCAGAAAGTGAAGCGGGACAAACACATTCAAGAAATTAATAACGGAGCAACATAACGTCGCTTGAGCCAGAAAAAAATATTCCACCTTTATGACGAACAGTGTAGGATAAAAGTCTACTTAACAAAATCTTTCCTCAAATAATTCCCACAAGAACGAGAGAACGTACGGTCTCATTGTTATGATTGTACTTTTTACATACATGATAACACTCTTAACAGAATTTGTATGGGGTACCATTTTTTTTTTTTTTTTAAGTGAAAAAAGCCCGGGGAAAAAAGTTGCCAATTAAAAGCTTAACGTCCCCAATCGATCGGTCTTTGAGTCAGCCTTAACTCTGTCCGTTACGATGGTTACCTGGATTAAAGATGCACGCTGCAACGACTCATTGGAAAATTATAGGCACATTACGGCTTACATCGAGTGGAAACGAGTGGACATGAGTGAAATGAAACGAGTGGGATCATTCAGCCTGCTGATCGATATTCAGCGTGAAACGGACTCATGTCAACGAATGAGACGGCTGAACCCAAAGCTGAATTACCAATCGATTTTGAGTGAACGTCCCTTTGCTCGAAATGCAGAGAGGCAATTTCACGTCTGCACATTTTAGAGAATAATGTTGAGCAAAGGCCTTTGAGACATTGAGATGTATTGCGTCTTTTTGAACTTCTGTTTGACATGATAGTTCCATCGATAATGATGTCTCTCAAAACAAACATTCATATCTTGGCCTGTCAATGTTTATATGATATGGAAATGATTAGGCGATGCCTGCTGTGTCTATTTGTTGAGAACATTTTCTCGAAGTCATTTCCCGTGATGAAAGTAACTCTACCCGAAATGTTACAAAGAAAATAATCGTTGGACATAAATCATAATACCCACTTGTCATATATTGCTCTCTAAAATGTTAAGGAGGGGATTATCTTTTCAAAATACTGTTCTGCTTTGGCAATTCAAGGCTTCATTTCGAGTTGTATCAATGATAATTGAGTATTATTTGAAATGCAAGTTTAAAAGTACCTCTATCATGTCTATTCGTATGATAATTCATAGAAGGCATGTAGCACATTATTAGCAGTAATTTATCTGCCAGATATAAATATACCAGTGGACATCCCCCGAATCATCACCACCAATGATGTTTCGGAAAAGAGAGTATTTCAGAGCGTTTTTTTTTTTCTACTTCTTCTTTCTTTAAAAGAAATATATTTTTGTATTGTGATCTTTCAGTAGAAATGTATTCGAAAAGATTATTTAAAAAAAATTCTTTGAGTGTTAGCAACACTGTTCAAGGAGAGAAAACATCAAAACACATCGAAACTCTGTTTATGACTGACACTGTTTTTGATGTTTTCCATGGGCCTCCTGGAGGCGAGAAGACAGTGTGAGATTCGAGATGAAACTTGATCTTGAACGAGTCAAACTGCAGTTTGTATCGGTAAGGAGGAGCAAGGATCGAGACCCCACGTGATCTTAAAGGGAATTGAGATGACATCATCCAGGAAATTATGTTTCATCAGAAGTATAGACAGAAGTATATCGCAGTGGCAGATCCAGAGAGTGTGTAATAGGCGTGCATGACGGTGCATCCACTATTCTTGCACATTATATATATATTTTTTTTTACTAAAATAATCATAATAATAATAATAATATCGTTTTATTTACCCAGGGTAGCCACTTCAGTTCTGATAACTGCACTGTAAAAAATAATACAGCGAAGTGATGTCAGCAGAGTCGCCATACAAAAATGTAATTTGAAATAACAGTTTTGCTGTAAATTTCTTCCCTAATAATTAATGAAAGAGAAGAAAAGAAATCATTGGAGTTCTATAGCTGACATATTTGGTTAAAACGGAACAAATGTGTTACTCCTGATGTATATTTTGTTCTCAGTTATTCCTTATTTGCAGGAGAAATTTACAACAAAACTGTTTTTAAAATTACATTTTTTTATGGCGACTCTGCTGACAGCAGATTTGCTGTAAAAATACAAATATTTTTTACAGTGTGTTCTCCCAGCGGGCCCTGCATAACATGATATGTTTATTATTGCCCCCAAGATTCTTGTTAAAAGGCAGCTTTCGACATACACATCGGACATATACTAGTATTATGTTTACATGTATATCAGAAAATGTTTGCTTGACTATACTACCCCCTCCTTATTTCCTTGTGTGGAGTTTATGTAAATTAAACCATAATACTCCTTGAACGCTTTTAAGTAGGCCTCCATCTTGTTTAACAGAATTTCTTAGACACGGTCTGTGTACATAATGAACGGCTGATTATCTGTCATCATCCAAAAGTAGACGAGATTGTCACTATAAGTCATATTTCCGATTTAATACCCGCCTCTCCTAGGTTCATGTCCACATTGTAAGCGTGCCAATTATGAATTATGATTTGTATGCCTAGTACTAGAAATCTTTCTGTCAGGCATGCGATACTGTGATATGGAAAGTAGGAAACCTCGATGTTCCTTTCTTATTTTTATCTGATGTACATTATTCGGTATATCTGTATAATTATGCCTAAACTGTTATAGGCCTATTACCCGATATGATGATATCTAATTTATATTTAGATTGTTTATTGATTTGTTTATATTTTTATTCCATCTTGAGAATCTTTATTAGCTTTTTGATTTTGTATCCATCAACATGAAATTAAAGATATTATCATTTAAAAAAAAATTAAACGAAGTTTACACAATTAAATGAATATCGTTCCTTGCCCCTCTACCATCATGACCATGTCTACATTAGTTCGTTTTGCTTCTATTATTTCGTTTTCAAAAGTAGGATTGCAGTAGCCCCAGAGCCAGGATAATTGGGGCGCAGTGCATAATAAACGAAAATAGGGGGTGGCGCAGCCGACAATTTTCTCATACCAACGTGTGTGTTTAATGAATGCCATATAGAGCCTATATCTGTTTAGTTATTTTTTTAAAAATAATAATTGGATGCTTGCAACTTAATCCAATGTTTTGTTTACTTGGTGGACGATTAATTTAGTTAACCTGGTCGCTTTTATATGAAATTCTGAACGGTAATTTGTGTTTCCTCTTCTTTTTTCTTTTTTTTTAAGAGAGAGGGTGTACTACAGATAAGACGGAAACTGAACTTTTAAAGATGTTGTTGAGTTGGTGGTGGTATTGGGGTATTTAAAGATGATGATCTGATCGAGAGTTTTCTCCTCCTCCTCCTTCTTGCTGTGAGGGCATCCTCTTGGGGTGAAATCGAGAGTAAATTTCGGAGATGGTCTAGACAATACACCACCTCAGTCATGGGAAAGTTTTACTCGCTGGAATGTGATATAATTATCGACTTGAACCATACTTAAGTTTATCAAACCACAATCAGTATATTGTTTTTTAGATATTAATTTACTTCAGAAAGAAGTCCACTCGTCGAAACTGAACTTGGCTATGCCAGTACTCGTATGTGAAAATGGTTTGAATCTGTGTCGGGCTTGCAGAAGTTATAGGAGTGGCAAAAATGATAAAATACAAAGGAAATATTGTGATGAAAACTTATATTAATGCAGTTTTAATATTATGAAGAAATACCAGGGCTTAAGTCCTGCATGTACCCCGCACCTTTTTGATCAGCATCAGTTGCTGGAGGCCCATAGCTGGATTCATTTAAATCAGGAGGGGAGGGGGGGGGCTTCACCTGAATGTTTGATATGCCCATACATTATTTTATTTGCGCTTGAAATAGTGCACATTTCTATCGCATGCTTTTACTCTTGTAAATTTTCAAGTATGGGGACATTTTCAGATTTTGGAAAGGAGATCGATGCTGACAGAAGAATCTGAACATTCCAAGTTTCATCTTTATTTTAGTGTTTGCAATGTTCCCGTGTCCCTTTTCCTGTTGGCAAACGTAGTCCTGTCCATATGCAGTAAGCGAAAAGGCGTTGATGAGGTCCATCTCATAAGCACAGACGGTGGCCCGGGTTGGGGGTGGGGTAGAAGGGGATATAATTATAACGGGGCGACGTTGAAAAAAAAATCAAAAATTGAGTCGGGATACATGAGCCCAATTATTTTGTTTTTGTTTTTTGTTTTTTTGTTTTTTTTTGTTTTTTTGTTTTTGTTTTTGTTTTTGTTTTTTTGTTTTGTTTTTGTTTTTGTTTTTTTTTTTGGGGGGGGTCACTTTATAGCCCCCCCCCCCCCCATGTCCGCCATCACGAAAGGCTCAGAGCACAAAACTACTCCATGTAACATGAATAGTGTTTTTCCTTTACAGATGGATACAAATAGAGATCAAGGCCTTTACAGGATTATTGTTGAAGAGACGATTTCATTTTTTTTTAAAGTACTATTTTGGTACAAGAAAACTATGACCACCGCTGTCTCGGCTCAGATAAAACCAACCAACAAAAATAATTAGAGAAATCAGTTAAAACGCTTAAGCTCCTATACAATTTGAAAAATTAACTTTAAATGTTGCTGTTTTTAGTTTTTTTTAGGCGCTGTCATCGAAGATAGGAATGATTGAGACAAAAGTTGACATTTTCAAGATTGATCTAGTCTAATGAAAGAATGATCAAAATAATTCATATCGTGAACTCTTTTATAAATCTCTCTGATAAAACGATTACGCCCACTGTCTGTTTATTAACATTTCCTTTTAAATAATACTGTTCAAAATAAGTCCGTCTCAGATCAGACAGTCTATTACCTTTCCTTTGTTCTCTTCAAGATAGATCGAGAATTCAAACATTTAATTTAAAAGTTATATCTCCAGATTATAGTTTGTAGAACACTTGTGCACATTCCCTCAGACGCTCACGTAACATCAAAATGTTTTTGCCTTTATCGGTGTTTATACCGCTTTGTCTTGAATTTGTGTGCACTGTGTTTTACAACTTTTTGATATCTCAAAAACTCGACGTGAAGTTCATACCGTGTCAAATGTCAAAGCTCTGGCACACCCTTTTAGCTTTATAGATAGCTTATCCATACAATATCTGCTGTAATTTATCATCATGACGTTCAAGATCTAGTACGAGGTTAAATAAATCGTTTATATTCCTAAGCGGGGTTAAGTGTTATAGCCGCAGGGAGGGATTCTCCAGGCCCCTGACATAGAACAATAGACTTCCTAACTGAACTGGGGAAAAAAATTCCTATTCAAAACCGGGGCTGAAATTAAATCAGGATGGATGGGGCAGGTGAAATCACCGCCCCCTCATCACAAAAAAAAAGGATCAATAGAAAATAGAAAGAAACAAAATGCTTTTATTGTGAGAGAGTGTAGCAACCGAGGAAATAAAATCTGATTCACTAGTGAACCTTTGTTTTTTTAACTAATGATATAATTAGCGTATGGCAGTGAAGGGGTGTGGCGTCATGCGAGGGATCATAGCGAATGAGCGAAAAAATATATCGTCAATGATGAAACTCAGCATTAAGGGTATTAAGATATCAAAATCATTCATGATAATTCGAAACTCAAAACAAAAAGTATCGACTGGCAGGGGACATTTCATTTCATAATTTGGAGCATAAAGGAAGAAAGAATCTACATTTCGTCAGCATATTGTCAAGGTTTGCACATTATTAACAAAACATCATCATGAGGTGATGTATTTTCTTTTCAGAATGTACAATTATCAACTTCAACATGTTCAGGAAGTGTGTTTGATATTAACTCGTTTGACGACTCTCTTTCAGAGGAAGTCATATAGTACGCCCAGACAGGAATTCATCCTGGAACTTTTCCTTGCATAAGATCATCATTAATTTATCTGTAGAGAAAAATCAGGTTTTATTTTGAAAAGTTTTCATCCAAAAGAGATATTTTGATGATCTTATCGCTTGTTTATGCGTCTTCAATTATTATAGGTCTACCTTACTTCCATTTTATGTACCATAGTTTTCATATTGTCATGATTTCGATGATAATTTTCAATTTGTGATTGGAGAGAATGAAGGCAAATTGTCCTCAATCAGAGAGGAAAAACTGTTTGAACATTCTATCTCAGAGTAGTAGTCAAAGTAGAGATTTAATTAATGATAAATAATTACATCATTACACAGTTTGTGGAGTGCGGCTATGAACAAGTGAAGACGAACATGAACTTCATCATTTTATGAAGAAGAAAAAAAAATTATTCATGCATGTTCTTAAAAGCTAAACACTTTCCCACGAGAAGATAAGTAGGCTGATCATGCAGATGGACAGAGGAATATACGCTAAGTAGCGACGAGCCTTTTTTTTTAAATATATTTTTTGCAGTTGCCATGGTAACTAATTTCGCTAACGACATAATATAGATGTTTTTCAGTCGTTTTCATGACAAACTTATTGAGGGGACGTTATTAAGCCTGAATTCCAATTTGGTCAGTTCCATGGGGAACATGGAAATTGTTTTGTTTTTCCCCTCAAATTTTTCATAAGGGAAAGGAAATTATTGCTCTAATATCAAATGTTATTATAATTTAGAATAGTTTGTGCAATCAATATCAATGAAGAATAGCAAGCAACCCATATTCATTTTTTGTATTCTAATTTCTGAATAGGAATAAAAACATCCTATATTTCATAGGCATTTCCCCGTATAAATTATAGTACTTAGAAAATCATATGGTAATTGATATTCATACTGTCTTCAGTAATATGTGTGATATTAGAGTACACTCTTTAAAACTAGGTTAGATTGTGTCCCTTGGGTTATACTCCATCGGGTATGCCCTCAATTTGCCCGGGATTAGTTCATGACGCCTTATGTACATTATGTTTAGAGTGTATTCAAAATTTAAAGAAAAAATAAATACCGAAAAAAAATATAGGTTTGGGATTTAAAAAAAAAACGTTTCGAGCGAGTTTTGCAAAAACATTAGGTAGGCCTGTATGTTTTAATGTTTGTGTCGTTTCGTAACATTTGTATACGGAAATGGGTAATATCCCTGATAGCAAGAACATTGTCCCGCACAACTCTTGCCAAAAAGTGACTGGTAAAAACAAGTCAATCAAAACAAACGTGATCCAATTAGATACATTTATTATCATGACATATAAAATGTCCAACTGTTGAAAACCATATCCTAGGCAAGGGGATGAGAGCTGCAATTTTTGTGAAGCCCCATAATTAAATAGAATAATGCATGACGACAAAAACGACTTTGAGAGTTGCTGTTTCACTGTTTGGCGTTCAACAAGAGGGGGATAGAGCAACGTCCTTCTGGCGCTGCTCAGCGGCTGCCGGGCCGCGCTGCCGGGCCCACGAGAAAAGGGGCAAAATAAATATTCTTTCCGGACAACAAAATTTGGAGCATTTTGGAGCATTAACCACGAAAAGATTTTTATTAAAAAGTTTAACCATGTTAACTGTACTCATAACAAAAAGGGAGATGGGTGGGGGCTTGCTTGGGCAGGTAGGTCTCCATAAAGTGTCGTCCCACAGGACAATGTGTTGGCTAAATGGTCAACATTAACTGGGGCGGCTTGCAAGGGGTACAAACTTGCCCGATATAGCGCGTGTGTAAATGTATGTGTCTGTTTCCGAGTTTAATAATGTGGCATTGGGGTGTTGGTGTAGGGTGACCTCTATTACATCGCGAACAAAAAAAATTATCCATATTTCTTTTGGAAACATCTCATCTATGAAAACATTTATATTTTTGTGACGTCGCATGAAGGTAGAGCCAAAACAACCTAAACCCAGACTTAGCAGGAAGGAACCCCTCATCTGGGAAATAGGTTTAGGTCCGAGATATTGAGGACAGTTTGGTCTGGCTTTGAAATCAAGGTCAATCCATGACCTTTGATGAGCGTTAATGACACATTGAGTGACAAATAGGTAGATAGATATAGCCTAACTCTTTGGTAAGATCAGCGAGATGTTGTTGGTGAGACCCCTCCCCCTCCTCTACTCAGGCGATGAACCAAACAAGTTAGTATCTATATGCCCAAGCATGGCCCCTTAATTTGCCTCTCTGTCATAATCATGAACGTGCAATAGTAAAGCAATCCATCCCTGCCGGAAAAAAACAAACACACGGAGTCAATTACAGTTTGTCTAAAATGTGGAAACACTGTGAAAATGAGCCAAATCCACACAATCGTCACATTGTGAAAGACGCGAAATCTGTGTTCACAGAGTTGACTGTGTGGATTTTCACATTTTCACAGTGTCTGTACTCGGGGTACTTGAAACAGTACGGCACAATGTGAACACACTGTGTCACTGTGGGACACTGTGTTTTTTCCGGTAGGGATATACAGTTTAAACAATGTAGATACAATGAATTATGGGAATCATGAATTAATGGATTCATGAAATGTTATAATAAGAAATTCATATAATATGTAAAAAGTTTTAATTTGAATTTAATTTCGTTACATTTAATCAATCAATCAAAATCTTAATTTTTTTACATATCAAATAATATAGAAGCCAGGCCAGCCTATACAAGTGTTTTGATGTAGAAAATAAATAATACTTCCAAGCAGGGGGTGACAGCCCCCTGTTCCAAGAAAGATCCATCTATAGAAGCTCCTTTTCGTTTCGCAGTGATGTCGAAAACTCCACAAGAGACTTTTTCCCTATGAAATTGTTACCTGATATTTTTTAAAGGGAATTTCAGAACAGATGGCGTGAGTTTCGTATCATTTTTTCCTTCTTCATCTTTTTTTTTAAAGAGTTCAACTGTTGTCATGATCAAGGTGTGGTTACGGGTTATCAATGGTGGTGGTGTCTATGGTTTTATTAATATATTTTAGTGAGGAAAGGGGCGGAGTGTACCAAATGTTTTATTTCTCACTAACTTTTAGATAATCCCAAAGTCAGTGGCGGATCCAGGATTTGAAAATAGAGAGGGTGCCAGGCCCGATAAGGGGATGAGCAGTCGAAATTTTTCCGATTTTAACAATCAATGAATAGTTTTCAAATGACAGTACAGAGGGGCGCGCATCCCCTGCGTCCCCGGCTGGATACGCCACTGAAAGTTATCTCAAATTACATTCTCTGCGAAAGTATAACGCTATGTTCTCCAATGCAGAATGGTAGATGCATTTTAATCTATACGGATATATTCCATATAATTTTCTCTCATACACCCTCCTGTGAATAATATGAGAATATTGAGGGCAGATGGTAATATTTTTCTTCGTGCCATGGTCAGACCAAGGCGTTTCGCTAGACTGTCTGACCCAGAGGTGCTGGCGGGGTGGAGGCTAGCTAACATCTGCTCCTGCTCAGGAAATGACCCTAGCACATGTACCTCACCAAAAACAGAACTTCCCCTTTGAGCATTTGTGATTAATTAAAACTTAGGAAGTGTTTAATGTCACTTGTTAATGAGTGATTATTACACGTGTACTTATGATTGACAGTTAGTCATAATACAAATTCTCCTGAAGACGGTGAGAACATGCTCACCGAAACGTCGAGATTGGGTAGGTCCTTTTCAGGACCACACATACCCTCAAGAAAGATTACTTGGTGTACCGTGAAACCTTCAACTTCTAAACAAATTGACTATGTAAAAAGAATGAATCTTTCCACGACCCACACCCCATTCCATCATATCACGTGCCTCTATTATGCTAAATGTTGGAGAAAGGAATTAAATAAATATTACTACCGTTCCTTTCTTCGTTTTGCATTTATTCTTCTTCTTCTTGGATTTCTTTCTTCACTTTTTCTTTTATTTCTTCTTTTAACTATACTTCTTCTCTCTTCTTAGTTTTCTTTGTATCACTGTTTGCTGCTTCTTCTTAACTTGTTGGTATATGATTTTTGTCATTACTATCAAGTTTAGAAGCTAACGAGACTGCTGGATTTGTATCAGAACCGAGAGCCTATTTGAAGCTTTTGATCTACTCTGGGATGTGATCTGTCTTCAGGAACTTTTAATAATGATCTTTTTCCTCTTTTTTTTTTCTTCTTTTCTTGCAGGTTCTTTCACAAGAAGCTGAATCAGATAATGGTAAGTAAAACAAATATCAGATGATAAGAATTTGCGTCAACAAATTATATGATAATGTTTATTTTAAGCTGTAAAAAGTTATTCATTTTTTCTCCCTTTATTTGGGGGGGGGGGCGGGAGTAATCTATGCTTTATTGTTGTTTTGCATTCTCCAAAACACAGAAAAAATATCAGTATCAGTGATTTTGTACATCTCAGAGAAACAGATGTGCCGATGAAAATATAGACCGATACTAAAAATTAGGTCAGAGAATGAGATATAAACTTGATCTCTGAACCTACGGTATGGCCTCCATGGAGGAGGATGATAATGCACGCGATGAGAATGGTCATGGTGGTGATGATTGCCATTATTGTCATCATGATAATTGTGATGATGGAAATGGTGGTGGTGGTGGTGTTGGTGGTGGTGAGGATGACGATATAATGACGACGGTGCTGATATTGGTGTTGATGACGAGGATGATGATGATGGGGATAATGGTGATTATGATGAGGAATTGAGGATGGTAATGTCATGGCCATGATGACGGTGATGATGATAGAGATGGTGGTGCATGGTTGTGATGGTGGGATTAACAATGTGTGGATGATGTGTATAATCATTGTGAAGATGTTGATAGTGGTGGTGAGGATGACGATATGTTGTTGATGATGATGATGATGATGATGATGATGATGATGATAATGATGGGGATGCTGTTTACGATGATTAGAATGATGATGATGGAGATGATGATGATGATGTTGATGATGATGATAATGATGATGATGATGATGACGATGATGATTATTATTATGATGATGATGATGATAATGATGGTGATGATGATGGTGAAGATGATGATGATGATGATGATGATGATGATGATGATGGTGATGATGATGGTGATGAAAGTCGTGGTGAATAATGGGAATTGTGGCAATGATAATGATGCTCAGGATGATGTTGTTGATGATGTCCCGGGATGATGTTTATGATGATGAAAGTTATGAATATGATGGTAGTGGTGATCTTGTTTCCATGGTGGTGAAAATGTTCATAGTGATGGAAGAAAATAATGGTTTTAAGACCTGCAAATTATATTCAGGTAATAATTGTGTCATCATTTTTATTGTGCCAAAAGATTATCAAAACTAGGGGAAGCCAACACAATCAGTTACGAACACATCAAGGAGAATGAATTTGGGAAAACAGATTGATTTATTAGGACAGATACAGATTTACACTTCAGAATGGAGTGTTATAGCATCAATTCGAAAGGGGTTCAAGGGGAGGGTGGATATTATGATTTATTAAAAGGGCGGGACATTTTGCAAATTCCACGATAATGATAATGGTTTTCCGTAGCGTAAAACGCATATGGGCTTATTTTTTCATTATTTGTTTATTCTGTTCTATAGGCCTATAGTTTTCTCTTTGGTAATTTTTTTTTTCAAATAAGAATCACCTGTAGAAAAATATTTATCAACTACTACTCTTGTTCATCATGTAGTAACCGCAGCAATGACTCCATTTTTTTCTCTTCCAAATCATCTCGTTTATTGGTACTTTACAACATGATATTCAGACAGTCTCGAAATGTGATAGAAAACAGCGGGATGTCGTTCGCAGACAACAGCGACGTTTGATAGAAAACCACTAAGAAGCTAAGATGATGCTAAATTGAATTATATGACCCCCGCCCTTTCTCATCTTATCTTCAATTGGTTAAAAGTACATTACACGACCACAATCTCAAAATAAAGTTTCCATGACCCACTCGGGATGAATATGGACACAGCTTCGGAAAATTATAATTTGATTGGTGATGGATTTTAGTAAAATTTTTATAGGGTATTGCCCTTATATCAGCATTTTTGCTGGAAGGGGCAAATTTGAAAGCTTACACATTCACACGCATTAAAGTCTGTGGAGGAAACAGGACGAAAATAAGAATTAAATGCTGAAAGGAAAATACACAAAATCCCTGGTGGCTGGAAGAAGATGGCATTACGGTATGTTTTTCACATAATGATTGTAGTCAACTTCATAATGTGAAAACGCTCGAATTCAGGCCCGTAACTAGTGGGGGGGGGGG
>CALNVZ010003433.1:19065815-19119360 GCA_940671915.1 Paracentrotus lividus | reverse complement strand
TGTCAAGAATCAAAGTTAAATGAAAGACTTTACTCCGGAACGTAAGAAAAAAGTACGATCCGAGATTTTTTCTCACTCTGTTGGGTCATAAATCAATGTACAGTCTTCAAGTCGCGGGCTCGGCGGGAGAGTTTGTAAAAAAATTGATACCAGCAATAATTACATTACTATATTTTTATGCACACGGCCCATAAGTCATATCTCTTTATAAAAGTCATCAGGCCTTCTGGCTTCGCTGGATAGAAAGGAGCAAGAGGTTTGATTGATGCCGTTAAAAACATCGTTCTGTACAACTTCAATGTATTGAAATGGCCCAATAAAATTTGGAACTCCAAACTAAATCACTATAACATTTTCCTAACAAAGGAGATTTGCATTGAAATAAGTTAGACGCGAAATAGATAGAAAGAATGTGGATTTGTATCTTTTTGGCATTTCTTTGGTTACTGAGAGGCATCATTTTATTGCAACAAATTTTTGTTCTAAAATCAACGTAGTTTAAATGACCGGCACCTGAAAAAGGATTAATGTTACTTCCATAATCTGTAATTGGGCTCTGGCTAGTTTACGCTCGACGCAGTCGTAGGGTTTTGGCAAGGGCAAGGTTGTGATTCTGAGCCGTAAAAGATTATCAAAATGAATAACAATGCGTAGTTTAAAATTGTTAAGGAAACCATGACCGTGAGAAGTACGATTGGTAATTTGTCCAGCATGAAGTGATAATACTGGAATAAAACGGGCTTACAGAATGTCGAAGTTCAGGCAATCCTCATTACTAGACGACATACATATTAAACAAACATCGGCATGCACATGATACTTTTTTAATTAAATCTTCTTGCTTATTTCGTTGAACAATGCATCAATCAATTGGGGTTTGGCATTAAATTGAAATGTATCAAAAGTCAATAATTCTTCACAAAAAAATATTTTAAAGTCTGAGCCCCCTCATTCTTTTCTGTATGGGTTCTAGGACAACTAACCCGCCTCTAAAACTCCATGCCTAAACTCGACACGTATACAATCTGGGTTGATTGTCCAGGAGAGTTGTCATGACTACGCGTTCTGTATGTTCGTCTTTCAGCCAGAGAATGAGAGATTAGACGAGAGAGAGAGAGAGACCGGGGGGGGGCGGGTGTTCATGAAAGGACTTTCGGACGTTTTTATCCGACAAACTGTTATTAAGCTACGTTGAAATGCTTGCCATCTGATCTGGCTTGAGAGGCCAAATTTTGTCATATAAAATTGTTCGACAAGTCCTTTCATGAAATGCCCCTGTTTGTCCTCTATTCAGCATTGGTCAGAGTGCTTCCAGCTACCTTTTCGGAGGTCCACATCCGCGCGATTGCCGACATTTCATAGGAAACTTCAAGAGCGGTGCACCATGGTTGACGGCAACCCATTCGATGGTCCTAGCCAATGGTTCCTCTGCCCATGCGTTCTTTCCCACCACCGATCGGAGATACGCATGTCGCCGGCGATGCCCCACTTCCGACGGAAGCCGAAACCCCGTATACCGACCCAATACCCACCCTCGCGGATTAACGTCTCCATATAACGTTCCAGTTCACTCATATATCGTATTTGCCACAATATGTGGGTATCGTTTACTTCTCGGAAACGTAATTCTGAGGTCAGGATCTTTGGACTACTTTGGGCACGGTTTGACGTATTCCCGAAACACTCATGAAACGGTCGCGTTGACTCAGACGACGTCTCAGAGACGTATCCGTCGATAATCGTTTCAAAACAGTTCTCAAACAACTGTTTTTCAGAACCGCTCTCAAAGTTACTTTCTACGAGTAAGTGATGATACACCAATAGTTGTAGCAAGTCATTCTGACATTAAAAGAAGTAGACTGAAAAATAAAAGATATGGGGAAAAGTGCTAAGACTGCTTATCCAATTAAAAAAGAGCTAATCGAGTTAAAAATTGAATCAAAAAAGAGCATGAGCTTTCGATCCTATAGCAAAAATCTTCGTCAGAGACCAAATTGACCAAGGATATATGCAGTAAGGCTAACATACAATAAAGAACAAGAAAAGCTATTAAACGGCGTAATATATGGATGCGGCCTCGGAGAAAACGACTATGATGAAACGCGAAAGGCTTGCTTGTAAGTTTCGGGCGCCAGCCAATCAAGATGGCAGAGAAGTGGCGGGGGGGGGGTCTTTACCTTTAAAGCCCTGGCGATGACTTCTCGAACCTTGCTCCTAGACAGGTCTGGTGTGAAGTTATCCAGTCTCCATGTCAGATCAGTCTTGAACCATTTGACTTCGGATAGTGCATAGCGCCGGGCTCGGTTAATAGCTTGAGTACCGGTATTATCCGGTAAACCGCATCGGGGCATCTGCATCAATCGAAGTACTTCCGGTGTGACAAGGCCTATGTCACGAAGATACATATCATAATAAGTTTGCTTGCTCACACGAACATCATATCAATTGCTTTTGAATTATATTGTTACAGATTGTTAATCAATCATGATATCAACGATGAAAGCAATTATGCCAGAATATTATTATCGTGTATATGCGATGGTTCGGTTTTGTGTCAAACTTTGAATAATATATATTGTACTCCCGAAAACTTAACAATTAGAGACTGCCTATCTTAATCATCAAGTGCATAAATCATGGATATTTAAATTCTTTAAAACCTAGTTAATCTATAATATTTAGATATGATGCATATAATTATTAAAAATTAACTCATGGTAATTATCAGTACTGTTTCAATATACCTTCCTGAAATTGAATAATTACACTCGAACAAATTGAGTAGTGGTAAACTAATTTCTCTTTTATATTCTATACAATGCAAATGGTTTACAACTTTAGAAATACTTCCCTTTACCAGATTACATACAGTATTCTGTATAATTATGAAGAGCTCGCATGCAAAATGTTCTATAAACTTCCACTTTCGATCAAAATTGAGATATTGATATTAAAGTTCAGGTTGGAATCTGTCTTTTAATAAAAATATTAACCTAAATTTTTTGATCAATTGTTTAAAAAAATGCACCTTTAAATATCACTTTTCTAGATAAACGTGTACAAATTTTGGTAAGCAAACGCTTATATAATTGTATTATGGATGGATTTAGAATGTTTTGCAAGCAAATGAGCATAAGATGTTTATTGTACGTAGTGGTTAATGCAAGTCTTTTACTAAACAAAATGAAGATGATCATAATGATTATATATTACTCTTTAGTTTGACATCATCAAGTGTTTTGTTGCTATAAATATATCGGACATAACCATTAGTACCTGTTCCTGTGTGTATTGTTTCGATGGTCGTATAAGCCTAGAAACAAAGAAATATTTGTAACGATATCCAAAACACACACCTTATTCAAGATTCACAGATTCAAATTACTTTATTGATTTTCTTTCATGTTTTCAAAGTTAACAGAATAAATAATCAAATTAACAACATCAGTATGTAACATAGAATATTTTGTTCAAAAGTAACAGAGAAAACAATTATAAAGAAAATTCAGGAACCAGCAAGAAGCAAAGCTTGTAAGGCGCTGGTCCCTTTAATATAAAATAGAATACAAAAGTAGCAATTTTTTTATTTTTTTTTTAACTGAAAAAATATTCATGAAATAATTCATAATTTAAATAAATCTTAATTGAATAATTCTTGCCCCAAGCCCAACACGGATAAAAACTGACTAACAGGGCAAGCCACTATCAACCAGTTACTATCATGCCGGGATGAGCAAGAAAAATAATTTACAATATTATACAAAAAGAAGGAAAAAACACAAACTTAGAGAGACAAAAATACCCGGGAGGGGACTAGGGTAGGGAAGGGGGGGGGTGTCGAAGATTTAGATAATGATTTTTTTTATATAGTGTGCATGAAAAGTAAAGTTTTGCTCTTTGGTGTTATTGATCCTTGGTGATATCCGTCTGTCATTAGAGAAACAGAGTGATATTAGTGGTTATATGATGATAACAATAATATTTAAGTTTGTGTTTTAATAAAAATATGCTTCTTATCTCACGCATTTCTCTGGGTAGAGAATTCAAATTTAGGCGGCAGTAAATATAAAAGTGTTTTGTGTGAGCACTGTACGCGTTCTTGGTAAGTGGTAATGGTTAATTTGCCTGGTAGGATACTGATGTATTTCATTATTTAGAGTAAACATGTTGCAAGCCGCTGGGGCAATTCCTGATTTGTTTCTGGAACATGAGTACTGCAAAGTTAAGTTTATATAAGTCATGACTTTTAAAACATTTATTAGAAAAAAACAGTGTATCAGTATGGTGACGGACGATGGACGTTACTTGATAACTCGCATAGCTTTTTTCTGTAGTAATAAAATTCTTTTCTAATAAGTATGAAGCACTGTTTCCCCACGATAAAATCCCGAATTAAGGTAAGGTAATACTAAGGTAGAGTAAAGTGATAAAGAACCTTGAGGGAAAAGTGTATTTTAGCTTATTCATCATACCTATATTTCTTGAGATTATCTTACAAATATGTTCAATGTGATATTTCCATGTTAGTTATGACTTCTTGAACTTCTTAAAACGTTCAGAGATACTTGGTTTGACCTGTCGGGAAAGTATCTCTAATATATTTGTCATGAATAAAATGTAAAACATTTCAAACCCAAATTGCTCTGTTCTATTCCATATGGAGATATCTCACTTTCGCGAAAACGTCTCTGCGACTCGGACACTCATCAGAGACGTATCCGATACTTTTTTCCCCCTTCGCGGAGACGTCTCCGATACTTTTTTTTCCTGTCGTGGAAACGTCGCCGATACTTTTATTCTGTCGCGAGACGTCTCCGCGACAAGTTTCAAAAACCGTCTCAAACCCGTTTCAAAGTAGTCCCAAATCCGTCTCCAATCCGTCTCATGGCAAGTGAGAGAATGGTACGTAAAGCTGTCTTTCAGCAAGGAGCTTGCTGGGGGTAATAATAACATATCATGTTATGCAGAGCCGCTGGGAGAGCAGTTGTTAAGAACTGAAGTGGCTACCCTGGGTTAATAAAACGATATTATTACTATTGTTAATATATGATACCACTACTAGCCATTAAACATTTTTTTTTTTTTTTTTTGAGATCACTAACCAACCCGTCACAGGGCCGGGCAGATCCAGGCGGGGGCGCAGGGGACGTGCGCGCCTCTATCACTCATTGACTGTGTATGTTAAGATCGGAAAATATAGGCGGCCCGCTATCGGGCCTGGCGCCCCTACTACTGTCTTCAAATCCTGGATCCGCCACTGCCCAATGGACCCAAATTGGGGTTATTTTGACCCTTTGATTATTAGGCTACATTGTTACAATGACTGACCTGTTTCATTGAGTCCATTCATTCTCTGGAACAAGCGGATAGCATCATTGACCGAATCCTGACTCCTCAGATGACCCGTCGACAGATCGGTATGAGGGAAGTAGTTGTATTTTGAGAGGTAGCTCTGCGTAAAAAAGTAGAGGAATTATTAAAATAAAAACTGACCTCAATGATCCCATGATTGCAAACATCCGGACAAACCGCAAATTAAATATGATATTACTTATTTCTTTTTGTTTTTGTTTTTGTTTTCTCTTCAGATTATGATGCTTTTAGAGTCTTTCAATTGTAATTTAGAACGTGTTTTTAGTTTTGTAATTATGTAAATGTTGAAAGCATGAAAACTGAAATGTGAGAATGAATTGAAGTTACCTGATAGGTCGCCGAGGTTCAATTTTGATATAATCATTAATGGAGGTAAGGCATACTATTATGAATTATATATAGTCGTTATTGCTAATTTGGTTTGGCTGGAGTATGTATAGAAGCTTACATTTTCGCACGGTGCATCAAAATGGCTAAAACGGCTGACATTACTGCCTTTCACTATACCAAAGAGTCACGAAATCTCAAAACGAAAGTTATCAGTTACACATTAAATAATAATTTACAGTATTCGTGACCAGTATTTACTTCCCCACTTCCCATTGTTCCAGTCGATTGCTATAATAATTATATTTAATTCATATTGGACGCTTACTTTACTAACAATAAGTGATTAAGGATGTCACATATTCTTTCAATCATACACTTCGTACAACTCTATTCCGAACGATGAATAGGGAATCGAGTGTATGTCAGCACCGTTATTAAAATACAGGGAAAGTCTTAATACATATGATAAAGATAGTAGTTCACCTTTTCTACACATAATTATGTACTCTCTCTTAAAAAAAATATTAAAGAAAATAAGTGAAAATGTTCAGTCCTGAAAGAGTGAATATCAGAAAAGAGTAAATTCGGGGTAAAATTTGAGTGAATGTAGAGTAAAAATACACAATTTCATTCCAAAATTAGTGAAAATGGAGTGAAATGTGTATTTTCACTCAAAATTCATTCAAAATTCACTCAGTCAAGAGAGAACTTTTTCACTCGTTTTTTAATATTTTTTTAAAGAGAGTAAAATAGTATAAATACGAAACAGCACACTCACCAGAGCATCGTTTGTTCCAAATGTCTGTTGAGCCACTTGGGCACTAATCATACTTGCAATGACCACAACGATCAATGTTATTTGAATCTCCATTTTCACTTTCCTTCCAAAATACCGCTTTAACATATCACAGTAAACTCGATCTACCAAGAAAACATGCCAAAAACACAGGCGAGGAAATTAATATATAATTGACAACGATGTCTGGATAACACTAATTTCCGATAAAGGTAGGATATATAAACTTCCAAAAATGTATCATCTGCCAATAAATAGATGAATTCAGATCGCGTCTCACGAAGTAAATAATAAAGTGAACTAAAACAGTACTGATTGGTCGCATAAAATATTCGCGCTCTTTTATAATCGATTATGAATCTACTTTTGATTCGCAGACGACTATAACCACGCATGTACGACGAATTTCGCACGAAGACAGGAACTATCCATACAGTGTGTCACAGAAAAATAAATGGATAAAGTAATTACAAATGCTTATTTAACCTTATCTTTTGTTTCGTATTACAAAGGTATTACGAGTAACTTATATAATAATGTCCATTCCATTAAACCCCAATTATATGCTTCCACCACGCGATAAGGCCCTTGAGCTCTTCGGCTTTTTTAAATTTGTGTCAAAGTCGCCTTGTGCAAAGTTTGGGCCTGAGCAAGCCATATCTTTCTGATTATTATTTCAATGTTTGAGTTAATAAGCCTTCCTGTACCCAAACCTAGTACAAGATAATTTTTACACAGTTTCACAGAGCTGAAGTGCTCATATTACTATTAGGCGCTCATCGTTTTTCTTTCTTTTTTTCTTTTCCTTTTAATTTTTTATATTTTAAGTGCTCAATATCAGTGACAGTTTGAAGAAAAATTCATCAAGGAAAAACGAAGATTTCAGTTTTGATACACTGACGTATCTTGCCAGCTGCTCTCCCATTATGTAAGATAATGAATTCCATGAAGTTGTCTCTTTTCACTTTTCTTCATGAAGGAATAGATCTATTTCATAGAGGCATGTATACAAACTTAAGTTATGTAAGATCTCGACAGCATAGGTGAAATAATTATTCATCCTTAAAATGGGCAATATTATCCAACATAAGAGAGTAGCAAGATAGCAGCTTACAAGTCACGTCACTAATCAAAACTTTAACCACGTTAATCATGCTTTCATTATTCTTTGGTGAATTTTCTTCAAACCTTGTATATCTGTTTCTATTTCTGCTTTTTACCCCGTATGAGTTGAAGGGTGAACTTCCCCTTAGAACTTTGTTACGAGGCTATCGAACTTGGGTATACATTATTCTGGGACACACTGTACCACATCCCGCTATGACTCCCAGACACTCCAGTTACACTTCCCAATCGACTCCAAATCGACGCTAACTTGCCATTCACGGTAATGTGATATTTTCTTCATTTTCTGGTGTCGGTTTGGGGTCCGTGCTGCTGAATTGACCGTGGCATGGTATCACGTGATAAGAGCTAGGAAGGTGTGCGGTTACATTCACTTATTGTGAAAGTAAGAAGATTTGCACTGTGGGTGGATGACCCCGTTATTACTCATTGTTGGTATTTCCCCAATTTCAAACAATTATTGTTGTCCATGTATGGAAGTTAGTTGATTAAGTATATTCAACTATGTAGAGAACAAGAAAATGAACACAATGATGATGATGGTGATGATTACTGACTCAATCTAATATACCGGACATTGCTCAGTGTGTTCAATATTGCTTTTCAATATGTTGTGGTTATTATTAGTCTAATTAGTCAGTAAAATGAAATGTGATCGTACCATTGTCCAAGTGCGTCGAGATTTAAATCGCACTAGCTCATATAATAGTTCTTCAGGAAATCTGCAGTAACATACATATTGCCTTCGTTAACTAGAGCTCAAATAATTTAACAATTTCTTTTGTTTTATGATTGATTAATTTCTACTTTCCTTTGTCTCGAGGAAGACATCACCAACTTATCAAATATTTTAATAGACGATCGTTGTGCTATATTTATGATATTGGAAACAATATGCCTGGGTACCTGCACTAAATACAAGAACCCATCATCTTCTTCTACTCACCCGGGTGCCTGTAGGCTAGTTGGCCTGCCAGTAATCATTTTCGTCATTCAGTTGTTGTTATTATCGTGACTTTGTTAGCAATTAACAATTACTGTTTGAATAGTTTTCTGCTTATAAAAAAAAAAAAAATTTAACTGCTCACACTAAATGAGGATCTGCCTCAGATAGGCCTATGGCCTTTGCTTATCTTCCCACACCCTTAATTATATCTATTGTTTAGATGTCCTTTGTACAGAGTGAGTCAATAAAAATGTCCCATCATTTTATTTTTGAAGCTATCTTCTTAAAAGTATGAGTATTTAATCATGAATTTTATGATATGTCTTGGTGGAGTCATCCTCCTAGCATTATGTTGGTACAAATTTCATTTGGATCTTTGCACGCATGACTGAATAACAGACAATCTTCAGAAGACGGTAAGATCTCACTTGCGCCAAGTGGCTGGGTGAAAAAAACAAATTGGATATTTATTATTAGTCACGCACAAAAAGACACATACCACACACACCCTCATTTACACATACACAAAGTATATACACACCACACCCTCACCACCACACCCACAATACACCCTCACACACACACACACACAACACACACATACACATGTACAATATACCTATCTCATCCAACCCAGCACCACACACACACACACACACACACCCCAAAAATCACACCCACACACATGCACATACACACACACACACGCAATACACACACCACACACAACACACACACACACCACCCTCACTCACATGCACAAACAGTTGTTAGGTAATTACAACGTCCCAAACATTCAGTGATGGTCTTGGTAAACGGAACGAACGTCAAATATGACATTTAATTATGAATTGTTTAATGTGTGTGTGGAGGCGTGTGTGATGATGTGCGTGTGTGGGGATGAGGATGGGTGTGTGTGGGTGTGTCTGTGTGGTGAGACGGTGTGTGGTTAAGTGTTTACACATATTCTGTCAACATTTGCTTTTAATCTTTAACCAGCCACTTGGCGCAACTAAGATCTTACCGTCTTCTGAAGATTGTCTGTTATTCAGTCATGCGTGAAAAGATCAAAATGAAAAAGGAACCAACATATGCTATGAGGATGACTGTACAAAGATATTATCATGAAACCCATGATTGAATGTTCATACTTTTCACAAGACACGTTCAAATGATGGGACATTTTTATTGACTCACTCTTTATAATGTATCAGCTTTTCAAATGTAGTTCATATTGCTTTCCGTTTTTTATTCTGTCATTTTACAATGTATGTAAATTTATATGATACTGTTGTACTTGTGTCGTGTATAAATGAATTTAAACTTATGTATACATAATTATTTGGCGGGTGAATGGAGACAATATACGCTGCGGATCCTTTTAAGATTTTCGAAACTCCGAATGCCAAATACACGGCTGTAAACACCATATTTCACCAGAATTCTGAAAGACTTTCAGAATAATTCGAAGAAAGCACTTTCATTTAGTTTTTAATTCGTATATAATGAGAAAGAGAAACTAGATCAGCCCATGTGAATTATTGTACTTACTTACTTGCCAAAAGGAACAGGAAGTAGGCCTAGCATTAACAAAATAAATTTGTCTATTTTTGTTCGCTAACATGTGTATCATTAAGGCATAAAAAGCCGAAAGTTCGCAATAATAATAAAGTATGTACAGCTACAACTGTCCCTAGGCTAATTTCCTCACGCATTATTTTGAAGCACCGTTGCCATGTCATCGTTTCGTATTATTATTGCACGTTTGCGTACTTTTACTTTTCCCATCATAATGGCTGGTAGCCAAGTGTAAAATTTTGTTATGATCATGATTTTAATCAAGTAAATGAATCATAATTATTCTAATTATTCAGATTTGTGTTTTAATCAGTCATTAAGCGTCATTTTGTGTTTGGAACACTCCCGAAGACATATTTGGGACCACAATGCAAATTAAGGAGGCGGGGCGACAGTACTGCATTTAGTATACCCCTTCTTCTTTTTACGTGTCATAGAGTCTTACGTTGGCGGCAATGCGTCTGAAACCAATTCTATCCGATGTAGTCCCATTGTGATATAGAAGCCACATATTTTTCATGTCTTTTAAATAGTCAAACGTACTTAAAACAATAAACGGTTACTTATTGGGATATCATTAAATTAATTTCATATAATTAGCCTTTAGTGACAACGTTTCTTAAACAGACATATTTGTGTTCTCTGTCATCTTTTGCCAACTGTCAGGATCAGCTCGTCAAATATCAATCTGTATTAATATTGTGCGACCGCATACTTGGCAACTATTATTACAACACCGAATAGCCTTGTGGTAATGAAGGAATTATTTCAAAGCTTCGTTAAACTTGCCATCTGTCAAAGTGAAATTAATAAAATTAAATTATATATCTGAGATTTTACTTTGTGCAAATTTTGTGCATGAAAATGTATACATGCACATATATATGTGAAAAATGATAAAGAAACGAATCCAATTCAATTCAAGTAAGGTATTTTCGAATTTGTATGAACCAGAATAAAAAACACAATTAAAGATTGCAAGCTCTGATATTTGTACTTCGCTAATAATAGTAACAAAATATGAATTGATACATAGTGACGTGGAAGTGAGAGAATAATACTTTGATATTTCAAATTTCTCGTACGTATTTTTGTCAACAAATAAAAGTAGATGGACTTAATCTAACAAAAGTTATGATTACCATACTCTTCTGAAAGCTTTTTAAATAAAATTGTTTTGCCACTAAAACAAGTTAATTATAACGTACATTTTTATTCAAGAAAAACAATGCCGTTGTCCAAACAATTCAATATCAGTTTATAACGTCTGATTAACGTGAACTTCGTGCATATGGCAAATTAAAATTGTAATTCAGTTTCCCTCAACATAATTTTGTTTGGAGCCTTCTCTTTGTTTTATTATTTATATTAGCATGAAATGGTGGTCAACAGAAAAAAAAACGATAAGAATCATTTAGTTAGTATTCACAAGTCATGTAAACAAACGTTTTATTCATTCGTATTCGTCATCGTCTCAACAAGTAAACATAATTGTTATTCATAATAAAAAATAAAAATAAAGTAACACATACAACTTCATATAGACGCAGGTATGCAGCTTTAATAGTAAAATGGTAATGAAAATAAAAAGGCCTACACCACATCCTCCGAAAGAGGGAATTAAAAAGAGAAATACTCGATTTTAAAATTAACGTTTTAGATACAAGGTATTTATGCATATAGAGAGCATACATTGCAAAGTACATTCTTTTAACTAAAAACAATAATACATATAAATGAAATTATTTATTTTAAACAATTTAAAAAGTTCACACACAAAAATAATCTCCTAAATCGACAGCAAGAAATGTTAAACTTCAGCAGGAAAACTATCGCAATGGCAATATTCATCATCTGAATGTCTATATTATAGTATTACAAATATTATTATTAGGCCTAAATCAATACTCATTTCTGCATACCGACAGAAAAACGATAATCGATGGGAACTATAAACACAATAAAATAATTGATGCACTGTTCGATGTACTGTTAAATTCTGCATATCTCCCTTCAGTTGATGTTTTTCAACTTTTTTTTTCGCAATGGGAAACATAAACCATATTGAGTGCTACTTTTCAATGTTCTGTTAAGTACAAAATAAGCCATAGCATTAAAGTTATCCAAAACGATATGAATGCTCAAAGAATATATTCCATCTGTACTTTTGATAGTGCAATATCAAAAGTAAAATATAGAATTGCATTTATGAAAAGCCTCTAAGCGTCAAATCTCCAAGCATATTCTTTTGGTAGACATTTTTAAGATTTTTCTTCCCATTTAGTACATATATATAAACCATAAAGACTAATTATTACAACATTATTTTGATGTACTGTTATTAGCATTTCATGAATTAAAAACATATTCCTTAACGATATACCATCTCTCTTCGGTAGATTTTTTAAACAATATTTTCGATTGGGAATATTAATTATTACTCCTGTTCGATGTATGAATGCTCGAGGAATATGTTCCTTCAGTACTTTTGATAAGGAGTTCTATAATTAACCTAAATGAAACCTTATTTCGTTGTTCAATATGAAGAATGTATTTTTTAAGAAGTTTTTCCGAGCTTTCTTCTCATTAAGATTTTTAAAAAATACTAACGAATAATAATTTCAATGTTCAATGTACTTTTAAAGTAGCATTCCATAACATCCAATGCAGGAAGGCATCACAGCTTCAAAAATATATTCAATGATATTTGGGAGTTTTTACGGACTTCACTCTCATTTTGGGATATATAAAACATAACGAATAATTATTTTTTTCGATGTTCGATGAACTGTTTTAAGTAGCATCTAATAACATCCATTTCAATGCAAGGTAGTACCAAAGTCTAAAAAATTTATTCCTCACGATATACTTTACAACCTTTCTTTTCGGTGGAAAATATAGATTTCCTAAGTTATAAAAAAAAAAAAAAAAAAAAAAAAAAAAAAAAAAAAAAAAAAAAAAAACGTATTTACAATACTCATCCGTTGGCAGCCGGAAAGGGGTGAAGTTTTATATTTGGCATAATAAATCTAATTCCCTTGATCGACTCCTAATAAAAGTACTGAATATCGTTTCACACAATAATAGGTAGGTACAAGTTTGGTTTTGTTTCATGAACACACTCCTGTTAATCGATGTACTGTTTAATGCTGAATGATATTCGTAACAAGAACATTACCCCCTGGCAAACTATCCCCTAGAACTAGGGCTAGGGTTAGGTGTAGATTTAGGGGGTAGATTTTTATAGGGGTAGTTGTCCGGGGTAATTGTCCAAGAGGTAGTCATATCAATATCAAGTACTGCATCAAAGCTTCAAGAATATTTTCTTCTTGTAGAAGTATATTGATATGGAGAGCCAGAGGAATCCTGACCATGCTGCTAAGATGATATACTCGGCATGGTTAGCAACAAACGGTGTCCAGGAGAAAGGAAGATATGGACTCATTATCTCTGACCCGATGTACAGGAGAATGGAATTCATTCCTGCAAAATAGAAATATTGAATTTAAGAAAAATAATAAATAAAGTCAAATGAAATCGACCATTTCCACATCAAAAACGAAAGTAAAATTATCATATCGTTATAGGCCTACATACACTGCAGCTGGGTCACACACAAAAAGCCCCCCCGCGGCCCGCATTAGCCGCCAACAAAAAAAAAACAAAAACAAAAACAAAAACAAACAAAACAAAACAAAACAAAACAAAACAAATTTGACCATGTTCCACTAACAAATTCAATGAAAATAAAGCAAAATCATATGTGTAATAAATACACTAACAACAATATGTTTCAATCATTTAGGCCACAGGATGTACAAGTCAGTTCCTTTGGGGTATATTTAGGCATACAAAAAAAAAAAATTAAATAACAAGGCACGAAAAATATTATAGCAGGTAGTTTTATATACCGTAAAATAGAGGTGTCATTCAGATTTCCATTTCGCTAAAAAAAAACAACAAACAAACAAAAAAACAAACAAAAAAAGAAAGAACAACACCTACGTAGATGATATCTTAAAGCCTAGGGGTGTTTCATCAGGGGGACATTTCATCAAAGGACTTGTCGGACGTTTTATCGGACAAACTGTTATAAGCTACTGAAATGCTTGGATCTGATTGGCTGAGAGCAAATTTGTCGGATAAAACGTCCGACAAGTCCTTTCATGAAATGCCCCCCTGGTCGTTCGTAAAGTTACGAGTGACATTACGAACGATTGAAACAAGTTTGGAAGCAGTTACGCTGATTAGATACTCAAATATTTTGTGAAACTGATAGGCCTGCATGACGTTCGTAATGTCATGCGAAATAGACCAGTTTACTAACATATTAAACTTTCATGTATACTTTTTAAACAAAGGTTGTTCTTGACAACCGGAAAGCTTGTTAGAGGCTTGCCTGATATAGCAACAACTAATGCATGCAAACTGGATTCCATGTATTGTAGTTCATTCTTTTATCACAGGTTGTTTGAATACCTTGTTGCTATGTCGACAAGAAAAAGTATGTATAAAATTTGAATATGTAATAGTAAACTGGTCTATTTTAGGGTGCTATCTCACTTCGCGGAGACGTCTCCGCGACAGAATTAAAATCCGTCTCCGCGACGGATGAAAAGTATTAGAGACGTCTCCGAGACGTCTCCGCGACAATTTATGAAAAAAATTCTGAAGTAGTCCCAAATCCGTCTCTGAAAATCAGGAGACGTCTCCTGAATTTCGGAGACGGATTTGGGACTACCGGACTACTTTCAGACTTTTTCATAAATTGCCGCGGAGACGTCTCGAAGACGCTCTCTAATACTTTTTATCCGTCGCGGAGACGGATTTTAATTCTGTCGCGGAGACGTCCGCCGAAGTGCAGATAGCCGCCTTACGAAGGACTTGGTGGGGGAAACAAGCACCCGTGTGCCCATCCCGTTGTTGCTTACCCTGCGTACGAAGAGGCGTTGCTCCATTCCAGAAATTTTGTGAACGTCAATTAAGGACATGCAAAGAGATGCCTCAACAAGAAACGCCATTCCCACCGGTGAGCGCGCGATGAAGACACAACCTCGTAGGAAGATAAAGGACAGACGAAAAGTGACAGGTGTGGAAATAATCTTTCTTTTCTTTTTTTTTTTTTTTTTTTTTTTTTTTTGAGAACGGCGTTTTTCCTATTTCTTTTCCTTTTTTTTATTTTTTTTTTGGGGGGGGGCGGGGAAATTAGTGGTTAATATAACTTCAACCGATAACGAAGAAACCTCAAATTTAAAAAAAATGGCAGAGGTTATTAAGCATAGTAAGCGTTGTGATCTGACCTATCCAAAACGTACTTTATAATATGTCTTAACGCGCAAAAACGCAGAAACGTAAAAGATTTGGCGTTTACTGAAAGTTTGATCATCGGAACCAACCGAACATTAAATACTTTTCCTCTGTTAGTTTTGGAGTTCCATGCAAAAAGTTAAGGACAATATTCAGGGGCCGTGGAACTTTTTCAGTAAAAGTGGTACAAAAATCCGCGCGAAAATGACGCATAAACTATGTGATTTTTAGCCTGTTCAGCCCCCCCCCCCTCAAACTTTCAACTCAGCCGTCTCCACATGTTCAAAAAACGCTCTTAGCGGCCACCGGTAAGAAACGACGAGGCGTTTGAAACCTCAGTAAAGATATGCTGGGTTTAGTACGACGTAACTTCTAGGCTAGAAAATTTTGACGAATGCAAGCCCTTTACATGGTAAAAACTTAATTTTATTGCAAAAAGGTAGGGAAATTTTACAGAACTGGACAGTATACTCCATGTGGCAAATTCAATGATCACATCTTTCGAAAGAAGCCAACTTATCGTCAGCCAATTAATACATAGTGCAGACGATAGTTCTCTTTTGGCGTAAGGTGGACATTTTTCATGGGTACATAGGTCTTACCATAGATTCTTATTGAGAGGTATCCATCCATCAGCCATGGTACATTTAGAAAGAACGGCGGCACATGCTATCTGCAATGTAAGTTTAAACATAACAATGTATATTACAGGAATAGGCCTATACTAAAATTTCTATCACTACGGTTGCTACTTATACTACTACTCGAAACATGTTACCATAGTTTTTGGCATTTGTAAACACATTACAACAACGAAAAAAAAAAAAAAAAAAAAAAAAAAAACCGCCCCCCCCCCAAAAAAAAAACAACCCCTATTTATTTTGACGGGTTCCAGTCCAGGGCGAGTACGCCATTACATTTCGGTCATGCTAAATTCTTTGATCTTTCCCCAAGATGATGAATTTGCGGAGATAAATTTTGAGTTGGGTCCAACACCCTAAGCACTGCGGAGCAACGTCCCTATTGAACACAGGAGGTTATCACGGTAATATTTTATCATCACTTACCAATGACAATCCCCAGAATATCAGTCTAATCAGGCGCCCTCTAACGGTAGAAAAGAGGTGAAGGATCTTTCCAGCCTGTGAGAAAAAAATAAGCGGCAAAAAATGAAGATATAAACTGAACGAAACATGTAAAGACAGACCTACTCAACAATTATTAAACCAAAATGAGGGGAACATTCATTTCATATAGCAGAAGTAACATTAAAGGGTATGAATCACACAAAACCATTGAAACTATTTAGCTTTTAAATAATTTACTTTAATAACAATTTACCTTCCCAAAATAAATATTGATGGTACATGTATATATCTCCCAACGAGTAGTAGTGATGCTTGATTAATCACGAGTAGGGGTGTTAAACTGAACAGTAAAATACATTGTATAGACAACATGGTTAATATACTGAACATAAAGCAAACTGATAAATAATTTTTCTGATTTGTTTACCTGTAGACCAAATATACAAAGGGCAATGGAGGTGAAAGTACCCAGAATTCCTTCCGGGTCACTCCTAACAACGGTGTGATATACTTGATGACACGTGTTTTTCAGAATGATGTGAGCTTGGGTGAAGAACATACGATCAATGTAGCCCGAAGCTCCCCCTGTGCAGTTCGTCAGCTCACCGTTCGTACCTACGAGCGGCCCACCGGGTCCCTGATATCCCCTGTTTAAAATGAGATTATTTCATTTTTCTATTTTAATGGAAGATTCTGTTTGAATTCTCTTGAACAAAAATAAACAAAATTCAAGTATAATATGCTGTAATATCCTATCACTATTTTTGCCTTTTGCCTTTTTCCTTGTAAAGTAGGTTACAAAATCTCATTACGCCTAACCAAGCAATCATATTTTTATGACAATACAATTTATCATTTATATTTAAAACAACATTGTCATTATTCTTTTCATTTTCTTAACATAAAGGGTACTTAAGTTCACACTTTAGTTGTAATTTCTTGCTATCAAGTTAAATTCACCCGCCATCCATACAACCACACACAATATACTTATTTGCTTGGAGTTAAAACTGAATAATTTACCATATGATAAATTATTCTGTCCCAGATCTGTCTAATCAATTAAAAATATAATCGGCATTGATGACCCGGATATAAACTTACAGCGGACATCCGGGTACCGGTAGTAGAAAGGTCAGGCATAGATGAACAGTGAGGCAGATAGCGGCTAAGGGCAGCTCGATGTAATCTGTGACGTCACGAAACATCATGTAGAACGTTCCCTAAATAGGATAAAATTAAAGCAGATCACTCAATAACATTGTGATCTTTGTTGGAGTCTGAAACTAACATACTATAATATGAATGCAATCAATTATTGAATTAATGATTCGGTTTTGAGCCAACTGTTTCGCCTCAGTCACCGTAAAATTTTATAACCGTAAATTTGTGATGATTTATTCAAAATTTCACCCGGCTGTATTTCATGATGTAAAAGTATTTCATTAGAATATAATGGACTGTCAGATGTAGTCAGACCCCCCCCCCCTCCCCTAACTTAGGCAATCAAACATAACACATGATAATGCTCTTTCTGGATTCTGAGAGATACCCTATCACGGGCTTTTAAGAAGAAACTGCGTGTCAAAAATTACCCCCCCCCCCACCCCCTATTAAAGGATTTGGGGAAGGGAAGCTCCATCAAAATTACCCTCTTCTATCACAGGTTTTTTGACCTTATTCAGGACCATATTGTTCCAGAAATGATTTTGAAAATACCTCTTATTGAAATATAAAGTTCGGGGGAAATGCTAAATGATCCTTATTTCAATGATTTTCGGGATGTTCCCCCCCCCCCGAATAGAGCCCCTAAAATATTCCTCTTTTCCCAAGATATCGGGAAGGGCATACGTGTATGGTTGACTGCCTGAGTGGGGCGGGCGTAGGCGGGATCGGACCGCAACGACATGCTAATGAGCCTAACCCCACCTTAATTGTCGTATAGTTACCGTTAAGGTGTAATTATTCGTCGAACATACATTAATAAATTGTGTTAACAGACAGAAATAGACCTCTGTACTGTTATTCTCGAGACTTCTTTTTCTCCTAAAAGAGACAGTCCCTCTGTTCAGAAAGTCGTTTTGTCGAATAAGGAAATTTGAAGTAATCATTATGTTGGGATGAAACATGGGTTGATTTTGTCCTCACCGTTTTCTCCACCCTGCGTGCTTGTAATCGTCTAGAGAGGAGTAGGATGATGCAACAATGAAATACGGTGATACCAAAGCGTTGCAGCACACACCAGGGATGCGAAGAGTTGTAAGGTCATTATGAGCTATATACGAAAGAAAAATTGGGAGATTATTTGTGATGATGACGATATAGGTTGATGCTGATAATGATGAAGATGACGAGGGTGGTAGGTGGTGTAGTGGTGGTGGTGGTGTAGTGGTGGGGCGGTAGTGATGATGGTGATGATGATCGGTGGTGGCGTAGTGGTGCCGTAGTGGTGTGGTGTGGTGGTGGTCGGGTGGTGGGTGGTGATGATGAATGAAGGTGATGAGATGGTAATGATGATGATGTATGAATGGGGTGGTGGTGAGTGGTAGAGATGAAACAAAATGAATGATAGTGGAGATGATAGATTAGTGGTGATGATGATGATGATGATGATTGATGATGATGATGATGATGAATGGTGAGGTAATTTTAATGATGTTGGTGGTGATGAAGATCTGAATTTTGGACTAGATTGCTAATTAATGATGAAAATTTTGCTGAATAATACTATATGGCTTTTTGAATATATAATGTGTTCGTAAGGGATTCACTTTACCCTGCTTCTATTATTGCTTAGGCAATAATGATGAACGTCTCGTGCCCAGTGAACACTATTTGTTGATCTTTGTTGAATATGTTATTTTATTTTTTACACATTATTACACAATTTACGCATTAAGAAATTTTTATTTTAATGCTCTATATTTATCTATTATATAAATATTATGTCAAACCAGCAGGGTCCAATCTAATCATAGATAGTTACCCTCTCCCTATTTTTTTGTTTTTTGGGATCGAGTTAGGGGGTGTTTTACCTTGATTCCAATCGTAAACCAATGCGGGAAGGAGGGGGGGGGGGGGGAGGGGGGGCGCAAGGTACATCCCCCCCCGGCCCCGATCTGTGTTTTGATACATAGTTGAAAATACTTACGTTGAATACAAACGCCCATGATAAAGAGTGAAAGACTTCGGAATAATATTTTCTTGAAGATGGAAACATAGCTTTGTCCCTTCGATAGAAGAATGTTGAAGGAGAGATGTATAGATGTCCCCATGATAAACACAAACCTGAAAGTAAACACGCAGGACTGAGTGAAAGCGAAAGCATAGTCTTTGATACAATGTTTTATATTTCTTTCCCCTCTTTTTCAATGAAAATTTGTATAAAATACAATATAACTTTTGTTCACTTAAAAAACAACAACCAAACAAACAAAAACACATCGTTTGTGCAATAGTTTATAATCTTGGTTCAAAGTTGTATATTAGAATGAACATGCGCTAATAAAGGTCATTCAAACCATGGAGATACTTAGTATATATATATATGGAGATACTTAGTATCTCCATGTTTAAACACACATCAATCACATTGTACAGTCATTTGCCAATATCTTCAAAAATTTTCTCTAGATGAATATTGATATTTTTAATGACCATGCAGTAAAAACTAAAATCAACAGCATGAATTGGATCAATATGGAGAAAAGGCCAATAAAATAACACATCTTAGTCGCGTAAGACTTGAGGGGTTGATAGCTTGAAAATAATTTAACTCATATTCAAAAGGTATAATACTTCTTCCTCACCAAGGGAACATGAAATCTGCTACTGTTATTCCTGCAATTTAAGAAGAAGAAAAAAGTATTACTGCGAAGGCTGAATAAGAATAATGTCGCATCAACTCCATAAATAAGTTTGAAATATATGTATTTGTTTGGCCCTATACCCCAAATTTTTGTGTAAACTTTTACAAAACGATCAACGTACCATAGGTTATTAATAAAAAAAGTTTGAATATTAGGTATTGCTACTGCTCTTTCTCTCTAAGAAATGAGTATCTCTTTTTTACTTCTTCTAAGTAGCACGATATCAATAGTAATAATGGTATAATAATAGTAATCCCATATTCGCTACACACGTCAAAAATATATGGCGTCTCGCAATAGCACAATCATAGTCACCTCAATCCGTTTGGCTTAACCATAACCTCTAAAGCCGTGTAGATTTGTATAATATGTATATAGGGAAAGAGATATATTCACATGGGCTACTTACCATACCACCTAGCGTGATTTAAGTACCAGTAATGACCGTCACCACTTGTACCAAGCACGAGGTGGAAAATAGCAAGGCTGTCGATGTAAGATAAAACATTAAAAACATGATTGTAAATATTAATAGCACGCTCAAGTATAAATATATGAGTGTTTGAAGTATAAAAAATTTATTCTGGAGTGATTGAATAAAATCTTTCGTTGACAGGGGAAAAAGCGTATTAAAATCGAGGTTAAACAAAGTATATGTAAATAGGGTTAATTAAAAAAAAAAAAAAAAAAAGAACATTGTTCGAATTACTAATTCCCTGAGTTTTTATATTTGTCAACGAAAGACTATGATTGGACGAAACAATTGCCTGCCATTTAATTCAATTTTAATTCAATAAATGAATAACATGAATAATATTTACTTAATCATTGTTAGTATTATAAATCATATGAAACTTTAAGCCGATCACATTACGAATACAATAAGATCACACTACGATTTCTGGACTCCATCCAGTATCCACTAAAATGAACTCTTCAACAAGCTATTGCCTACGAAGGACTCTTACCCTCTAAATGTGTCCACGGACCGGAGACGTGTAGATGTCTTCTTAGCATTGTCTTCCACAGGGTAAGTCAGGGGCACTTGATCGTGGTTAGCACCGTTCTAGAATGATGCAGAATGATAATATAAAGGGAACACGAATAGAAGGAATAATGAAAGGAAATTGCATAATTAGATTGTAAATAAGTGTATCGCATTTTTGTATTCAGAGAAGATACATGCTTTTAGCCAGATGATAATCTTATTAAGGCAAAATGTTTGAATAAATCTGAATTGTATTGTAATTAATTTAGAATGTACTACCCGCTTTACAATAGATGATAATTCTAACAAGATAATCAACAAGGTTTTCAATAATAACGGATTACATAAGTACTTGTCGATCAAAGAAAGATTTACAGAATCATTACAAAATAAAAAAGATAGACAACCTCTCCCTATAAAAACAACAACATCCATTTCTTCTTCTTTTGTTCTAAATATTCAACAAAATAAATACTTACTGAGAGGGTATTCGCGTTGATGGGGAGACTATTGTCGTTAGATCTTTTTATACAATGGCTGTGGGATATAAAAATACAGAGATATAATTTATAAAAAGAAAAAAAAAAAAAAAAAAAAAAAAAAAAAAAAATCATTTTTTGCTAAAGCATGTACATTAAAGCCCATCTCAGTATCATGTTCAATTTTCAATTAAAAAGGTTTGATTTTATAGCAGACTGGTATGTAAACACACAAAAATAAGATCAAATCAATATTTTAGGTACACCTTGTAATGAGCAATTTCCTCTGTTGAGGAGAAATTTCAGCGAGCGTTTCGCGCTCGCATTGTAATATTTTCTATTTTCAGGGGAG
Organism: Paracentrotus lividus; assembly: GCA_940671915.1. Taxonomy (NCBI): domain Eukaryota; kingdom Metazoa; phylum Echinodermata; class Echinoidea; order Camarodonta; family Echinidae; genus Paracentrotus; species Paracentrotus lividus. The sequence goes on along the minus strand of CALNVZ010003433.1, from coordinate 19,097,129 downwards.
AAAAAAAATCATCAATTCCTTCATTTAAAGTCATTGTTTTTCCAAAGTTTTGGCGCTGCGCCCATTCCCCTAAAAAATCCCCATTACGCCACCGTTTGTTCTCTTTTAAACTACTAGCTACTTTTCATGACCATGACTATACTTCTATGAACACACATAATATCTTTGAAAATTAATTCTTATACTTTTTAATTATAATACATATTCTTAGATTGAATTTATGATTGATAGGTGGTGTTTCAGCAAGTCGTTCGCAAAATTAAGAATGATTTTACGAACGACTGGGATATATTCTTGGGTACTATACGAATCAAATTTTCAATTATTTAGCACAAGAACTGATCACCAGTCATTCGTAAAGTTGTTCGTATTATTTACGATCAACTTGGTGAAACACCACCATGTATGTTATCCTATATTGACATCCACTGTATACTTCATATAAAATCATGGAAATTTAAATCCATTTAAATCCGTTTAGTGTGAGTACTTACAACCAGATGGCCGCCAAGAAAAACATCAAGAATATTGTTCCGTAGAAGATAACAATACCTATACAGAATAAAAATGCAAAGTTTAATTTAATTGCGAAAGATTTACTATATAATTATAAAACATTATAAAGAGCTTGGTTCAAGGGGTTACATTCCGAGAACACTGAGTTACTGTTTTTCTTCCATAAGGCAATACTGTTCTAAACAGGTTTTTCTAAGCTCTTTTTCATATTGTGATGTGAATTTCAACTTTCCTTTGTTATTTTATAAACCCAATACATTTTTTTAAAAATGATTCAAAAAGTTGATAAAGTGAATTGGGAGAACAGAAAGTGCGCTCAGCAGATCGTCCTTTATGTTAAGTTAAACGCGCATCCAATAGTGTTCGAAATCGTATTATTATTAGTATTTATAATTATATCTCTTATTCAATGCATAAAGGATAATAAAGGCACATTATATCACAGTTGTTTGGAAACAAGATGAGTCGAAATCATTAAGTCCACTTAACGACTCCACTAAAATTTTTTGTGATACCCAATGGGATTCTAACTTGAAGAGGTATGAATGTTGAAGAAAAATAAAAAAAACATTCATTTTGTGAGAATAGTTCAAATTAAGGGATTTGCATATCAAATCAACAACAAATAAATTGAAGAGAAATTTTGCATATTACCTGTATGAGCAAATAACGGTTCCTTTGTTATTTTCAAGTCACACTGAGTCCCGTTTGTACCGTTCTGTAGTTTCAGTGGTACAGTCAAGTTATATTCCCCTTCAAGACCAAAATGATAATATAACCTGGGCAACGGATAAATTGATAGAAAAAAAATTTTCAGACAGAATTTGCGTATGGATATCATATAATGATGATTATTAAATGCTCCAAATTTTATTATGGTAATATCAGAAAGTTATATCAAATCTGGGATATAAATTTGGTGATATTGAATCATATGATATTGGTCTATTTTGAAACACTCCACCTATAGCAAAGTGACAGTTATACCAATTTTTTAACACCTGAAATCTTTGTGAAAATTATATTAAAAAGATATTATTGCCCTTAACCCTAATCTGCCCGGGCGGGGGGGAATTTAGCCCCCCCCCCCCTCGACATTTTTCGCTATAATTTTTTGACACGAAAAGCTAAAGCCGCGGCGCTTCATGAGTTTTTTTCTTTGAAGTCTTGCGCATCTTTTGAGACCAAACTCGCGACCCCCGGGTACCCGGTTCGCGAGCAACGCCTAGTTTTGTACCCGTGCGTCAGACCCAAAATTGCTAAAATACGTAATTTCATGTACAAAGTCAATACAAATTGTGTTTTCAGCTAAAAATTCACAAATGAGTGATTAATTTTGCTTTTATTAATAATAATCGTTTGACTTGCTGCTATTTATGACCAAAATAATGTCGCGGACCAATTTTGTCGAAAAAACAATAGAAATAAAAAGGTGGAAAAAACAAAGAAATACATAAGAAATTAAAAAAAAACAATAAAATACATAAGAAATTAATTTGGATACCAGATTTTTTTCATGTACAATTGATAGGAATGCTATAAAGAACATTCACACCAAAAATTAGCATTCTAGGAGCTATATTTAGTGAATTAGAGCAAAATGTATGATTTCATGCATAAATTAGCATAATTAGCATATGTAATTAAAACAAAACATTTTTCGGAAAAGTGAACTATGCAATTACTAAAGATTACGCAATAGGGGACGTGTGTGTGCCAATTTTCGACGCGATCGCATGGTCGACGGCCGAGATCTCAGGGGGGCTAAAAGACCCCCCCCCCCCTTGGCTATACGTTTTCAAAAAGAGCCCGGGCAGATTAGGGTTAAAATAGTATTTTGGAATGCTCATTTTATAGTTTTGCATGAACTTTGTCAAAGAGCTAGATACAAACATATTCTCATTAAAGTTTTGTCCCCATTCGTGACTGTAAAGCTGTTTAAAATCAAAAAATATATATATATATATATAAATAAATAAAGAAAAAGAAAAAGAAAATGGCCTGTGGTGTGATTGGTGACTAAAGTTCATAGGCCTATTAACTTTAGTCACCCTTCGGGAATACCGGCCAATATATCCAATTTGCTGGGACCCCGATAGGAAATTTCTATAATAATTCTAAGCACATTTAGAATGATTTTTGAATACCACTTTTTAATTGATATGTTTTTTATCATTTTATCTGCCATGTAAAAGTACACTCAAAATATGAAAGACTATATTTTGAGATTAACCAAAACTATACCCCAGCTTTATAAAAAGGAAAAAAAAAAGGACGTAATGGCTAAAAATTATCTGGAATAGTCAGAATATTCCTGTTAGTTTGTGTCATTACCAATTCGTCTCTCTTTATCATAATGATATCAAATTGCAATACCTCAGCAGGTTTTTGGTATACCTCATTAATAGTGATCCTATACATTCCAGAACTCATTGCATATAATAATTTCCTGATCTCTTAAGCGTCATTGGTTTCAACCCTTTTCCTTCCTTATCACGCCTTTATATATATCAGTTAACTTTCATTTTTAAAAGGGATTTTTTTATTTGATTTGAAAATCACATTTATTTCCTTCATAAACAAAAAGTAACATTGATTAACATCTTAAACGGATACAGTATACAAAAATACAATCATGTTTCATTACTGGACGATCGATAGGTATATAATTCCCCTGTACCCTCTAAACTATTACAGAATTTGACTTGAAAAATTACTTTGATACCTACTCTTTCATAAACATATCGAGAATTCACAACAAACTATCATTTCAGAAAATGTAGCAAAATAATATAGATTTGAAAGGTCGTTCACCCTGATTAATTTTTTTTTTTTATTATTTTTATTTTTTTTGGGGGGGAGATCCATCATCAAGAATAACGAAGTTGAATGGAATATTTAAATTTTGATGGTGACGTCACTTGTAAGCTGAATATTTTTGCCACTTTTCTCAAGCATAAAGATGCAAGGAGGGTTAATGATCGAGAGTTTGTTTCAAATAAAATTTATTGCTGGTGTGATAACAGTATATGTCCTTTGGATAACCGTTGAGTTTGGAAGTATTTCATGGTGCGTTTATGAAACTCAGTCAAACCGGGGAAATGAATAAACACCTACGTCACCATCTCTACGCATTTTCCAATGCTTGTTTGTAAATCAGGCTGACTTTCTTTAAAAGCACATTATATTATATTACCTTATTTATTTATTGGAATAGTGAAATTTACGACCGTGAATCCTTGTCCTCAAATGCAATACGCTTTAAACTGAAAGTGTCATAAACGCTGCCAAATCATATTTGAAAACATTGCCATCTCGTTAATCAGAATCTTTGAATGTGGGTACGGTGAGTTAATGTAATAATTTTTTGAAAGATAACAAACATCTGCCAGCGGAATTCCAACAGCATGGCAAATTATCCTGGCGTGTTTTTTTCTAAGATTCTTTTTCCGCGGCAAATTGTCCTATCATAACCTCACCCCAACATTTGCCTGGAAAAATAGCGAAATTTAAAATGTGGGGTCTTCCCACGAGTTCCTCGTGTCACGGATCTTCGATCAAACGAGTCCTCGGTCCCACAGGCCTAGTATTTCCCACGAGTCCTCGCGTCCCACAGGACCCTCGTGCCCACGAGTCTCGGTCCCACGAGGCCGAGTAATTTTTCCCACGATCCTGGGTCCCACGAGACCGGTCCCACGAGTCCTCGATCCCACGAGTACTCGGTCCCGAGTCCTCGATCCCACGAGTACTCGGTTCCACGAGGCCGAGTATTTCTCATACCATATTTTCTCTAATCAGGATGTGTTTCAACATCGATGAAACATATTGAAAAGATAAATGCATTAATATCCCGATGATGACTGCCAATACGTGAAACGCTAGTTGTTTAAAAATATAATAGATAATATAAATAATTAATCTAGATTTTAATAATAATAATAATAATAATAATAGATAAAAATAATAACAATTATAAGCGCGAGCGAAAATGTTAAAGTTCCATGAAAGAAAAAGGAGGAAAGCCCATTTAAGATTTAAAAAAAAAAAAATAGATATCACCGCTAAAGTTGGGGGGTGACTGTTACATGCCATCCCCCACACATAAAAAAATAAGAAACAGTTCCATGAGTAAAACCGTTTGCTACTCTTGGAGGCGAGTGCTTTTATTTCGTATATCACATATTTTACTACAGAATCTCTTCCAGAACAGTAAAGTTAATAAGGGATACTCAAGAAAAAAAATTATTGATATATATACTCAATAAATTTTTTTTATATATATATATATATATTTTTTTCTTGAGTATCCCTTCGTAACTTTACACGTTCAATTACGTTAAAACAATTGTGCAAGTGAGTTTCTCTCAACTTGGTACGCTTGGTGGATGATCGGGTTGAAAACACTAACAATCGAGTAAAGTGAGAATTGCTTAGAAATTCTACATAGCCTGATAATTAAGATGAGTAAACTACGACACTCTTCTATACGTCTCAAGTCTCGTGAAAGAGTAATTTACTGGCTATGCGTACTTTTACATGTTTGCGCCGGTACGCCTAATTCGGATCACGAGTACGGACATCGAGACTGCACTGGCCGCGGATCCACTGCACGAGTATTTCTCACGCGACGTACGACATGTATAGGCGGACGGAGGCGGAGAGCCTGCAATGCTCTTAATTGTTTTGGTGGTCCTATTCCTTTTTGTTTGTTTGTTTGCCTGTTTTTATAATGATATTTGGAATGTTCCGATGATATACATCGTCTATTTGGAATGTTCCGATGATATACATCGTCTGATGTATATCATCGGAACATTCCAAATATCATTATAAAACCAGGCAAACAAACGAACAAAAAGGAATAGGATGCAGTGTATTGGTTTGAGTGAATTGATGCACTGATGTGAGTAGAACTTGCTTGTGACGAGTTTGTGCAACCTTTACTTACTGACTCTCTGAGTATGTAAAGCGTTATTCACTAGATTAGTTTGTGCAATGTACTCAAAACAATTAGTTATGTTACTCAATAAAATGAGTTAATTAAATAAACTCATTTTGGTGTGTCACTATAGTGTCAAATTAAAAATACTCGATTAGGTGCGTTTTCAAAGTAGCTTTATTGAGTGAAAGCACTCATGGATGTGTGTCACTATAGTGTAAAAAATACTTGGATATTAAGTGTCATCACTCATATATGCAAGTTCTCATTTTTTGTGTGCACCTTTTGAATTGAGGAATGCACCCCCCCCCCGGTGTCTACGCCCCTGTTTGGGATTCATGCATTATGATCTCTCAAATTCGAATTTAGATTTGAATGTAAATCATTTTATAAGGATGTAATTAGGATTTCTGAAGGATGTAAAACCAAAGAACTCCATTCTTTAAAAATATATCCTCAACTTATGGTGGTATCTCATTTCGCGGAGATGGATTTGAGACGGAATTGGGACTACTTTTAGACATGTTAGACGAGTTGTGAGACGGTTTTGAGACTTGTCGCGGAGACGTCTCCGATACTCTTTTCCGTCGCGGAGAAGCCTCCTATAATTTTTTTGTTTTTATTGTCGCGGCGACGTCTCTGAGACGGAGTGGCGGATCCGGGGGGGCGGGGAGGGCGAACGCGACCCCCTATAACTTGAAAACCACTCAATTGACCGTACAAGTCATGTTAAAAACCGAAAAATTTTTGTGCCCCCCCCCAATCCTGTAATCCTGGACCCGCCACTGCTGAGAAGGATTAGGGACGACTTTAGATGTAGTCCCAAATCAGTCTCAAACCCGTCTCCGCGAAATTAGATCCACCATATTTGCCATGCTAGTGCCTATGGTATTAACCACAACTAAATTAATTTATGTAGTATAATTCAGCTTACAAACGATATGGGACCGAGGGACTCTCGGTGATCGGGACGAGTACTCGTGGATCGAGGACTCGTGGGACCGAGTACTCGTGGGATCGAGGACTCGTGGGACCGAGTACTCGTGGGACCCAGGACTCGTGGGAAAAATACTCAGCCTCGTGGAACCGAGGACTCGTGGGACCGAGTACTCGTGGGACCGAGAACTCGTGGGAAATTCTCGCCCTCGTGGGACCGAGGACTCGTGGACCCTCCCCCAAATGTGGATGGAAATTCCTGGAATAATCAAAGTTCAAGGGGCGGTTTACACTCGCATCAGACGAAAAATGTTCACTAGAAAATTAAACCATATTTGTCCCATTTGTCTTTTTAAAAAAATAAACAAAAAATAAAAACATCGCCTTATCAGAATAAAGCCCAATACGTCGAAACACTTCACTATATGATCATGATTAGATGAATGCTTTAAATTTGATAATATTAAATATGCATTTTAAAAGAAAAATCGTTCTATGGCACTTTTCAGTTGTTTGTGATATACACCTATTTGTATTGAATTTTGTATATTCAAATTTTTTATAACTACTGTAATAAGTTGATAGGCCTAAAGTCATTTGTGTTATTATAATTTTTTCTCATTTTTATTTTCATAGTGATAATTTGATCTAAATTTTTAATAATTCAGTAATCATCGCAGACTGGGTAGATGCGGTAGGCGAATTTTTTATCTAACATTCTCATCAGGAGCGTTTTTGAAAGTGGAGGGGCTGAGCCGCAATTGGAGGGGGCTGAATAAGCTAAAAATCACAAATTTATGGTCATTTTCGCGTTTTGTACACGTTTGCAGACAAAAGTGGGGGGCTGACGCCCCCTCCATCAGCCCCCCCCCCTCGGCTCCGCGGCCCCTGCTCATGAATGCATGGAATTGTTTTACAAAAACAACCCCCTAAAAATTGCAATCCGTATAATTTACAAACTAGAGTTCACTATCACATTCAAATTACAAAACAAAATATGAATAACAGTAACTAAATATTCTATACATTGCAAAAGCAAAATAAATACATAAATGTGAGAAGAATTAATTATTGGACGGCAATATCACCAAAAACTTACTCGCAATAAGTGTTGTTGATTGTCGGGTAGACTATATCCCCAGTCGTTACGGTAATGCGTATAGCCCATTGAGTGTCAATATGGGCAGTCGTCCTAATCAAGCTAGTCTTCTTTGACAAGCTGGCGACCTGGAACAGCTTACACTACAGATGCAACAAATAAATAAATAAATAAAGTTATACAATTGATATATGCTTTAATAATATTACATTTACAGTGTATTATTTATTTTATTTCTTTTCAGTTTCATTTATTCAGGGTGGCCTCTTCAGTTTCGTGAACTGCTGTCCACGAGGGCACTGTTTTAACGCTTTGATCATTACTTTACATTTTGTGCATATAACAATTAAAAAAACAATGGATAATGTCATCATCAATATAAATGAAATACATATTAACAAAAAATGAAGAAAAGCTTAATAAACTAAAATCAGAAGCCTGAATTGTAACTAAAGGCCCGGTCCCACACTGTTAAAAAAAACAGAAGATTTTACAGAGAGAAAAATACAAAACCGTTCTGTATTATGTATGATAATATAATTCTGTGTACTTTTATTACGGGAAATTTTCTGAAATTTTACAGAACAGGTCTGTTTTTAAAAAGGAAAAAGGCTTTTTATTACAGGAAATTTGTAAATTTACATACCCCATTTACCATCTTTCTGTAATTGTACTGTTATTTTACTATAAATTGTGTTACCAATTGTGCAGTAAGATTAATGGTGTTCTCGAGACTCTGCTGCAGGAACTTTTTCTGTTTTTTTAGGAGAAAAACAATACAGAATCATTCTGTATATGTATGACAGAATCATTCTGTATATGTATGACAGAATCATTCTGTATATTTTTATAACGGGAAATTTTCTGCAAATTAACAGAAAAGGTCTGTTTGAAAAAAGAAAATTTGTAAATTTTCATTCCTCATATACCAATTTTCTGTAATTTCACTGCAAATTTGTGCAGTAAGATTACTGGTGTTCTCGAGACTCTGCTGCAGGAACTTTCCTGTTTTTTAAGGAGAAATCTTCTAACAGTGCACTGGCGTTTAGGAAGATTTGCGTATGAACATGCGGACAAAATTGGTTTATATTCGTTGAACATCCGCAGCATTCGTGAAACATGCTTGTTTGAGTTGAAGGATATCCGCACAAGTCCGCAATAATCCGCAAGGCACGTTTTTCCGTTCCCGGGATTTTTGAGCAGCTCAAAAATTCCTGGGAACGGAAACATCCGGAATACATACGCAATTCATCCCAAATACATACTTAATCTATGCGCTGAATATCCAGTGTTATCCGCTGATATCCGCAACTGACGGTGGTATTGCGGCTTGGCGGCGGAGTGGGACAGTGCGTAAAACGGATATACAGCGTGTTTATGCCGTCTACATCCCGAACTAAAATAATATGTAGCGAATGCATACAGACTGCCTCAAATAGTGCGTTTGTATATGTCTGATTTGCGATTAATCCGTAACGATATTCGCTTTTATTCGTGAAATATCCGGGGGTTTTTTTACTGTCATATTATTATCGCTATACATCCGTTATTCATTTTGAGGAACTTTTGTTGCGGACGAACGAAATTTGTATACGCAACTCATGCGCAATTAATCCTCTCGCCAGTGGGATTGGGCCTTAAAATTGCAGAGAAGATTATGTACCCTTATTCAACTTCGTTTGAGAGCTTTATGTATAACTTACCTTTTAATCAATTTGAATGAGGTAGGCATATCATTTTTTTAATTTCACTGAAATTTACTCCGAGTCAATGATTTCTTTTATGATTTTTAGTTCTGAACAAATTGTATATAATATGATTATATACATCTAGGTTGACCTATAAGATCACCATCCGAAAGAAATGACTATGATTATCTCCCGTCATGATCATGAGACGGGTTTGAGACTAGTTTGCGACAACGTCTCGGAGACGTCTTCGCGATGTCTCATGAGTCTCACTATAGTCTCACGAGTCTACGCGACGTCTCATAATAAGCGCGGAAAAATTCAATGAGATTTTCCCGTCTCGGAGAATTCTCCTCAGGTGAGGTACCACTTTATGTCCGGCCAAGGTCACTTTCAGTATAATTCATTAATAATAGCCAAATGGGACATCGACACTGAATGAAGGTCAGTATGCGAATGCGGAGAGGAGGAGACCATGAGTCACCTTCTACAATTCTCTCTTCTCCCCTCCCCTGCTCCCAAGCTGATCTAGACTCTTTCGCCTATAATGGGATCGCCTGCGTTCAGTACTTAATGGGTAGAGTCTAATTCAGAGTTGGATTCCCCGAATAATCAATATATACAATGCATACTATGATCTTTAAATCTAATCAGGTTAATTACAAATCAAACAGTAGAAGAGGAGAAAGGACTCGAGAAGAAGAAGAAGAAGTATAATTAAAAGAAGAAACAGAAAGAGTTAAGTATAGGCCTCATACAACACGCCAGTAGTGAGTGAGTGAGTGAGAGAAGAGGGGATAAGAGACAGAAAGAGACACGAGGCAGAGAGAGAGAGAGAGAGAGTGAGTGATAGTAAGACACACAGACGACAATCTTACCCCAATACAGACATCAGACTTCATCCATATTTGAATTTGGTCAAATTTTCCGATGTCGGCATCATCAACGAGGAAGTGAACGACCGCGGTGTCGTACGATATCGGGTGAAGTTTTAGCACATCAGATTTGGATCTAGCCGGGAAACCTTTCCCCTGGGCCTTTAAAGAGTCCCAAGAATCTTCCTTATCTTCCAATTCGAAGTCGAGATCATTCTCAACTTCATAAAGCCATCAAGGATTTGAGCGTGAGTGATGAAATGTACAGCGCAAAATAGAGAAGGGAAAAGAGAACACAATGACAAATGACGGTGATAATGATAATAATAACCATCTTGACAAAATGATACCTGCCATTTGAACGTCTCGCTTTCTATCTTTTAAAAGTAAATGATGAAGGTTACCATGTGTACATGGCCAACGAGCAAAGCTTAATAAAGATTTAATTAAATAAAAACATATCTCTATTATTTTTAATTATCTAAATGTTACATTTTATACAATTCAGTCTCAGTTTCAGATTAATTTATTTCATATTTCACATGACAAATATAATACAAAAAACAAACAAGGAAAAAAGTACAATAATACATAAAATAAATTGTTTAATTGCAAAGAGTAGGGTGTTTGTGTGTGGGGGTGGTAAATTGGGACTTTCCAAATATCTCATATAAATCAATTCAAATTTTATTGACATCAAATGCACAATTTTGGATTATCATCAAAATAATCAATACAAAGCACACAAAAGATATTTATACACAACATTATAAAAACAAAACTATACATATTTGACAAAGTCAATGAGTATCAAAAAGTTGAACCAAAATTAAAAAAAAAAGAAAAAAAAGGTGAAATTGAAAAATAAACTGCTCGTATTTTCTATTTTATAGAGACGTACTATTTATCAATTTCAGTGTAAAAAGAGATTGGAGATAATTATACTCGAATAAAAAAATTTCCTAAACGACTGTACCCCCTCCCCCCCCCCCCCGCGGCAACCGATATCTACCTTCAGACAAATTGAGGTTTTCCCCTTCATTTGTTTGTCTTTAATTATTCTTCTTAAAATTTACCCCCAATTATTGCTCTTACAATAAAGTAGGAGGAATAAGATATTCCCCATCCACCAATCATTACCCTGCTCTTTCTTTTCCATTTATCACAAACACCTTCTATTCGGAAAAAGATCTTTGGCTTTTTATTTCTCTTAAACTTTTTCTTAAACAACGATGATTATTTTTTAATCATTCTGTAAAAATCGCTCATAGGTGTAACAATGGCAGAGGTAAAAATAGCAGAGGTAAAAATGGCAGAGGTACATATGGCAGAGGTAAAAACGGCGGAGGTAAAAGGGTCAGGTCTTACGCAAGTAAATTGTCATAGCAAATCCCATCAATAAAACATGGCCAATTCCCTTAGAGTGGTATCTCACTTCTCGGAAACGCCTTCGCGACAGATGAAAAATATAACGTCTCCGTCACCGATGTCGCGGAGACGTCGCGGAGATGTCTCCACGACGTCCCCACGACAGCTTAAAACAAAACTGTAAGGGTGCTATCTCACTTCGCGGAGACGTCTCAGCGACATAATAGAAATTTCTTCTCCGCGACGGATAAATGGTATTAGAGACGTCTCCGAGACGTCTCCAAGACGTCTCCTGAATTTCGGAGACGGAATTTTTTCATAAATTGTCGCGGAGACGTCTCTAATACTATTTATCCGTCGCGGAGACGAAATTTCTATTCTGTCGCGGAGACGTCAGTGAGATAGCACCCTTACAAAGCACTTTCACAGAACCGTCTCAAAGTTATTTCATGAAACGTCTCCGAGACTCCTCCGCGACGTTTCATGAGTTGCGGAAACAACTTTGAGACGGTTGAAATTGCTTTGTTACAGTTTATGAAAACTGTATCGGAGACGTCTCTAATACTTTTTATCCGTCGCAGAGACGTCTCCGCGACGGAATCCTTTGTTTCACATTTAAAAGGTAGGGCCTATTAGAAACGTTTCCGAAAATTGAGCAGAAAGAGGAGACTGAGAAGACAAGCTATATAGCAAAACCATGTTGACAAATCCGTCTCAAATGCGTTTCCGCGAAGTGAGATACCACCCTTAGGAAAAGGGGTAAATAGTTAACAAAGAAAGCTCGTTATAAGAAAGGATTATTAAATATCATTGTTGGAGGTGTTCTTAACTTTTAAATTGACTGACTTCCATTTGGACTAGCTGATTATGAGCTATTGCAATATCAAAGTCTCGGCGATTGTTATTGTCATAACTGCATGTGTTACATCAAAATCGTATTTCTTTATGAATGTTTTACCCCCTTTCCTAAAGGGAATTTGCCATAATTATAAGCATGGGCTTTGCTATGACAATTGGATTGCATAAGACACTCCATTTCACTTCTGGCATTTTTATCTCTGCCATTTTTAACTCTGCCATTTTTGCCTCTGCCATTTTTACCTCTGCCATTTTTGACTCTGCCATTTTTACCTCTGCCATTTTTGCCTCTGCCATTTTTACCTCTGCCATTTTTGCCTCTGCCATTTTTGCCTCTGCCACTTTTTACCTCGGCCATTTTTGCCTCGGAAATTTTTCCCTAGCACCCAGGGAACCCCCCCCCCCAGCTCCTTCTGCTCTTTTATAACGATTTATTTATCATGTATAAAGTCATAAGTCAGTGAATTTGCGTATTATTGGTGGTATTGAGTTGTGGGTCAGAATTTATAGGCCTATACAATGTAATTTCTTTCAATTTCATGTTTCTCCTAATCCCCCCCCCACTCAGGTGGTAAACCATACACGTATGTTCCCAATTTCTCGGAAAAGGGGTATATTCAGGGGCTCAGGTAGGGGGAAAAAACCTGGAGAAATCATTGAAATAGAGGTCCTTTAGCATTTTTCCCTCGACCTATTTCTAATTAGGGGTAGTTTTCAATTCTTTGAGGTCAAATCCTGGTATAGGGGCCCGAATATGGTCCAAAAACCTGTGAAAATGGGGTAATTTTGCTGGCTACCCCTCCCACAGCCTGAAATAGGGGTTTGATGCAGCTTCCCCTCCAAAAGCCTGTATATAATAGGGGGCAATTTTGACACTGCTTCCCCGATAGGGATGTCTCTAAAAATTTGGAACGAGCATTCGTGTATGATTGACCTCCTGAGTGGGGCAGGGGGGGGGGGCTCCTAATATACCAGGGAACAAGTTCCTGGTTATATAATTATGCATGGTCACTTTCTCATCCAATATTTTTTTTAATGTATGGTATAAACCACCACCCTTTGACAAGACGTTTCTTTCTCGTATTTCTGTGGTCTATGCGGTATTCGATTAGTGGCCTTTTGACCCTCTGTTTTGCTAAGGCCGAGGGGTGTTGCATACCTATCCCAGTTCGAGGGTATTTTATAAAGGACCTGATGACCTCAAACCCGATCACGAATCCTCAAAGGGGGTGGCACGCCGGGTTTGCTGCACTACTTCGGCAGTGTACGGCGATCCGGGATGCTGACACGCCCCTAGAATTTTTCTAGAGATCACACCCCCCCCCCCCACCTCAATTGTTAAATTCTGAAGAAACAAAATTGTCATGGACATGTTGCAAACCGTGTACCAGCACCGGCGCGATCCGGGTGACAGGAGGACACGTCCCCTTCATTTTTTCTAGAGATCACCCCTACCCCTCTCCCACTTCAATTTTTAAATTCTGAAGAAGCAAAATTGTCAAGGACATGTAAATGCTGCATCATCCTATCCAGGCCGTCATGCTCTATGGACTATACTATAAAGACTATTCAAATTGGAAAGTGTTCTCACTTGGTCACCATGTCGCATACTACCATTCTAGGCTGTATCGTTTGAGACAATTTTGTCTAAAATTTAGGTAGTAAAAATGAAAAGAATCCTCAAAATACGACAATGTAAAAGACGTGCAGCTATTGCAGGGCTAGAAATTCAAGGGACAGAAAGACACTAGTATTCAAAGTTCGCAGCCGGAAATTTTCTGATTTCACCATCATCTTGTCCAAGGCATAAAAGAAAAAAAAAATAATAAAAAGAAAACATAGAGGCAGACTTTCATCCCCCATGCAAAGCAACATCAGTTCTTGTCATGTATTTGGCATGGGGTTCGGATACAATTCAATGTGTACAAAATATTATTTCAGTCGGCCTTATTTGGGTAAAAAACAATTGACAATATAACATCGTGTTCTTTCAGATTACTTATTTGTTCAACCATGAATGGAGTGGGTATGAACAGGGCTTGTGATCTAGTGAAAGCCGTCGACATTCTGTTTTTTTTTTTTCTTCATTTTTTTTATCTTCTTGAATAAAGGTTGCCCATGAAGACCTTTCAGCTAGTCATTTGGCTTGTCAGACATTGCAACGAATAATATTGAAGATGGATTCAATACGTATAGCGCTTTAAATTAAATATGTCGTGACCAGGGATACCTGGAATATGACCGGATTGTATTTCATCCTTTTCAGGCCATTCTAGTCATGCTATTAAGTCCACGGTTCCTGTTGGAGACTGGAAGACTATTTAAGAAATTTATCATAGGTGAGTTTCAAAAAATCTAAAATTGAATAGTTTTGACAAGAGACGAGATGAGGACTATAGGCCTACTGTAATAGCATTATAACCTGTATAGAACCTGTTTCATGGTGCTTAATTTATGCGATCATCATGATCATGCAAATCGGGAAATGAACCGTTAAGAGTTTTTTTTTTTTTTTTTTTTCAAGTTGACATGGCCGCTTATGGTGGTATCTCACTTCGCGGAGACGGATTTGGGACTACTTTAAGACGGTTTTGAGACGATTTTTGAAATTTGTCGGAGACGTCTCCTCGACGGAAAAAAAGTATCGAAGATGTCTCCGCAACGGAAAAAAAGTATCAGAAACGTCTCCGCGACGAAAAAGGGTTTTTAAGATGTCTCCGATACTTTTTGTCTGTTGCGGAGTAGTCCCACATCCGTCTCTGCGAAGTGAGATATCACCAATAGAATTGAGGGTGTAGTAGTAAGTTTAGCGCATAATAATTGACGTGCATGAAGAAGTTCCTTTTCTCATCAAGATGCAATAATTCTTTTGTCAGTTGTTGACTATTCATGATAAATGAACAGAGTATTCAGTGGCGTATAATGAAAGGAAACCACTGTTGGGCCCGACAAACTATAAGGAAGATTAAATTTACCGACTTTAGGAGTGACATGGGTATGAAAATACATTATATAGATGTTCAATTAAAAGTTCAATTTATCATAAAAACGTTGAGAAAGGGAGGGAAAAGTTTGGTTGTAAAACTTTTGGTGAGCTGAACCCCCCGCCAAACACACACACACATACCATCATGCATTGTGGCATTGTTGGCAAAATAAGTTTTCGGAACAAATTACAAGAATCAGACACATGATAAACAAATGAACGAAATAATAAAACCCATCACATTTTTTCCGGATAGAAGACTGTGACAAACACTGTACAGTGCGTATCAAAATAAAGGTAATCCAAATTAAAGATGGACCTTATTCCAAGATGACAAGATTTATCATTACGAAATCAATGCTGAATTACAAAAAATGATTAAAAAAAAAAAAAAAACTAAATAATAAAAAAAAAAAAAATGAATCACAATAATAGTACAGACAATTAGACTAGCTAATTGGGAGTAAAACATCAATTAGAATATTTACAAACAATATGACTGATCGGGCAAAAGAAGAAACATCAGAAAACAAAATTTAACGCTGCCTTAATCATGCTATGTTAGATCGAGGATCTCTGTCTTCTCCCAGCTCGCAATCGCATTGATGTTCGTCTCCTTCTCCGAAGAGGAGGATGATCAGGGATGCGAGTTATGAGGGTGATAGAGATCCTCATGATCAGTTTAAAGTCACATTCATGAAATTAGCATGAGTTTTGACTTTGCTTATACAAAAATAAAAATTGACAACAATTGTACATGATACTTTCGTTTACCTTCTATCCGGCTGTAACACACGTTGGAATTGACGTTTTTACTTTTGGATAGGCTTAGAAGGGGTGTATAACCTACATAAGAAAAACACATGATGTATCCTCTTTGGGTACGTGGGATATGTGAGACTGAGAAAGAGAGAGAGGGGGGGGGGAGAGAGAGAGAGGGGGAAGAGAGGAGGGGGAGAGAGAGAGAGAGAGGGAGAAAGAAATTAAGAGAGACGACTTTTTATCTGAACATCTCTCCCTCTATCTCCATATCTCTTTCAGCTCATCCAAATATAACTCTGCCCCCCCCCCCCAGCTCATACCCCTCCCCAGTCATTACAATATTTATCCTTTGCTCTCTCTCTCTCCTCGGGCCCACGTAATCTCATATCTTCCTGTCATGCCTGTCATGCCTAATATTTTCTGTCACCATCTCCTAGCAGTCAGTATCATCCTGGAGACCTGAAACCAGTGGTGTTACCACTCCCCCCCCCCCCCCCCCTGCTGAAACCTTCAAGCACATTACATGTAATATATATGTATGTATGTATGATCCTACCTGTACATGTATTTAATTCCTTCCAATGCATGAGCTTAACCTGATATACCAGTCATGTTCAGAATCATACAGTCACTTACCTATTGCTGCAGATCCAGCCAAAATGCAAACGAAACCGACAAGCGAAAACCACCACAGCATCCTCATCATGGCTTTCTGCCGTAACTGTCTGTCTGCGATGTATGTCTGGCTACAGGGTTTTATACGATAGTCGATACTCCTCTTGTCGGTTATAATACTTGCCTTTTCTCCGTATTACATTGTAAATATGCCTGTGTGTTGTGTTTAAATGTCTGCGTTTTTGTCAAATGTTCGCTCAATACGGGGTCCAGACATGCTTCGGGAAAGAAGTCATGCATGAACCTACAAATACAGACGGCACATATTGTTTGTACAACAATATCTATGGCACTCGCCCTTCAATCGGCAAAGGATAATGGACATACATGTATAATAGGCCTACATGTATCTCTCTCTCACTCACACACACACACTCTCACCCAACCCCCCCCCCCACCCTCTCTCTCTCTCTCTCTTTCTCTTTATAACTGATTGGCTTATTTTATGATGTATAATTCTCATCACATTACCAAAGAAATTCGCAAGCATTATTCTACATCCCTACCCCTCTTTTTCTCACAAGAACACTTGTGTCTAAATAAATGGTTTTTTTTTTTTTAATCCTCTCCTCATACTCTACAAAAGGAATCAACAAAAAGTAATACTTAAATATAAAACTATCTCGCAAGGATTTCATACATTCTAATCTCGGTGTTATTGGTCACGTTTGGGGGTTTGACTCAATAATAATTTCACCATTCAGAGCCATGGCCAAATATACTGGCCAGAAAGAGAAAATGCAAACAAAAACAAAATCCAGAATAGAAAAGTTCCTTGGAAGGTAAACAAAACACTTACACAGATCATATAATGACATATCAAATACTTAAAACAGTCATAGTTTATTGTTTACATAATTGATTATATCCGTCATGATAAGAATCCTAATAGGAAAATGTTTTCCTCCAAGGTTCAAGAATACACTGAAAAAATATTGACACATTCAAATTTTATGCCAATAGACCAATTCACAAATTATTGTTCATGCTAACAAGACCCTGGCGACCAAATCTTCTATGTAAATTTTTATGGGTAATGATTTCATAATAATCAGACTGAAGATAGATGTTGCCAAGTCGGTCACAACTCTGACAAACGCTAGGGTTATTACTTATAACCTGTAAAGTGGGACGCACTCAATTAGAATAAATTATTATGTGAACTGTGGGGTGTAACACAAAGACTTACGATTGATTAAAAGTTACGATTGATTTTTTTCTTGGTAACCTCATTTGAAAATCAGGTACAGTCATGGACTAGGATTTGGATATGATTAAGAGTAGGGTTAGGGCTTGGGTTAGGATTAGGATCATCAACTTTGGAGCATCTTGTCCATGATGAGGCTACCGAGAAAAAATCAATCGTAACTTTTAATCAATCTGAAGTCTTTATGTTACACCCCCCAGATCTGAGGGTTTCGCTTTTTTTTAAAACCTAGATACTACGCTAAGCTTAGTTGACTGCTAAATTCAACTAAACCATTCTTAATACAGTAAGAATTGCAGTAACTGCCAACTGCACTTGAAAATCATTAAAACAGTTTGAAGAATCACTTCAAAATAAATAGGGGTGCAAATATGCACAGACATTCATGCATCATACATTATTTTCATTTACAAATCTACTAGCATCACAAGCATAGCTTTGGTAGATATTTTATCAACCAATCAATTATACTTGAGAGCAAAAAGATGCCACATTTCGAATTGTATGTGTAGTCATATCATCTTTAACAACTACATGCAATTGCTTTAAGTAGTTACAATTTTAAACTTAAGTAGGGAGAGAAGAGTGGCATACAAGGAGATAAATGTAAAGTGAGATGGAGAGAGAGAGGGAGGGGAGAGAATGGAAAATGAGAAAAAGAAGACGGAGAGATGAAAAAAGCAACCATATTATTTGAATCAATGTGACTTCTCAAATTCAGGGGTTTTGCTTGCTCAGGGAATACACAGAAAATAAAACAGGATGATAGTATTCATCTACACTTGCACCAGGAACTCTACAATAACATCATATTCATTACATGTACGTTGAAGAGAGTCCTGGAAAAAATGACAATACTCTCCTACATTAGCTCGAATTTACAGTTTGGTCTAATAATCATTTTAAGGGCTGTGTATCATACAATACTTTCTAAAGATTTAAACAATTTCATTAATTTTGCAAATTACAATATTTCTCCAAGGATTTCACGATGGACCTAGAAAAGACACACAATATTGATAGTACATTTAAGTAGTACAATATAATCACATTGAAATAAATAAATTATGAAAAGAAACCAAAATGCAAAGATTAACTTTGGTTATTCTATGTTTGTATCATAAAGATACCTATCTAAACTTGAGAGAGACATAAAGGAAGATATTCAGAGCATAATGTTGTTTCTCACTAGGACATAGGCATTGCCATTTTCTTGGTAATGAGGCAAAGTCGTTTACAAAGTAAATGTATTCAAATTTATGCTTGCCTTGTCCCAGGCCTGCGAGGATAAATATCAAACATATTTGTTTTTTTTTCTTCATAAAGAGTTACAAAATACGGATCACCTGTTATCTGTATTTTCACAAAAAACAGCTTTGATTTTCCTCATTGAAAAGTAAAAGATATGATACTAAATTGCATAGTCTCTCCAACTAAAGCTTGGTGCATAAGACATACGTTCGACCTCGCGTGGTGCATCACATTAGCATTAAAATGGCGATGCTCATGAACGCCCGACTGAGAAACTGTATATTATGCTAGGAATATCATTCTTTTTGTCTCTAAATTGAGATGGGGGATCTTGTCGATTAATGGACAGGATTATAATACATCTTTCAGAATATCCAGTTATTTCTTGAGTTTTGGTTACCTTTAAATGTTGTCTATCATACATGTAATGAATCATGCTGATCATTAAATATGTCACAAAATCACAGATTAAATTATCATAATCACTGTCAAATTGAATGAACACTATTGATTCTTATACTGCATGCAGTAATAATAACTCAAGATAACAATGATAAACAATAAAGGATCTCATGTTTTAGTCCTGTCTACATTACTAAGAACAGAGATAAATCATTTTAATCAAAACAAGGGTTACATTTATACCATAATGAAATTCAATTAAAATTCACATCATTGCTTGCACTTTTTGTTGACAGTCATCATCAGAAATGACTCTATATGACCTATATCCAAGGCGTTATACTGAAATGTTAAAACCTTGATCTAGCACTAAACATAGTATCTTGAATCAAATATTCTGTTACTCAAATATGAGTTTTTATGCTGACTACATGTAGGTACTTAAAATAAAATGCCGGTTCATGTAACGATATTTGTTTGCTCAAGCAACATAAATATTGTTTTACCCAACAATTTGATATTTACCACTGATGATATACTCTTCATTTTGTCAAAACTTTCCTCACACACAATCGGTTTTTTTTTTTTTTTACTTCATGGTGATAATTGGAAAATATATTGCAAACACACTACTAATTTGTAGTTACATACCACAAATTACCACAACTAGCACAGATTAATAACTCATTGATACTCTTCCAACTATCACTGAAATTTGATAAATTGAATAAAAAACTCATCATAATGAAATAGAGCAAACTATATGCGTATCTTAAGATTTGGAATGGCAAAGCACAATTCATCTTGCAAAAAAAAAAAAGCTTCTATATGTATAATACCTGAGAATCATTCTAAACTACCTACTTATTAACACATAAAAATCATCTAGATCATGCAGCACAACACAACTCATAAAATATTTACATAAATTATTTCTTTGTTTGTTTACATGGAAGTACACTCTACACATAAGCACCCTCTCTTTTGGGAATCCTAATTTTTAATTTTTTTTCCCACTATGTGATAGCTTCTTCCATCTCTTCAATCTTCTATCACATGACCATAACAGAACTTTCCCTTTAATTAAGTACAATCTGAAATCTATCTGAAGTCATTTTTAAGCAAAGGATGGATTCAGTTTAAAAACAAAGTTAAGCAGAGAGTGGACCAATATGCAATGTTTGAAAAAATAAATATAATAGAATAATACATGTACATTGTCCAAAGATTACTTACATCCAAAACAGGCATTAGTTCTTTGGATAGATGTTTCTAAATTCTAAAAAAAAAAGAAAAAAAAGAGATAGATAAAAAAAGGAAAAAGAGTATGTTTTTAGAATAATATACTCTACACAACGTACAGATCCCTACACCTATTTCAAAATCTTGGCCAATGGCTTACAAGAATACAAACAGAAAATAATGAGTTTGTATGAATGATGTACAAATAGCTAATTACAAATAAATATCATTAACACAGTTCAAATATTCGATGAAGTAAGGTTAATCTCATCATGCCTCTTAATATGTTAAAATGCATGAACATCTATTTCAAACCACAACAAATTTTTTGTCATTACATTATTCAGTTGAACAATCATTCTAGAATTTTAGTCAAAATCAAAATATGCTTTTGATTTCATTGCTAAACAGTTCTTGATAGATATGCACTGACAAGACACCACCTATTAACAGAATTTTTGAGTAAAACGATCACGTATTTGCAATCTGAAATACACAATGATATATCATATAAAAATTGAGTTGCAATTATGAAGAAAGGTAAATAAAAATACACTGTAACAAAATCTGTAAGTTTTTTATTTCAACATAAATTGGCAACTTCATTAAGGTTCGCGAGCAGCGACACTTCCATAACCCCTTTGGCAGTCATGAATTGAAATTAGTAGATATATTACAAAATAAATCAGTTTGATTATTGAAAGAATGATATAATGTCCACTCTGCGGGAAGTTTAACATTTGTTGGCCAAATAAACTCAAGGTTTTCAAAATTAAGTATTACAAAGAAGATCTTATTATTTCTAAATAAAGAGATCATTTTTTTTTTCACTATAAATCAATCTTTCATTTTTGTATAGATGTGACCATTTATAAAAGGAACCAAGTACAACCTAACAAAATCACAATGGCATAGATAAAAACAAAACTTTGACACAATTGAAGTCTTGGACACAGGTGAATACCATCTAGAGCTGATGTATGCAATAAATAGATCTGTGTACTTTACAAAAGTATGACCTTTAAACAGAGGCAATACAATTAAAGCTGGGTTTGGTTTCGGTACCAAAAAGAAAATCAGCATGAAACTGATTAAATTTTAGACTGCATTCTGGTAACCTAGCTGTACTCATTGTATTCTCCATAAACGAGGCGCAACACCTGAGTGAATGTATTGCAATAATCAAACTAAAAATATAATTACCCAAAAAAAATTGATAGATTAATCCTTTTTCTCATAGTAAGGTATGGACTACCGTGCCCCAATACCATTGTCACAAAAGGTCATGTGTACCTCTTTACGTCTGGTCTGTGTCAATCCTTAGTTCAGACTTCTGGTCAACTGGTCAGTCTAGGCATGAAGTATTTACTCCACGGTCACTCTCTTCCCTCGACGAGTTAGCACTGCAGAATGTAAAGAACCCCTCAAACTCTGCAGTAGATAATCTAATTTCCCCATGATGTGTAACCTTCGAAACCCTTTAATATGATTGCATACCTTCCATTATTTCCCCTTCAACATTCGTATATACCCACATTTTACTTATAAAATACAGAGATCTAAACTACACTACCCTCTAATGTAATTGCACTCATCATTTCTTCGGCATGAATACTAGTTTCCTAGTCAGCATAGACATGTAGCATGGCATCTGTTTCTTGCCTATCATACGTGGATCTAAGCAGCGCTCCACGGCTCGTTGAGAGATGAGTTGGTTTACGATGGTGAGAATCTCAGTGATTTCCATGGTGGTGCCGTGAAGGGCTAGTACTTTGGCCAGGGCTTGGATATACCATGATCCATATGCCGTGTCCCGATGCGAATAGTAACCTGAAAGGAGATGATGCATGAACGACAGATTTAATCAGTACAGTTGACGCTGGTTAAAAAAAAAGAACGTGAGACCATGCAAATTACCTTGTCCCAAAATCTTGTTAATAACATTAGTAATGATAATGATGGCTTCTTATATAGTGTTCAGGTCCCTCAGGCATGAGACTCATAGGATGTAGATGTACTACATAATGTCCCACAGAATCAAAATGTAACATTAGAATTTGTGGAACTGAAAATGAATGATAATTGCCAATGATTTTTGGAAGAAAATGAAAAATTGCTGAGTAATTAGCAAAAAGGAAAATATGTCGGCCATATATTTATACAATTCCCTGGTACAATTCCTTTTAATTCACTTTCGGTTACAACAACTCAAGTTGAGCTTAAATAATGGGAATACCTTGTACAACTGAATACGATAAGAGCATATCAGCGGCTGCCGGGATGGTTGGTCTGGTACCACTATCAGTCACTGTTACCCATTCATCTTCTGGAGCGGCAGAGTCTGTGGTGTCTGGAGGGTCCACACCAATCTCATGCCTCTCTCCTCTACACGCCTGTTATGATAAAAAATAATATAGGCATTTTATATGGTGCCGTCTACATTAACACGTATCTAAAATGCATACAGAAATGATACTACTGTACAAGAATATGTTAAGAATTATATTATGATTGAAAACATTCCTTCAGCTTCTGCTGCTTTTCAGTGGATTATACATCAATTAATAAATAAATAAATGTGAACAGATCAGATTTATATAAAATGAAATAATACTTTATTCTTGAAAAAGAGGAGTATTCCACTTGGACTTGACACTATTCATTATGGCAGATGGGTTGAACAACTAAACAGAGATATTTGGCATTATCCACTATACCTGAACAGGTTTATGGTTAAACGCAGGGCTCGACACTATTCATTTGGAACACTTTCACACAACAACTGTTGACTGTCATACTGTAATTACCAAGCATTCCTGCATTTGTATACAATGTATAAAAGGTGACCCCTATATGACCTGAAATGGAATTGTAGTCAGTAATCTCGATACAAATTTGGTTGTTTTTTTATCCTTTGAAAGTGGAAAACAACACTTCTCAGTATTTTCCCCCTACCACAGTCAACATTAATCACAATTTTATAAATAATCTTAACAACAGTAATCATTCATTGTATACTTATAATTGCTGGCGCTAGAATTTTTTGGGGAAAAAAAAACCAATAAGACTGCTTGCATGACATTTGTATCTCCAAAATCACACTACACAAGAATCCTTCATCATTTATCGAATGACCCCCCCCCCCCCCAAAAAAAAAAGGTATACTTTTTAAAACTGAAATAGAAACCAATGTGGCTTGCAAATGGTTAATATTATGTAGCTTTACCTGATTAAGAACAGCTTGGTTTTCCTATGAGAGTTGGGCATCTCTCCCCACGAAATATTCAAAGAGTTCTTGTAATTCTACGTGTTATCCGGGCATATATGATGCCATCATCTCCATGGGTTAGGAAGACGCACATGAAACAGTCACTGTCTGTATGGTCTGCTTTAGCCACTGTTATGAAAATAACAAATCATAATTACTATTAGTATCAATAATTCAGCTCAATTTTATTTTCAGCTGTTTCACTGTTGTAATTGATTCCTATTACTGATTATGCAACTTTTCTTGCCTGATGACAATCAAAATAATTTGTCAACTATTTTCCCAGGTGTTCTCAATGGACAAAGGGCATGTTCTCATCACTCTAATTGAGAAGGATATATTTTTTGTAATACACATCTATATACTCTAGCGACATAAGTGCCATGCAAGAGATTTAACCCATAATCTTTGCATCCCCAGTCAAGTGATCAGACCATTCTACTATGACACTTCTACACTATATCTCTGACAACATTAACAAGTGCATCATCAACCTAGCTCAAGATTCCTTCGGACTTCTGAGCTGCAACACCTGGAACACCAAACTGAAAGCCCAGACGACTAGATGAAAGCTTCAGATTATCCACATCGTGATTAGTTCCTACTCTCTGTTCATTCCTGTCTTCCAGTCAAAGTTCTCATGGTTAAGATAACGGCCATGCCACGATTCTTGTGGTTCATGTTGTAATAGAGTAGCCGGGTTGTGTCTTCGTTCGTAAGCGAGTCCAGAAATCTGCAATTGATAATTTGTTATTGTCAATTCACGTTTAGATTTGATATTGTATCACTTTATTGTAGGCTTCAACATAGGACATAATACAAAAAAATTGATAAAAAATTGCACTTCATATGAAAAATACTAATGTAACATTATATCCTCTTTTTCTTAAATTCCAAATTATCTATTCAGTCAATATCTCCTTTGCAATCAAAATTCTGTCATGTACTCTATTTTTTATTTCCAAAATATCTTTCCAGATGTTTCTCGAATTTTTTAGGTATAAAATTGCTCTCTGACACCATGCTAAAGGCGGAAGATATTTACCCATTGAGCACCTTGAGATGAGGAATGTGTGCCTTTGATATACCTTTTCTCTTCTTTACCTTGTTTATACTTCTTAGGCTCATTCTGCGACCTTTGCACCTTCAATCCTTCATTGTTATACTTATCCAGGTTCCTGCCAGCTAATCATTCCATTTTTTGTTCCGGGTTCCTGTTTGATGTTGCCAGACCTCTGTTTTTCTTTTCAATTGCTCCTCATCTTCTTTAATTGACTCCTTTTTTCCTTTTGTCCTTTCTCTCCATGCTAGCTTCCCTTCATTAGCTGAGCTTTTTTGCCTTTATTATTGTTTAATAGTTTACTGTTAGTTTGTGTGTCATTTTGTCTCTGACAAGATCCTGCTAGGATCAAAAGCTCAGGCTCTTTTTTGACTCCCTTTAAGTATTAAAACTATTAAATAGTAGTATCAGTAATATTGCATAACTCATACATACCCTGGAAACCTAAGTCTCATCCTTTGGTCTTTCTCTGCTTCTGCTTGCATTATCGTGCAAGAGAGCGAACGGTGATCTGTGTGACCCTCTAGCATCTGTTCTGTTCCATCCGTCTCCTCAGCCGGGGGCGATGCAATGGCCTGATCTACTTCTGGCTTGTCCATTGGAAACTTGTTATGTTGATGCACCCCGACGGTGGTTTGAATTACTTACATAATCAAACGCAGTCTCAGAACTTTATCTGAGTAAAGAAATGAAGAAAAATTATGTGAAATATTTATGTGAATGGGCCATTCCACGATCAGGAGGACATTTGTTGTTTTCTTCCTTTTGCTTGATCTCAAATTCAGGTTGTATTTTGGACTTAAAACTTTTCTGAAATTATTATTACATTGGGGACACGGACTAATTTTCATTTTACCTTCAAATTGTACGTCCTTGTAAGAGAATCCAAAATATACATAGATTGAAGCACATGGGACTACATGCAATCTTTAAAAAAAAATTAGACTTTGACAGAGAACTATGAATTCTTTTGCAATTTTTCCAACTGGATAATATGTAGAACATTAAATCACACCTAAAGTAATAATAAAATTCAATCTGAAGTCACAAAAAGGTATGAAATTTGAAATATATCTTCACGGACAAACGCAAGTTACCGTAACATGAGTTACCGACATAAATGCTCCCTGTATTTTACCTCTTCATTTTTTCTTCACTTTGATGCAGTTGATCGGTCACATATATATAATACTAATGTCAATTTAAGATAGGAAAAGTTTTGTCAGCATGATGCAGTTTGAGGATAATTCACATTAACATTCATCATGATTTTGACTATGTCTTTTTTGTGTAACGCGAGTTACCGAAGTTCAACGACCTGACAATCTGCACGAGCTTAACCATTATATTTCTTTTTCAATCAATTTTGTTTAATAGTCTATGTCTGCCTTACATATGGTGCAAAAATTAACTTGTAGAAATCCTTGCAGTTTGAAAGATAGAGGACTATATTCTTGAAAGGTACCTGTTATTTGTAATGCGAGTTACCATGGAATGGCCCAAATGCTTATGTACCCTGGAAATCTGTACATTTAACTCAAAAGACAATTTTGAAAATCTGAAATGTCTATCCAAAAAGACATTTAGGTCCCTTTGTTACATCCCGTTGGAGACTGAGGTCTATGGGAAATGTGTGTTATAGCCAAATCAGATCGTCTCCAACAGGTTAATGTTTGTCTCGTGGATTATGTGTGGTTTTTTTATGACAACTACACACACAGAGAAGACAAACAAAAATATCATTGATTTAGTTCTTCCCTTTCCTGCATACCTTGAAAGACTATTTGTATTTGCTTTCATATTTAAAAAAAAACACCCAAAATATAAAGGACTCAAGAAAATTCCATGGTTTTACTGCAATTCAAGTGTTGTTTTTTTTTATTGAATTTTAATTTTCTATTGTCATGAAATCCTCATGGTTTCCTTGATAATGCAATATTTCATTCCAGCTGTCAACCATTAAATTGGTACATACCAGGATATCCTGTTGATTGATTGATACATTTTTCCCCCTGAACTTGGAACTCTTCCGATATCGTCATTTCCCATTACATCATTATGTGTGGATACTACAGTCCAAAAGTAGTTAACTTTTTAGAAAATGGATGAAAATAGTTGACAATCATGCTAACAGTAAAACAATGTTTGGACTGTAGCGAGACCTTAAAGACTTTTAGAAAAAGAACTTAATTTTCTTTATTATTTTTTTTTTTAAATTTTACTTACCATTAATTATTCAATAACTGGGTGTTTGGATGTTCCTTATGATTCTTATTGTTTGTAATTATATTTCTTTCTTCTTGGGTAAAATATAATTATATTTTGAACTAATTTCATGACAAGTTCCCAAGGATTTTTCACCAAAGAGAGAAAATCTGGAGTATTTTTTATTAATTTATTAATTTTTTCCATGAATAAAAAAGCACACTCCAGCAACCTCGTTTGCATAGCAAAGACACTACTATTGTGCGTACGAACAAGCTCTAATTGCTTATGGGCAGAACCTGTGAAGTGATACTCATGACAAAATTAAGACTCGTCTCTTTACTCTTTGGTAGGTCCTTATTTTCGCTTTATCTCATTTCTGAATGAATGAATTTCACCATTCAATCCATTAAAAATCATATTGATATCACTAATACTAAAAGTGTTTTAACTGCAGCCAAGCGGCATGTATTTCGTGAAGGAGAGTCTTGCTGTTTTACTATTTTTTTAATTAATATTTTTAATTATTATGGTCTCCATTTTTGCAATGATTGACAGCTTATATGACTATGACGCATTCGGAAAGAGCTACGTGAAGATCACAACCTGATAGTTCAGGCTAAGCCCCGCCCCCAAGCCTATAGACCTCTAGATCTATTCTAGTTTCTGTCATAGTTCAATGCACACGTGTGTTGAATAAACAAACAAAGAAACATAACAGAACAGTGATGTGATGAGCCCGCCTTCGCGCGATTAGCCAATCAGCTCAGAGGAGTTACCATCTTGATCAGAGGCTTAATATTTCAATATTTCAGGCCTAAAAAATCGTTACATATTCATTGTGCCGTGAGACTGCCGAATAAGGAAGACCCTAATAGGTACTTGCCAGATAAAAAAGCAAAAATGCTCTGCAGTACAAATCTATACAAATTAAAAAAAAATTCAATGTTTTCATTTACATGTACATGACTTAAACGTCGCTTTAAAATTCTCAGAAAGCAGCAAAAAACCAGCTAAGAACAGCTCCATTTAACCGTGTTGAAAATTTCAAGTGAGAAAGCTGTTCTTGCATGAGCTAGCGATAGCCAATACGATCTCTGTGTGCGTCATGCGTGCACAGCCCATGGTGAAGCCCTTACGATAGGGCTCTGTAGCAGCACGCACAAGGAACATGCCGACAGACACACCGCGGAAACGAAGAGAGAATTCTAACGGAAAATCAGAGGAGGACCGTTTGACTGTTACTTTGACAAGCCATTTCTATGCCTCTAAAATCTAATTGTTTGTTTATATGGGGACGATATATCATCAGGAAACTGTAATGGATAGACAACTAAATAAACAGCCCATAAATGCCAAAGATCTGAATTAACGACATTTGTTGCCACTCAAAATATATACCGCGTATGTATGTCGGAACGGGTTGTTTTCCGGACCAAAACGGCAATTTAGGAGCTTGGTGATCAATTATTTCATTATCGATTGAAAATAATATCAGACAATTAAACAAGCACAAAACATTCACAAATAATTTTTGTATTTACTGCAACAAATTTTGAATAAAAATCGAGAGCAAAAGATGAAGTTTTTATCTGCCTTATTTGTCGCGGACAAACCGGAGCCCCCATCCACAATGTAGAATCTAGGGAAAAAACAAGGTAAGTTTCGATAACATGCTTCAAAATGAGTAGATCTAGCTCACTTCGTTAACATGTTAGGGGAAAATTTCTGGTTTAGGAGGTTGAAAGACTTTTCCGTCGTTACACCTTGTAGACAATGATCGTCACAGACTATATATAATAAATTATTCTGGGGCAATTAACAAAATTCGAAAAAAACTCATGTAAAACCTTGCGCGCTGCATTTTGCTTTCCCAGGCGATATCGAAGTGTCTTTTGTTCTCTAGATTTACCGATTTTTGTGTACCTATTTTGCATGAGTGCGCGAAGAGCGCCATCTTGCCTGTTGTGGGGGTACTTCATACCTCTAAATAAAAGGGATTGGTCAGATTTTCGGACTTCAATCTGTGTTCACCGGCCGATGACAGCAACAGTAACAATCAACACTACACAAATAATTAACGAGTGGCAACCAAAACCAAATCAACATGAAATCAAGAAAACAACGTCACCTCTTTTAACTCCTCTGTTCCTTTTATTCTTACTCATTTTAATCCAACTTAGATGTAATTAGTGTTACTAATATTATACACACAATGAAATAATTATGTACTTTACCGTTTTTGAATAAGACAAATATGCTTTTATCTTGAATTGAGTGAAACTAAAAGACAATATCCCAAGTCTTGTCAGCGAAGTGTATTTGACAGATACTCATGGCAAAATTCAGCAGCAAAAAATGAATAAATTGCACAGCTTGAGAAGCGTACTGTATTGTAGCAGATAAAATATATGTGCAGATGCGGAATAAGAGCCTCAGTAGGCTATATTTTCATTCAAAACAGAAAAGAAAAAACAGGTGGAAATATTGAGGAAATTGGGATTCAAGAACAAATCATATTTTCCCATGCATATTATCCCTTGTTGTGCTTTCGTATGGAATAATGGGTGTAGTATTCGGAGGTCTTCCCACGAGTTCCTCGTCCCACGAGTCTAACGTCCAGCGAGACCTCGGTCCCACGAGTCCTACGTCCAAGAGGCCAGAATATTTTCCAGCCACGAGTCCTATCGTCCCACGGACCCTACGTCCCACGAGTCCTAAGCGTCCCAGACGAGGCCGAAGTATTTTTCCCACATCCCGGGCCCACGAGTCCTCTAACCGTCCCACGAGCCTACGTCCGCACGAGAACTGTCCACGAGTCCTACTCCCACGGGCCTACGTCCCCATCGAGTCTCGGTACCAGACGAGGCGATTTTTTCTCATATCGTATTTTCTTTTATCAGAATGTTTTTCAACTTCAATGAAAGCATTTTGTAAGCTGAATTATATGCAACATCGAATTCTTAGTTGTGGTTTAATACCAATAGGCACTAGCATGGCGAATAATGTGGCATCTCATTTCGCGAGGCGGGTTTGAGACTGGATTGGGAACTATGTGCTAAAGAACGTCCTAGTTAAATCGATTCCCTTAATCCTTTCTCAAATTGCGTAGTGACGGGTATCCAGGAATTAACAGAAGGGGGGGGGGCTCAAAAAATTTTCGGTTTAAAATGTACGGTCAAGTGAGTGTTTCAAATTTAGGGGCGCGTCCCCCCCCCCCCCCCAACCCCAACCCGGATCCGCCTCTACGTCGCAGAGACGTCGGCACCAGTGGGACCCAGGCGCAGCATAAAGTGCGCCAAACGGTTCATGGTCACGTACCTAACCAATTTTTAATTTTTTAATATTCTCGAGCAAAGATACGCAACCTCTAGAACATACTCCATAAAATATTTTCAATCATGATAATGTTTTAGTTGGTTATTTTTCTTTGAAATGACCAGAAAATGCTTGTTAGTGGTACAATCCATGTGTAAATGACAAATTTTCGTTATTCTGGGAATTTTTTTACTAATGGGTAGTTCAATATATTTAAAATTTAAAATTTGCTTGTTTAAGAATGATCGATTTTTAGTGCCCATTTGAATTTAGACAAATAATTAATTCACCTCTCGGAAGTAATTTTGGTAGAAACCACTAAATAATGGGGGAAATTGCATTTCTTTTATCATCACAGCATAGGATTTTCAAAATTGCTGCCGATTGCTGCGCTAAAATACAATGAAGAGTCTTGTTTTAGTTTATGCTTAACATCACTACCAAATTAAGCTGCATACCTCCTGGCAACTTCGAGATATAACGGCAATTTTCCATCCGCATGTTCGCTCATTGGAGCCGTCAATCTGCTAAAGAAGCGATAATCGCACGTATATTGCCGCACAACAAAAAGTTCTCAACACAACCGTAAGTGGCGGTAAATATTTCAATGAAAGCCCGAAAAAACCAAACAACCAAAATCACATGAATACAAATGATTT
>CALNVZ010003433.1:19037655-19063461 GCA_940671915.1 Paracentrotus lividus | reverse complement strand
CCCCCCCCGCTGGGACCAGGAAGTCGCTTTACCCAAATAAAAACATGAATAAAAAAAATGGATAAAAGTTGTTTGTTTTTTGGCTTATCAATATGTTTGGGCCGATGGAGCCTAGGCCTATCCCTATAGCTATATAGGTACTCTTATCGCGGACCGAGCGATGCACGTGAAAAAGTTTTTGATGACGCTTTTGGCTCCCCGACGTGACATTAAAAAATTGGGATGCACCTTAAAGTTTTTGGTCCACTTTTTGCAGATTTCGAACCGCTACCCGTAAAAATCCTTTACGGCCTGGAAAATAATATCAATTATGTAACTTTACAAATAAATCCCTCTAACCAATCAGAAATGGGATTTTAATGAGTCATAGACATTTGAAAATACTCTTATTTTCATAGCTGTCTGGTTTCAAATTTATCACACAGCAGTTTTGCGTGTGTTCTACCAATTTGCCATGGTTCTACCCGTGAGACAAATTGAATAAATTAATTGTTTATTTTAACATCCCACGGCGTAAAAATTCCTTTACGTTTGATGTTCATGTATATGGGATAGTATCGAACTTTGATCGCTAAGGCACTCACGGTGGTCTAGCGGTTATGACAGTGGTCTAGCAATCCACAGTCGTTGTTGAATCCCGCCCGGCGCCTATGATTTTTTTCATAGCTGTCTGGTTTTCAAATTTATCACAAGCAGCAGTTGCGTGTGTTTCTATCATTGCATGCCGTTTCTAACCGTTGGAGACAAATGAATAAATATGTTACTCTTATGGTGTTTCTATGTCTTGAACACCTATCACTCCTCCCATCTCCTGGCACTAATCAAAGTAAAATGAATATGCCTATGTGTTACTATTGATATCTTCTTGTCAATCAGAAAAACGACATTTAATGACGTCATAAGTTTTAGAAATTGTCTTCATCAATTCTGCGCGTCCTGAAAAAAACCATTAAGAGAGCTTCTCTTCAAAATTTAGTTTATCCGTCTTCCGGTGAGAATTAAGTTTTGTCGCACTTTTAGTTCATTCGGCCCACTGTGCGTCGCTGCGACAATAAAAAAAAAAAAAATTAAAAAATAAAAATATATAGGAAGGCTTCTCGCGCACGCGTCACTACTGAGAAGGATAAGGGGTCTTTAGACATAGTCCCAAATCAGTTCAAACCCGCTTCCGCGAAAATGAGATGCCACCTATTATTGGCCATGCTAGATGCCTATGGTATTAACACAACTAAATTAAATTCATGTTGTAAATAATTAGCCTACACAAATGTTTGCATTTGATGTTGAAAAACATTCTATAAAAGAAAATACGATATGAGAAAATCGGCTCGTGGGACCAGAGGACTCGTGGACGTAGGGTCTCGTGGGACGTTAGGACTCGGGGAAAATATTCGGCCTCGTGGGAACCGTAGGACTCGTGGGACCGGGGTCTCGTGGGACGTAGGACTCGTGGGGAACCGAGGACTCGTGGACCTCCCCTAGTATTCATTCTATTATCCGGTATTTTTTTTTAACACTAGATCTATATCCCATTATTCTGGAGCGACTGAGTTTACGAGTTGGCTTGTGCAATCCTTTGTCTGATTGGTTGACTGTGCACATACAAAAGGATCGCACAGTTAGTTTGCACAACCTGGTGACTCATACAAAATCGGTCTTCGGGTCCAAATATGGGCCATTTACTTGTTCTAAATAATAATTGTCCATGGATAGGCCTAATACTAGTAATTGAAATCTATCACACTGATACTTTATATGAGTTGTAACATTAGTCGGAAACAAGTCAGATTATCAGTATTTGCTAAATAAAGACGAACTAAAAAAACGAATATTAAACAACGACCCATAGGTCTTACTGCTATAGTAGGCATTGATGGAAGTGAGTATGGGTCCGTAGGCATACAATATGAAAATTATGAATAGGCCTACATGCATAATAAACTTGTTTTTCATACTAGTATTTAAAAAAAAAAAAAAAAAAGGTCATGAAATCTTGAATCCACGCTTGCAGCTGTCGATACTGTAAAATTTAAAAATAACGATCATCCTTATATACAGGTGTCCCAGAAAAAATGTCCCTCTGGCGCTAAATAATTCTAAAATGAAGTAATATTGCCAATTTGGTTCAAGTATTAAGCCCATTTATTATTGTAACTTGTGTGAAAATTTCATTGGTCTCGCTTCATGGGTTTTGAATAGAATTAGTCTATACAGCAGGGCATTTAAGCCCATTCCAAGTTTGCAGATCCTGCATTGCCAAAAAGCAACACAACCATTAAAACTGAAGTTTGATTAGCTTTCATCTAAAACAGCTTAACTTTATTTCAATAAAGACCTATCCCAGTTGTGATGAGTCTAGTTTGCGACTAGTTCGCGACTATTATACCCGAACACGCCTTTCGGTTCGTGGAGGAGTCTCCTGAGTTTCCAGGGAGCTGCGCCAAAATCCAGCAAAAGTCTAAAACCACTGTCAAACATGTTTAATATTTCTTTACCAGTATTTTTAGTCAGTGAATTAGTTATCATCGAAATCTATGCGACATCGCTGCGACTTGCTTGCGAAGGCCATGTTTGACTTTTTAAAGACCTTTTCCAGTTGCGAGCAAGTCACCGCAGTGACGTCGCCGGAGCGTAATGGCCGAACTGATTTTGTACTGTAACAGTCATGTCTGGAAGACTGAAAGTCGTCTCGTATTAGTAAGTGGAAAAACACAAACAAACATGTCTCACCCTTAAAAAAAACAAAAAAACTTTTAACTGAGTTCCATGTCGCTCCCTGGAGACCCAGAAGACGTCACGGTCGCGACGTCTCCAAGCGTCATGAATTACTTGTGACCTTTCCCCCCCTATATCACCAGTCGACTAAATACATGAAAAGTCCCGCGGATAATTGGTGACTTGATAGCGACAGGAAATATTTCTTTTTTAGATTTTTTTTTAATTCCCTGGAGACTCGGAGACGTCTCCACAACTCCAGAGACTCGAATCACGAACTAGAAACTTATGTGCCAGTGAGGTACACTGTAAAAAAAAAATAATACAGCAAAGTGCTGTCAGCAGAGTCGCCATACAAAATGTAATTTGAAATAACAGTTTTGCTGTAAATTTCTCCTCTAATAATTATGAAAGAGAAGAAAAAGAATCGTTAGAGTGTCTAAAGCTGACATATTTGGTTAAAACGGAACAAAATGTGTTACTCCTGGGTGGTGTTGCATAAAACTTTTTTCTAACCTAGTTTTCTCAGGTAAAAAAGTTGGCTTATGTAGACCTATTTCTTAGGTTATTCAACCTGAGTTTTTAAAACTCCTGAAAATTTATTTGCATTAATACTTTTTGAAAATCTGGTATGTTTTATGCAGGAAAAACAGTAAAAATCCAGGAAAATATTGTAACCGGAGTTTTCGGACTTTAACCGGAGTTTTCAGATTTTAACCGGAAAAAACTCCGGTTACAATTTATTGGCAACGGGGTGTAAATGTATATTTGTATTTCTTACGTAATTATTTGCGAGAAATTTACAACAAAACTGTTTTTTAAATTACATTTTTATGGCGACTCTGCTGACAGCAGATTTGCTGTAAAAATACAAATATTTTTTACAGGGTATGACATTAATACTTGAAAACAAAAGCATGAACATCAACAGTTGTTAACTGAAATAATGGTGAAGCACAGATTTTCACAGGAATCGCAGTATTAGTTGGGCTTTCCATGCGCGTATTCTGGGGCCTTACGGGCCCGGGCCCCCCCGGCCAAAATGACTTCAAGGGGGCGCAAATTGACCATAAGGGCGCCAAAACGAGAAATGTTAAAAATAATGGAAAATATACACGTTTGAGCCGAATTACAGCTGATATATCATCTTATGGTTCGAAAAATTTCAACACCTACCCCCCCCCCCCCCTCACCCCCTTATCACTCCGCTATAGCGTGACGTGAAAAAATTTGAGTGTACTTTGGCTCGCCCGGTGTAACGGGAAAAAATAGGAATTCTCGATCGACAACTGGAGCCAAAATCAAAATCACATCGGGCCCCCCCCCCCCCGGGTGCCAA
Organism: Paracentrotus lividus; assembly: GCA_940671915.1. Classification (NCBI taxonomy): domain Eukaryota; kingdom Metazoa; phylum Echinodermata; class Echinoidea; order Camarodonta; family Echinidae; genus Paracentrotus; species Paracentrotus lividus. The sequence goes on along the minus strand of CALNVZ010003433.1, from coordinate 19,059,407 downwards.
ATCCTGGATACGCGCCTGCTTTCTACATACATCAACTTGATTGAGTATAACTTAATGTTGGTTATTATTCAGTGATGAATTAGAGGGACATTTTATTTATTTTTTTTTTTTTTTGGGGGGGGGGTGGGGAACACGCTGTATTAAGACCCAAGATCTTACAATCACGGCCGGTCTTCAATGTTCATATCATGACATTATGGGAAATAATTAAAACTTTAAAATTCATAAAATTTGTTATCATACATGTCGTCATGGGCTTTACCGAATATGTCTCTCTCATTTTCTGCTTTTCATTTTTATAAAAACTTAATTTCAGAGCAGGCCTTTGTACCCTATCGATGACCAGCTATAGGCCTAGTCCATGTTTCTTTTCTTTTTGATTTTTTTTTTCTTCCATTTGAGTGCGATTAGATTTACAATTTTTTAGTGTCGAGAATAACAAAATAGATAGAGAAAAGAGAGGTAGAAATACTAAAGGGAATTCTCCGTCTATAATGTTATGGAATAATAGTCAAATAATTATGACTGATTCCGATCCATACAACGAATTCGAAAGAAGGAGAATTAAGAAGCTAGCTTGCGCTCGCAATAGTTGTATGACGTTTGTTGCATCCGTCCTTTCATGAATTTGATTGTTCTTTCCTGTAATTCTTGGTTCATCCGTGGAAGATAATATCCTTGGAATTGCGTTGTCAATTCCTGGATTTAATTGGATTCATTTCGCTCCAACCATTAGTGAATACAGTTGTTAAGATCGACTTCATTTCGATTTTGCTCGCTGATTCTGCTGCAACCCTGCCGCACGCGCACCTTACTGCCATCCATCATCCATCCAGCTAGCAGGGAGCACCCCGCCCAGACCCCGCCCCTTAGCCGGTCCGGCACGGCCCGTTGCCCGACTGACAATTGACATGTCGACTGGCCAACTGCGGAAGGAAATATTTTGATAGATCTCTTCTCATGTTCGAAAGGAGATGTCGACGTTGGAAGAGAAAGATATTCTCCACCTCCCCATACCAAAGGGATGCAAGCCGTTGAGTCATCAGGTGGCAGACAGTTTATGGAAAATGTAAAACAAGAGCAGGTGAATTGAGATCAATTTCTTAATAAAAAATTTTAATCAGTTTTAAAAGTTGCTGACCAAATAAATGAAAAATGGTAGGGAGGTAACATTAAATGCCCTGATTTGTCGATTTGATATCTACACCTTGGGATGGCTGTTGTTGATTACAGAAAACTAGGTCTAGATCTACATGTATATATGTCCGACTTTGTTTATTTTGGTTTAAACAAATCAGGTGGCAGGACGTCATGTTTATGGAAAATGTGAATACATGAGCAGGTGAGATTGATTGATTGCCATGACATTTATTAAGTAATCAGAATCATGATAAATTAATATAAAGTTGTTATTTTTTTACCATAAGAATAATATCAGTTTTAAAGTTTGCTGACCAATTAAATAAAATGAAATGGGAAGGGTGTCACAGTCAACGCTCTTCATGTATCTAACTTAATCTTCTGACATTGTTTATTTTTGAATAACGAAGGAAACTGACCAGAAATATAAAACGTTGAAGAATATATAAAAAAATACAGTTGTAACATAAAAGCTGCATCACTTCACTGTGATCCCTCGCATTTACTCCAAGTTGATTTCTATCCTTCGGGTTTATGCCTGGTTTCAAAACTTCTGATCCGAGCATTTGCAAGGTTAAGGATGAATGTCAGCATGTGTTTTCTATAGCTGAGCTGTAGAGCACCTGACTAGTAACCAGGAGGTCTCTGGTCATATCCCGATGTTACCCCATTTTCTTTGCTCATTTTTTCATATTGTGTTTTTGTTTTAAAAAAATCAAATGATAGTTTAATACAGATAGCACCTGTGTATTAGCCATTTTTCTGTTGATGCTCTTAGATTATAATTTCAAAATCTGATCTCTGAATTTTCATAGAAAATCTAGACTTAAAGTAGAAGCTTCTGATGTAAAATCATAATTTTTTATTATGATTTAAGCTTCTATCAAATTGTTTGTTATGATGTGTTTTGCTTTCATTTGTACACATTAGGTCTTCTGCAAGACCAGCAGTGGGTCTATCTTGAAGCTTCTACAGACCAACAATAGAGGACACAGAGAGAAGACTTTCTACAAGAAGGTGTTTGATGAGGAGCAGGATGATCCTATCCTGCGCCTTGCAAGAGGTCTCTTGTGTCCTTTCAGAGGGACGGTCATTTCTGCAGAGGACCCTTCAGGGTATGTTAACTTCAGTTTTCATTTAAGATATAGGCCCATTATATTCTTATTTTAAAGAAAACTTTGCACAAATATTACGTTTTTACACTTTTGAGTCAATCAAACTTGAATCATAGTGGTGGCCAATGGACTATATGTTCATTTCATTAGTCTGTGTATATTGGCACAAACATTGCACATGGTATTGTGCCATATTTGCCTTGACATAAGATTTAAATATTTATCCCTAGAAAAGAGGGATATACATGTAGTGAAAAGAGCAAGAAATGGCAAACTATTAAACACAACTCAAGGAGTAATGAAGTATAGAAAATTATATTTTCATGACAATCATTAAGATTCTCCTTCTAAAAGTTGTCATTTAATAAAAAAGTGAACAAGAAAAGAGTAACTATATTTTTACAGATTTAAAAAAAAAGGTACAGTACACAAAAAATAAGAAAATTAAAAAAATAAAAAGTTTAAAGTACATTTGACTTTTAAACAAACAAAATAAAATCTCAAAATAAAGAAAACAAATTAGTCTTTTCAATTAAAAATTTAGTCCTTGCCCCATAAACTGAAATATAATTTGATTTTGCAATACTCTGCAATAAGTTAATAAGATAAAGAACATACCCAAAAAGCCATTTTAGAGAACAAATTGAGGAGGATGATGTTTATCACATTCCACAGTATGTACACGTAGTCAATTTTGCATGTTTTTCAGGGTCTGCCCAAATCCATTTGGAGTTGACCTCATTTTGTTTTGCTGAATCAATCATTCTACCTTATAGCATTAACACACGCCCGAGCGGCGCGTTAGCGGTGAATGCAGTGCACCGCGAGATAGCTTTGGAAAGGTCGCGGCTGCAACGAGCCGCAGGCGAGTGGCAGCGAGCTCCATCCGAAGCATCGAGCGATCACTGCATTTACGTTTAATCGCACAATACAGGGAAGTGTGTTTTTAACGCTTTTATAAAATTGCGACATTGCTCTAGTAGATCTTGAGTTACTTACCAAAAAAATTCCAAGGGATTATCCCTTGAAATTTTTGGTAGTAGCTCAAGATCTACATCATGATAGTCATCCAAGAAAGTAAACAAGACGCGGAAAAGACCCGGATGTATTGTGTTATCACTTTTTTGCGCCGCAAAATGCACACTGGTGCTTTGCATCGAAAAATACAGCATGCACACGTGACGCGTTTTGACCAACCACGATGCGTAAAATCACAGAGCCATTTTCAGTGAAAAACCAATCATGTAATCAGAATGCAATTAAAGTGTTGATCCTATCCTAAAAATGAAGGAAAATTATCGATTTGCATCAAAACACATTCCATAAAAACGACATTACACTTTACTGAATACATCATAGACCTACATGTAGCTATTTTAAGTTACGAAATACTGATGGGTTGAATTTTGAATACATACAGTCCTGTACTTCATATAATGCCGAACATCGTGAGTTCGAAACCTGGCCGAGTCATACCAAAGACTTACAAAAATGGTCCCTAAAAGTTGCCTTTAACAAGGAGCTTGGGGTAATAATAACATCATGCAGGGCCCGCTGGGAGAACAGTTGTCAGAACTGAAGTGGCTACCCTGGGTAAATAAAACGATATTATTATTATTATTCCATGTTTTCGTGCCCTTTACAATTGGGCCATGAGAAATGTTCCATGTTAATTAAACAAAGCAATTAAACTCATTGATAAATATAATATAATATCAATGAGCTTGCAATGTAACTGCTTTGTTTATTATGATTCATCCAGTAATCTTGAAATATCAGTCAAATCATAAAATCATTCACTGGAACGTAAATGTGAAAATTGTGAAGTTGAAACTTACAGTAAAAGCTAGTAATCCTTTATGGACTTTTGAATAATTTCATTAATACCATTTCATGGTTTATTAATTAATGTAATATGTAGGGTTAACTTGCCCCTTCATGCCTTTTAAATACACACTGTAAAATGCATACAGTACACTGTTTGCTGTCTGCCTACGTATAATACTTGATGAAGGGTTTTAGGAACATATGTTGGAAGTTTCATGTTACTTTTCAAAAGTACTGGACACAAATATTTGCTGGGTATTTCATTTACTTCTTGGCATTTGATACCATAATACAAACTTTAACAGAAATATCAAATTTTCTGCTTGCCAGATGGTTACAGTAGATTGATTGATTTATTTATTATACCATTTTCATGTCAAGGCTGCAAACAAATGGGCATATTAATTTGGAATTTTTCATGAAGTATCTTCATATTCTCTTTTATTGAAAAAAATAATTTTGTGTGAGAGTGTTATTAAAATTTAAACGAAAAGAGGTTTTAATGGATGCAGTTATTTGAAGCCATGTAATTTGACCCTATGATCAAGCTAAGAAAAATTATCTGTCAATCATATTAATCACAAGTCCTAGTGGTAATTTCAACTTGTATACTTGTTGTCTGTATAGTTGCATAATATGTACGTAATGTGCATTTATGTTCATGTACAGTACACAAGCTTTTAAAACCTTTATTTAATATAGAACATGTACATGTACCTTACCCATAACATTTAGCATTTCAAAAATCATTCTAATGTCCCTTATAATTATGAATTAATGTGAATTACATATTGCCTCCATCATAATGAAATAAAAATGCTGATTTATTCTAAAAGCCAAGATTACAAAACTTGGTTTCATTCATGAGCATATTTGAATTTATGATTCCCACCTTATGTACATAATGTATTGTGGTGAAGTTTAGATTACATTTTGCTCATTGAAGTTTGAGGCACCATTTGTTTGATTTTTTTTTTCTCCTGTGTACAGTTCAGGGACCTACAATTTCTAACAAGGTATAAAGTTGTGGTGATACTGATAGCAATAAAATGTGCCTCTTGTTGATACACTCAAATGACAGCCACTCTCAAACAGTGGATACTGCTATCACAGGGGCAGGGGGGGGGCATACATATGGGCCTCATATTACCACAGGGCTGTCAGAGTTCAGATTTTTTGGGTTATTTAAATAGCCTTTTGATTTTGATTTTTTAATTTCAGGTTATTTTCAGCTTATTTTAGCTTTTCTCTGTACAAAAGTATAAATGGTCATATTCAAACGTGAGTGACACAACATTTGGACTGATAGAAGGGCGCATATCTTTGCACTTGTAGGTTATTAATGGATCATGACTACCATAATTTAGGAGTGGCATGTGTCATTACCAGTTGGATTTGAATTTTACAATTGGTCCTGGAAATTATGATTAAAAAAGAGTGCGTGAGTGACACGACAAAAAAAGAGACATGGGTTTCTGACTATCATTGGTTATGGTTGGATTTGTGCCCAAGTAGATCTCTAAGGGTACCATAAGTGCTGGTATATGTACATGAATAGTTTACCTCTCTGACATTTATTGTCCTTATCAATCATTCCCTCTCTGTGGAAAATGGTCCACCTCTATGTGTCGTGATTGACACGACATCCAAACGTGAGTGACATGACCAGTTCTTTAAAGGAAACAATTCAAGTAAATAACTTCAATGTAGATTGAAATTACCTGTGTGTATATATGCCATGTTAGAGTAGTCCATGAAAATTACTTTTTTAAGCAAAAACAAATCTGAAAAAAAGTGACTAGATACATGTATAAGAATAAGAGGCATTTAAAGCCCCATAGTCCCATATGTGCAAATTCTTGTTTGATCAATTATTCAATGTATTAGAAAACTGGATCACATAATGTTTGAACTTAAATAATTGGTTGTATTGTAAAGAAGCTTTTGTGTTGATTTCAGATCCTAATTTGCATTTTCAAAGGCACAGTGTCACATTAAAATTTCAGCTAAATGTCCCACTTAGTTTGAATATGACCAAATGTAAAGTCCTGAGCTCTTATCAAATTCAACTTTTTTCCAGCTCTTTTCAGCCTGTTCGGTTCTTTATATTTTTGGTCACCCACACCCCTGTTACCAGTAAAAATGTATTCTGAGGGGCCGACATGTACATGTCCCTAGAACATTTCAATGTTAAAAACTGATAAAAGCAACTACATTAACATACATGTACAGTAGACAGATACCTGAACGTTTGAACATAATTGACCGATTGACATATGATTCTAACACCTGTGCTTATCTTCGCAGTGAAGTTCAGCAAGCTTCATGACATAACTGTGTATCAATAGGAAATAATGATTTATAATACTTGTACATGTACATTGTACTGGTGATTGCTGTTGTGATTGACCAATTTACATATTATTTTAACACTAATCTTTGCAGTGGAGTTTATCAAGCTGCGTGACATGACGATAGGGTACAAGTACCCGTGCATCATGGACATCAAGATTGGACGAATCGGATACGCAGAGGAAGGGGGCGACTCCAAGAAAGCAGAGACTGCCAAACTGAAGTACCCCTCCATGGAGAAATTGGGCTTTCAGATCTTGGGCATGAGGGTAAGTGACCACCCCCCCCCCCCCCCAATCCCACCCCAATCCATCATAATGTGGTACAATCATACACATTAACCTTTACTGGGAAATGTATAGAGGCAATTTTGGGGACTTTACTTTATTCATTAGCCTGAATTATACTTCACATAATATACATGCTGTATGTATGTCCCTAAAGTAAAATGCTCAAATGCTCAAAATATCTTATAGAACAGTTCATCAAAGCCAAAACATTTTAAATGGAAATTTTATATGCAGCATCTTGTGAATGACTCTGTTCAAAATGTTTCTTCATAAATTATTAACTTTCTTATCCTCTGTCAGATTTTCCCCCAAAATCTCAGTGATATCAGGGATGCTAGTTTTTAGGCTATTGCCTAATTTCAGGCCCTGGCACCTCCCATTTCAGGCATTTTCAGACTGTTTATTGTACAGCATATATGGGGTTTCAATATTTTGGGGCTTTTTTTTAGTCATTGTTGGTAATACCAACTGGCATCCCTGTGATGTTTTTCTGCGTACATGTAAATATATATTATCAAAGCAAACTTGATTTTAGGATGAAATGTCTATTGTCGAGTGTGTGCATAGCCATCTCAGCATTGCACTTGTACCATATGAAGTAAGCCAAGCCCATTTTTATGCATGAATAGACCAATAAGATTACAATGAATAAGAGAGGCCACACAAACTTGAATTGTAGATTTGTTGACATGCTTAGTGGTTTTGAATGTGGGCTTACAAAGCTGACCTGACCTAAATAAAAGCAAATGGGGATCACAAATCCAAATACAATTACAAATCCAGGGTCCCTTTAAAACTTTATTCCTGAATAGAATTAGTACTTTTTTTTTTCATTTTTTTTTCTTTCCAATTATGAGGGAGTGCCATTTTTGTCAGCTATGTTGGTATATATCGGTACATATTGATTTTGTGTTAAATAAAATAAATTAATTTTTAAAAAAATTCACACATTTGACAGTTTTACTAATTTATAACTCTAATGTTTAGATTCAAATCAGACTGAACTGAAGAATATTACATATGGGCAATTCCATGTTACTCACGTTACACTTTTTAGGTGCCTTTGCATGTTGTAAGTGTCATATTTTTTGTTTTGAAAGGTTTGACCGCCTTTCTGTTCTACACTAGATGCCCAAGTCTTTGGTCTATCTTGCAACATTAATAGAATTTTCCTACATATATCTGTTCAGAAAATAATGATAAAAAACTTTCGTTACTCACGTTACATTTTTTAGGACGCCTTTAAAAGCTAACATGCCTTTATACAAAAAGTGTCCTCATACTGGGTAGTATTTTAAACAACTGGTACATGATTTATGTAACTCATATTGTGGCACACAAATGTAGGGGGTATAAATTTTAAGAGCATTGGAAATATCTGTCCTCTACACTAAAATCATCGTTACTCACGTTACATGTTACTCACGTTACATATTAGCTGATAATCAATACCACATATTTTGACCATGAGAATTAGCTGGAAACTTTATATTTTTTAGATATTTAACCTTTATAGATATTTTGTCCCTAAAACATAACAAAATTGGCATTCTTTCATACCTTTTTCCATTGTTAAAACTTACATGGCACATATTTTCAATATATCCAAGTAAACTAAATACATAAAAATATACTAATAATGTAGTTCATGCAGTGTAATGAAATATTCACCTTCCATTATCTTTCACAGGAACTTAAGTTACTTTTAATTTTGAAACATCTTACTTTGTTAGGTTGTAAACTACTATTACAACAGACCTTCATGTACCAAGTACAAACAGGTACATGTACATGTACCTTAAAATCTAAAAGACTACCAGTTGTGTGGACTTATACTTACACAATTATGTACATTAACTAATTCTTGTCTCATTCAGTAGTTTGTGAATATTGACTTTGAGTAAAACACTTGTATTGTAGTTTATTAATTGTCAATGTTTTGGATGGATTGATAATAATCACAAAGTGGTGTGGAGGAAACCTTAATTCCAGAGTCACGGTGTCACGGTGTCCGACAACTTGACTTACACCAAGGACACTGGTAGCTTTAACAGTGATGCAGTCTTGGATACAGTCCCTGCATCAAAAACTGTATGCATTTGGTCTGATCGACCAGCATGACAATTTAAAAACAGGTTAATTGCAGCAGCAATCCCAGTGTTTACAGCCAAACACCAGCTTACATTCAATTGGAATTTCTTTGCAACCTCCCATGGAAAGGGACCGGTGAATGGGATTGGGGGTTCTGTTAAGTGGGATGTCTGGATGCAGGTTAAAAATGAAAAGCAATCATCACAAATGCTTTTTGTGGCTGCTGCATCAGAATTGAAAAATGTCAGTGAATCAGAAATGTATCAGATGGAGATAGATCCCCACCTCTTAGCATCCGTTAACTAATTCTGGTCTCTTCCATTAGAAGCAAATTTTTACTTTGAGTATATTATTTTGTAGTTTATTAATTGACTAATCGAGCAAGGTCAGGAAAGGTCATTTTATATGAACACACTACTTTAGGACCCCCTCAATTTACTTAAATCCAACAGAAAATAATTTGCTCTCCTTGGTCAAAAAACATATTCGTATTCCTAATTTTTGTGTCGTTACTCACGTTACATTTTTTGTTACTCACGTTACATTGTTACTCATGTTACAAGTTTTGCACCTCAGTCATTATAATACAATCGCATGTACACAAGTATTTCACTATTTTTCATATTAGGTAGGAGGAGTATGAAGAAAATTTCCACTGGCAGATTTTAAATGCATTGGAAAATTAAGAAATTAAACTTTTTCAGTTTTTTCGTTACTCACGTTACATTAGTTTTTGCAGTCGGGCCATACGCTTTCTACCAATTCTTGGGAATGTAGATCAATTTTTTCTTACTGGCAACTTGAAACTGATGCCCAATACATTATAAAAATCCACAAATCAATTTCTTATCACTCTTTTATTATCCATGGATTCACATGAAACATTCAGGTATATTTTCAGTGTATTTCTCAATGAAAATGGAAGTTGACTTCTGAATGTAATATCTGCGATTCTGGAGGCATATTTTTGAAAAAAATTGCTATTTCATATGCGTAGAAGTATCTTGAACAAAATAGGATACGTGACAAGTTGCGAAATGAAAATAAAATTTTTCACCTCATGTCACCCATCTCATGGAATTGCCCATTATATAATTTGTATTTTTTTCAGGAAAACGAGTCCCACAAAAATGTACACGTACACTGTACATAACCCTGTTTTTTATGTATTAGTTTGCAACTTTTCGAGGGAACAAACTGCATTAAAATGCATTATTTTTCAATGTGTTAAAATTGACTATTGCATTAAGATTGCATACATTATTGTATATAGACTGTACAACACAGTATAGCCAGGTCAACTTTTTTCAGATTCGGTAATAAGGAATCATAGCCTATATCAAACAAATAACCATGCAGTAGATATCAAGCAAATATTCCTGGACCATGGGAGTACTTTTGACAAAAGCTACATTACCCCAAGAGTGAATAGGAGGCTTTATTATAGATATTATTTTGACAAGGATTTTGCCCTTCACCCTAGATTTTATATTTCTTTTGATCTGATTTACATTGTATGTGGATCAGGTTTTTGAAAAGGCTTTACAATTTCAAAACTAAATTGCCTGATTTTTTTTTTCTTCTTTTATTATTTTTTGCTTTAACAACCACATGTGTTCAATACTGCAAAAGAGCAAAATGTATCCGTCAATTACGTTGATGTCAATAGCTATGTTCACATGGGACCATCGGGGTTTTAGTCCTCGAGGATTGTATCCTTAAGAATTTAAACCCCGACGGCTTGTTCTCGAGTTGCGTTCACACGGAGTGCTTATCCTCGGGGATAGTTATCCTCGAGGATAGTGAGAGGCTTGATGACCGGAAGTACAAGTCGTATGTAGCATGCACTATTTATTTCCCTGTACTATTCGGCTATGGCCCTTGACTGAACCGGAAGTTTAACCGTTACAAGAGGTCACTCTTATCCTCGAGAACAGTAACTCCAAGTTAAAATCGTGTCCACACGGTCAAACGCGCGATCGGAGACCACCCACCGCTTGGAGTTTCGAGCCTTAACCCTAAGATCTGTCGAGAACATAAACCCCGACTTGTCCTCGAGAACATAAACACCGAGTTCGTTCACATGGGCCTTAAACCCCAAGTTAACTCCAAGTTGTCCTCGAGAACATAGTCCTCGAGGACAACTTGGAGTTAACTTGGAGTTAAGGCTTGCCGTGTGAACGATACTATTGTAATCTCATGATGTCTTACCTTGAATATCTTTAAGCTTAAGAAATGTTTAGATTTGAAATTTGGCCAGAAGGAAGATGAATTAAATGCAATGTGAAAACATTAAAATCTAAAAAATTAATGATGCCTTACTTGGAATATCTTTAAGCTTAAGAAATGTTTAGATATGAAATTTAGCCAGAAGGAAGATGAATTAAATGCAATATGAAAACCTCAAAATCTAAAAAAAAAATAATGGATAAATAACTTGCTTCCTTTTGTCAAAGTAGAGCAGAAATACATCTGTGTTTCAGTACACGAACATACACAAAATATGTGATGCATGACATCAAAATGAGAGACAAGTCGCAGAGCAAATTTAGCAAAGGGTTAAGGAAATCGGTAAAATAATAATAAATGTCTAATTTGGGGGAGAATATTTTTTTGATTTTCTGAATCTTCAATGTTTCATGTGTGCTCTATAAAATAATTGAGCAAAAAAGATAAAGTGAAAGTATTAAAAAGGGATTAATTTGTCAATATCTTTTACTCTTTTCTGGCGACTTGTCTCTCATTTTGATGTGATGCATCACACATGTCTTAAATATGACTTTATTCATTCTTCTCTTTGTATGCATCTAGGTGTATCACCCTCAGAGCAAGAGACTCTCGGTATATGACAAGAAGTATGGAAAAACACTCAATATGAACTCCATGATAGAAGGTAAGGTGCTTTATAGACTAAATAAAGGGAAAGTCCACCTTGGAATTTTAATTGGTTTGATTTATTTTTAAAAAAAACAGGAAAATGAAAGAAAAAAATATCAGTCAAGGTTTGAACAAAATCTTTCAAGTGATGATTAAATAAAGCTTATAATTTTATGACATCACTTGCGAGCCCCTCTCCTGCATGTTGTATTATGTAAATTCCATAGATTTTTGAAAGAAAAATATGCATTATTTCACCTGTGCATTTGATATCATCAAATCCATGATTTTATAGATACCCATTTGAAATAGACATATTCCCTCATCAAGAAAGTGAAAAGACAAATTTATAGGACACTTTAAGCATTGATAACTCTGTTATCCTTTGATAGATTTACTTCAAACCTTCGCTCTTATTTTATTTATTTTTTCTGCTTAAAAATAACAACAAATAGCTTGTATAATCCAAGGTTGACTTCCCCTTAAAAAATATATTTTATGTCCCTGTCAAAGTCTTGGACCATTGTACATCATCTATTAAAAGATCTGCATTCTGAGGGATGAAGATATTTGAAATTTCAAAGGCTGTGAATGCGGGTCAAAAATCAAATTGAATACCTTTTGTATTAACGAAGGCCACATAAGATAGAGAGAGAGAGAGAGAGAGAGAGACAGAGAGAGAGAGAGAAAGAGAGAGACAGAGAGAGACAGAGAGTGGGCAAGAGAAAGGAAAAGAGAGAGATGAATGAATAAATAAATTCCAAGTAAGGTATTACTTTGATAGGAAAACATACTGTACTTGTACATTTATTCTCCAGCGACAATACATGTACAATGTAGTTGTTCTGCATTAAATCGCTAACAATTATCAAGTTGTAGTTGTTCTGCATTCAATCACTAACAATTCTCAAGTATCTAACTTTAAACCTGGACTCTACAGGATATTAAACTAAACCTATACCTACAAATTTATACAGGGGTGATATTCCTGCGATTTAAATCGGAACTGCGATTTTTTTTTTTAATTTATTTTATTTATTTATTTATTTTCATTTTTTATTTTTATTCCCCCCCCCCAGGTATGCACAAAATTGAACAATTTAAAGTCCCAAAATGCAAAAAGTCCCTACCGTAGGAGGGGAACATCCCCTCCCACACCCCCCCCCCCCCTCCCCTCGGTCGCTTCGCTCCCTAGTATGTCTTTTTTTTTCAAGAGTGAATATCACCCCTGTTTATAATGACAAGTGGTGATCAAGAACTCACAACTATCAACAATCGAAGGGTTCTGGGTGCCTTTTATCTCAACAAGAATAATTGTGACAGTTCTCAAGATTTTAAGATTGTCTGAATCAAATCTGCCATTGGATGATCCTTGTCCTTGAAATATTTCCTGTGTTCTTTGTGTCATGTTGCTCATATCCTGTCAATACTGTTTCAGTAGGGATACACTAGCTGGAGATATCGTGAAATGTATCTAGAGCACAGTTTGGGAGAACTATTTAAATGTTATTTGGTATTGCTCAATATACAAAGGCACTAGATTACACACTCCATTCTTTACCAAATTTGTAGGAAGGGCTACTCCTCAAAAGGCGATTTTCCCCAAACTCCCTCACCTTAATACTTGACATCTACTGTACATTTATCATCTAGATATTATGTTCCCTGGAAAATTGGAGAGGGGTAGTTGTTACAAGGGATGATATGTCCAGGAAATACTTATCCAGGAAATTTCCGACTGTCCAAAAGAATATTTATCCTAGTTAGGAGTTTGCAGAAAGAAATACATGTAATTGTCAAGGGGATTGAATTTGTTTTGTTTACAAATTGAAAAATTATTACTCAGAAACCAAGAAAGAAATTATGATGAGATGTATGTCTATTTATCCAATTCTTGTGTCATTTGTTACAGGCCTTGCCAAATTCTTCAACGTGGACGAGTCCATCCGAACGGACGTGATGCACGCATTCCTGGTCCGTCTCCAGCAGATCCTAGACTGGTTCCAGGTCCAGGCCAAGTACCATTTCTACTCCAGCTCCCTTCTCTTCATCTACGAGGGCGCTCTTCCCCTTAGCGACAATGACGCCCTCAAGAAACCCTCCAAACTCTGCCAACATTCCAACGTGGCGGCAGCGCCCATCAACGGCAATGTCCATGATACTGTTCATGTTGGTCCGAATACGCATCCTCTTAAGAGGAAGAAGTCGGTGGATGATGCTGAAGGTGATGGGGTTGTGGGATTGGGAATCGATAGAGGGAGCAAGAACCAGAGAGAGAATGGGGTTTGTGGAGTAGTGGAAGGAAGCAACAAAAGATCGGATGTTGCTTCAAGTCACGCAGTAGCGGATGGTGTGGAAAGAATAGATATGACAAATAGTGATTTGAGGGATAGGCATGAACATGGGAAAGTTGTTAACCACATAGAAGGTATCGATCCTGGCACAGACTCTAATCCTTCCCTTTTTCAAAGACATTCTCATGTTCCTGATGATGATAGAACTGTCTCGGTGGAGGAACATCACATGAACAATCATACCCTTTTTCCAACTCCCAACCATTCCACACACAACTCCGACATCTCAACACATACAAACCATATCAGTGAACATAGCAACGTGCATGAAACCTCTCGCAAGGACTCCCAACCTCCTCATGTAGGGGAAACGGACCACTCGCCGCATCATGTTGAGATCAGGATGATTGACTTTGCACACGCGATCGAAACGACCACAAGAGATGAGAACTATATCTTCGGGTTAAAGATGCTTAGACAATATATCGAAACACTCCACAACTGTTACGTCTGGTGATGTTGATGTGTGTATGTTCACATCTGAACGCAATCTTATTTTATACTTATTGAAATACATGACATACATAGATATTTAAAATGGTAATCAAAGATTCTATTGTAGAGAGAGACAATAGTACACCATGCCCTCATAATGAGAATCGATGCTTTCCTGGCATAGCAGAATCCGGTGTCTGAAATTAATACATACAGCATACATGTATGTTCATTATCAATAAGTTGGTGCTTGCCTGGTGTGTCGTCCTTCTGGAATGCTCCAAGAAGAATTTTAACTAGAGGTGCTGAAGGATTTTAAAGAGGCTCAAATAAACCTGTAAAAGAATTTACTGTGAACCTTGAAGCCTTGAAGAAGTAATCTCTTTTGCAGCTCACTCTGGAAGCTAAACTGGGATAGGTGCATGTGCAGTCAATGGCCGACGGTAACGTTGGAGGTTATTTACAATAAAAAGTGGAGGGTGCAAGTAAATAGATGGTTTTAACAATAATCTTAAGTTCTGAAAATAAATAGAAATAAATTCTTACAAAAGCCAACTAACTTTCTCGACAGATCTTAGGGTTAAGACTGATTTTTATTGAAAATGTATACTGGTAATAGTGCATAAATGCCAACTACTCCAAATTTGCCTTTTGTTCCACAAAAAAAATATTTTTCACAATCTAAAGGGAATCGTGAGCGAGAACTCTGGCAGGACCAATAAAACTATACTTCATTTGAAGCACATAAACCACAGAATAAATCAATTCTTTTATTACATGTGTATATGCTCTTTTACTGTATGCCATAGGTGCAACTGTGACAGAATCCGAAAACTATGGATCTAGAACTTTGCAAAACCTAGGTGGTTTTCTTCAAAGCGATTATGCCTCGTAAAATCAAAGCTGTTATGTATGCTTGTGGTAGCATTAAATGTATAACATTTTGTGTTGTATCAAAAATTATTCTTTATTTGGCAAAGGTATACATTCCCCCTGATTCCCACTGATTTGGTGTGTGTCTAAAATAAACTATTTTGGTATACAATTAGATTCTAGAATTTATGTATTTAATGCTTTTTATATTTGATCTATAAAGCTGAAATTTCTCTTTATTGTAAAGACATTGTATACATATTCTTATCCAGGATTTATTTGAGAAGACCAAATTTAGTTTGGATCCATTATCTACTGTATAGCTGTCGATTTTGATTACGTCAGATAGTTATGATATTGCCCAGAATATGTTATATAATGTTTGCATATACACACACAGCTATGTTCTGCCTTATCTTTTAATGTCAGTTTTTGATTTTCTTACTTTCCCAATTGGGAAAGGTATTCTAACATTTAGATATGCTGTCAATAGGACCCGGAATAATCTTATTAATTATGATATGAAAGCTATGTTGGTTCCTGTAACATTGTGTGACCAATTTTTCTGCTAATCACACAAAGAATAGACTTGTCTGCAAGTTCACCTCACTACGCAATTCAGAGAGAACAAATACGTTAACTCTCTACTCTTGGATATAAACATGAGCCAGAACTTGAGTATTGAGAAACTATCTGATTTTAGCAATTCCATCTGCAAGCCTCAAATCATTTTCTTTCAGTAAAAATCCCTGAACTACGTGGTAAATAGTTTGTGTACAAAGGACATTTGCAATGCCAAAATGACATCACCTTCTGTTCTTGTGAAAATGACAATTTTCTTGCTCAATTTAATTACTCTTTAGAATATCAGTGACACCACACATTATTATGTTGTCCCTTATATTCTAAAAAGAATGAGCATGCTGAATATCCCATGATAATTTGAGCAAAAACATGGTCATTTTGACAATAACAGAAGGCTGTGTCATGCAAAAGTAAAGGTTACCAGACCACAAACATATCTTTGACTCTTTTTCTGTTTCAAGTCAAATGCTGAGGGTTGCAGACATATGAAATGCCATGATACTCTTTGGTTATGCTGATGTCATAGATTTAGAAATGTAACTTACATTGTATTGTATACGCTTCATGCTGTTTGCACCAAAAGGGCATTAATAGTACAGAAATGCATGTCTTATTGTGTGTTAACACCGTACTTGCTCTAAGCAGATAAGATATTATCTCAGGTATAGAGAACCAATTTGAATTTAGAGTCAAATGTCAAAAATCTTTCATAATAATTTTTTATTTCTGTATGATTTATTATCATGACTTGTGTATAACCTTTTTAACATTTTAGTTGTGTTTATTATCTTCTTTTTAGTGCTTTTATACTATTTTGTTTGTAAATTGAGACTTGTTAATCGTATTTATGACATATTCTTTATTCATGTGTTAAATCGGAGGATAACTGTGTTAAAACATACAATGTACTTTGTAATATGCAGGAGTTGCATAGGATTTGATATCAATATATTATATATATTATATTATATATTACAACTCTCAGTACATTACAGGTTGGTCTTTCACCACATCGTTTTTATGTTACGAACAACTGGTGATCATTTCTTTTTCAAAATGATTGAGGGTGTGATTGGTGTCGCACCCAAGAACATGCATTGATGATTGGTAAAGTCATTTGTAACTGTACCAACTACTTGGTGGAACACCATCAAGGCATACTATTACTCCATTCATTGGAGTAAAGCTCTCCTGCACGCAATGTGTGCACAATTTCCAGGGGGTTATGAATAGGGCTTTTTAGGAAGTTTTGTTGGGTTGGATTGGTTGTGAATAATATTCAATTAATGTAAGTAAATATGATCCGGACAAGGAGGCTTGTATGTAGTTTATTCTCGACAGTGACCATACACATATCTTTCATTAATAACGGTGCCCAGTGTTCTTAACCACTTGGCTGCAGACCACGTATTAACTGCTTGGCGTTTGTACACTTTGTAATATGTAATGTAATATTGCGTGCTCATGCTATTGTCTGAGCTTTGTCTGTCTGGTATGACCAGCGCCACGCTGGTCATACCCGTACTGTGCAATTAGCAACATGCAGCAGTCAAGTGGTTAAGAGATGTATATAATATTATATGAGATAGAAGAAATTATTTAATCTTATTTTTGTGAGAAAAAGGGATCCCACATGAAAATTTATGAATAGTGGCTTTTGTCAGTACATGTATCTGCAAAAATATCTATGTATTTATCCAATGGGATTTTGGATTATGGTAGAAATGAATGAATTTATTTTATGGAGATAAGCTAAACTGTTGGACATTCAAAGTAATTGGGTCAAGCAGTGATACCATTAAAAAATGCAATTGAGCCACAGCGATTTCTATACGTTGGTAGACATTGATGTATTTTGTTGTAGTTGTATCTTGTCAGCTAAATCTTTTTTGGCTGATTACAAAGAAATATGCAAAATAATGAATGACAAAAAGAAATGAATAGAGGAATAGAAAACGAAAATGCAAAGAGAGGAAAAGTATCAGAAGTGAAGTTGGAGAGAGGAAAGGGATGATGGTATATATTTGGTAAGGGAGAAATAATGATAGTGATGACTTCTTGTCAGGTCCATCACGCTATGACACTCATGATGCAGAGAGAGAGAGAGAGAGTATGGGAGACTGACAAGGAAGATTGAGGGTTAGACAGAAATCAGTCACAGAGAATGAAGGAAGAAGTTGATCGTTAGAGAAAGAATGGGATAAGAAAAAGATAAGTAGACATGTAGTTGTACGAAAAACGAGATTGGTGTAGAAAGAAGGAAGGAAGAGAATGAGAGAGTCAGAAGAGGGAAATGTACAACCATTGAAAGAATGATAAAAGAGCAGAAGAGACGAAATACGTACATATAAAAAAAACAGGAAGAAAATATTTCTATGTATGGATGAAGACGGGCATTAAGATAAGAGAAGAGGAATGTAGTGAGAAAGAGTAATTAAGATTGGAGTAGATGAACTTGGGCTACATATTATGAATTTCTTTTTGATTGATAGGCTTTGATTCGCGCGGGCTCATGTAAAAAAGAAAAAAAAAAATCAATGTCAGTGTTTTTAAGACAATTTTTTTTATCATCTCCACCCCCACAATTACAAAAGTACAAATTAGATTGATGAGAAGTTACTATCAATAAAATATGTTCTGATAATGCGGCAGCGAATTAGTATGTAGTCAGATGCATATGAGGAGACAGATAGAAGTTATGGGACCGACATAATATATCGATAATAGAAAAATAGTAAAGGTGAATGTATAAAGATATATAGTTATACAAGACATATAGTTACAAAGAAAGCTTAGTAATTGTACAATTGAGAGAAAGAAGAGAGAAAGAGAAAAATTGAGTGGTGGGGAGGGAGAAGAGAGAGAGGGATGGAGGCATGAGGACCTTAATGATTAGCCTAACGATTTATATTTATATTATATTCTTAGCGCGTAAAGATATATAGCTATGTTTTTGAAAGAGCTAGATATAGCATTACACTATTAGGAATCATCATGGATCGCACGTTTGTTAAGACAGTTGGAGCTGAACCCTACCCCCCCCCCCCCCGGCTACCCGGCCCCCATTTTCATTACGGCAGACTCCAATGCGCCTATATAACCTGGGTAATAGTGTGGCAATTCCAGCTATCCTTTAGCCGAGACGCGCTCGGATCGGACCCGCGTGCCTTGTGATCACAGTCTGCAACTCACCCCATAGACCACACCACACTCAGACACAAGTCCTCAACACCTGATTGCAGCTCAGGGTCAATGGTAAAAGAATATGTACAGAGATGGAAAGTACTTTTACATTATAATATTAATATGTTGTTAAGCTTTTTTTTATTTGTTATTTTTGTTTTTAGGTATAGAGATACAAGTTTTTATCAGAGGGCATACTTCTCACTGTCTTGACCTCAAATCTTCAGTAGCAAACGGTATCTTTCAGACCGTATCTTTCTCATTATATTCATCCAGCTTGATTTGGTCTTCAACAATGTTTTACTCTATACAATCATGTAAGACGATTGTCCACCGTAACTTCTTCTAAAGATCGTAACCACCGACGATGGAATCGGTGAATATTGCTGGAGCGCCAAAGGCAGAACAACGGGTCGGGGAGTCATATGATGCAAATCGTGAGGGGGTAGCTATTTCTCAAAGTCGTTTTCGGTCGTAACTAAGCAGCGGGTCACGCTACGCACTGGGGATTCTCGCAGACAACACTGCATATCGCGATCACGTTGATTGTTGTCTGCTAGGCTATTTTGTGTCTAAGCCGGTGGCGGCAACGAAGTGGTTGACGACGGGTTGCTTTTGATGGAGTTTTTAGTCTCAAGAAAGTGAAGGAAATTGTTCTTGTCAGGTGAGTTCTTGGAGTCACAAATCATTTTGATCAGTATAGAAGTTTTAAATAGTTTTATTGTTATGATTGTTCAACATAATTCCTTTTTTCTTCTAAATCATAATTTATGCCATTTATGTTTATGTACTAAGGCTTCGAAAAGCAGATCACAAAGTTTTTTCAAGTTGGTGAATTAGAACGGAATGACCCAACTGAATTTATCTTGAAACAGATATGGATATTGGGGACATCTAGAGAAACTTATTTTGTTTGTGTGTATTGCAAATTGTATACTCAGACAGCATTTTCTTTTACAGTTTACCATGCATAACTACAGTTTAAAAGGCTTGTATGGAGGATCAATATGGTTACTACCATCTTCTATCGTCACATAGAAACCTGGTTAATAAGTCATAGACACTTGATGTGTCTAACAATATTTCCATATATATTTACCGACATAAATATTTGCAGTGGGTACAGAAAGTAAGCACATAGAGGGTAGGATTAAAAGATGATTGATGGGTTTGTTAA
This sequence comes from Paracentrotus lividus, assembly GCA_940671915.1. Classification (NCBI taxonomy): domain Eukaryota; kingdom Metazoa; phylum Echinodermata; class Echinoidea; order Camarodonta; family Echinidae; genus Paracentrotus; species Paracentrotus lividus. Next base: position 19,039,108 of record CALNVZ010003433.1, on the reverse strand, counting down.
CATATACACGGGGTTGTAATTTGACATGAAAGTTATTAAACTTGGGGTGGGATGTCAGATTTGCAAGACAAAATGGTAATTTGTAGATATTCGCTAGCACTTTTAATTTGGAAGATAATGAATGTTTACTCTAAAAACATTTATTCTATTTCAAACCATTATAACCAATATGATCGAATTCTCACGAGTAAACTTTAAATTATCTTTTATAATCACAGATTATCATAATAGATTTATCTGCTGTAAAATGCTAATAGTGACATATCTATTAGTGTCACAGAAATCCACTCAATCCTTAGATGATTTTGCTCAAGGCGCTTTGATACTAAATCATTTCATGTTAATTATTTTACACATGAAACAATAGGAATTATGTGTTAATTTTCATTGAGCATTATCATAATACATGGAACATTGATGACTAAGTTTCTTCTAACTTATCTTATTATAATGAACGAGACACTTGTAGCCAACAAAATGAGTCATCATTCACAGGAAATAAATATTTTTAAAAAAAAATCTTTCTTAACTTTGATGCATCTGACTGAAAATACATCACAGTTTGCATGCAGTAGCTTGTTTGGTTTGTTATCACTAATTTACCGTTTTAACTTTAAATTATATACGATGCTTTACATGATGTTGTGTAGAACTTTCAGTATCTGTGAAACGTTGCATTATAATATCTTACCAAAATATTGTGGGATAATATTTTGTTAAATGCAGCTGGGAATTTGATTACTTTATATGCCTATATTATGTTGACACGGGTCTTGACTGTAGCTATACTAAATTTACATCATAATTATGTTGTGAAGCACAACTCACTGCATAGATTATAATAGCTATGATACTTGTGTGAGAGATCAAACTGTGGTTTACAGAATCAGAAATTACAGTTATGGAGAATTTATGACAATATCACTTATATCCCAGCTACAATCATAAAGATACCGCCTTCCATTTCAACCAATGTTTAGTATGATTTCTGTAAACCATCAGCATCATAGTTGGATGAGATCCTAGCATGCCTATTATACTATACAGTAGCATAAAATATACCTGTGTTTACGCGTGTGAGAGATCAATCCGTAGTATAAACTAAAAGCTATTGTCATGAAAAGCTTCTATTGTATCTTTTATTGAGAGAACATCTTTACGAACTTTTGTAGTATTTCTGTGGGAAGCCCGCTCCAAGCGTTTTAGCCGATACAATAATCATCAAACTAGTTTGCAGTGACGTTGTTATTGCTATAAAGAAGAGTCTAAATAGGCCTATTGAGTATTGATACTACAGGTTGTGCCCTATAAACTCATGTGACTTAAGTTCGAATAAATCGACACCTTTAAATCTGAACCAAAAAGCTATCTATATTCCTTCAATTTTGTGAATAACGTACAAATTTGGGGAGCCATGCGCTTTTGAATGTTTTGGAAGATAAATGGCGCTTTA
>CALNVZ010003433.1:19014910-19037630 GCA_940671915.1 Paracentrotus lividus | reverse complement strand
ATATTATTTTATTTATTTCAGTTCGGCAAAAAATATACTCATAAGTATACAATACATTTCAAAGTATAAACAATTACAATTAAGTTGAATTATCAACCATTAGGACGCCAAGGACAGAAATGTTAACTAAATTACTGGTCTTTAAAGTTCCTTGTCCAATTCACAAGAGATTTGCATTTACTAATAACATATTAGACATCAAATCAATAACGTGTTAATCATCCTAATAAAGAAACAATGACATATGACTCCATAGAAAACGACAGCTTTGGTTAAAAGTGATACATGATTTTATAGCAGATTCATTAAATATCTGCTTTCTTAAACCGACTTGACAATTATTGGCATAGTTTGGCCATTACTAGGCATTTATTATATTAATTCATGATGATTACCAGTACTTAAAAATAAAAAAACAAAAAAAAAAAAAGAAAAAAAAAGTGAAGGATAGGTATCCCTATCATCAAAATATAGGACTGTAAAAGATGGGATAGAAAGGATTTGATAAGTATGAAGATCGAAGATACTGAAATATGAATCATTTAAATAAACAACAAAATAGCAACATATCTTTTCTTTCTTGATTTTAGCTCAAACTATTCAAAATGTATCTATTTAGAACAAAATAAATATATATCCATTGATCATACAACGATTCAGAATATGTCATAATTTTTATATGGAATATTGTTGCGTCCTAAGAGGAGTGCTGAATAAAAAGGAAATCGTTTAGTTGTTTATTTGCTTTTTGTTTCGTGTTTTCCATCATGGTTTGAACTTTTGTATTAAGATTGACTCATGACTTATTCAAGGAATCTTTGAAAATGCAATCAGTCTAATTAAAATGGAATTAATTAAAAAAGTAAATTTCGAAATCACTAAAGCTTCTATACTGTTGGAGGAGCAGATGTAAAGCACGGGAAATGTTAATCTAATTTAAGGTGTAATATTCTTATTCATGCAAAATCAGTTGGTTTGGGTTGTATAAAGTTATAAAAGATTCCTACTTTTCAATTTATTATTTATGTACGCATGTCTCGTACTTTTGATCCAAAAAACAACACCTTATAAAATACACTAGCATCGTCACATACTATGGGTGTCAAACGATACCTTACCAACGAGCACATGCTCTCGTTCCCGTATGGCCTGATACATTTGATTCGCCTTCGTTGCTCCGATCATTTTTACTGGATATACCCTTCAAATATTTCTTTTTTACAAGATGGATGTCACATTGCGTCATGATTTGATCAGAAATGCACAGTTTCGTCTTATAATCGATAATCAACACTAGGTACCCGGACCATGCCTCACCCGAAGCGTTGATATGATTCGTTCGTCTACAGCGCGCAATTTGATCCTCTACGGAGATCCACCGCCCACTCCGTAAGACTGGTCGCGACTACGTAATTGGGTGAATCAGATGAGAGAATGGTACTCTCGTTATGCGAGCTCGACGCGGAGCGCCCTCGCGTACGTGCCTTGACGGGCGAAGGCTTTCTATATTCGACTCTATTGTAGTTTTATGATTATGCCTATCTAATCTAAAATGTAACGACGTGATTTAGTTCTATGATATATATGAGTAGCCTAAAAGGAACTTTCTCTCAAAAATAGCGCAAGTGAGATCAAGCAGAGACGAGAAACCAAAAACATCTCAACATAATTTGTGTGGTTAATCTGGCTCGTGTCGTTTAAACCTGCTTCTTTTGATAAATTACTGTCTAGGTGTTTGTTTGTGTGTTCTTTATCTCTTTTTTTTAGAACCAATTTCATGAAGTAAAATGTACTTTACCTCGATCAAAAGTTTGTCGCGAGACGTTAAAAAATTCAATTAACGTATATGGTACGAATTATTGAGTAGTTAATGCTCCCGAGAACATCGTATCTAATGATGCTTCTATTTTTTTGGGGGGGTATGGTTGCTATCAAGAACTACGTCTCTAACTGACAACCACTTTCTTCTAATCTCACTTTATTTCAAGGTATCATCAAAGGTCTAACACCTCACGGATTAACAGCTACAGAAAACCGCTTCTTAGTCAAGATTACATACGCACATCGTACTTACCGCAAGGATTCTTCTATAACCGGACTAACACTTTACCGCGTTCTTACCAACCGGAGTTAGCAGGTAAATCGCTATCTGCTACACCGCTTACACTCAACCCGGGCACGACGAATAAAAGGAAACCGTCGTAGACAGATTATTATGAATATACTTGACGAAGGGTCACTCGTTGGAAACACTTGCATGTCGTCTAGTAAAATTGGTTCTGTTCAAGGATAAGTATAAACCAGACTTTGTAACTTAACCATTAAAAAAAAGGGTTGTTAGTGTTTTATAGTGCATGATGGTCAATTTTGCATACTGACAATTGTCTTTTTATTGTTATTGGTACATGTTATTAAAGCTTATACAGTAAACAATTCACATTCACAACCGAAGTGACCGAGTGTTAATTACGAGAATAGGAGAGACAAAACAAGAGACAGTGGTGAATTATGTAATAAAATAACAGAAGATAGGTATAAACGTGGATATATTAAACAGATAGGTACAGGAGGTTATATGGGCCCCCTAAGCTCATTTGCCTAATTTGCATTAAAATTACGAAATGACACACAGTCTAATTTTGTTATATGAATACTCAATAACTACTTCTCATAACTTTTATTGTGAAGAAAAACAATTATCACCCCCCCTGTCTGCAATATTCAAATGTTGTCGTCACATTACCAAAGTGCCCATATTTACCTGCATGGTGCAGGTAATATGGGCACATGTATTTAATTATGTTTTAAAAACTACAATGACTCCACCATGTCCTGGGATTTACCTTAAAATTTTGAAATTAAGACCCTTCAGTAAAATCCTTTGACATATATTTCATTGTTATGTATTTTGTATATTATTTCTTTTTTTAATATTATTTAAATATTATTATTTCATTCATTACTAGTCAATGTAGGCCCACAAATAAGTTATTATATATCAATTATATACTGTAAATATACCCCCAAATATCGTTAGCAAAGAGATTGAAATGACCTTCATCTCAATTACTAAAGTATCCCAGAATCATTTTCCCATTTGGACTGTCCCACTATTACCTGCAACTAATTTTGCTGTGTCGGGCAAGCCATTCATTGTATATCAGCACCCACATCAGGGTAAAAAAAATGCCGTAAGTTTTACCTACCTTGTTGGTTTCAGCAATTTTCTCAGAGAAATTTCGGCATCAGATGCTCTCACGACAATATATTTTCGTATACAGTTCACATGAACAACACTATGGTGCTCACACCGGTCACCGGTCACCGGTCGACGGTCACGACATGCACATGACATGATTTGCTTCAGGTGGCCCATATTACCTGCTGGCCCATATTACCTGCATGTACCCTACAAAGATTAGTTTCGTTATTTTTAACGAAAGAGAACTCTATTTTACGATCTCAAAACACAATCTACATTTCTTCCCAGGATCGAGATGTACCAGCGCCCCCTGACGTCCAAGAGACCTATGACGACGAAACTCTGACAAAAGGTAGGTATCTGCTCTTTGCAGAGTTATTGATGTTACCCCTCATTGTCTGATTTTTCAATTACCATCAGTACCACTTTCATCCTCATCTATTACAGAACCATCAACACCATCATCATCTTCATCATCAACATCACACTCACCACCATCAACACCATCATCCTCACCGCCACCACCATCATCATCATTAACATCCCTGTATGCAACTCTGAACATCATATTATAATGAGTAGGATTACAGTCATCATTATCGTCGCCATAATAACCAATAGTATTTCCGTCTTAAAAATCATTCCTTTTGTCAGGACTTTCTGTATCTAAATTGATCATTATTGTCATCGTCAGCATCCCTGTTATGAGTGTCATCACAAAATTATCATCATCATCCTCATCATAAACGTGCAGCTCTCTACATTCCTACCAGTATAACAAGTAACGACATTATTCATGATGTTATCACCACCACCATCATCATAATTACTATATGCATGTCTTGATCTTATTTAGTATTATTCATCGTCACCTCCATAATTAGATTTAACATCATAATCACCCTTATCACTATGGTAATGATCATGACATTACTATCATCATCATCATCATCATCATTTTTGTCTTTTAATTCCCAGACGTTGTTCTACGAACCATCTCAAAGGACATTCCCAAGGACTTCGTCGCTCCTCTCTGCATGCATCTCTTCGGTCTTAGCGAAGTTGAGGTCCTCAACCTTGGCATGCTTCCACATCATCGTGACTTTGACGAACAACGGTACGGTGTCCTCGATAAGTGGAAGGGAGCGCAGGGCGACAACGCGACGTTCAGGAAACTCATCGAGGCCTTCCAAGCGGTGAAGATGAAGTCTGCTGCGGCCACGCTCAACAGGAATCTTCTCACAGAAAACCGTACGTTTAACAGTAAACCCTAGAGTTGTGTAAATAGTCCAAAATGATTTTATAACAGGACAAGCAAAACGATTCGATCCAATAACTACACGGTTTAATAATAAACGTAAACGTAATACTAATCATAATCGAATCGCCCCCCAAAATGACTAAAGATTTAAAGATAATCGATATAACAGGGACCACCCAAACATGGCAATTGAGTATGAAAGAGTCTATCCACCCTCGTGAACAATTGGTATCAGCATGACTCATTTTCTTTAAACGGAAAAGGTTAGACTCCGCAAAACCATTTTAATAATTACAATAGCGACACTTGTTATATTCTTTAATAATTTTTTTTTTGTGGATAGGTCTTCGAAGAGTAGCCAAGCATCTTCCAGGAGATAGTCAACCCTTAGCCGATGCGATGAAGGTCAACTTGGACGAGGTCAAAGAGAAATTCTATACCGAGATGGCCGAGTTTAAATACCAGGTATAATTCTATTTTGATTTTGATATGATTTGTCAATAAAATATAATGCATTACAGTTCAGTCATGTAAAAAAAAAAAAAAAAAAAAATTAGGTCCGTCGTTTAAGAAAGAAACGGGGGAATACAAAAGTACAAAAAATATGAAAACTAAGGGCACGCTGATGTGCAATGAGGAAACACCTTGTTGTCCCCTCCCCCCCCCCAAAAAAAGGTGGATGTCAGCAAAACTTTGTGAATTGGTGCAAAAGAGAAGGGGCACTAAATAAGAGGGGCGCTCGACGACTCTTTGAGATCATATGACATGTGGAATCATATATCAAGGTGTTTCATCTATTCATTCTCTTATTTATTACGGTGTTACCATGATCTTTGCTAATTGGAACTTTTTATTTCAACCTTATCACAGATTATATGGCGATGGAGAGAGGACACTCATCAGAAGCTTCGAGGTCGAGCTAACCATTCTCTCCTCTTGAGGGCACTACGCTATATCAGTCTCCCACAGGTCGCTGAAGAAATCACCAACATGACATCCGTCGACGTCAGGGACAGTAAGTTATTTTCTTGATTCATTTAAAATACATGACTACATGGAAAGTGATTAAAAGTCTGTACATAATTAAGTGGTCAGGGAGGTTTCTGAGTCTTATCCGAGGGACTCATGTTATGATAATTTATTCTTTACCAAAGAGCAACCCCTGACCTATACCAGACCACTGTTTTGAAGATAGACTCCCAAAAGGCATAGAGATGATTCAAGCTCGTATTTTTATTCCTCCCATTTGATGAAGAAAAAAATATTGTTCCAAATCATTGTATTATCAAGCAATGCATTGTATGCACGTATTCAATAAATTATGATAATCAATAACGAACTTCCACCAATTTTACCTCCTAGTCGTCATGCTGCGGACGGTCACCAAGGACATCAGCCGCGAGAAGATATGCGCGCTCGTTGACCGATTCGGACTTACAGACGACGAGAAACGGGAAATCACACGGGAGTACGGCCTTGACTTCAACAAGCGTCTCTACCTACTCAACGCCCTGGTCAAATGGAAGGAGAAGGGTGGTGACGAGGACTCGAGGGCATCGTATGAGAACCTGATGGCCCATATGGAGGATTTGGACTACGGACAGAATCCGGCAATCCTTGACGAAGTCCTGATTGATGATAAGCGTAAGTTAACTCAGTATTTATTTTGTAGTTACCGGTATTTATTTCTCATAATTGCAGCGTATCAGGACAATTACCCCTAGGATAACTATCCCCAAGTATAGGGTTAGGTAAATGATTATGTGGTAGATTTTCGGCGGGGAAGTTGTGCGGGGTAATTGTCCAGGGGGTAGTTATCTTAAAAATGCAGCAGTAAGATTTTTACAGAGATGAAAAAAGAAATCTGTCTTCCACAGGGCCACATTATGGATTTTATGAAATATCCAAATTTCTATAGAAAATAAAATAAAACATGAACAAACAGCAAATGACTAATTTATTTCATTAATAAGTCGAATAAACAAATTGCATGAATCGATATACCCTCATTTTTCGTGTTTACCCGTTTTGGAAAACTGTTTCACTATCGTCTCCGATCATTTTCACCTGAAGCATCTTTTAACTACTCTATTTATCTCTGACACAAATAAAAAAACATAATTATATGCCTACATCTCTATAATCCTATTCATCGCAGAGAAGAAAATGACTGTTTACTTTCTTTTTCTTAACGTCCACTCCTTCAGGTCTTCGGTATATTTCGACGCTGATACCGACCGATAGCATGCAGGCATTGGCAGACGAGCTTCACGTCGATACTACCCCGATGAAGATTCCAGCGGGAAAAGAATCGGCACTCTTGGGATACCGTCTGCTCATACGCTGGAAAGAAACACGCGGGAAGTACGCCTCGCATACCGAGCTCATCAGCGCTCTCGACAAGGCTGAGCTGGGATCGACCATCGACGTCATTGACCGTCTGGGATCAGTGGACATTTCTAAAGGTAAGGCATTGATCCCTCTTTCATCGTCAGCAACCAAAATGTTATAATTAAAACTTACTCAAAGAAGATTATCTGAATGCTTTGTCCTTTTAACTTCTCTTACTTTTCCAGCGCTATTCTATATTACCTTTTAAAATGTAGTTCTTTTAAATCATGCTTCATTCAAGAGAGGGATGATCAGTTTCTTCACTGTTCCCGTAATTAGTTTGGATTGTAAATTTTCCACCAGTTCGAGTTAAGTTGTGCAAGATCAGCCCAAGCTTCAGTTCACAGGGGTGGATCATACAAAGTGCTTGAAGCAAATAAAAGTTAAGTCCATCTGAATTGTTTCTCCTGCTATTTTTTCAGGTGCAATGAGTGAATTCTGCCTGCGGTACGTCGGATCATGGGTCCACATCAGCCGAGCTCACGAATGGCCTTCCATCGTACAGAACATCCCTTCCCAGCTCATCCAAGGTCTTGATGACCGCACCGTAGCCCAGATCAAACGCGAGCTCCGTGATCCACAGGAACAGCTCTCCCGCTCCCTCGTCCTCTGCCGCGACCGTCGTATCATCTCGTCCACGGGCGCGCTCTGCAATCGCCTGATCGCCTGCGGTTTCGAGCGCGCTGCGTTGACGCTGTTGGACGTATCGAGGTCGCAGTACTACTGTACGACGTTGAGGTTAGATGACGGGCCCTACGGGGGCATCGAGGGGGTCGGGTCGGAATATCAGGAGGAGGAGGAAGGCGAGAAGGTGGAAGAGACTGAGTGAAGTGATGCAGGATACTGTTGCTAAACAATGATTAAAACATATTTTCAGATGGTTTTTCCTCGTGTCTGCTGCAGGTTTATACTGAGTCATATAATCAATTACAAAGTGATTGCTAATTAATTCAATTTAATCAATTATGTTGATACTTACTCACAGGATGGTTTCAGCAGTTTTACTTTCTCATCAGATCTTGAAAATGACATTGATATGATATTTGTTAAAATATGAGAAATCTTTTACAGAATTGCTTTATTCTTTTAGTGTGCTGCTGAGTTTTGGATTTGCATGATTCCCGAAAAATATATTTTAAAATGTAAGTATTCCACGTCTACCAATAATGTTGCCATTAGAAGGCCAATTTGATATGCAATATTTTCAAATGAATCGGTTAAGACCTTAAGGTGATTATCACACTGAGGATCTAGGAGCGAATGCTTGCGAACGTGGCGATGGAGCTCTGTGCCATAATTCTAGGGAGAGTCCAGCCTACTCGGTTTCAGTATAGGTATCAATATTATAATGCATTTTCTTTTTAAAATGTGATGCTTAATCTAACAAAGCAGTACAATAGAAAATGCGCCATAGTTGATAAATGTGTTCATTGGATTGACAAGACTCTCTCTATGTATGACACCGCTCAATCGCAACGGTTCGCAAGCATTCGTCGCTCTGTGAGATATGCCCTTTAACAAGTACGCTTGAATGAATGTTAGTCGTTCAGAGTATACTCTTTTCTGTATTAAATTGCGTATACCGGTATGTACAAAAAAATAAATTAGATCTTTGTAAATTAGGTACTAAACATTCATTAGTTTAAAGACAAGCAATGCACATTCAATATCACCCTTAAAATGAACCAAACATAAATTTGCACGTCTAGGCTATAGTTATTCAGAATAGGTGATGAAGATCAATAACGATGAATTAAGGGATCAACAAGTGTATTGTGTGTTTTCATGTATTCTTTGCCATTTTTTGCTTTGAAAGCTTTTAAATGTATGATGTTTCTTTTTCATTTTATTCGTCATTCTACCGGCCATATCCAATTTAATATCATCATTGATATAGATTAGTCAACATTCACTAGCAATCCTTTGGACAAGATGTGACCGTTATCATTTTATGTTTTGTTCAGACATATGGACTAAGGCATTGTGAAAATCAATTGAATACTTATTCTAGTGTGCATAAGCAATTTTCCCTATTACTTAGAACAGTTAATGTCTTTGTATCAAAACAGTTAAACTGTTTCGTGTAGTCAATGAAATGATCTTTTTTTTTATTCAACACGTGCGCTTTGTATCTCATGAAAAGGCGCTTTATAAATTCGGTATATCATTATTATATTATTATGTGCTCAAAAGTATTTGGAAAAAAAGATGTAAAATCCGCAAACAAACAAAATGCAATAAGCATTTCATGTTTCAGCAAGAAGATTCCGTCCAAAAGAAAATTCAAATTGTTTTATTTATTTGTATTTTGTAGAATAAACAAATATTAACTATATGTATTGCTGTCATGTGGGCTATTCGTGTGCTACTAATATTACAAAACTTGCAATTAAATTGTCAGTATTCCATTATATTTGTTTGTGCAATAAATTTTGCATTTGTGTCGGCCTTACATGCGTTTGCAATAAATGCACATTTGTATATTTAAAGCATATAAAACTGTTTCTAATCATTTATTTTGTAATGATTTTCTATATCGAATGTAAATGAAGTTACAGTGTTAAAATACAATATCTATTTGAGAGAGAACTAATCGAACAAAATTGTAATATGATTTAGAAATATATAAATATAAGCGGAAATATGACTCTCTTTTTTTTAATTTATTTGTTTTAACGAGGTGTTTCATATTTTGTAATCTTCTGATTTAATTTTTCAATACAAGTCAAAAATCCAAGAGCGAAAGAGTATATAGAGAGAAAGAGACATGGGGATAAAGATAGAGCGAGGGAGAGAGAGAGAGAAAGAAAGAGAGAGAGATGGAGAGAAAGAGCGAGAGAGGGAGAGAGAGAGAGAAAGGAAAGACGAAGTGACAAAGAACAGAAATGTAAATAAATAATGTTTGAGTATGTTGTTTTCATAATCGAATAATGACAATTGATTGTTCCTGCTGGGATTTCCCCTCATTGTTTTCTATAAAATATAATATATTTCACAAAATGTACTTCATTGTACTTGGGATATTACCACTTACAAAGAACGCCCTTCACAGAACATTGTATTCTATTTTTCCTTGCAATTAAAGCCATGCATGAACAGTGAAATTCTATCTTTTACTTTTCTGTAAAAAAGGAATTTTTTAGCTAAGAAAAGTGACACTTTTTAATGACGAAAAGGGGCACTTTAAGGGTGCATGAAAAAAAAGGGGGGCTCTGTGCACCCTACCCCGCCCCCGTTTGACAAGACATGGTTTGATCCCGAGATGAAGGTGAGACAACGCTTTGTGTCTGTTCTATTATTTTTAACACTAAAACATTGTTATCATGACAGACAGCTAGTCTTGCAATAATATGGGAGAGATTGGGAAGTGTATACAATTTACATGTACATTGTATTGGTTATGAATTTCCTGGGATCGCCATTCTATATACGTTCAGGCGAATGTATCGTACATATACCAGATTAATCAGACCATGCATACAATGAGTAAACTATACGGTATAATTTTATTTTCTTGAAGATCACCAATGGCATCTAATACTCGTCTACTACCCGCTGATATATATAAATCTGGAAAGAAATTATGGGAAAATCCGATATATGTGCAAGATGACAAAAAAGTAAGTGTTATTATAAATTTTTGTTTTGTTTTCTTTTGTTTTGTAGTTTTTCATAGTGGAGATATTCATAACTTTCTTATCTATAGCTCGATTTTTTTTCAAACTTTCCGGAGTTCCCTTTTTAACAGGATAAATTGGATTGCTATACCATACCACGATGTCCATAACTAGTATCTTTTCCATTTAAAGCTTAAATCGTGTTTATGATAAATATGATTTATTTTTTATTAATTTATTGATTGAATGATCACATCGATTATTTATTGTTCATGCTTCGTTAAGAATTGGTATGGTTATCAATGAGGGATTTTTTTTTATAATAAGTATTTCATATTCTGTGAATATCATATGCTATAAGACTTGTTAAAACATGTTATTAATATTATATCATTCAGACTAGCGATTGGAAAACGAAGCATGCCTACCTTGCCAAATATGGCAACAGGGTATATTTGCTTCTATACATCACAAGGCCACCAAACGGTAAAGTAAAGGAATGTTGGACCTTACACAGGGTTGTAGAAGGACTGGCACCATGGGGCTTCTCTAAAGAAGATGAAAGTCACAGGACTGATGAAGATCTCTGTATTGGCGTACAAACGAAGGATCCAGAGGGGCTGAAATTCATCGCACTGGCCAAAGAGTAAATAAGAATCTCATCTCAACTCTCTCTCTCTTTCCGTATCTATTTATCTTCTACCCCATAAAAGACTTTGCCTATATATATATATATGTTGCTATTAGACCTTATGCTTATGACGTCATAATCTCATAGCGCCCTCCATCGGAGGATATATGAATACGGGTAAACGGAGTTGTCAGAGATGCGCCAGCTGCAGATCACAAACGTGTGCAAGGCAATGGCTTCTGTCTCTAATGGGGCGATCACAGTTCGTGGCGGGACCCGTACGGCGAGGGGAATCAGTCGTTTTTATAATTTCTCTACAGTGCGGTTCCAATTTTTTTTTCCACACGAGATTAACCCTCAGAGCGACTTGGATAGAGACCACTATTGTGTCATACCTCCTTTCCCTCTAAACCTTCTATTCCGGGGTCCGTACAGTGAGTAGGAAAAGACACTTTAACCTTTACGTGCGGATTCCGGCCGACTTCCTTACGATTTTATGTGCACACCGGAACATTTCCAGTAGTTATGCTTTAAATGTAGGGGAGCTGGGAAGATCGAGAGTGTGCACTCGATTTTCCCGGCCTTTTTCTCAACCCGGTAGGCCGTAGAAAACCCGTGAAGTCGCCAAAGGGACCCGAGCGGGTTTCTGTCGGTAGCCATACGGGTTTCTGCCTGTAGCCAAGCGGGCTCCGCCCGTGTTTTTCCGTGAGTCCTCCAAATAAAATATTGACAGGCCTCTTGCAATACGGTTCCCGTGCGACTTTCCTGCGGCCCCCGCCAGGGCCCCTAAAAGGTTTGCGCTGAAGAGACTATACGAGAAGGTTAGACTGTCTAGGGTCAGATCTCAACTCTGTCCTGAAATATACTTTTGTTTATATACATAATATTATATATATATATATATATATATATATATATATACATAGTTTTTTTTGTTGTTGTTGTTTTTTTTTTTTGTTGTTGTTGTTGTTGTTTTTTTGTTTTTTTTTGGGGGGGGCTGTCGCAGGAAAGACCACTTTGGTCTTTTTAGTGTTTATCTAGGACTAATCATCTCATATCGTTTCCCAGTACATGGACCATCAATGTCACTTTCAAATGAGTGTAATTTCTCTCCTAACGGGTGTAATGGGTGTACAAAATGCAAATAATATTTTGGATCAAAATTCGTCTCTGAACTATCGGTTTTATGGATGGATCTTATTTATTCATGTAAGATCTATCCATTTAGAGCATCTAAAAAAAGAATTAAAAAAAAAATTATTGGGAGTCGAACTCAAGTCCTCTGGATGAGAGTCTGTTCCTCATACCACTCGGCTAGTATTACTGATAGCGACAACTTGATTCCTAATTCAAATGAACCAAATTAGGATATATTAGTGCCCGTTCAAGGCTTATGAGTAGTAATTAATTTGTAAACGATTCGGAAAATAAAAATCGCGTGCAGCTCAAACAGAATTTATCAAAACGACTGATACAATACGCCGTCCGGGTCCCGTGGATGGTACTGTGATCGCCCCATAATGCGGCGGTCACAACTCGCCGTACCTTCGACGTGCAACTCCCTGCGATGGATTTCGTAGAAAATTCGTGCAGCGTATGCACCATGAAGGCACGTTTGCCTGTACGACGTGCAGGAAGTTTTTCCAATACCCTTACTACAGAAACGCAGGAATCGCAGAAATTGACCCAGGACCTGTGCGTGCATTGTACATGGAACGCAGGCTACGTTGATGACACGTACCCCGTAGCCTACGACCAGTTGTGACCGTCGCATAAAATGGCTGAGCGATGACATCAATGCATAAGGTCTGTAAGCATATTTAGTCCATATTCAAAGCTATAAGGATGGTAGTGCGTACTTCGCCGAAAAAAAAGGTGTGTACGGTATATTTACGGTTTGCCTTGTTATATTTTATTTTATCATCTTTTTGTGGGGGGGGGGGGGTTACCCTACAATCTATTTAAAAAATAAACGTCACATTTGAAACCAAACTTGTCAATATCTATGATTCAATATCTACACCTATGTACACCCGATATAGATCCGATGTGATGGACTTCACGGAGTGTGTGAATAAGGCGCTTGGTCGAGACTTCAAGGGAATAAAAAGACGGTCAACAGTTCCGCTAATATCGAACAAACCTCGAGATATTCAAAGATCGAATACAGCTGCCCCTAGGATCAGTCAAGCACAAATCAATACGGTAAGAATTTATTGCACTTTCACGACAAAATTGGACTAGTATGTACTCTTATCTCTTAATTTTATAGGCATATATTATGTTATTCAAGTTATATTCACGCGTGCATGTAATTCTTTATTGTGCAAACTATTTGATGGAAATTTTTGGCAGACTACCCTATTCTAAAAATTGGAACCCACCCCTTAATAAAAATCATATAGAAAATTTGATGCTCCTTTCCACAGAGTTTGAATTTCAACAAGGTTTAGTTTTGGATAGAAGTATTCACGTGTATTATAGCCAATAAAACAAAAAAGATTCAATGACATTTACTCCAGCGACATTTGCCCCGCTAGAAACTCCTTACACCAATTGAATTGACTAACTTTTATCCTGGACTTAATGCTATACCCTACCCTAAACCTAAGATTAAAAAACATATTGCAGCGCTAACTATAACCATGCATCTAAAAGCGGCCTCACACTATGCGACTTGCTGCGGTGCGATTTTTCAGGAAAACTTTAATATTATTTGATACATTCAAACAAGGAAATTTGTAATGTACAAAATTGTGGGTATTCCTATGAATATCAAAATTGAATTTCAAGGCGATTGCGAACCCCCTTCTTTGTATAAAATCTAATTGTTTCCAAATCGCAGTGACGTCACTGCGATCTTGCGATTTTAAAGTAATTTGTCCTTTACTCCTAAATAAAGACTTGCAATGGAACAAAATTTTGATAAAATTGTTCCTTTACAACTTTTACATCTCATAAGAGAACTTTACATACATGTATTTCAAATGTGGCATTAATAATGCAAACTACCATTTGTTTAAAAAATTGCACCGCAGCAAGTCGCATAGTGTGAACCCGCCTTTAGACGAAATAAAGCCCGGAGTAAATTTCGCAGGAGCAAATATCATGTCAAAAAAAAAAGAAAGAAAGATATGTGCCGTTACATTAATCTGTTCTTGTGCATAGTGAAATACTTCTGTTAATAGGTGCATATGGTTTGTGCCAATTTGCACCTCTACCATGCACACGTATGTGCCAATAGGCAACCATGGTATCACAAAGCAGTGGCGGATCCAGGATTTCAGGATGGGGGCGCTTAAAATTTTGAATTTTAACATGTACAGTCAATGAGTGCTTTTCACATTATAGGGGGCCCCCGCAAAGGGATTCTTCATTGCATGCATTTCAAATGACACATTTTGCATGGATTGGTGTTTTTGATGCAGTTAATCGCATCTTATCTGAGCATAATGTTAAACTTAAAGGGGAAGTCCGGACCCAAAATAAGTTGCTTCTATTAAAAGTAGAAAAATTAGATAAACAGATTTTAAAAAATTGAAGAAATTCGGACTAATAATGAAAAAGTTATGAATTTCTGTAATTAAAATGCAAAAAAAATCTGATCGCTATACCAAATTGGCAACACAGTCAGAAAGCTGTGATGTCACAGTTGCACTACTTTCCACATAAGTTCTATATTGTTTTATTATAGATTTTCACTTTATCTTTGTCAATAAGGTTTTCCTCATAACTTCCCCTAAGTTGAATTGATGGAAATATGTTATTGCATCTATGCATTCTCTTAAAATGAGAAATGTTAACGAATTTTTTCAAAAGAAAAGTGATATTTTTCATAAATGTCATTCATGAATATCTTCTTTCTATACTGAAAACCTACTTAAAATCTTTGTTTGTTTGTTTGTTTTGTGTTTTTTTTTTTTGTATTTATAGATGGGATGCTGATTTTACAATATTTTTATAGATGCAATATCGATATAACTTGGGGCAAAGATGTGAGAAAACTGTTTCTTAACAAATAAACTGAAAATTTATGATAAAACGATATAGAACATATATGGCAAGTAGTGCAATTATGACATCACAAATGTTGCCAATTTGGTATAGCGATCATATTTTTTTGCATTTTAAAGAAATTCATAACTTTCTCATTATTAGTCCGATTTTCTTGAAACTTTTTTTTGATCTGTTTTTCTCATTTTTATGCTTTTAATAAAAGCAATTTATTTTGGGTCCGGACTTCCCCTTTAAATGGGTACAGTAGCGGGGGAGATGGCGCTTTTCATATTTAATGCTGGAATGAAATTTATTCGGCATACATACTGACGATTTTAAATATATTCATTTGGTGATATTTTCATAGCCATGGTTTTGTTTACCCTAGGTTAACTTAATTGTCAACTCATTCATCAAGTAATAATTATTCAAATCCGGCAGCAAAAAGTTGTCATATGTATCATGAAATGAGAAGATAAGTAAAGAATGAAAATATAATTAATTTTAATTAATTAATTGGTACATTATCTTTGCCATGAATATGGATAAAACACAGCACTCCATATAAGTGTGATCTAAAATTCTAGTTTAGACTGGGGTTAAATCTAGGTTTAATTATCAGAATACCACCCATTATGTTTACCTACAGGAACGTTATGTATTATCATCTCTTGAACATATGCGAGCAGACCCGAGCACTGCAAGTTCAGATGCCAGCAGTTCTGTAGATGATCCTCAGTACCAAGGCGGACAAAATGTGGATGGTGAAGCTACTTATGAACATGTACCCTAGGAGCCAAGGGCCTTTAATCAGAATTTTTGCTGGGGAAGGTTTGAAGGTCCTATCTAGAGTAAAATTTTGCGCTGATTCCAAAAATGCCACTCTTATCGACCGCAGGGGCGACACTTTGGCCATTTTGGCCAATTTTTTACCAAAAATGACCATTTTGGTCACTTGTGGTCAAGCCGATTTTATTTTCATAATTTTGGCCGATAAATGGAATTTTAAAGACCTATCTGATGTAAAAATGTGCGCTGATTCTAGAAAAACTGGTTTTGTCCTCAATGCTTCCTCTGAGGATAGCATTTCAACTAGGCTGGAGAAATCATGTCCTCCTGGCAACTTATCGTTTACTATCATATTGAACTCTTCTTCTAACATGGAGAGGCAAAGAAAATCACAGTCATTTGGTCAAGATCTTGAAGGATGTCCAGTCATCTCAATCTCCTGAAAGTATGGAAGAAAGTGTCTATAACTCCTTTATGGTACGTTGTTTTTGATCGTTTCTGCAAAATACACCAGGGTGGCGAACATGGCGTAGATCCAGTTGGGATGAAACGAGTGAACATGGTTGACTTTGATAGCGAAAACAGTCAATGTCTCCTTTGAAGCAAACTGCCACAAATAAGCATGCCATTATGTGCTTGTACACATGTATATACTATCTTTGGATATTGTACAGGGATACACTTCATCCTGGAATTATTCATGGGTGTCTGCTGGTGAGGTCATTAATTCATCTGAATGCAACAACCTTTCTAATGCAGCATGTCGACGAACAATCATTGCATTCTTCCACCAAAATCAGGGAACAACTTTAAGCACCATTAGTCGTTCACCTCTTTATGACAGGTCCCGATCCAAGCCATGAACTTAGTATGTCCAAGACCAAGAAGTTTCATGGACACTTGAACGAGTGCAAGATATTGTCACCAGAATGATTCCTTTTGCCCAGTCTTTGAAGAATATACTGAACTGTGCTTTCTAGCAGAGATAAAACGATACCTAGTGAAGTGAAGAATCACATGCTAAACCTCTCCCTCTTGGCAATGGTACAAACTCATTCCTTCAGGATATATGAATGCCCCTTCAAGGTTAGAAAGGCCCTTGCTAATAAGTGAAGTGAAGGATTTCGCTAGTTTAAAGAGATTGACTGACTAATAATGCTTCTAGCCGGCTCCCTGATTTTTGGTCATCGAGATGCATAACCATGATAACTGTAATGGTGGTGGTGTCCACAGATTGGTCAACTAATGCGGCGGTCACAACTCGTCGTAGCCTACGGGGCACGTGCCATCGACGTAGCCTGCGTTGCATGTGCAATGCACGCACAGGTCCTGGTCAACTTCTGCGATTCCTGCGTTTCTGTAGTAAGGGTATTGTAAAAACTCCTATACGTCGTACGTGCATTGTACCTGCGAGGTACCTCCGCTGCACGATTTTCTACGAAATCCGTCGTAGGGAGTTGCACGTCGAAGGTACGGCGAGTTGTGACCGCCGCATAACTGTCTTGCAAACGAATTGATGACAACTGTAAGACACAGATATGCGGCGGTCACAACTCGCCGTACCTTCGACGTGCAACTCCCTACGATGGATTTCGTAGAAATTCGTGCAGCGGAGGTACCTCGCAGGTAATTTGCATGTACGACGTGCAGAAAGTTTTTACAATACCTTACTATAGAATTGCAAGAATCGCAGAAGTTGAATAATGCGGCGGTCACAACTCGCCGTACCATCGACGTGCAACTCCTACGACGGATTCCGTAGAAAATTCGTACAGCGTTTGCACGATTTTCAGACACGCACGTCGATGGTACAACTCTTAGAAGATATTCGACATGTCCAATAAATTGCGATTGGATTCTACGATCGACTGCATTGCACGATGCAGGCACATCGCACGCACCTCCAACTGCCTGCATTACAAGTGCTTGATGTCAATCGTGCGATTCTGGTGGGGGTTTGATGTTAAAATAAACGCACGTTTGATGCACAATCATTGCACAGGCAATGTGCAGTGGACGTACGAAGTGGCAAGACAGACGCAAGACCTACAGTCGTCTTGCCTTCAACGCGCGTCACAAGTGCCTTCATCTTGCGTCGCAGGCAAGTTTCAGACTTCATTGAACTATGGTTGCCACTATGATTATGTAACTTTGCAACAAAATAACAAATAGTCCTGTGTCGAATTTGAAGGAAAGAGAATGAGAACAAAAATATTAGGCCAATTTTGCATGGGGGGGGGGGGGGGAATTGAAATTAATATTATACCTCAGGCCTCAAATATAGTGTTGTAATAATGTGAATTTTCTGCATGCATGTAATAGTGGGGTTTGTTATGTTCATTCCGTAGTACTAAACTGCCCAAAGTGATATTTGGGTGGATTGGCTTCTAGAGGGTCCCGCTCAACCAAAAAGATGGGATCAAATTTCAGATCCCTCCATCATTTCTTATTGGGCCCTTTTGGGCGCCATTTGGCCTAATATATGAATTTGTGTCTTCCTCCCTAATCAAAATTATTCCGCCAATTTTCACTGTTAAGTTGTCCAGAATTTCAAAGAAATTCATACGGAATAATATTGCATCATCAAAATTTACTTTCTTCACAGTTTGAGGGTCCCAAATGACAAAAGAACTGTGGAAAATGAAGGGCGTAAGTATAAAATGAGAAAAATGTGGCGTTTTATTTTATTTCAAGTTAGGATGTCAAAAAATAGTTGAAATGGTATTAAACATTGGAATAAATGAAGAACAATTGTCACCTACCATTTAGATGGCTATTCCAACCTTTTAAAGGTAAAATATACCCAATTTAGTCTTTTATCAGATAAACGTTACTTTCACAACAGATGGCGCAAACATATTTTGATAACATTTTAAAAAAAAATACCTTAAATATCAACGTCTGGTCACTCTAAATGCATGGATAATCAAAAATAAAAAAAGTTTTGAACTGGAGATACAAATAATGTTTACTAAAATCGCAGGTTTGTTTGTTACAAATGGTATTTGCCGCCCTACACTCATCGCCTGCTTGAAATTTCACATAAAAATAACAGGGACGTGGACACTATTTCTTTCATTAAGATGCTACGCCGCCAGTGGCAGATCCAGGCGGGGGCGCGGGGACGCGCACCCCCTATAATTTTAAAACCACTCATTGACTGTACATGTTAAATTTGAATTTTTGCTGCGTCCCTAATTTCCAAAATTTTTGGGATGAGCCCCAGTATTTTCTTTATCCTTGATCCGCCCGTTCTTGCATGTTAACTCGAAAAGAAAGACAAGAACTTGGTTTAAAATAATTGTATCATCTTGTGCGCATGCCGCCTCCTCAAAATGAGCAAAGGAGGTGGGATTCCATCTTGATTTCTAGGCTGAACACCAACATAGGTATTGCCATAGCTCAGTCGGTAGAGTACCAGTCTAACAATCAGGAGGTCTTCGATTCGAATCCCCATGGAATCCTACTTTCTTGTGATGGGGTATGAAATAGAAAGAAAACAAATTTCACTGGGCCCCTTGATCCGCACCGGACTATTGCTAACGCCGAAATACGAGATAGTTGGGCTGTTTAGACATTAAATCGTGCGAGCTCGTAGAGCGAGCAATATAATTTATAAAAATATATTCCTTTATAACTTGATAACAAATTGGGAGCAAGAAGGCTCAAGGATATGAAGTTCCTGCCCCGAATATAGCTGAGCCCCAACAAAGATAAAGTAAGGAACCCTTGGTTCTATATAAAAAATAATTAACTATACGCATTCGAGCACACAGGGCAGCTGAAAATAAAAGTCGTGATCTTGAGGATAGACCTGAAGAGTTATTTTATAGCAATCGGTAGCAGGGAAAAGGGGCTCAGTAATATCGCAGCTTCCTACAAAGGAGAGGGGGTTAAAGGCTGAGTCCAAACGATAGGAGGATGCCCTTGTAAGGCTCAATGATAATGAAGACCCACCCCACAAACAAACGGGGTGTTCAAAGGCTGATACCCAATCCAGTAGTAGTGACCCTTTGATTCCTACAAAAACTAAACTGAACTTTAAAATTTGCAAAAGCGCAGAGTGGGCTATATATATAAAAGGATGTTATTTGAGAGATTTGAAAGTATCCGGGATGTTTCAAAACGAATTGGGAGGGACAAGGAGGGAAGGGGCTCAATAATACCCATGCCCCTCAAACATTGGGTTCATAGTATTCAGCCCCAACCAAGACAGTCAAGGGGGGAGCTCAGACCCCTGCAGTATGTGGTATCTTTTTTTAAAATGCAATTTAATCTTCCATGAGAGTGACCTACATGACCCGAGTATACTCATAAATATTCATATTAAAAAACAAAAGAAAAGTTTTCTCCTGCACGTACAATCATCTTGCAATCTTGTACGAGCACGCACCTTGCACCACGCACGATTGCACAGTGCCTGACCTTCTCCGTACGTTTTTTCTGCAAGATGACGTCATCACATTGCAGATTAAATTGCAAGACGAACGTACGTGCAGGTACAAAACGCGTACTTAGCAGGCACGACGAAGGTACCTGTCCTGCAACCAATTTTAAACCCGTAGGAGTCGCAGAAATTGGCCTGCATGCAACGCAGGCTACGTTGATGGCACGTGCCCCGTAGCCTACGACGAGTTGTGACCGCCGCATAATGCGGCGGGTCACAACTCGTCACGTAGGCTACGGGGCATGTGCCATCGACGTAGCCTGCGTTGTATGTGCAATGCACGCACAGTCCTAATTCAACTTCTTGTCGATTCCTGCAATTCTATAGTAAGGGTATTGTAAAAACTTCCTGCGCGTCGTACATGCATTGTACCTGCGAGGTACCACCGCTGCACGAATTTTCTACGAAATCCATCGTAGGAGTTGCACGTCGATGGTACGGCGATTTGTGACCGCCCGCATATTAGGACCTGTGCGTGCATTACACATGCAACGCAGGCTTAGTCGTTCGATGGCACTGTCCCCGTAGCCTATGACGAGTTGTGACCGCCGCATCCGCCATCTCATATAAGTTGTTCCCTTTTATAGGATGAGTGGTATCCACTCTTTATTTATCCACTGAGGTAGTAAATACAGGCACATAATGGTGTGCATAATTTGGGCAGTTCTCATCAAAGAAGACATCGATTGTTTCTCCTATCCAGAATGTGAAAGATCAACATTTATGATTCTCATGGCTCTAATGAATAAATAATGTCCACCACGTCCATGCAAGTTACCACAATTGACACCTTGTTTGCCACCATGGCCTCCTGGCAGAAAAAAAATCAAGACAACCATGAAGAAGTTGTAGACACTTTTTTTTCATCCTTTCAGGAGATGGAGATGATTAGACTCACTGGACATCCTTCAAGATCTTGACCAAATAACTGAAGCTCTCATTTTACCTTCTTCACGTTACAATTAAGATGAGATCAGTATGTTTGATGAGCGGATTAGTTGCCAGGAGGACATGTATTCTCTCCGCCTGGTTGAAATGCTTTCTAGAGAGGAAAGCATTGCTGGAGCCTTGGTTAAGGACACTGAGACTCGCTCATGACACCATGTCTAGCAACATGAAACCGGCTTTGCTATAATAGTCGAGTCATAATTGAAAGTCGTTGAAATACCTTTTTCATGACATTCTTCTTCAGATGCGATATTTCTAAATCGTCATCGGATCCTGGACATACATGTAGTTACTTCATTATGAAACATAATTTGAGTCACTATATAGATTTCATGTTGTTATGGAAATTATACAATAATTGGTCAGCTTGGGTTAACATGATCAGTTTGGAATTTACTCTTTTCGTGTTTTGCTTATAACATCATGGCGATAATACGACTGTTATTCTTTGTATACAATTGTACATAATAGGCTTAATGATGGAAATCTTATTGTGTTTAGAATAAATTTCTTATTCTAATTAAAAAGTAACCAAGATGACCAGAACTTAATAAATGGGACGAATAATCCGTTTTAACGCAGATCGCAACAAGCATTGAACTCATTACAAGTAATGCATTGTAGACTGATATTATATTACTTGTATACACTTGGCGTTTTTACTATTTTGACCCACACTTGCCATTCGCATACAGGAATGGTCAGTGCGGTGAAAGTGGACATTACAATTATTAAATCACATGAAATACGATATATTGTTCAGAATTGTCATATTTGTGCATGAATTTTGTTGTAAAACAAATATCGCACACAGTTTTTTGTTAATAGGCCTAGTGCATGGCTGGAATGCAAAGTAGGGAGGGAGAATGTGCACACATTGTGTGCAGTTACATCGAAATTTGACGACCTGGGTCATACATTGTCTGTAAAGTGCTTAGAGACACAGTCTAACTAAGTTTTAGGCACTGTATAAATTGTAAATAGTATTTTATTGCATTTGGCTAATGGTCAACCTTCGGCCAATAAGTGACCAATAAGTGACCAGAACCTAATGGTAAATTAAAAAAGACCTGTATTTCTGAAATCTGCATCAGATTTTACAAGGGATAAATCTTTCCCACTTCTCCACCACAAGTCTACTCGATTCCTTCATGAAATGAGTTTGAACAAAAGGATAATTTATACAGTACATGTGTACACATGTATAGTCTGTACACTATAATACATAGGTGTATAGCAAAATCCCGCAAAACTGCAAAATGGTCACTTTTGGTCAAACTGGTCCAAATGACCATGGCTGTCCAAATTTATAAGGAAAAATGGTATGGAATTATTGTTTGAGACCCAAGGAAGTTTTTTTTAATGGTTTTGAGATGAGAAAACTATCGTTTGGATAACTCTGATGGTCATTTTGGTCTGATTTTGGCCCAAAAATGAT
>CALNVZ010003433.1:18990187-19014885 GCA_940671915.1 Paracentrotus lividus | reverse complement strand
TTTTATGACTCTGTGTGTCATTAAAGGGTCATTTTGGTCAATTTTGGCCAAAAAATGGAATTTTTATCATTTTTGGGCCAAAATCAGACCAAATGACCATCAGAATTATCCAAACGATAGTTTTTCTCATCTCAAAACCATTTTAAAAACTTCCTTGGGTCTCAAACAATAATTCCATACCATTTTTCTTATAAATTTGGACAGCCATGGTCATTTGGACCAGTTTGACCGAAAGTGACCATTTTGCAGTTTTGCGGGATTTTGCTATACACCTACATGTGTATTATAGTGTACAGACTATGTGTACACATGTACTGTATAAATTATCCTTTTGTTCAAACTCATTCATGAAGGAGTCGAGTAGACTTGTGGTGGAGAAGTGGGAAAGATTTATCCCTTGTAAAATTTGATGCAGATTTCAGAAATACAGGTCTTATTTAATTACCATTAGGTTCTGGTCACTTATTGGTCACTTATTGGCCGAAGGTTGACCATTAGCCCAAATGAAATAAAATACTATTTACAATTATAACAGTGCCTTAAAACTTAGTTAGACTGTGTCTCTAAGCACTTTACAGACAATGTTATGACCCAGTCATTGCAGTTCATCAGATTCCGATGTACTGCACAAAATGTGTGCACATTTCCACTCCCTACTTAGCATTCTGGACATGCACTATCTAAAAAAAAAAAAAAAATGTGCGTGATATCAATGTTTGCATGCACAAATATGACAATCTGACAATCTGCATATTTCATATCGTGTTTTTATAATGTCTACTTTGACGGTTCTTACCATTTCGACCGCACTGACCATTCCTATATCGAATGGTCAGTGTGGGTCAAATGGTAATAACCGCAAAGTGGATACAAGTAATTTACTATTTAGTCTACAATGCACTACTTGTATGAGTTCAATGTTTGTTATGCTCTTCCGCGTTAAAACTGATTATTTTTCCCACTATTGAGTTCTGGTCATTTTGGCACTCTCTGGTCAAAGGTTAAGCAATAATTTATGTTTATTTTATTTTAAATAGAATCTAGATACAATTTCAATCACTCAGCCTATATGTACAATTATATGCAAAAATATAACAATGGATAATCGCATGATGGTGTAAGCAAAAGACAGAAAGAGTAAATGCTAAGCTGATCAGCTGACCCAAGCTGACAATTATGATTTCCATATCAACATGAAATCTATAGTGGTATAATATAATTTTATAATTATCTATATAATTGTATATCTGAATGATCTGTTAACGATTGGAATATAGGAATATAATAATTTAAGAAGAATGTCATGAAAATATAATCTATGACCAACCATCATAGCAAAGGCCGTTTTCATGTTGCTAGATGTGTCCTGAGAGAGTCCAGTATCCTTAACCAAGGTCCTCAATGCTTCCTCTGAGGATAGCATTTCAACTAGGCTGGAGAAATCATGTCCTCCTGGCAACTTATCGTTTACTATCATATTGAACTCTTCTTCTAACATGGAGAGGCAAAGGAAAATCACAGTCATTTGGTCAAGATCTTGAAGGATGTCCAGTCATCTCAATCTCCTGAAAATGAAGAAAGTGTCTATAAACTCTTTATGGTACGTTGTTTTTGATCGTTTCTGCAAATATACACCAGGGTGGCGAACATGGCGTAGATCCAGTTGGATGAAACGAGTGAACATGGTTGACTTTGATAGCGAAAACAGTCAATGTCTCCTTTGAAGCAAACTGCCACAAATAAGCATGCCATTATGTGCTTGTACACATGTATATACTATCTTTGGATATTGTACAGGGATACACTTCATCCTGGAATTATTCATGGTGTCTGCTGGTGAGGTCATTAATTCATCTGAATGCAACAACCTTTTCTAATGCAGCATGTCGACGAACAATCATTGCATTCTTCCACCAAAATCAGGGAACAACTTTAAGCACCATTAGTCGTTCACCTCTTTATGACAGGTCCCGATCCAAGCCATGAACTTAGTATGTCCAAGACCAAGAAGTTTCATGGACACTTGAACGAGTGCAAGATATTGTCACCAGAAATGATTCCTTTTGCCCAGTCTTTGAAGAATAATACTGAACTGTGCTTTCTAGCAGAAGATAAAACGATACCTAGTGAAGTGAAGAATCACATGCTAAACCTCTCCCTCTTGGGCAATGGTACAAACTCATTCCTTCAGGGATATATGAATGCCCCTTCAAGGTTAGAAAGGCCCTTGCTAATAAGTGAAGTGAAGGATTTCGCTAGTTTAAAGAGATTGACTGACTAATAATGCTTCTAGCCGGCTCCCTGATTTTGGTCATCGAGATGCATAACCATGATAACTGTAATGGTGGTGGTGTCCACAGATTGGTCAACTAATGCGGCGGTCAAACTCGTCGTAGCCTACGGGGCACGTGCCATCGACGTAGCCTGCGTTGCATGTGCAATGCACGCACAGGTCCTGTCAACTTCTGCGATTCTGCGTTTCTTAGTAAGGGTATTGTAAAAACCTCCTATACGTCGTACGTGCATTGTACCTGCGAGGTACCCCGCTGCACGATTTTCTACGAAATCCGTCGTAGGGAGTTGCACGTCGAAGGTACGGCGAGTTGTGACCGCCGCATAACTGTCTTGCAAACGAATTGATGACAACTGCTAAGACACAGATAATGCGGCGGTCACAACTCGCCGTACCTTCGACGTGCAACTCCCTACGATGGATTTCGTAGAAATTCGTGCAGCGGAGGTACCTCGCAGGTAATTTGCATGTACGACGTGCAGAAGTTTTTACAATACCTTACTATAGAATTGCAAGAATCGCAGAAGTTGAATAATGCGGCGGTCACAACTCGCCGTACCATCGACGTGCAACTCCTACGACGGATTCCGCTAGAAAATTCGTAGCGTTGCACGATTTTCAGACACGCACGTCGATGGTACAACTCTTAGAAGATATTCGACATGTCCAATAAATTGCGATTGGATTCTACGATCGACTGCATTGCACGATGCAGGCACATCGCACGCACCTCCAACGTGCCTGCATTACAAGTGCTTGAATGTCAATCGTGCGATTCTGGTGGGGTTTGATGTTAAAATAAACGCACGTTTGATGCACAATCATTGCACAGGCAATGTGCATGGACGTACGAAGTGGCAAGACAGACGCAAGACCTACAGTCGTCTTGCCTTCAACGCGCGTCACAAGTGCCTTCATCTTGCGTCGCAGGCAAGTTTCAGACTTCATTGAACTATGGTTGCCACTATGATTATGTAACTTGCAACAAAATATACAAATAGTCCTGTGTCGAATTTGAAGGAAAGAGAATGAGAACAAAAATATAGGCCAATTGCATGGGGGGGGGGGGAATTGAAATTAATTATACCTCAGGCCTCAAATATAGTGTTGTAATAATGTGAATTTTCTGCATGCAGTTAATAAAAAATTCCATTTTTTGGCCAAAATTGACCAAAATGACCCCTTTAATGACACACAGAGTCAATAAAACCAGTTTTTCTAGAATCAGCGCATATTTTTACATCAGATAGGTTTTTAAAATTCCATTTATCGGCCAAAATTATGAAAATAAAATCGGCTTGACCACAAGTGACCAAAATGGTCATTTTTGGTCAAAAATTGACCAAAATGGCCAAAGTGTCGCCCCTGCGGTCGATAAGAGTGGCATTTTTGGAATCAGTGCAAAATTTTAATCTAGATAGGACCTTCAAACCTTCCCCAGCAAAAATTCTGATTAAAGGCCCTTGGCTCCTAGGGTAGGCCTTGCAGAGACACCTAGTGAAAGAAGTTTTCAAATAGCACTTCGACATGTGGACTGCTGAGTGATGACGATATTATATGGATCGAATCTTTTCGATAAATAGCTCTGTATAATATACCGTCATGACCGTATCGTAGAGTGTTTATTCCATATCAATTCTAGTTGTAAACTTAAGAGGAAGAGGGCGCTATCACTCTACGCAAAGCGAACGCTGCCCATAGACATTTTGTATTTTGCACAGTTTTTTCACTTTGTTTTCTTGATTATGGCGAGCAACTACCTTTTCAAAGAAATGATCAACTTGAATAAATACGCTAAGAGTCTGATTTTTTCAAAAATAGGAATAACTTATTGCAAAGAGAAAAAAAGTCCTGTCACTTGTGTCAATTCGAAATCCTAGTCAGATCAAATTCCTGTACAATATGGCCAATTTTGCTCTCAAAATAGCTCATACGCCACATAATCATCTTCCTGGATAACGCATAATTATATTACAGCTTAATGATCAAGCAGTTTTTAAAAGCTTGAATTCTCAGCTTTCCAAAGATGGTACATTCATTTCGATTAGTTAAGAAAAAGTCCTGTCACTTTGAACATTATCACAATAGATTCTTTACTCGATGGGTCGATATTTCCGCATATCACATGCATATCGCATGTGGACGGCTTCTTCGCAAGAGGTGACTAGATCACTACTTATATCAATAATCGTTTGGAACATCAATCTATGTGAAATAAAGATTCTGATTACAACTTCATCACAATAATGTTATAAGCTTGCCCAAATGTGTATTTCCTCCTTCTGGTCTGGAGAATCTATTAACTAACAACATGATAAAAGTTCATCAATTTCTTTCATCTCCACGTACGAGTAGATTGCTGAACCGAACGGACAATACCATTCCAGCTGCAGGGAAGTCTTCTTAAAGCCCGCGTCACACTGTCCCGATGGTTAGGAGCGATGGACACACGATGGCGGAAAACCCCATATTTTGCTCTGAACACGATGGCATTACGAAAGCATCGCAAAAGCATCGGGCCATTTTGAAGTACTACAGACTGTGTCAAAAAGAATGGAACAATAGGGGAAAAGTAATTAAATTATGACATCTTCTGAAATAATGTCTGTATTTGGTACCACATTTAAAAAAAAAGTGTGCGGAGAGGAGCTGATGAATATTACACACATTTATTTTTCCGGAGCAATGAATTCGTGGCCACTATGTGAAAAACCTATATAGACCATGAAAAAGCATGCCCAAAATAGATTTTCTTGATTATAGAAAAGTGATCATATCTCAAGATCTACAACACAAAATGAAATTTTTTTAAAATTGTAAATGCTAAAGAATGTTTGATGTTCCCCCTTTATAGAAATATTGAATACTATTAGATTGTGATTAATTTTTATACTGAAACAAAATGTTTTCCAACTTTACCATTTTATTTGATACAGCCTGTATAATTAGCAATCTTAAAACCACTATGACCATCGGTGGAGTTTTGTCAGGCTTCGGCAGCAACTTCCGATGCATCGGCAAAATCTTTGGCAGCCAAAAAAAACTCCCGATGGAGTTGCGAAGGTTCAGTTCGTTTGAGCATCGCAGCAGGCAATGCGAAGGCAATGCGAGGGAAACGCGAACCCGCCCGATGATCAGTTGAAGGCAACACGACGTTGTGACGCCTTCTCAATGCCATCATGTAGCCATCGTAGCACAGTATGATGACACAGAATTGTCTTGTGGAATGGAAGAAGGTTCTTTGCCCCATCTATATCATTGTATATTGTTTCATTTTTAAAGTGTCATCTTTCCAATCTCATCTCTTTCGAGACCTGTGATAAAAATGAAATGCAAATTTGTAATTTCAAAATCCTTTCTATCGAAGCTGAAGGCAAAATAATTTTCTCCCCAGAAAAGGCTTCATTTCATCCATCGTTGAGAATTTAACGTTAACTTGATAATAACAACATGATTATGACAATCATATTCATGATGATGCTGATGAAGGTGATGGTCACGATGGTGATGGCAGTTAATTGTGAGATATATTGTTGATGGCGGTAATGAAGATAATAATTGTTTTATCTTAGTGGAGGATGGGGATTATTATGAAGTTGGTAGGGGTTGGTAGATTTGCTGGTGATGGTGATTATGATGATGATGATGATGATGATGACGATGATGGCGATGGTGATGCAGGTGGTGGTTGTGATTATGCACGATGATAATGAAGATGACAAGGATAATTGTAAGGGTGGTGAACAGCACCACCACCACCACCGCCATCATCATCATTAATATCATTGCCATTCGTTCTCATTATACCATGATTTTTTTTTAAAATCTGTCCAAAGTAACATTGACAAAATTGGTTTTGACACAAAATTGTCAAATTTCATTTTCTCTGAAAAAGAAAACTAAGTCAATTGGGTGACATTCTAAACATTAAAAAAATTAATGTACAATATTTGTGTTGATGCCACCCCCCCCCCCCCCCCCCCCCCCCGATTTTCATTTGAACTGTTTCCGATCAATCTGAAACTGTCTCTGGTTGCTGTATGTTATTAGAGTCTTCGTTTCTCAATTCTGTGTTTACCAGCTGTCTTCTTCCCCCTGCCTCTCCCTACCTAGGAGGGGGGGGGAGGTTTAATTTCAATTTGAGTCAAAGACAAAACAAATGTAGCTCTACAGTACAGTTTGTTTTGCTCTCGATGAATTACACTGTTAGTCATAAAGGTGGAATATTTTGTTCTGGCTCCAACGACGCTATGTTCTTCTGGCTTGAATTTCTTGAATGTGTTTGTCACCGCTTTCACTCTTTCAGGGTCCCGGCTATATCTTGGACGTTCCCTCAATCCTTTCCAGGGACTTTTCTTCCAAATAGCTTGCAACCCCCAGAAGATGCCCATTTTTCGTCATTTTATTTTTATTTTGGGGCCCCTTTTTGTTTACGCGACCCACCAAGGCACCCTCAGTCCTACTCCAAGTAAACACGTCTGAGGTGTAGAGTTGTTATTTTTCTTTAAGTTAAATCTAATTATATTGTTACATGCTTGACTCGTTTGTCTAGGGGAGGGGTCAAAGTTTAAATTGATTGGGGTTCAACATTGATTTTAACCATTTTTACACCATGAAAATTTCTATCTTCCCTAAATTCTACAGTAAAATATCAGCAAAACATAATAATCAAAATATCATCAATAGTTACCATTTAAAATCTTGCAATCATGGCTAAAAAGAAAATTAGGGAAAATGATAATAATTAAGGGTTAAGGGTTGATTCTTTTTTTGTGTGTGTTTTTTTTGGCATAAAGGTTGAATACAATATTTCGAATTTTTATCAATCATACTTTTTGTTTCAACCCCCCCCCCCCCTTAACAAGAGACCCAAGCCTTTCCCCGTAAATCTAGATTTAACTTAAAAACCAATATAAACAGTTCACCTTATACTCGTTTTCTGGGGGAGGTGGGGAGGGGGGCTTGATCGGCCGGGTAACCAAAAAGTGGTCCCAAAACGAGAAGGAAAAAAATGACCAAAAATGAGCATCATGGGGGTAGACAAAACTTTGTTTGCAAAAAAAAAAATCTTTGTGAAGGGTTTGGAGAATGTTCAAAATATAGCCAGGGTCCCGAAAAATATAAGCAGGGACAAAGATATTCAAGAAATTAAAGCCGGAGCAAAAGCTTGTCGCTATAGCGGCAAAATAAATAAATAAATACATTAATTAATTAAAAACAAAAAATAATAATAACATTCCATCTTTATGACGGACAGTGTATGATCAGCTATTGAATTTCCCGCGGTCTGCATCCGGTGAAGATATTTATACAATAAGGAGGTCACGTGATGCTCTCTTCAGTAAAACGTATTAGCCCATGCGCAAACAATGAAGTCTCTATTGTCCCAAGACAATTAGCCCCACAGAGTATATTCAATTCAGCAATCTTGGATTCGCGCCGGCGATGCCTAAACGACGTCGGTTGACATTCGTGTGTTCTCGGGTAAATTTCATATTACCTTCGCGTGTGATTCATAGTGCCATCGTGTAACCTTCTAAACTTTGCCCGAACCCTAAAAATGACCCCTTCGTACAACCATCGCACCTAAACATCGGGACAGTGTGAACGCCAGCTTAAGCGAGTTTTTGTGAGCTAATTTATTATTGCAGCCAGCTGTATAGATTTCTGCGCTTCTCAGTCGTATTTCCAACGTCAATTCGTTGCGTCTGGCCTCTTAGATAATGGACGCGCCTTGTTTAATTACGATTTAATGCCGCTCATTGGTATACGTTAACTTTACATTTTACATAGAGTAGAATTGATATGCTCCGACGTAATTGGACTACTATAGTTTATTATGCTATTTGTATATGCTCATGCATAGTAATTGTAGGTCTATATACTTGTTATCTATTTTCTTTTTCGGACACAATCTTAAACAAGTTTTGATACCCTTTCCAGCTATAAGCATTACAGCTTAGCTAAAACGCGTGTATTTCTGTATGTACAAGCCTTTCTGTATTAAATGAATGATAAATGATTTGTAAATGTGGATGGGCAGGAATATTGTTGAAGGCATTTAGGGTTATTTAAGTTGTCTGTACACCTTCCTTTCCATTATTTCAACTACATGAGAATAATGCACATGATCTTGTTTATTCCAAATTCGATTTTAAATGCCGTGACCAGGATTCTTACCTATGTTATTGCGGCCACAACGCAAAATCCTCAACACTAGCTGATCTGGTGAACGTTGCATAGCTCTGGTTATGTATACAAGAGCCAAATCCGAATAACAATCAAAACAAAAGAACATTCAAATAAATAACGAAAATGGCACATTAAAAGAATTGAACTCGTTAATGGTTTTATGCAATCTATGATTTGTCAACACCAAAATAAAAATATAAACAGTAAAATCAACACGTTGCTGTTCACTTACTTACTGTCGATGTTCCAGATAAAAGCAAACTGGATTTCACGGCAACTTTTTTTTTTCATAACATTCATAATAATTCATATTATATAATTTCCATGATGAGATATACATTGACATGTGACTAAAGCTACGTTTCTCTACTTTTATTTTATGCCTACATTTAACTTATTCCCATTTCACCCATTAATCAAGCATTTGCTTTTAGGGGCACCCTTATCATTTAAATTGTATTTACCATTGTTATTCTTCTATGATTTGTAAATATATATGTTGATTTTAAATTATTAAATAAACGAATTGAATTGAATTGAATTGAATGTAGGCATTGTGATGCAATAAAAGCGATAAAAGGTAGTGATACCAAAATCAAATTGTACATAGTTATAAATGTATAACTATATTAACAACTTTGAGTTAGCGTGTAAACTAGTAAATGTGATTTAGGAAACGACCCTCTTCATAGGAAATTTGAAAAATCTTGTTCGTTAAGATGACATATGCGCATAAACGAATATTTTTTTTCTTCATATTTTATTATAAATAACAAGTAAAATAAAAATTTGCTTGATTTATTGATTTGTCTAATACGAGTAGATATCTGAAATATCAGCTCATAATGTTCCCTTTTATTCTCAAGTTTGTTTTGATGAGTTCCCATAGTTCAATGAAAAGCTTTTCAGTGTAACTGTTCTTACCAAATCAGTTGATTTCAGGTATAAAATAACAAGTTGAAGAGCAGCCCTCTCCCCAATATTTTTCTCATTACGCCAGTGATGCCCACTCCTCTCCACCGGCTCCACATATGCGATTCCAAAAGGCTTCGATAAAATCTCCAATCAGTACGCCCTTGCTGGTGACTATCACCACCCCATCCCCACTTTTTAATATTTGTCTATACTATGAACCGTATAAAAAAACTAAAATAAAATCCGCTCGTTGATATTTCAAAGCAAACGCAACCATGAGATTGAAATACAAGTTGCCTCCCCCCCCCCCCAGGAAAAAAAACCCACTAACAACTACTGATGCACTTTTTTAACTTTGCAATTCGATACAGTATAGAGAAATTTAAGAAAAGAAAGAGAAATAAGAAGGAAAAATTATAGCAATGTTTCATTATAGCCTACTCCTGTTTACTAGGTCACAGACAAGACGCGGGATGTAATTTTTTCCTGCCCGCATAATTCTTGAAAAATCCCAGTTACTGTCTTTTTCGTCCCAATACATTTCTGGGCCTTCGGGAAAGGTTCAAATTTTGGTCGAGGCCGAAATTTGGACGAAGCGATGAAATCCCGTGCATCTTCAGCGACTTGTTTGCATTATCATGTCATCACCATGACATATACCAGCTGTAATTAAAACCCTTTTCCTGAAACACTCCTGAAAGCCTCTTCCATGCAAGAAAATTACCATGATAATGTTTCGGGAAACCTTTCGGAAAACAGGTTGGACGTGCTGTGGACGCAATCGAGACCCCACATTAGACATGAAGAAGTAAGGTTTTAAGAAAGCGTATATAGCTGATTCTCGTCCATGTAACCGAGAAGCTGAACAGACAAGACAAGACGATGAAAGGATGCCGAAATTCACATTTGAATTAATTGCTTCCGCAATGCTTTTCGTCTAGTCAGTGTTATATATATGCCTCCCCCTTGAAACTTGAGAAAGGGGAGTTATTGTGAGATAAACATATTACTGTAATAGGGCCATTCTTTGAAAAGTGAACTTTTTTGGGACAAAATAAAGTTTTTGCTTCTTGATTCTAAGCTGCATATTCAAATAGAGCAATGTCTGAAGTTCCATGAACTGGTGTTTTTTCGTAATTTTTGCAATTTTTCTTGCTCATTTGCATAAATTAACATATATGATAATTAGATGGAAAACGGTACATAAAATATCATTTTTTTAACCCTGACTGGAATGGATATGCTGACTTCCTTATTAAGATTAGGGGAGACCGGGGATGGAAGTTACAAAATTCACATTTTGGGCCAGATAATTCTAATGAAAGAACTCACACACTCCATCTTGGGTCTGTAGTTAGCCTATTATGTTTGCTAAAACCTGAGGCATATAAAACTTGAAAACATGTAAACACTAATTAACTAAAGCTTAATTAATGAAGACATTTTTTTTTTTTTTAACAACCTACCCCGTACACTATTAGAAAAAAATTAAACAAGTTGTTTAAAATCTTAAACAACTGCGTGTAAACCGGTGAATCGCACAGCGTTGTTTAAAAATTTAACAACCTGTAGTTGTGTTAAAATTTAACACTCTTGTTGTTTAAAACTTTAAACAACCTGTTGTTTAATGGTTGTTTAAAATATCAGCAGTATTGTTTAACGCTTCTCTCCAAAAATAAAAACGCTCCGACTTTTGGTTAACGCGGCCGGATATGGAAATCACGACCCTTCAATTATAAGGCAGACGCTCTCCACTGAGCCAACACATCTAAACATGCACTTATTTAATGTGTGAGGCAAAAGTCCTTCGCCATGATTGAAATGTTGCGCGGATTTTACCCTACATGCTAACGAGTGATGCCATTGGCTCATGACTATCACGTGACATTTGCCTCGGCCTGTTTAAACAAAACTGTTTAATATCTAAACTTTAATCTCTAAACAGGTTTTTTTTTAAGGCTATAAAACCTCACTTTTCAAGTTTTAAACAACAATGTTTAAATATTAAACAAGAATGTTTAACTTTTAAACCAACATTTTTTTAAAAAGCGAAATTTTTAAACCGCGTTCGAACAGTGTATACGGGGTAGATTGTTACAATAGGGTGTTTTCGCAGGACTACGGAGGAGCTAATCTAGAACGTTAGCATTATGAAAGGCTTTATTTTCAAAATAGCTCAAAACCCCAAACCCTCCATACTGATAGTACAGCGGAAAGAGGGTATAAAACTGGTATTTGCTAGAAACATCTGGGAAAGCGTTTAAATTTCGAGATATCGTGTGCAAAATCGAGCGTTTCCCACAGTTACCGGTGTCAGGTCTCCCGTTCTCAAATCTAGGACGTTAACTTGGGGTGGAATTACGTTTTCCTTGAATCTAGAACGTTAATTTGGGGTGGCATTACGTTCTCCTTGACCAGCCAATCAGAGAGGGCTTTAATAGGAATGTATACAAGCTCGGGCCCGCCCCATTTCCCCCATTGTTAAAAACAGAAAGAAGCATATTTTTATTTGACTAATCATAAAGGCGAGGCGGTAAGTTATTTTACGTTCTTTTCATATCAACAGCAGCAATGTTTAAGGTCAGTTAAATAGACGCATTTGACACAATAAAACATTGGTATGAAAGAACTGTGTACCCCGGTATTTAGCCTACGGAAAGAATTCGTCTTTCAACAATATTCGTTGAAAATGCAGCCACTGTCGCCATTCATATCCTTTATGCAAGATGACAAAAGCGGGGCTTGAGCATGCTCACATTCCACATACTTCCTCTTGTCTCTTATACAGTGCGTCCCAAGAAAGAGTAAGCCCAACTTTGAGAGCCTCATATTAAGATTGTATGTCTTATATGTTTAATGATTAGGGATATGTATTTATTCATTCTATTATAATGACGAAGAGTAAGGGTGGTATCTCACTTCGCGGAAAATACTCTGAAACTACTTTGAGATGGATTTTACTTGCACCGCAAGGACGTCAGGAGGTACCCGGTCGTGGTCCGGACGGCGCCTGACCGATTCCCACTGGGTTCCAGGTGGCCTTTCACACAAGTTTTTCCAAATCATATTGTATACATATTTTTAGTATTTGTCAAATTTCTCTTTCGAGATTGTCAGCATGAATTATTATCGGGCTAGTGCTATAATGATAGCTGAAGATCATGAGCATTCTGAATACATTAATACATTATTTATTGGGAGCATTTTCCAAAATGTATAGTTATTTGAGAAGGTGCTCTATATTGGCTCAGATTTTTAAAATATTAAAAAGTCCCACATAAATGTCTTTAATATACATGTATATACATGCTTTGAGTGATACCGTCGATGGTTTTCAGACTTCATATAGAATGATTTGTCTTTTGATCAAAACCGCCTTATTTAAAATTATATTTTACAGTATTCTATGTCGTATTTGTGGTTTGAAACGTAAATAATTTAAATGCAATTATACCCAAAAGAGCTTAAGACAAAACTTTACAACAGGAGCCTGGCAGGGTGCCGCAGGATAGCCGCAGGGGAAACCTTAAACATCGCAAGACCGTAGTCATTTTTTTACAATGAGGATTGAAAGGAAAACTGTGCGGAACCCTTCCTGTCACCTGCAGGTGCCTGTGCGGGCCCCTCAGTGACTCCACGGGCTTTTACCGGGTTGTCTACTGCCTACCGATTTCATGAAAACGCCGGGAGAATCGAGAACATGCAGTAGATCTTTCCGGCTTTTCTACGGGTAGTGAAACAAGTCCTCGCGCCCGCACAATCATAAGGGAGCCGGACAGGCACCTTCCGAAAATGGCAATTATGTACGGTTCTACTCGCCGTACGGGCCCCAGAATGGGTATGTGATCGTAAAAAAGGTGAGTGTCTTGCGATGCTTTGGGTTTACTTTTGGCTTTCCTGCGGGACCATAAAGGGCACCCAAGGGTTCCTCAAGGGACCCTAGCGATTTTTCTGCAAATTCTGCAAATAGGAACACTGGTCAGCCTTATAATAACCACCGTGTTCATCAGAGCGGACACCGAAAGAACATCTGTCGGCACCCGAATGGCACTCTTACGGTCTCTTCACGGGCGTATTTCGATTTCAATCCACATATTTATACTTTTAACCGACCGGGCGCCGTAGGATATGTGACCGCAATAGCGGTAGAATGAAAAATCATCAGAGACCCGTGAGGTTTCTAAATCCACGAAAAGCCGCAGGATTGGGCAAAACTTACGGGGACCTCTCGAACTGTGATCTAGGCATAATACATACGGGGTAAGTTGACATTGTGTAAATCTCTTATACTATACTTTTGTTTCAACTTTCCAGTTTCTTGGCATCGTTAACAGTAGATCAAGTAGAGCTCTAGAATATACAAAAGTAATAATAGAAACATAAAAATATCAACACCTGGAAATTGAGACAAAATGTAATTTTACATATGTAATGTAATTGGGGTAAGTTGTAACATCGACATGGGGTAGGTTGTAGTAACAACCTACCCCATGGGTGATTTTACACACCAAAATCAACTGTAGTACAGCCATTAGGCAGAATTACAGGGCACGGCTCGGGGGTATATTAGTGACATACATGTACACTATTCGTCATAAAGGTGGAATATTTTTTCTGGCTCAAGCGACATTATGTTGCTCCGTTATTAATTTCTTGAATGTGTTTGTCACCGCTTTCACTTTCTGGGATCCTGGGTATATCTTGGACGCTCCCTCAACCCTTCCCGGGGATTTTTCTTCAAAAAAGTTTGTCACCCCCAGAAGATGGCCATTTTCGTCATTTTTTCTTATTTTGGGGGCCCTTTTTTGTTCACGCGACCCACCAAGGCCCCCTCAGTCCTACCCCAAGGAAACACGTCTGAGGTGGAGATTTGTTATTGTTCTTTAAATTAAATCTAGATTTATGGTTACAGGCTCGACTTTTTTGTCTAGGGGAGGGGTTAAAATTTATTTTGATTGGGGTTCAACATTTCTTTTATTCATTTTTACCCCATGGAAATTTCTATCTTTCCTAAATTGTATCGTAAAATCTCAACCAAACATAAATCAAAATAAAATATTATCAATAATGACTATTTACAGCCTTGTCATCAAGGCTAAACAAAATTTACGGAGAAAATGATGATATTTAAGGGTTAAAGGTGGTTTTTCATTTCTTTTGTTTTCAGCATAAAGATGGAATAAAATATTCCGAATTTTCACCAATCTCGTTTCTTACCTCAACCCCTCCCCTAGACAAATCAAAAATTTACTTTGAACTGTAAAAAATGTTTTTTGTTGATTTACTTTTTAATAAAACAACGGAGAAACCTCACGACCGGCAGTTCATAACAGCTATGTGTAGGCTGTAGAAGGATGCCAGTTAGCACACCCTCTCTTCTTCCAGCTTAGCACACTGAGAACTGTAACAACTGACCCGTGTAACTTCCATCCCCGGTCTCCCGTACTGTCATTATATTATTATTTACCTCTATTCCTTTTAATCTAACCCCAAAACAATGTTGTTAAATTGATTATATTAAGATAATTCAATCTGGAAATCAATTGCCCTCAAATGTCACACACGTGACCAGAAAACACAAAAAGTTTATGCCCCGCCTTAACCATTCCAAAGCTAGATTTAATGTACCTTGCATCTCACCAAATATGAATCCATGAAGAGTTTTAATTTGATTATTAATTAGCAAACAAATTGGCCACACACGTGACCCACTTGGTGGGGGCGGTCATAAAGGTTTGATTATTTTCACTTTCATTGGCTGAAAATAATTTATTTTAACACTACTATGCTCCAAAATGGTTCTGCAATAATTTTTGCGAAAAAAACAAAGAACAACAAAAGGTTAAAAAAAAAGTAAATAAGAAATTCATAAAACAATGAAATACATAAGGAATTTATTTCGATACCAAAATTTCAATTGTTAGGAATCCTATAAAGATTATGCAAACGCAAAATTAGCATTCCAAAAGCTTTAGTTTGTCAATTAGAACAAAAAGTATGATTTCATGCAATGCATAAATTAGCATGATTAATTCATATAAAATAAATAGAAATTATTTTGGGAAAATTTACAGTGCATTCTTGTACATGTACATGTACATGTTTACATCACACACTACCATCGTGCAAATTTTCGGCGCACTCGCGCGATCAACAGCTGAGATCTTATTAGGGGGCACCATGGTCCCCCTCCCTCCCGCCCCATCCCAGTCTTGACATCTACCAAACCCTAGTGACTGATTAGGGTTGAGTTCATACAAGTTTTTACCACAGCGGATACAGTAATTGCTCAAAATGTA
Organism: Paracentrotus lividus; assembly: GCA_940671915.1. Taxonomy (NCBI): domain Eukaryota; kingdom Metazoa; phylum Echinodermata; class Echinoidea; order Camarodonta; family Echinidae; genus Paracentrotus; species Paracentrotus lividus. Next base: position 18,999,186 of record CALNVZ010003433.1, on the reverse strand, counting down.
CATTTAATGCATATGTATACACTGAAAAGATAACTTTGTCACAAGGCCAGATTAATTCGTCAATCGGGGTAAAATAATTTGTTTTGCGATATAACTGTGAAATGACAAACTCATGGTAGTATACATAACAAATTGATCGAGCACTATTACAAAGTTTCAACTGGTGTTGACAAAAACAAACTTGCGCATGACTGATTTATTTGCGTGACGACTCTTCGCAACCGTAATTGACAAATCCTCTTCGCAGTCAATGTAGAAATGACGATTTTAAGTCGGCCATAACGAATTATAATACAAATTATTTGCTGAAAAACAAATCAATTTGTTGACGCAAACTGCATGACAAATTTAGCTCCTGAAGACAGTTTGGGAAACCCCGCACATAATCAGCGTCTTCGAATCACTCGCCGGTCGCCGTGTTTTAGCTGCGAGGCAAGGCTTGAGTAGATCAAAAAAGGTGAACTTTTATACTAAAAAAATAAATTAAATGATTAATTAATGAATTTGATTGTAGTATATTACTGTGGAGATAACTTTTGTATGAAATTCTATAATAGTGAAGTGTTTTTCACCGAAATATTAGTAAATTGAGTATGCATACCTGCATGTACACGGCTACCTCGAGCGAAGTTCGTGCAGGCCCCACTCCACTACACCACACTCCCGTCTCCCCCCTACCCGAAAGTACCGGTAGGTGGAGTGTAGTGTAGGGGGTAGTGAAGTGGAGTGGAGCCTGCACGAACTTCGCTCGAGGTAGTTCTATGGAGATAAAAAAAAGTACTTTTCAGTTCACTTTATGTCAAATTAATGTAGGCCCTAATCTTTGTAACTGAATTTGTTGCAATTGTTATACAGTAGTATTAATAAAAAGAATTTGTTGTTGGGATGAAGATTGTTTGTTGCTCTTAAGGATATATAGGAGTTTTAGTTTATCTCCTTTGCAGCCTGCTTGAAAATCATACTGTGACGGCAGAAGTCGCAATCAGGCTGCTAAGGAGATAAGCCAAAACTTCTCTATGTCCTTAATGCAGAGTATATTGAAATTGTAGTGAATTTGATGTAGGCTAGGTTTGTAACTGAATTTGTTGCAATGGTTATTACTGGGAATCGAAAAGAATTTTTTGTCAGGATAAAGATTGTTTGTTGGTCTTACAGGAGTTTTAGCTAATCTCCTTCGCAGTCTGCTTGACACTCATACTGTGATGGAAGAATTATCAATCAGACTGCAAAGGAGATTAACATCCTTAATGCAGAGTATTTTGAATTTGCATTGAATTTTAGTAAATATTTTATAAAATGTTACTTGCTGGCAAGTGTTCACTGGATTTGATATATTTTGAATTTGTTTCCTCAGGAATTTCGAGGTTCTATTAAAACTGACAAAAATATCAACTATCTGTATTGTTTGTTTATTACAGGTGTGTTTTCTGACTGTTACATGACAAATTAACGTCAAAATGCAGTACAAATTGATGAATGAAAAAAACAAATTGAAAAATGAGAATGAGGAATTAAAATGTTGCAATGACAAACTTTGAAAAAGGTTTGTCAAATTAGACCACTTTTCATGACAAATTAAAATTCGTCATGTTATGGTGCATGACAAATCTATAATGACAAATCTTTGGCATGACAAATTTATTAATTTGTTAAATTAAACCACATTAATGACAAATTTATATTTGTCAATTGACAAAGTTATCTTTTCAGTGTATTATTTTCATTTTTCTGTACAGTTTGCTATATGTCACACACGTGACTCACAAAAATGTCACACACGTGACCCGACATCACGATATAAAATACTAGGTGACAAAAAGAAATTTCAGAGATAACTCCTATCCAGTGGTATTTTTTTTATCTATAATGTATATCTCACAGCAATAAAAACATTTTATCATTTTAAAACTCACAGGAATTTCAAAATGAAATTGAACTTTCACAATCATGCCGGTCTGTGAAGTCACACACGTGACCCACTTCTTTTAACCTCTGACCTTGAACATGCATATTGTAAACATAAGAAAATATTTCCAAATGATAGCATAATATAAACACTAAAGTATATCTTTAAAATTGTTAGAGTTATAGCCAATTAAAGTCAAGATTTTGCATAATTTCGGTCACACACGTAACCAAGAATGGTCCAGTACATCATTATACAGTTGTCCACAAAATTGTTCATACCCCTGATATTTTTAAAGTTTTTTGAATTTTGCTTTTATATGAATGAATTTCGTCAAAGTTTTTAGTGATCAGTATATTACCAACATCTGGACTATTAGGAAAGTTTGATATTTTGAGCAATTTGGTATTCTAGGGGTATTTTATTGAAAGATTTACGGAAAACACCATGTTCATAATTATTGATACCCTAGGGGTACCCAGTCCAATTTCTCATCAAATAAAAAAAGTACATATTATTTTCTTTAAATAACCATCTGAAGTAGTTTTTGCAAGCGTCTTTAGTCTTTTTTCATAGCTTCTGTGGGGTCTGGCCCATGTGTCCTCTGGAAAACCTCCAGGCTGAGTCAGGTTGCATGGTCTTTGATCCATCTTGTGAGTCTTCAGCTGCCTAACCCCTTTATTTTTGGTTTTTTTTGTCAGGACTTTGAATTTTTCACTTAGGAACATTCATATGAATGTTATTGAAATAAAATAACCACTCTACCCACACTTTTAGTCCCTGATTTAACACTCAAATGCTTCTTTTATGTGCACCAGATGTAAGACAATTTGGAAAAAGCTTCCATGAGCAAGACTGAAAGTGCAAGGTGCCTCCTAGAATTGCCAAATAAGTATATTGAGAGGTCTACAACAACCCCCAGATCACAACCAAAGTCGGAATGGATACCACTGACCTCCCAGAGACGAAGGTGCCAATATATGAGCGAATACTGCATAGAGGATATCTATACAGACACTTCCCAATACAGATTCCGGTTTTGCAGGCAGACCCACCGGAAGGCCTCTGGACAGTTCCTGAGCTCATTTAAACCAGAATCTTACTTTTTTCGACCATAATAATAAAACTTGATGAGAGAAAATAAGAATTTACCAGTGATATGGACTTTCTTCAAATTGGCAAAAAACGATGAATCCTTCAATCTAAAGAACAGTGTCCTAATTTTAGCAAGTGGCATTCACATAGAACTGCGATGGGGGATTATCAGTGCGGCTAGCACTGGGAACCTGTTCAGAATAGGAGGCATCCCGGTAAAGACATTTTTATTAAGATCCCGGATGAAAACTGGCAGAAGTATGCTTGTTAATGTTACCTGGGACAGCATTTGACATATCAACAGGACGAAGTGCAGTAGCATACGGCCAAGTTAATCAAGAAGTACTTCAAGGACAATCATAATGAATGATCTGGAGAAGAAAAAAAAATCCCCTAAGAAACGTGTGTGGGAAGTTGAAGACTCACAAAATAGCTCAAAGACCATGCAACCTTACACAGCCTGGACGTTTTTCAGAGGACGCATTGGTCAAAAACCCCGGAAGACATGAATGATGGTTCTGGACATTCGCAAGAACTATTTTAGGTGGAAATTTAAATAAATAATTATAATCGAGATGATTAGATAATAAATTAGATTTGGCACCCCTATAGGGTATGACTAATTACGAACATGGCGTTTTTAGTAAATCTGTCAACAAAATACCCCTGGAATACCAAATTTCTCAAAATTTCACATTTTCCTAATTGTTCTATTGTTAGTAACATACTTATCAACAGAAAGTTTGACGAAACGTATTCATTTAGGAGTACGACTAAAAAAACTTAAAAAACGACAGGGGTATGAACAATTTTGCGGACAACTGTACGTAACATGGGGAATCCCTCCAATTTGTTTGATATTTCACAAGAGCAGCTTCTTTATCTACACCTTTTGTATAGAACAAAAGTATGCTTCTCCAAAGAAATATGTACCATAATCATGTTCTTCTAGGGCATGCTTGATGGGTTTTTCTGAACAGCTAAAAAATGTAATTACCTTTGGCTGTGTCAATAACGTCAGTTACAAGCATATCCTTATAGTGCGTTCAAATTGGGTAATGCATTTTGCCTCTCTACACTATCTTTATGTGAAGAATATTTTGATATGGCTACTTCTGCGCGTCCGAAGCCTAAAAAGATACTAAGCTCGGGGGAAAAATGTTGGGAAGACCTCTTGTATGTACAAGATGAGAAGACAGTAAGTATTACTTATCATGATTTACTTAATTTTTCCTATTTTTCATGTCTTCATAAAATTCGTTATTGCGCAATGACACAATTTGGAGCTATATAGTTTCCCTTTTCAAAATCCTACGGTTTTAGCTGCAGAATATTTTCATTAGTTTGCTGGCTTTTTAAAGTGAAATTCGTGATAATTCATTTAGCATTTTATTGACTGTTATAATTCATATAAATTTCTAATTCATAGTATTAATTTTATTTTGACCGTGTTTTAGTTGTTTTCAGTAAGTCGGTCATAAGTCGCACATCAATATTGATGTGTAAAAGATTTTATGTTCTTGCTGTTTTGTTGTTTATTTTCGTTTGTTTGTTTGATGTGGTTTTTTCTTAGGGTATTGTACCAAGAAATTTTGCTTCTCTTTCTCCAGTGACACCCTGTGTAATTGAAATGCATGCAAAATATAGTAGTACAGGCGCGGATCCAGTGGGGGTCCGACGGGCCCGGCCCCCCCCCCCCAAAAAAAAAAAAAAAAAAAAAAAAAAAAAAAAAAAAAAAAAAAAGGAGGAGGAGAAAAAGGGAGAAAGAAGGAAAAAGGGAAAGTAAAAGAAAGTAAGAGAAGGGAATAAGGCATGATGCCTGTACAATTTTCGCCCAACTTTATTCAATTAGAAGCGCGAAATAGGCTTTATTGGGTTCTAAACGACCATAACTAAACCCTTTAATGTGGGGAGGGCCTACGAGGCCGATTTTTCTCATATTGTATTTTGCAATATACTGCTCAAACGCCTTTTTTTTAAAAGAAAACAGAAATACATTAGTGACGAAAAGTGAAAATAAGGGAAATATTTAAAACTAAAGTTTCAAAATTTCACCAAGAAAACAGGCCTCGCTCGGCCTCGTGGGCCCTCGGCCTCCTGGGGAAAATAGTCGGCCTCGTGGGAATACTAGAAAGTGCCCCTTTATAGTTTCAGTTTATTTGTAAAAACCCCAAATTTTCGGCTCGCTGATACTAAATTAAATGCACAAATAACTCCAATTCTTACCTTAAAAATTTTTCAGCTCGCGCTTCGCGCTCGCGGACACCTAATAGGGTCTAATACACAATTATCTACCATTTTCTAGTACTAGAAAATGCCCCTTTATTTATTCCATATAACTTTTAAAACCCCAAAATTTTCGGCTCGCGCTTCGCGCTCGGTGATACCTATTCAGAAGGGTATATTATGCACAATAACTCAAAATTTTACCTCAAAATTTTCAGCTCGCGCTTCGCGCTCGCGGATACTAAATAGGGTCTATAATACTCAATTATCTACAATTTTTTATATTAGAAAGTGTGCCTTTATTTATTCTATATATCTTTTAAAACCCAAATTTTTCGGCTCGCGCTTCGCGCTCGCGGATACTAAACCATAATGCACAAATAACTTCAATTTTTAGCTCAAAATTTTCGGCTCGCAGAAACCAATTCAGTAGGGTATATAATGCACAATTAATTCAAAGTTATCATCTCACGCTTCGCGCTCGCGTATACTAAATAGGGTCTATAATGCACAATTATATCAAATATTAGTTAAAAATTTTCGGCTCGCGCTTCGCGCTCGCTTTACTTTTTTCATTAATGAAATACCAAGCACATTCTTAAAAGCATCAATTAAAACGCAATTTTTGGGGCGCACCCCCTATTCATCCGAATACATTTCTTTTTATGCCTCTGGTCTCAATTGCCCCCTTTTCCATCTCGACCCCCCACTTTCAACTTCGTTCCACCGCCTCTGGCATAACAAATTGGGCATAACATGCCGTTCTTCCAGGTAATTAAATCTTTGCGCTCACAGCGTCCGATGTAATTATAATGGGGGTAATAATCGTATTCATGGTGGCAATTTAAAATACATATTCAAACCAAAGTTTTGTTTAAAATATTCCGATTTTTTATTTTTTATTTTTTTGTTAGTATATATTATTATTTTTTTTTTTTTCTTAGGAGTAAAAATTAAATTGTAAATGTAAATTCCTCGTTTTAGGTCAGTATAGGCCTAAATATTGGGGAATTTTTTAAACTCGCGCTTCGCGCTCGCAAGATTTTTTTTTTCGTCAAAGTTGGGCCCCCCCCCCCTCTGGAAAATCCTGGATCCGCGCCTGTAGTACAAGTATTTGCAAAAAGAAAAATCCGTCGTAGATAGTTGCACGCTGCATGCACGACGACTTGTTGTGAACACCGCATTACGTGGGTTAACAGAATCAAAACCTTAGTATATAGGCCTACAAAACTGACACTTTCAGTTATTAAAGGCGTAGACTGTCCTGGAATTTAATTGGTTTTAAAATAATTAGAAAATGGAATGAGAATATAAATGCAGATATTTCTTTAAAGTTCAATAAAAGGATAATGAAGTTGTATATTTTTAAAGTTTTAATTTTGTTAAAGGTCATTTTCGAGCTGTTTTCCCCTTTAACCGTATATCCTCTTTCCTACAATTGAGAATGATTGGCATCCAAGGCATATTTACCTTGCACGTTATGAGGGATTGGTCTATTTGCTGCTATACACCACTAAACCACCAGCTGGAAAAGGCCCAAAGCCCAGTGAGTACTGGACCTTGCATTCAGTAGTTGATGGTATGGCACCACGTGGATTCTCAAAAGGTGGACGAGCTAGCAGCAACGACATGACAACCCTCGCTTTACAAACGAAGAATCCCGAAGGACACCACTTTGTTGGACATAAAAAGAGGTACGTCCTAATCAAGAATTTTCTTAAATTTTGAGCTTTCAAAAGAACCGAATCGTACAATGTAGGCCTACACACAAAAAACAAGAACTAGTTTCCATGAGTAAAACCCGTTTGCTACTCTTGGAGGCGATGTGCTGTTTAGTTGCGTATAGTGCAGCGTATGTTTTACTTCAGAATCTGTGTTTCTGTTAAAAGTACACACCGCTCTCCAGAACATGTAAAGTTAATAAGGGATACTCAAGAAAAAAAAATTATTGAGTATAATAGAAAAAAATTCTTTGAGTATCCCTTAGTAACTTTCATGTTCAAGTTGGCGTTAAAACAATTGTGGCGAAGGTGGTATGTCTCTTCAACTTGGACGGCTTGGTGGATGTGATCGGGTGAAAACACTTAACAATCGAGTTAAGATGAGAATTGGCTGAGATTCTATATAGCCTGTATTCACTAGATGAGTAAACTACGACCACTGTTTCGTTATACGTCTAAAGTCTTCTCGTGAAAGTCTTTTGGAGATAAGTTTTACTGGCTTGCGGTACTTTTACGAGGTGTTGCGCCCGGTAAGCGCGTATAGCTCGGCATCACGAGTAGCGGACATGCGACGACTGGCACACGAGGTAGTGTTCTAGCGCGTAACGTGACGTAGATGTGTAGCGGAATCGAGAGATCCGAGAAGAGCGGAGGCCTGCAGTGCTCTTATTGTCTTGGGTGATGCCTATTTCCTTTTTGTTTGTTGTGTTGATGTTTTTTATATGATATTTGATGTCCGATTGAATATACGATCGTCTGAATAACACTAACGAGCTAGATGTTACCAATTGCATGGATTCCCAATATACTTTGTCGGTCATGTACACAGTTTTAAGTAAGTGGTGCATTGATGGATTGTGAGTCAATGCAATGTATTGGGTTGTCGTGTGAATTGATGCACTTGGAAGGTGAGTAATGCAGGTGTAGTTGGTTTTGAGTGAGATTGATGCACTGATGTGTATATTCATCGGAGAACATCCAAATATGCATTATAAAACAGTGCCAAACAAAACAAAGCAAAAAGGAAAGTGTACTCGCTAGTGAGTAACGTTTTACAGTAGCTCAGGAGGAGTCAGTAAAGTAAGGTTGCACAAACTCATCATCGACAGAGCAAGTCGATCAGTTTGTGCAACCTTACTTACCTGACTCTGTGGAGTATGGTAAAGCGTATACCTCACTAGATTAGGCCTAGTTGCTGCCAATGTACTGCAAAACAATTAGTTAATGTTAACTCAATAAATGAGTTATTAAATAACTCATTTTGGTGTGTCACTTATGTCTTAATAGTTAGGCTTTCAAATAGCTTATAGAAACTTCAGATGCATTGATCTTAATAATAAGTGGTGCGTAATAGTTCAAGGTACAATTTACTTAGTAAGAATACTCATTGCACGTTACTTGACTTGTTAGAAGTTCAACTATGATTGTCAAAAATACTTGATATTTGAGTGTGATCACTCAGTGATATGGCAAGTTCTCGATTTTTTGTGGTGTACCTATTGATGCTTTGTAAAAGGAATAAAGTAAAATTTTGAGTTTATTTGTGGGAGAAAGAGGCTTGAAGGTTTGGTGCGTGAAAACATGTGTTGGGGACTGTGCAGCCCCCGACCCCCTTCCCAAGCCTTTTAAGCAGTGTGTGAGGAAGAATAAGTTATATTGAATGATATCATAATCATATACGAGGAGCAGATCGGGCAGGGGTTCAATGCCCCCCCGCCCGCCACGCCGCCGCAGTAAAAAAAGGGGGAAAGGGAAGACAGGGAACATATGACACAAAAGATATGTCGATGACAAGGAATAAAGATTTTGGTTCAGCCGCGGCTCTTTTACAGTAATTATTTTTGATTTCTGTCTTCTTGTTTGTTTGTTTCTCTCTCTCTCTCGTCTCTCTCTCTCTCGAATGCATCGATCCTTAGGGATGATTTGGAAGCTTTTCGATGCCAAGTAAAGGCAGCTTTAGAACCCAGTCCTAGTCAGTTAGCACGGCCCACATCTGCTCCAGGTCCAAGGCCACCACCTGTGCCTTTGAGGATGGCTTTACCAGGCAGATC
>CALNVZ010003433.1:18971098-18981699 GCA_940671915.1 Paracentrotus lividus | reverse complement strand
AAAAAGTCTATGGCCGCGTTCGCTTTGCGTAGAGTGATAGCGCCCTCTTCCCCTTAAGTTTACAACTAGAATTGATATGATATATATATGAAATATGAAATTTGATATAGGAAATAAAGCCAAAATGCAACTGAAGCTTTTATTGTTATTTGTATGCCTGCTTTTTGATTTCCCCCTCCTTCCATTAAAACAAAAAAAAAATAAATAAAAAAAATGCCGTGACCAGGATTCGAACCTGGGTTATTGCGGCCACAACGCAATGTCCTAACCACTAGACGATCACGGCGCACACCAATTTATGTTGCATGATTAGTTGAGTGTATTTAGTTATGATAGTCAAAATCACTGTTAGACCAGGGAGTTGGAAGGAGACAAATGCACATCATAATCATTCCATTCGCGTGATATAATAACAAGGATTGTTCTCTTTCTTTCTTTTTTTCAATCGAAAAATTAAAGATTGTCTTTTTTTTTATGTGTGTGTGCGCAAATGTTCCTAATTTTGATTCAGCCGTCTTCATGCAATGGGATATTTCAGGGGTATTGAAAGTCAACAATAATAATGATTCCTTATATATTTTTGTTTCGGTTGCAAAAGAGAGAGAAAGGTATTGAACATGTAATGGTCCCCCACCCCTCTCTCTCTCTAAAATATAGAGATGAAATAAGGCCAAACTGTAACTGAAGCTATTATTGTTATTTGTATGCCTGCCTTTTGATTTCTCCCCTCCTTCCATTAATTTTTTTTTTTTTTTTTAAATGCCGCGACCATAATTCGAACCTGGGTTATTGCGGCCACAACGCAATGTCCTAACCACTAGACGATCACGGCGCACACTATTATCAGTTGCACGGATGCGTTAGTGTTTTATAATATGTATATATTAATTCATTGATCGTGCACATGATTTTTTTTTTGAAAGGTGCAAAAGAAATGTTATAACGAGGATTCGAACCTAGGTTATTACACAACCGAATGTTCTAATCACGAATCACTATCATTACACACAAGATTCTATAATTATAAGCCTTTCTATATCAGAGAAGATGAGCAAATTTTATTTACAATTTTTTTATAGTACAAAGATGTATATAAAATATTGAAATTTCATATATTAAATAAAGCCAAACTGTAGCTGAAGCTTTTATTGTAATTTGTATGCCTGCCTTTTGACTTTTCCCCTCTTAATCTAGTGTTGTAGTCATGAGAAAGAAAAAGAAATTGCCGTGACCAGGATTCGAACCTGGGTTATTGCGGCCACAACGCAATGTCCTAACCACTAGACGATCACGGCGCACACCAATTTCTGTTGCATGATTAGTTGAGTGTATTTAGTTATGATAGTCAAAATCACTGTTAGACCAGGGAGTCTTCATGCCAGCGTGCTTCATGCAATGGTATATTTCAGGGGTGATTATTAAAAGTCAACAATAATAATGATTCCTATTATGTATATATTTTTTCAGTTGCAAGAGAGAGAGAGAGAGAGAGAGAGAGAGAGAGAGGGAGAAAGAGAGAGAGGGGTATTGAAGATGCAATGCCCCCTCCCCCTTTTTTTTCTCTCTCTCTCTTTTATCTCTCTAGATGTTTATATACGATTAATTTTTTTTTCTCCCATTTGATTTTGAAAATGTAAGCTGGTGAGATAAAATGACAAAAACTTTGAAAAAGTTGTTTTCATCTTTTAGGTATACAGAGATAAAGAGAGAGATGGCGAAAAAGTTGACAAACTGTGAAAGAGATAGAGGGTTTGAACATAATAGTTCTCTGATTGCTTTGTTGATCTCATCCGGATACAACGTGCGTTTCAAAGGGAGAGTTCTAGAGGACACGAGAGATAACCATGGATACGATTTCATAAGTAACCGCACTCTATTCTGAGTAAGAAAAATAAACAACGGCTTTAAAGTTTGTAAGTATATATTTTGAAGAATCAATGAACAATAAGATATTAATTTGTACAAATATTTTCACATCAGGAATGACATGGTCATGATCCTAATTTGAATAAGCCTTTAAAGGGATGCAGTAACATTGACTGATATTCAAGTCACATTTTTCGATTAAGTCACATTATTCGATTTAGCTTATTTTGCCAACATAATTAAAAACACTTAGTATCTCTTCAAAATTGCAAGCTAATTGCTTGCTTTACCTTTGAGATATCAATGATTTCATACTCAAAAATTTTATAAACCAATCCCGGATGGTTTATAAAACCACGTGCTTTTCCACATAGCACAACATACACCCATTTCCTGTTGTATAGTCCCCGTCCCTAGCGGCCGGCTGAGCCAGCAACAGAGGCTACTGGTGTTCGGCTGTATCATTTGCATTGTTTGTTACACTGTTTTAAGGTAGTAAATGACTTTTATTTGATCTGAAACTTTCAGTAGTTTGTTTTTACTGTTGGGAAAGTATAATTGTATTAATCTTGATCTAATTGCTCTTGTTTTTTAAAGTTACCCAATCCCTTTAAAGGTATGATTTTATCTTATTTCATACACGTACACAAAAAGGCATATGTATCTTCCAAGATGCCTACAGCCCAATAGTTTACATCGTCAATCAGACGAACACACACATGTACATGTAGGTCTACGAAGTTCCTTGTATAAATTGAAATCTACGTAAGACAGCTGAAGTGCAGTGATAAAATGCGAATCGAAACATTGCAATGCAATGCACCTGTTCCCAGCCCAGCTGTCCTTGCGCACGCAACACTCTGCTCTCATTGGTCAGAAGTTACACACAGACCTTCCATCATGCATTTTACGTATATCTATCTGTCTCCCTCTTTGGGCAGTGTATGGAGAAGACAAAAAACAAAATCACGTCCTGAAAGTCACTGGCCGAATAATTTGCTTATTGTTCACTGAACTAGAAATAAACAGGGACTGGTCACACTAAATGATAATCCGGACAAGAATAAATTCTTAAACGTTTATTTAGGGTTAGAAGAACGTTAACTTATTATGACTAAGCGCACTCAGTAGGCATCTCTATCTTCTTATTGCCTTTTAAATTATTGCCCTTCTTAAATGCCTAAATAACGTTTTATACTCTCTCCAATTAAAAACTTGCTTTTTTATTTTTAATAGCCGATAAAGAGCTTTAATGGGACGAAAATAAGCCCTATTAACCACGATGCTACAGAAAGATGATAGCTTTTCCTACAGAATAATGTGTCCCAAACTATAAATAGATTTTTAGGTATATAGTCATAATAATTATATACAAGTTTTTTTTGTTTTGTTTTGTTTGTTTGTTGTTGTTTTGGGGGTATTATGTTTTTATATCGTAATGGAGAGAAGCAGATTATTGTTTTACCAGTTACATGGCTTGCAGATCACGAATTGATTATGACATTGCCTTCTTGACACTAATTTACATTAATTCTCATTTTAATTTTGATTCAAACATCGCATTTTTAATTCTATTACAGCCAAAATATAGTTGTTTATGTTGAGGAGCAGGGTGTGTCTTTGCGTTTAAAGAAGTTGTATGAATTTCTCTGAAATATTAAGGATGACTGGGTTCTAGTTGGTTTAAGTGGGAAAAAATAAGGTTTGGGAGGAAAAAGAAAGGCGAGCTTATTTCATCAGCATGACCATTACACCCTAAACATATAAAAAGGTGGAAAGGGGTAAATCACCCTTTTCGAAAACGTTGTCACTCCTCAGCCCCTTTAAAGGGTGATTTACCCCTTTCCACCATTTTATTTTTAGAGTGTTAACAAAGCATTCCAAGAAATAGTGTTTCAAAATACATCGTGTTACAAACATGAGGGCCTTTCATCAAAGGACTTGTCAGACATTTTATCCGACAAATTTGTTGTCAGCCAATCAGATGCAAGCATTTCAGTAGCTTATAACAGTTTGTCGGATAAAACGTCCGACAAGACCTTTGATGAAATGCCCTCCTGATGTACCACAACGACAGGGTAAAGTTTTGTTTCATACAACATTTTCTTCTGAAAATGTGTGATTAAAAAAAAAATAACAGTTGTACATTATTTTTCACATTAGGCAAGGCTAACAAAAAAACAGATTCTGATTAATCCAGGCTTTCTCTTTTTCAAAATTCTGAAAACATTGAGGTATATGTCATTGGATTTGAAAAGAATGGGGTGTCAATGGATTATAGGGTTGGGCAAGTAAGTAAGAAATGAGGGGAGAACCATACCCCCCCCCCCAAAAAAAAGCCATTATAACTGATTCCACTCCAGGTAGGTCAGGATTTATGGGTGCGGGCAGATGGGGGGGGGGGGGATAGCAAATTGGAATTTCCGTATGTTATTTCCCCTTAAAGGATATTGTCTATGTTATAAAAAGGGGATGGCTAAAAAGGAAATATAGAAATTGGTTTAAAGGTTTGAAGAGAAAAGAAGATTATCAAAATTCATCGCCAAAACAGTAGAAGGAGAGAAGAGAGAAGAGAATATGGAAAACAAGAAAATAAATAACGATTTATGAATTGCCCTCATAGGTTGGGTTAATTTTATTGGGCCCAACAATTATAATTATGTTGGACCAAACATGATTTTGTAGTACGCTAAAGCAGATAAAAAAAAGGGAGAGAAAGATAGAGAGAGAGAGCAGGAAATATTGGCCTACTCGTGTCGGCTAGCCCTGACTAACAATATGGGGATCGTGAGAAATTAATGAATAATATGGCATGACTCAAACGAACAACCAAGTTGTTTACCCCGACCCAACAAAAGCTCTCTTTTTTTAGGAGTTGTTTTCGCCAATGCTCCCCAAAACCAGTGCGAGAAACTTGCTATTGTCGTGCGATTATGGGGCACGGTTCAACGAGTTATGGTTAGTGCAAATAGTAAAATGGCCGACACCCGGAGCACCCTTTTGGAGTGCTCCGTAAAAATCCGGCAAGGGAGAAAGGTAAGAGTTCTAAATCATCTTCTTGGATTGTTCTAAGTGATCATTACGATTGGATCTAACACATTTCCATTTTTTATTTCTTCTAGTGGAAAACAAGATGGTGTGTGATGTCGAGACAAAGTCCAGTTTCGGGTAAGTTCAATCTCTTCTGTTGTTATCGTACCGTTGATACTAATACGGTAAATCGACTTGTTTTTCTGGCTCCGGCTTTACAAAATCTGCTCTTATTCCATTTATAATTGGTTTCCGTTTACTACTCATTGCTAGTGGATAATGGTTTCATGTATCTAGTTTTATTTAAAATTAGAAAACTGATGATTTTGAGGAGAATTTGGAAATGAAATGACACCAGTTGCCAATATTACAAAGACTCCAACCGGTCATTAGACCCCTTACTGTACGGCCAGCTGCCCGGCGAATATGCGCTACCCATGCATGGCCCACAAAAAAAAAAGAAAAAAAGATCCGTTAGCACGAGCTCGTGGTTTTTATGAAAGACAACGGGTGAACTGCATTTTGGCGTTCTGCCATCACATTGCTTTGATTTCTGCCTTTAAAATTTGTGTTACGTTATGGCAAAAGTGTAGAACTGATGTTGTTCAGAAATGATTATGTTGAAGATATTCTATAGATGATATTGATTTGAAGCACTATTTTTAAAATATTTATTCTGCAACTGTTTTGATTTAATATTGATTTATTGATTTTTAAATCTGAATGAAAGAGGTGCTCCATACACAAAAGTACCAACATTGATTTTGTTTACAAGAAATTACCAAATATATTGGAGACATTTATTTAAATGTTTGTGGTGAATGTTTCTACAAGGAAACAATTTCTTGATGAGTAAGAGACCATACCTGGTACATCATATAGTTTTACAGTCATCAATCTTAGGTTTCTTTAATATGGCTGTTACTTCACCCCTGTACTGTAGTCCGTACCTATAATGTACAACCCTTGCAATTTCTAATAAGTTTGTTTTGGAATATATGATAGTTCATGTTTTAGTGATTAAGGCCTATAGTTGCTGTTGATATTTACAAATCTTTCATGATTATTACAATAACATAATATGCAGGCACATGATTGTATGTGCCTGAATCATTCGCAAAATATAGTTCTGTATCATGAAGACTAATTAATAGTTATATTTAGTTCCTTGGATATGCTACACTGAGACTAAATTAAATATCGGGCTCCAGTGAATCCTGGTTTCCTCACATAAAGGAATATCTATAGTATAGGGACAAATTTTTGAAGAGACAGATATCTCAGTCTATGGTACATACTGATGGGGGGGTGTCTTATTTTTGGGGTGGTAATCACATTCATCACATTCATGTGCCTATCTAACAGATATCTACCAAAGCAGTTATAATATTCACTTTTGTAATTTCTGTCTAATAATTATCAATCATAAATGTCATGGTAGAATTATTGATTTATATATTTCACTTTTTATCCAAAATGCTAAAACAATTTCATGTCAGATTGAAAATTACTTCTTCATGAGGTCATAAATAAAATGGAGATGTAGGGCTTATAAAGATTGAGATTTAAAGAGTTTTTCGTATATAAATTAATGTTAATTGTTATTTATTGATTATTAATCAACAAATCTATTTTAGGATGATTGCCAAAATAACCTGATGAAGAGGGAAACAGAAATTTTTAATATTGGATAATAAATTAGTGGGAAATGTTCAATGTCATCTAAATAGAATCATAAACCCATGTTTTTGGTCTAAACTCTTTAATGAAAGTTTTATAAATAATGACACATTCATACAATATTATTTTGGAGTCATATTATTGAATTGTACTTGATTCTACAAAGCCAAATAAATGAGGTGCATAATTGATTCTACGAAGTAAACAACTTGTAAAAAGGAAATATGTATGATCCACATTTTTGTGGCTTCATTAGTTTTGATATTTGGAGGTTTTTAAACCTTGCACTGACCCACATGTCAACATCTATGACGTTTTAACCAGGTTTAACCCTGAGTTGGCATAAACATGTTGCGATGTATAACTGCTGTACATATGACGTGTTAAATTTAGTATTATTTTTCCGGAACTCATTATTATTTTAATGTTATTGAGTGCATTGATCATGTTAATATTGATATTTTAGAGGCTTGTAAAACAGTAAGTCCAAAGTCAACATATAAGTGAATCAAACCCTGACATGACATAAACATGTTAAGATGTAACTTTTGTACACATAATTAGAACCATGATGTAGATTTGTACCCTTCTGTAAAATCAAGCTTGTAAATTAGTTTCTATTTACAAGTATACTCATACTCATCCATTACTCAGTGAATGTTTGATTTATGAAGGTCATAGAACATAGTCTAGATATTACCAACACTCAGAATAATTCAGGTAAATGCAAAATAAACCAAGCAAGTTGAGTCAAAGATATCTATCAAAAGCTATTAGACCATATATGTATAATATAAATTAATGGAGAATAATATAAAATTGATTGATGTAGTCAAATGTGAAAATGTGAAAGAATACAAGTAAAGAAGATATTCTAGCTTTTTTCACCAATCATTTGTGAAATTATGTATTATACAGAACTGGGAGGGAAATGTTTTAGATTTGATGATGAATATATTTGATGGCCAATATTTAATGAAGCTGATTATTTAATTGAAAAAGCATCTTTTGAAATATGAATTAAGTTCTGTGCATTTTCTTTAGATCTAAAAGGGCAGTGTTTACCCGAATTTTAAAAAATATATATTTGGAATGTTAGAATTTCAGAAATGTCAAATAGGCTAGTATTTTATTTTAAACCATGTGAAATTCAGCCCAAACCTAAAATTTTCCCCCAAATATAGTATGAAATGGTAAATTTCAACATTACTCATATTATTTGAAGGCCATGTAAATTTCTTGATTAGTTGTGCCTCTGTACTTTTAAATGCAATGTATCATTCCTTGAAATACAGAAGGGTCTTAACTCATGTACTTTAATACAACATTAACGTCTATCTGGCACTCAACAGATGGTTTGTGTATAAGATCATGAACTCAAATATTATTCCACCCGAATGAGCAAATGAACAGGTTGGGTTTACTTCAAATACTACTGCAATAGGGTGATAATTTTATTGGAAGCTGCTTTTTTGAAATATCCTTCATTCATTCGAGAGGTGCCAATGTGTTTGAACATACAAAACACACAAGAGGCTGTGGTTTTGTTGCAGGGTTAAGCGTTGTGTGGGGTACCTTTAGCATAGAATGGGAGACAAGTGAGCCGAGACGAAATAAGAAAAAGTTGAGAGAGATAGAGAGAAAGCAAGACAGAGGGGGGGGAGACTAGAATAATATAAAGCTTTAGAGAAATAAAAGGAGCGAAAATACGGTAAGAGCAGGGAAACTATTAAGTAACAGGATAGAAATATAGATATTTAATTTTTATTCAAAAGAGGGACGAATGATAGAGGTGTATGAGAAATGGGCATAACAGTGGAAAAATTGAAGGAAGTAGAAATGAATATTCTATAGGCTGGTCCAATTACCACATGTAACGTGAGAACTTGTCAATTGTTAATACAATACGACCAGTAATATTATTGTTACTTCACTTAATCTATGTTACATATGACTTCATGAAAATTGAAAACAAGGTAGGGATTTCCAGGAATAGTTCAGTGAAAGCTTAGAATGTTGCCAACTATGAGATAAAAGTTCAGAAATACCAACCAGGAATGACTCTTGTCGCTAGATGGGTATAGAAAGAAAGAAAGAACATTAAGGGAGGGAGAGGGGTTAATATCTTTTCTTTCCCCTATTTTTTCTTTTTCTTCTTTTTTTTTAGGGGGGGGGATCACAGGGAGAGCAAAAACCTCCCTGTTTGCTAAAGTCCAAACCATTGCTTTCAATAAAAGACCTTTCTTTTGAAATGAAGTGTATATGCCCTGGGCATAGCATTTCAAGGTATTGTTAGGAAAAAAAGGGAGACTCGTGAACAAAAAGGGTCTGTCTTTTTTACGCTCTCCACGCTCCTCACTCCTTTTCTCTTTTACAAATAAAAAAGCAGCAATATGGTATTTAGTACCAAGTTGGTTTTGTGTAGACAAGCATGAACTGTGTTAGAGTGATGTTGAATAATTGTTACTGCATATAACTTTAGGTTTATTTGTTAAGTATTTGTAAAGCATAAAACCTAGCCTGTTTACCTTTTCTTTTTCTTTTCTTTTCTTTTGTCTTTTTTCTTTCTTTTTTTCTTACCTTGTAGGCCTACTTAACCTGTTCCAATACTAATAATGTTGATTTATAATTACTTTTTATACTGGATTTTAAGTAGCTGCAGAAAGCACTAATGATTTGAATGCATTGCGATATTATGACAAATGCTGCACTGTTGGAATTGTAGCAAAGTTGTTCAGTGCACATGCAGATTGTTTCTTAATGGTTTGTTTGTAATATAAACATCCATGAGATGCTAGCCTAAAAAAATTATCACCAAAATGAAAATTGTGATATGAAAACAGGTTAAAGGGAATCTAGTGTAGTGGGAAGGTGCAGGAAAGATTAAGAAAATTGTTGTGAGCTTTCCTATTGTTTTCATGCTATTTGGGAAGAGTATCATGATAAAAAGCTCCACAGTAAAAATTGCTATTCAGTTGCCCTAATAGTCATAAAATGACACAAAATATACCCAAACAGCTGAAATGTTCGGGTTCCAAACATTTTGTATTGTCCGATACATGCATTTCTGTATAAGTGCATGTGACTCTAAAGCAAAATTAGGTTAATTTCTTATCATTTTGGCGATTCCAAAACCTCACAGCACACAATAATGCTTACATTTGTAGGTAAACTGTTATCAACCTTTCCAAATCACTTTCAGACAGTGTGTTCCACATTTCAATCTCATGACTCGAACAATAATTTCACTTTAACAACAAGGTTAATTGATTCTAATGATAAAAAATGTCAAAGATTATTTGGTCCTTGATTGTATTGGATGATACGAATATCAACCAGTTTATACAATCAACTTTCCACTGTATTGAAGGAGTTGCACAAGATTGTTTTTTGTTTTTCTGCAACTTGTGTACAGGAAATACAGGTGCACCTGAAAGTGACTTTTAACCATTTATTTGTTTAGAATTACAAAAGAAACATTTGGACCCTTAATATTTCAGAAATGACAGTATTGACAGTTTTTGTTCGAAACGTGTAATTAACTCAAAGATATGTTAATTGGGTTATGATACAAGACAAATGGTGGTATTTAGTTCACCACTCTGAGGTCAAAGTTCAACATAGTGTCAGATAGGGTCATTGTTCCACATCTAAAGTAGATGAAGCCTCATGTAGCAACTCATGTTCTCAGTAAAGATAACTTGTTATTTGAATGTTATCTCGCACATAAATAGAATTTGGGCGTTAAGTCAAACTACATGTATATCCATTAAGATCATATGAGGAAAGTAGAAAAGTGACCAATCTACAATATGTATACAGATGGCCTTTATAAACAGGTTCTGAAACATTTTTTCTTTCTTGTCTTAGGCAACATGTGACCTATATATTTAACTCAAAGTAAGACAGGTTTGACTGTAGAATGTGTATATCAGAGCATTTAACACCTTTGGTATGTCTTAACATGTACAAGGGCTCAGTGGACATGGGGTCCCCAATTTTAAATCAGCAACCCCCCCCCCCCC
>CALNVZ010003433.1:18908098-18971071 GCA_940671915.1 Paracentrotus lividus | reverse complement strand
AATAATGAATTATTTGACTTCACAAGGGTTCAGTTTAAAATTTGGATGGTCTTACCTAGTGCAATGATTGAGCGCATGTTTGATTTTTTTGAGCTCATATTTCATTTAAAACTTAAATCCTACTTGTGTAGGCCTGTTTAAGAGAGTACCGATCATAAGGTTTTATTTTGGGTTGGAAACTGGAAAGTTTTAGTATGTGTAGTTTAGGATGCTATAGTGGTTTCAAAATAATATAGTTATATGGGACCTTTCAGCAGAGGTTGACTCATGAATAGGATTTCTCATTTGTGTATCTGTTTGTGTGTGTGTGTGGGGGGGGGGGGTCTCAAAGCTGCAGTAAAAAGGGTGTACAAAAGCCCCCTTTTTGAAATTTAAAATATGGAGAGTTTTGAGTTTGAAGTTAGAGACCATTTTGTTGCAGACCCCTTGTGGTGTTAGCACTGCTTTGAATATCGAAGACACCTTTTAAAATAGATTGTGATAGATAGCCTGTTGACTCATCTGTAAAGAATTGAAGGGCACCAAGAACTTTGTTTGTCATATAGGCAGTCCTAATCCTGCCTAATACTGCATTATGGGTTTATGATGATAATAAGACACATCATCTTATGCAGTGTGCCATCGATCTATTTTGGGTGCAAAAGAATGGTGAGATACATGTACATACAGTCTCATTCGCAAAAAGGCTTGCCAATTTGACATAATTATTGCTGATTGAAGTAAAATGTAGGGATAATTTTAGAAATTCTTTACCACCATTTGAGATGACATTTGAAAAGGTATTGTTTGAAAGATGATTTTTTAATTCTGATGGTGGTCTTTCTCTGGAAAATGTCAAAATTGGCATTTAACCCATTAAGAACCCTCCAAATCTTATTATTTGTTATATATTTAACAGTAGCCTGGTTGAGCCAAGCTAGTTATTGTTAAGTAAGTTTATATATACCAGTTATATGAAACATTTGTTTAATTTAAATGCAAACCTCTAACCAAATTGTCTGTAAAGAATTTGAAGATTGATCTATAAAAGAGAATCACAATTTATTGAGGTCTTTTGGAAAGTATATTGGATAGGTAACATCCTAGCAAAGTAAAGAAATGCAATAAACTTGATTTTAAAATGGCTATGTACCCTCCATTATTATGCCTTTACCGTGCGAGTGTATATATATGTATTCTATATTCTCAACTATTTTAAGCCTCTCCATATAAAAGACCCCCCCCCCCTCTCAATACAATACATACAAACTATATGATCTCACACACTATGTAATCAGTGTAGGGTTAAACTCCGAGCTAGCTTCACCACAAAGTTTTTCTTTCGTTTTCCATAGACCTCTTTTCACATGAGTTCATTCTGCTACTAAGATCTAAACAAAATAAGAGTATGATAGTCTCGGTCTTTAGACCTTGTGCTTTCTATTTAAGTTACATTTTGGTCTAAAATTTAATACTCCTTAACCTTATCACGCTCCCTCTAAAAACCACCAAAAACTCACCAGAATTTTTTTTTTTTCTATTTCATTCATTTTCCGAAAATATAGATTTAAAGCTTTACAATGATATCAAACATTTTTCATTTAATATTGGGTGAAATATCATGTCAATGTTGAAGCTCAAGTGATATCAATTACACACACACAAAAAAAAACATTTAAAAAAAGTTGTTAAATGAAGTAATTCAGGTGTATTGCTATTTTTCATTTCCTGCCTTTTATTTCATAAGTACTGAAATCATGCCGAATAAACATGTGGATGAAGAATTTCATATGGGAATATTTAGCATCGCTTTCTTACAAAAGTAGTATATGAAATTATGGTAATAATAATAATAATAATAATAATAATAATAATAATAATAATAATAATATACCACTTTTATATAGCGCATATCACTATGATACATGTAAGTGCCTATGCCCTTTAAAAAATACTCACTGGGTACAATAGTGTTACCATAAATACATTATACTCAATAATGACCTGTGGATAAATTTAGTTTACATAGAAAAACTATTATGCGTTTTGAAATATAGAGTGAGTGACTCAGGTGTAGTAAAATGTGTGATATTTTGGCAGGTGTATGACTAGATTTAATTCGTTAAATGACAAAGGCATACCTCCATATTGTTTGGATTGTTCAAAATGAAAGTGATTTGTAACCTGGCGAATAATTGGATTTGTAACACCTTTTATTCTCTCTTTGTGTTAATCATTTCAATATTGGTGTGGGCGTTGTATTCATAAATTTGATAAATATGCTAACCATGGCAGTAACAAAAGTTTATTATAGCTCCTAAACGGTCATCCAACTGACTCATTTTTAGTTTCGTGTAAGGCATACCTGAGTATACATTATGTACATGTCCACAATAATCTGTGCATTAAGTGATTTTGACATAACGATGGCCATTTTATATTCAATTTCTAAGACTTCGTTGATAGCGTAAAGAGGAATAATTGACATTATATGCACACACTTTCTATCCTGAAATTGGGCATTAGCACCATGTTCATACAATGTAATGACACTTATTGAGGCGAATAATTGCATTATGACATAAAAATTGTTTGGATATTCCATAATTGACATGTGTTCACATGTTGGTCTATCCTAAAATTGGGATTTTGCAAATCTCATACAATGTAGTAACACTCCTCAACAGATAATTGCATTGAAAATTATTTTGTGCACATATTTTTTCTCCCCTAAAATTGGGAATTCACAACATAATGTACAGTGTTGTGACACTTAATGAACAAATAATTGAGTTGTAACATTAAAATCATTTGGATATTAATTTAATTGATAGGCCATTTGGATATTAATTTGATTAATAGGCTGACTGGTAGAGGGAAGGGGAAGAGAAAGAGAGAGAGAGAGAGAGGGGGGTGAACAGGTAGACATGAGAGAACAGAATAAGAGAACCTTCAAAAGGAAGGAAAAGGGTCAAGATTTAAAAAGCTATAGAGAGATGGAGAGAGAGAGAGAGAGAGAGTGAGAAAGAGATAGAATACTAAGTAAATGTAATGTGTTGTATTGCAGTCTTCTACTTTGTAAATAGTGGCATTTTGAAGATAACTGGTGCATTTGAAGTTTAATTGAAAAGGTGCTACATGTATATTAAAAAAAATAATTATTATTATAAATGTAAAAATCAGTGGGAAAATGATTCATTTCATAAAATATTTATATACGAATAGAGAGAAAGAGAGAGAGAGAGAGAGGGGGGGAGGGGGAAGAGAAGAGGAGAGATAATGATAGGACAGAGAATGAGATTGAGTGATTAAAAGACCCTATAAGAAGGAGAGAGAGATAAAGACAAAATATTGTCTGGTGTTTCATTAATATTACACAATTTCTATCTCCCCATCAAATATCGATTATTACAGGGACACCTGTTGTAAAGCATGTCAAGGGTGCAAAGAACACGATACAGAGATGGATACTAAATTATGTTGAAAAACAAAAGAAAGAGAAAGAGAGAGAGAGAGTGACTAAAATTCAAGCGGTTTGCAACGCCACAACTAGCGTAGCGGCCAGAGTGGTGCCTTATGTGTGACCCAACTTCCCTGTTTACCAGTCGGCTATTGTTTGCACGCCTGCCTTCCATTGTCGCGAAGAGACTCAAGCATTCCATGCATACATGTAGTGAGTAGGATTGTTTGTCAGCATCACTCGGCCGTGGAGCTCCCCCATTGTCCCATCTCGGTCCGTCTTGGGCTATTTTCAAAAGGCTGGTCGTCGACCGTGATTACAGGTGTATTATGAGTGTGGAGTGAGTGAGTGAGGCAGTGATTTGCTAGTTATAGATGCTAGTGGTTAACGCTCAATACACCACTTTCACTTTTTGACTGGTAGTGGGCATGTGGGCATGTGTGATGAGACAAAATTGGTCCCTTTTGATGGTGAACATTTGATATGGTATTTTGCTATAAATGATAATTCCAATCATGTAGTTTCTGTCCTTGTGACTTGCAATTAAAGAGCATTTGAGCATTTTTATTAGAGTGATAAAAATTCTTGATTAGGTGGATAATATGTGATCAAGCATTTGGAGGGGGGAGGGGGTCGTCATCAAATTATGTAACCATAGACAGTTATCGTTCCCTCTCATAAGTTTCCTAGCTATAGGCAGTTACCACTTCGAGTGAGTGCTGAGAGCTGTGAGGCATTAACTCATTTACCTATAAATAAATACAAAGATTTAATGGCCTTTTGATTCTGAACAAAGGGTTTAATTCCCTTACTTGTTCAGGAGATTGTCACTATTTATAAGCATGTATTGGTCAGCTTATATAGAGTCAAGCTAGCTATAGGCCTACCTCTTTAAGAAATCATGAGTTGCTTTGCTCTTATAGCACTTTAAATCAAAACAACTTTATCCTGGTAAAGAAGCGCTACATGTTTGATATGGTATTTATGTAAAATTATTTATATTGTACTTCTCATATATTGTATACAGACCCTCCATTTCAAAATCTGCAGAAAGAGTTACCCTTCTAAGACAAGACAAAATAATTTAAAAATCATATAAATAGAACCAAGTTGAATTGATGGCACATTTCCGACACATCTGTTAATTGTAAAGGGTCACGTCGGGGGTCACGTAAAGTGTCCTGTAGATAGTATTTCATTTAATTATATTCATACGGAAAACTTTGCTTGTGATGTAATGTAAACATATTTTCTCCATCATAACATCCTTACAAAATGGGCAAATATTTATGCTGTATACAATGACAAAGGAAGGAATGAATGCCCGGAATGAATTTTAATCAAAATATAAAATATCTGAGCTGCAACGAAGTACAGCCTACATTTTTGTTTCACTAGATAAGTAATTCTGACAATGTGGGCTGATATCAATGGCTGGTATTTCTGTGTACTTCCTAAGGAATTTCAGATTTGTAGAAAATGTTTTTAATGTCACCGAAGAAGTCCATTGTGATTCAAATGTGATTGCATCTCATTAAAATTAATAAAGACAGAAAAACTTTGTGCTGGAATAATACAGTTAAGATCTACAGTACATTATACAACTGCAAATTTATTTTAGAATATAATCTCCGAAAGGAAACCATTAATGTTTTATAAAACAACAGTATATGTATTTCCTTCTTCCTCACAAGGAATTTGTAGAAAATGCCTTTAATGACATCAAGAGGTACCTTGTATTATGATTTTATCTCGTTAAAACAGACATAGATTGAATTTACTCACATATATGCTAAAGACATGTTTTATTAAAACATTTTCAGTATATAATAAAACATTGCAAATAGACCAGTTTACTAACATATTCAAATGTTATGCATATTTTTTCCTGGCGACATAGTAGCAAGGTATTCAAACAGCCAGTAATAAAATAATGAACTACAAATCCAGTTTGCATAAATTAGTTGTTGCTTTGTTGGGCAAGTCTCAGGCAAGCTTTCAGGTTGTTATCAAGAACAACTTTTGTCTTAAAAAAGTATGCATAAAATTTGAATATGTTAGTAAACTGGTCTATTAATTAAAATGGTTATTAAAAGAAAAGAAACTCGATGTTAATTTTAGAAAACCGTGGCAGGGCTGTGAAATCTCTGATTTACGCGGAATTCCGATTTTTTCCCTCAAAAACCAATCTACATTTTCCACGTTTTTTTTTCCTTCCCGTATCCAGATCCAAAAGTCGGAAACGCGCGCTTCAGAAAAGCGGTAAACTTCAGTTCTCAGCTCAGGCATAATTGTCCATAGAAAAGCATATAAACTTCGCTCTGAAGTTAGCTAGTATTCTTGCGACGGAAAAAACCACCAAAATTTACCCTTTTTTCAGTAGCTTAATCATTCTCACATGCGCACATGCCGACAAACCACCGCTCTTAACGTATCCACGCAAGTAGTACTGCGTAACTGACTGCGAAAACAATTCATTGCAGTGCATAGAATATGTGCACACTCGCCGAGACTTTTAGCCATTCACATACGGTGAGCGAGCTATACTACCGCCGATCTCAACCCAGAAGCGACATTGACCGCCGATCGCGTCGGCGGAGTGAATTTTGAGCCCCGCTCAGTCGCGTACGGCAAACCGGGATTAAATCTTGATATTCGGACCGGCGTCCGGAATCAGCCGCGCATTTGCAAAATTGAATTCACAAACACTTTTTGAACTCTTATACATGACTGTATAGAATTGGATTTCACTGCAAAGTTGAGAGTTGCCTGCTGTTTTTTTTCAACTTGTTACCAGCAAATGCCAGGTGCCAGGCAGCAGATTATTTAGAAGTACAGTGTTTGTCCCAGATGCAAATTTTCCAGCCTCAAATACGTAATACCAAGGTATGGAAAAAATTAAGTGTTTTTTTCTCAAAAACAGCAATTGAAATTGATAGAAATAGTTTCCAAAATTAGCCTAAGTTGCACCAGAGAGCATCTAATACCCCAGAGCTAATACCCCGGCCTTAAGGGACTTCGCGCTTCGCGCACATAGGGTTCGCGCACATTATTCACTTCAGATTTTTTCAGACTTTTTTTTTAACCACCTCTCACACCCCTGTCGTGGTTCATATGTCATTATAGGTTGTGAAGATCATAAATTTCATTTCATCTTGTGGAAAAAAAGCGGAACATGTTCGGTTTGGGTTCAAAATACATTTAAATAAGCCTAAAGTACATTATAAAATGGTTAGTCATTTAAGAAATTAATCACAAACAGAAAAGTTACTTACAGAGCTTGGGATGTATTTCAAATTTTAGAAAATGTCAAGAATATTGACTTTCATAAGGTGCAGTGGAATTTCATGTAAATGTACATATCTCATAAACAAACAAATATTTACACTATTGCTACCATAAATTCCTCAAGCTTATCGTGCCTACTTAATTCAGGTTAAGAAAAAATTTAAGAAAATTGTTTTTCATTGGACGATCATATGGATAAATTTAAATATAAATATTTCCTTTTGAAACTATCCATATAATTGTCAAGTGTCCTTTTCCATAATTCCTTTTAAAGCTGCAAACTGTTGGTATACATATTCTTTGCCTTGTATGAACAGTTATTGATATATCAAACTATCTAGATGCATAATTACTGCATCGTGCCATTTTATTAAGCCAAGGAAAAGAATATAGAAGTATGTCTTTTTACAGCCTCTGCAGTTTTGTGCGAGTTCATTATACCATGCCATGAATGTCAAAAGTTATTATTTTGTCTAAAAATAGGGATTCTGTCATTATTAGGGACTATGTGTAATGGAATGTACCATACAAATATGGTTTGTTGTTATTTGTCTTTCTTTTTTTTCTTCAAATAATTGTTTTAGTTAAAAGGTAACTGTTTCCCCGCACAAGGTTCAATGTTGTTCTTTATTTTTTGTAATTTGCACACTGGTGAAGCATTGTTTTATTATTAACCATAAAACTGTGAAATTACACTTTTTAAAATTGTATTTGTAAAACTGTAAAACTGATCATGCTGAATAAGTAATAGTTATCATTATGAAATGTGATTTACCTTTTACAATGTTTTGATAAGCTGTCTACACTGTCCTTCAAAATGCTATGATGCATTCATTTTTAAATAGTATCTAAATGAATGAGCAATTAAATTTACAGTTATATTAATGAACATTTGCTATTGATATAAAATTTTCCATACAGTGAAGTTGACACAATAATTTGTGCATAATTTTACATAGCTAAAGCATTTTTTCACATGCGAAGTGTGTCGTTCTAAGCCAAAAACATGTGGAATGCTCCAATAATACCCCTGAGTCACACCAAAAAGAAAACACCATACCTATTTCAAAAATTTACATCGCCATGTATAGACAAATTCTCTATCATTCCTAGGGCTACCTTAGAGTGTGACTGGGGCATTAAGATGTAGGATACCTCTAGCTCGCTCCATCCATTGATATAACTGTTTTCCCCATTGACTAATCCCAACTGCCTACAACATTAGTGAGAAGATCAGACCTAGAAATGCCATGTCCCACAATACTCAAGTCAACAGACTTTAAGTTGTAGTCCAACTGTAATCCCCTCACCCCTGTTGTCGCCATACATGACCACTTAGTCCTCTCAAAGTTCTCCAGCATGGGGAGAAAATACTAAATGATTTGTAATATTTTGCATAAATATTGCCCAATAATACAAGAGAATACCTCAATGAACCCCCTTGAACTTAGGAATTTGCCATAAAGTCTATTTTAACACTGAATTTTATGAATGAAACATTGAAATAATTTTTATCCTGTACCTGTCTCATTGATTTGCATTATCATGCACCCATACCTTGCTTGGACCTTCCACTGAATTGGGATGAGGGCCAAATTGTCCCCCCCCCCGCCCCGATGAAATTCTCACTTTAAGCCCAGTCTGAATATACAACAACTTGATATTTTTAGACGGTTATTACAAACATGCATTTTAAAGCTAGAACCTGTGCATAAATCGGTCCAATCATTGTTTGCCGTCATCCAGCCTCTTTAAATTGGCCCCAATAAAACGCTTAGACTGAGTTGTATCACCAACAACAGGACAAAAACATCATCCATAATGACCCTCAAGAATTTATGTCGGCTACCTGTGAACTTATTTGCTCTAAAACACCTTAGATCGGCTACAATTAACAAAAAAGAATGTTTGGTCACTGAAGTTCAAATCTCTGTGAAAAAGCACAATCTCAAAAAATCTTGTCTATGGTTGGATTTTAAATTGAAGTGTAATTGATATATATGTTACCTTAAGTTTTTATTCTGACTATAAGTTTTAACTGTGAACTTATATTGTTCACTCTGAAACACTCTAAATCAGCGACAATGAGCAACAAAATGTGCTTTGTTGCTGAAGTTTATTTTTTTATGAATTAGCCTTATCAAGACAAATGATGTTCATGGTTAATTGTGTATTTTGATTTGAACAATTAGTATTTATTTATGCTTGCCTCATTAATTACTTTGAGACTTTTGATATCAGCTATGAAATCTCTTCAACTCCAAATGTTTTGGATTTAGCTTAATCTAGCAATTCTTCAAGATTGCTGAATATGATTTTTATACTAAAGAGTATTAAACTCCTGAAATTCAAAATATATGCTGTATCACAATTAATTAAAGCTTTTCTCCGGTTCTAATCAAAACACCTGATGTAAAAGGGAAGGGTGTCAACCACAAAGAGTTTGTTGGAGAATTATTCTACTGATGCCAAGCAAGTTATCCAAAGTAACGTTTTTTGGCTATGAACCCTATCTTCAGTTCATTTTGATGTTTTTCCATTTTAGTATCGTGCTCAAAATAAACTTATTTGTTATCTTGTTGCCTAAACATACATATCTCTGAGTATAATTGGTAATATGAGTTCGCGAAATTATTTCTGCATCAGGGGGTGAACTTTGAGATATCGGTTGGAAGAAAAATATATGAATCCACACTAAATATATATTTACAGAATATAATGAACTATACTTAGTACTGTGTCAACACTGCACCGATTCTCATAATATTGATTCAAGAGAACAACAAGTCCTGTTCATACAAGGTTAATGACAAGGTGATAAGTGTGAACACAGTATTATTGATTTGATTTGGCATAGGGACTTCAATAAGATCATTTAAAATATGGTTGGAATTATGAGAACTTTGTCTCAAAGAGATTGTTTAACTTTGTTCATGATTTATTAAAAAAGAAAAGAAAAAACTCTTTGAGCTAATGCACTATTGCAAATGTTTAGGCCAGACAGGAATAGCCTGATATTAGCACTGCAGTCTATGGAGGAAAAATAAAATGGTATTTCTGGTCACTGCATTGTAATACTGGCTTTAAAAATAAGGAGCTAGTATAAAAGCCAATTTCTAGCAAATCATTCAAATAAACATTCAAAAAGTCATGTATGTACAGAACAATGATTCTAAGAATGCAAAACACAAAACTTTAATTATTAAAACTTAAAGGGGAAGTTCACCCTGGAATTTTATTGGTCTAAAAAAATGAAGAAAAATAAAAGAAAAATATGAGTGAAGGTTTGGAGAAAATCGACCAATAAACTATGAAGTTATGAATATTCAAAGTTTTGATTATGTGACGTCACATGCGAGCAGATCTCCTATGTGTTATGTAGTGTAAATTCCATAAAATGTCATTTTTTTTCAAAAGAAATTAATTATGTCACCTGTGCGGTCGATATACCATCAAACATATGTTCATATACATGACTATATCAAATTGACCCATTCCTTTATCAAGAACCATGACAAAAAGACAAATTTATGGAATTTACATACACAACCAATGGGAGAGCTGCTCGCACGTGACGTCACACAATCAAAACTTTAAATATTCATAACTTCGCTATTTTTTGGTCGATTTTCTTCAAACTTTCACTAATATTTTAATTTTATTTTTCTTCATTTTTTAAGACCAATAAAATTCCAGGGTGAAATTCCCCTTTAAACAATGACTACAACACTCTTGTATGTTACTTGATGGTATTTAATACTTATTAAACAGTCACAATGACAGATTTAGGATTTTTAAGAGATATATGGAAAAAAAAAAAAAAATGAAATAGGTTCACATCATACTAAGATATGACCTCACATACTCAACTGGTGAAAGGTCAGGCAATGAAGTAGTGGTTTCTAACTGTGAGGTCAAGGGTTCTGAACCATTTCACTATACTAGTGCCCTTTGGTAAGGCATTAATCATCATTATCCAGTCCCTCAGATAGGAGTTAAAGCAGTATACGATTGCAATATTCATAGTCATGTAATATTGCAACATGGGAGCTTGCTGGTTCGAAACCAATTATATACACTAACTATTTAGTAAGGCAGTAATCCTCTTGGATTGTGCTTAAGCCATAGGTCCCTCTGGTTGCTTACCGATTGTATCATTAACAGTCAGGTAGAATAAATCAATTCAAGCCAAATGTTTGATAGCTTTAATAGTAGATAGAACAATGGGCTCATGATGGATTTGAAAAACAAGACATTATACTTGTACTTCTTTTTTGTCTTCCATATCTTCTCATTATAATCATTATGTAATGAATAGCCTCTGAAACTTCTGATATTTAGTCAGCAGGGAAGCTTTCACTCTATAATACCCATTATAGAATTCTTTGTGTCATTTTAATAATATGTTTTTCTTCCAACTTGCTTGATTGTGAGGAAAGAAAATTGTTGATTAGCCATTATTAAGGGACCCTTGGCTTGGAGGCCCCACAAAGAGGCTCCGTAATTGAAAATGAATGCCTTCCAAAAGGGCCCCTCGTATGATCTTAATGAACACATTAGCAGGCAATATATACGTAAATATACATTTATTTTAGTCCATAGAGAATTGATACATCAGCACTTCACACTAGCAGGTGCCCAATTTTCATTCATGGGCAAAATTTATTCTCTGACCCTTGCCCCCCCCCCCCTTAAAAAAAAAAAGAAGAATTTTAAGCTGGGGCCTAGGTGTATCTAGATGTATAGCACAGAAATCCTCAAATTAAATATTTAGCTTGACTCCATATTAAAGTGCTAAATATTTTGTTAAAACTCTGAATTAACTCTGATATCACCTTCCCTGCATATAGATACTTAGCACAATGGCAAGGTATATGTGTGAAGTACCTTCTTGCGTGAAAGCGTTGATGAGATATTCAACAAAAAGGAAACATTGATAACCATAAGTGTGAACACATCTGTCCTTCACATTGCGTGTGCTGCAGTGCCTGCCCATTGCAGACTTCTTATCGTCTTCCTCTCTGGTTGTGTCAATACACTTTCTGAACATGATCAACGGGGCAGACTTTGTACATGTTTTTCTCCCTGCTCCTCTCCACTCAACAAACACCATAAACAATCCCGAGAATAATCCTTTTATTTGCTTGTTTTTCTAGTCCGAGTCAAAAACAAGTTATTGTGGCCTCTAAATAGCTCACTCGCTCGGCTCACTCACTCACGTTGGGATGAAAAACAAGGCCCAGCGGTCATTGGATGGTACCAAATCTGTTTTCTTGTGGGGACAGAAGTATCAGATTTATCTCTGAGATCTGTTTGCACGAGGCGGACTAGTACCAGTTTTAATTGATATGGTTCCATTCTTTTAGCAGACTCCTCATGATGTTTTTCCGCATTGTTTGTGTTCTAAATAAGAAAATAAAAATCTCACGACCTTTCCTCTACTTGGAGATAATCATTTCTAAGTTTTGAAAAGCATTGATTTATTTTGATACCGTTGCTACTCTGTTACACAATTGTTCCAGTGACTAATTGTTTCTTGACTCTGTAGGTCATTGGTCTGATACAGTTACTTGTAAGAACATATTGTTTTCTACATTTTTAATTCAGTTTCCATAGTTTTGGCTGTCTATAAAGCAACTTTAATCAGTTGTATTATTTTGGTCTCAATTATAAGGTACATGTATATCATTGAAAAGCTGGACCATCTACATGTACATGTATAAAGCAATTGATAAATATCTTTAGATGTACCTGTAGGCTTACTATTACAGCATTAAAGAGCTGGATTGGTATTATATTTAATAGTTCAATTTAAAACACCCCTATTAGTCTCAAAAGCAATATGAGATGTAAACAGCAATATTTAGCTTCTATGAACCATAAATCACTGATTTCTATCTGTTACACTAATAATTAATTCTGAGTTTTATAACAAAAAGATTCATATCAATTAAAGATAGGGATGGATTATTTTCCAGATGTGAAACATCAAATTTGTTAGTTTGTTCTACTTTTTTTTTTCAAGAACATTATTATCATACTCCTATCGATCATGATCAAAATTATCGAACCATCAAAACAAATTTGCTATATATTTCATTTTCAAGTATCAAAGAAAATAAGATACATAGAACGAGAGATTAGGAGAACAATATGGGTGATGAACAGAAGAGGAGGTCTACGCTGAAAAATATTACTATGCCAGGCGGGTCACGTTCACGTCTGATCAAACCCGAAATGGTTGTTTTTCAGGCTGCGCCATTCATGCTCGCTGATCCATCACCAGTATGGTGGGGATGAAGAGAAAAGGGGGGTTAGCTGGTAGCAATAAACAAGGCCGGGATGTTTACCAGTAATCCATTATTGTAAAGCACTTGTGTCATTCCCTTTGTAATGTCTATCCACATAAGAGGACAATTTGATGCAAATGATTGAATTGATTCGCTGGAAATTGTGACCACCCAGTACCTCCCAAATAAGATGGATGGTTGAACTTGCTCCGAAGGAGATATACTTTGCAACAACAAATTTGAGCAGGAAAGACTTACATGTAACAGGTGTATCAATATATACTTTAGATATCTTTTTAGTCATGTTTCCAAGAGTATTATGTCAGACAGAAAACATAAAAATATACTTTAATCCTCCTAAAGTTAAAAAAAAAAACTCCATTGAAACTCACTTTTGCTATATTAAATGTTCTCTTTTTCAACTGGAATCAATGAAATTAGATCATTATTGTTTTGGAGAGCATAATAAAGCAATATTTAAGCTTTAGGCTTATTTGAAATAGTTAAATACTGTGCTTTAAAGTAATATAATACGTCCCTATTCTGTCAGATCTTTCTGTTGCTATAGTCAATATAACATCTTCATTCTTATATTTATTTTCCTTGCTTAGACTTCAATGTTATTATACTTGGAGCAGGTTATGGATGTTCTGATAATGAATTTGAAGAATTAGGCACTTGAAGACAGCAAACAAGTCTTTGACTTTCAAGTGTTATCCATAGTATTCACCCACTCCATTATACCCTGATCTTACAAATGCGATCAAAGTACACCTTTTTCTGTAGACGCTGTAGTCTTGACCCGATCTTGAGGAAAGGGACTTTTAAGAAGAGGATTTTAATAAAGATTCATGTACACTTTTGGTTCATATTGTTCATAATTCTGAGCTGTATTGTTTGGATTTAATTGAGTATACAATAACAATTAACCATCTGCCCTTTAGTCTTGATATAGTATGATGTCAGTTACCATTCTCCTTTGTCCCTTTGTCTGGGGTGTTGTTTTTGTCCTCATCTCATAGGTTGCACATCTACATGTAATTCTCTGTCTATTTCTCTATCCCTCCTTCTCTCCCTCCTTCTCTCCCTCATTCTCGCCCTCAATCTACTTTTATATATATCTTTATTTCTTAATTCTATTTCGTAATAATAATAATAATAATAATAATACTCCATTTTTATATAGCGCAAATTACAATTAAGTCTCTAAGTGCTTTGGAAAAAAAAAGATAAGAAGAAACAATAATAGAGAAAGGAAATATTAATACAACCCGTTACATGTAATAACAAGATATATAAAGTCACAAGGTAACTTCACCTGTACCTTTACAATACTTGATAAAAAACTTAGATTACAATATTATATTTTGAAGAGATGAGACTTTAACATGGACTTAAATGAATCTACAGTGGTACATTCTTTAATATTCTCGGGTAGCTTATTCCAAAGTTGAGGGACTGCATGTTGAAATGCTCTGTAACCGTATGATTTTGTAGATACATTATATGGAAGGAATAACAGTTTAGAACTAGAACGGAGCTGCCTAACTGGATTATAATCATTGAGAAGATGTTGTAAATAGAGAGGGGCCATTTTTTGCTTACATTTGAATGCCGTAACAAGAAGTTTAAAAATCAATCTATCTTTCACCGGTAACCAATATACTCTCTTTGTGCTCTCTTACTCGTCACCTTCTATCTATACCTCTATTTCGTTTATTTAATATATTTTGCTGGAAGTAATATTTATTTCTTTATATTTCTTTTCGTTTTGCTTTGCTGTTTTCCTTTCCTTTCCAAAAAAGTGAATCACTTTTAGAATATGACATCTATATTTCAACAATTGTGCACTAACATTATACTCAGTGCTCAATACAATTTACACACTTTTCTCTAAAAATAAACTATTCTTCCCTGAATCCAATAAGTCTGTGTTAAGAATATACATGTATATTTGCTCTTTTATTCCCAAAGTATTATAAGTTTACGCTAATGTGTACCACCAGTTTCTTTCTCTACCAGACATCTTTCTCTTTCTCCTCTAAGATATCGGGTTTTGTAAACAATGTAACTTAAGAAACGAAATAGGAAGGCGGCTTGTTTGCTCTGTGCAGTTATCAGGTATTTGGTTTACAGCTACCATCATGGGATATTTATGCAAGCCGCCCAGAGACTCACATCATGTATACATGATGGTAACAGATTTGTATTTAATCTGTGTTTGGCGTGAGAACACTAAAAGATGAGGGATTTGGATTCATTTTATGATGTGTAACATGATGGCAGTGGCTGTGAACTACTGAACTTGTTCATCATCTAATAAAATTTGAACTTATTTTACTTTGTTGTTTTTGTTTTGAGTTCCCATTACTGACTAACACATTATTTACGGGCTTTGAGTTTTTAGGAGTCTATCATGAGAATAAGGCTGAAATAACTGTTTTATTCAGTTGCATCATGATGTCTTTTTGATTAATTCATATCCTCTTTGAATAGTTTTATCTAGATACTCTCACAACTCCCCTCTTGTGTACATGGATTCTGTTTATTGAGATCACAATCTATTTTTATCAAAGTTAAATAAAAGTTGTTAATTAGTAAATGGAACTTTTATTTCCTCCTTCCAATGTAAAATGTTCAATACAAACCCTAAATTAATTATTATTTCAGAATTGCCAAAACATCGATTGTTTCTGTAATTCCTTTTCGAATTGTTTAAACACTAATATTTTGACGATTTTGTTCATAATTTTTTAAACAATACATTGTTTTTCATCCTTACTAGTAAACACAATTAGGTAATGTATTTCCTGTTTTGATAGTAAAAAGTAGCTGTTGTATCCTGAAATTAATATTTTTCTGCTAAATTCTCACAGTGTGTAATCATGACTCCATAGCTGCCCTCATATTTACCTTTCAGGTAATCCGGATATCATTGTTTAAAGATAACTTCCAAAAAGTTGTGAATTGGCCTCATTTTCTCGCATGACTGGTTATACAATCAACTAAGCTTTGAAACCCGATTTTTTTTTTCTCTCCCTTTTCATCAAACCATATTTGAATGGAGTACGTGGAGGTAAAAAATACTTGTTTACTTCAGACAAACATGAAAATAGCCAAAAATGTGTGAAGTACTCCAATGTCATGACTTTCCCATCATTGGGCTCAACATGATCGAGTGCTGGTATTGTTTGTTTATTTAAGCAGAGATCCATATAAAGAGACAAGTGAACTTAATTTGTTGATACCATTCAAGGGTAGGTAGGGAAGGCAGACAGCTCAAAATCAGGGCCACAAGGCCGTTATTGGGGAGTTGATTTGCAGACAGTCTCTCTCCACATTTCAAATTTTGAACAACACTTTTAGAACTCTTTGTAAACAACCGTCCTCAAGAATGTGTTTACATCTTGAGAATAATAATCTTTTAAAAATGTGATTAACAGGATTATTTCCCCGTAGGCAATTACTCCTTTTCTGAAGAGGAAACGAAAAACAAGACCCACATAAAATCTTAGTTCCTCTACGATTGAGCAGGATCAGCAATTTGCAATAGAAGTAAATTGTTATTCTGTGAAGTCTGTATAAAGGATTGCGTGCTGAAATGTAGAAGTGATAACCTTATTTTGCTATATATTCTTTTTTCTTAGTATATTTACATATCAACTACCAGCTTAGCTTAACCGGTGTTCCTTCATATAAATTCCAAAACTATTATTAATCAGGTTGACTCTTAAATAAGAATAAGACTTTTGATACTTTCACAATGTAGTTGGTACCTTAAACTGCTGGATATTATTACAACATCTAGAATTATTATTTATTATTAGTATGAATGTATTATAAAACAGAACAAATACTAGCAACGTCCCAAAAGAGCCCAATTAACATCCAACTTCGGACGCGGATCCATGGGGTTGGCGGAAGGTGCGGGCACACCCCGTAAGATTTTTTTTTTTTTGCTTGTCAATTCTTCAGCGACCGCTTCGTTATTTGGACGCACCTTTGACCCTACCCCTACAAAGTATGTTTGAAACTTGATGGGCCAAAGGTCCCAAACATTTTCAACAACTCCCCCCCCCCCTGCTACGCCTGAGTAAGCGTGACGTGACAAAATTTGATGTACCTTTTTGGTTGTCCAGCATACCGTGAAAAAATTTTAAGGTACATTGTGTACCTTTTCGCCCCCCATCAAAGTCTGTCCCTGGATCCGTGTCTGAACTTGTCATAGACAACAGTTTACTTAGTTGTACAACTCAATTGTACAACTCAATTTTACAAAATCAATTAAAAAATTGTTTCTTTTTTCTTGCAAACAGCTGAAGTCATTCTAAAGTTGTACAAGGACCAGAATGCTTTATTAAATAACAAAGAGTTAGGTCGTGAGCAGGTATGCGTGGCGGCCACCAACTACTGCGGTCTTGAGTGCTGCTACAGGTACCCCAAGAACATCCATGTACTGACGATAGTTCTTTCAGAAGCCGTTATCTTGCTTTCCTTCGAGACACATGAGAGGTTGCTCGAGTGGTATCACAAGATCAAAAGTACATTACCTTCAGGTAAGCATTACTTGTGTCTTTTTAGGCTATACTGCTTTTCTCTCATTTTAGCTTGTTTGTTGCTTCATTTCTTCTTTTTTCATCTTCATCTTTGCTTTATTTTCTCTCTTTCTCTCTTTTACTCATTATTTCTATCGCTTTATCACAATTTCTAAAATGTCAAGAAATTTATTTTCCTTACAGTGAAGATTGTCCCGTTGATTCTCCTTCTTTTTCATATCTTTCTTTGATTTTCTCCATGTGTGTCTTCATTATTACTTACATGTACTTCTTCATCTTAATATTTCCTTTCTCTTCTCTCTCCATCTCTCTTTCACCTTTGCTTTACATCACTTAATTTCATAAGATGTAAAGTATATTACCTTCAGTTGAAGATAGCCTCTTGTTCTTATTCTGGTCTTCATTGAGTTCCTCCATGTAAGTTCCTCCATGACATAACTTCTCAGCTTTATATTTTGTTGTTTCCTACCTTATTGCATTTTTTCTCCATTTCATTATTTTAAGATGAGCACTTTCTAATCTTTTTTTACTCTGTCTTTCTATGGTTTCCTCCTTGCAAGTACCTCCATTATATTCTCTATCCTTTATCATTCCTTCACTGTCTCTCTCTTTTTCTCTGTCTTTCTCCTTTGATTCGAATCTTGTTATCACAAGGTAGGTATTATGTTACTTTTGGGTGACTATTGTCTTTCCTTCTTTCCCTAATTATACTGTATTCCTTTGATTTCCTCCATGTATGTACCTCCATTTACTTCTTTCCCTTATCTTCTTCCACTTTCTCTCCTTCAACCTCTCATTTTCCAAATTTTTACATGAAATGTTTTTCTCCCCCCCCCCCTCTCCCTCTCTCTCTCTCTCTCTCTCCCTCGACCTCTCTCTCCCTCTCGTTCTCTCTACGTCTATCTGCCCCTTTCCTTCTCTTTTACTTACTATGCCCTCCTTCAGCAATTCCTCCCTTTTCCCTTAAATTTAATCCACACTGCTTTTCCTTTATATATTCCAAATATTTCTTTAACCTTCTAATATGTTACAAACAATTGTATTAATTTCCTTTCATTAAGGGACTATAACTGACTTAATTCTTTTTCTTTTACCCAGCCATGGAATTCAAGATCAGGGTAACCATTCCGATGAAGGGCAAGTTACCCTCAGGTCGATCGTCCCTCTACTTCTACAATAACCATTTTGCCATCACGCCAGAAACCCCTACAAGGCTTGTCTGTGCCTGGAACCTGCGTAACATCATACGCTATGGTATCTTTGAAGGAGGATTTGCATTTGCTGCCAAAGGTGAGAGATCTACATTTTTAGTTTCCATTGGTGGTTTTAACATGGAAACATTGAGTTCATATTTTTACACTTGGCAATAGGCCTACCAGTATTTCAGGCATTAACTAACTGACTTGTGAGTTTTTGAGAATTATATAATTAATTCATTGCTTTTCATTTGTCTACCGCTGTGTAGCCTACACATCAAACGTCCATTGAAAAATACATACATTTAAAAGTGCTAAATGTAAATGATTACATTTTTTTTTTCTTTGGTTGACTGGTGCATCCACTGAGTTATCATCAGTGGCTTGGAAAACAGGACAGATAGAGATGAGTTTATTATTAACTATTGAGTTAATTAACATTTATTTCTTGCTTTGCTTTAGATTTAGTCCTCAATTCTGCAAAGAGCAGCAACTACATTCTCCTTGTGGACAATCCAGAGCATATCAAGAATCATTTCGATGCTGCCACCCTCAAACACTTGCCAAGCAGATGGTCCACTCATTCTGAAACAAATCCAGGTACAGCAAAAAAGAGTCAAGGCAAAATGGTCTTTTATAATTGTAGGAGGTTTCATTTTAGACATTTTATGTACAAGTTACTCCTTATTTCTTATATCTACTAAATTACCTGCATGAAAAAACATTGGAATTTAGAGCAAATTATTTCTTAGAAATAATAATATTAGCAATAGTAAATGAACTTCTAAATAGTCTGTGTTTTACAAAGTTTCAATTGAGCTGCCATTATACATAAATAAAAACAATGTTTTATCTAAATACGAAATGGTTTTTGATATATTATGAAAGACAATTTCAGATATATGCCATCTCAGCTTCTCTTGTTATTTGATTCTCTTTTTGCCGTAAAAATATCTGCAATTACCATTTCTTCTGCTTTCATATAAATATTCCACCAGTCATTTTTCAATGCCATTTTCTGTGTTACTTTAGAAGTTTTAATATGGTACATGTATTGGGTTATTTGTTCAATTCGAATTGGCTTTTGTTACTTCAAACACATTGATATTCAATCATATCTTGGGCAGAATCTGCTGCTTGGTTATTCACTCAAATTTGCAGGATGCTTAGATACTTTTTACAATACCATCCCCAGAACTGTGCCTGTGGGCATCCATGCAGTCATGTCCATGCCCTGAGGAGTTGGTTATTCTGTACTACAGTATGAATCTATTTCACCAAATCCGGAAATGCCTTGATTTGAACGGTGTTCCATGTGAAAAGAATTTGCAAGGTTGTCTTTTCCTTTGATCTATTTTCTTTCATTTTTTTTTAGAACCAGAAAAACATTTTTGATAGTTTTTATTTTATGTTTAGGGTTTGGGTTATGTATAGTGTTAAGTTCAGGTTAAAAGTAAAACAATCAATTGGTAGTAGGGATTTAATAATCGACTATGTGTTGCCACAGCATATTGTGCAAGACCTACAACCTCCTGGCTCTTCAAG
This sequence comes from Paracentrotus lividus, assembly GCA_940671915.1. Taxonomy (NCBI): domain Eukaryota; kingdom Metazoa; phylum Echinodermata; class Echinoidea; order Camarodonta; family Echinidae; genus Paracentrotus; species Paracentrotus lividus. The sequence continues at coordinate 18,950,757 of CALNVZ010003433.1, read as the reverse complement.
CAGATAATATTGTGAATTGATACATTTCATTAACTTTTCTATTTTCCTGTCTTTTTCTTGAACTTCCAGCAAACCGAGATGATGAGCAAAGTGTGTTTGCTGCAGAGAGACAAAGGTTACTCACTGAAAGTGCCGCAGATATTGGATATAACCAAGAACAAAGTGGACAACATGAAAGTGCTATGGAAAGTGTTTTGGAAAGGATAATGGAGAGTAAGGAAAATGAGGAACCGCACGAAGGAAATGCTCTCGTGTCGGGAGCGGACCTTAATAGAAACATGCAGTTGTATTCTGATTCTGGGGTGTCCAGTATTAATGTGTGTTTGGGTATAGATGCGATTGAAATGACAGAAATGGGAACAAGAGATAGCCAGGTGTGGATAGGTTCGGATAGGACTGATGGAAGCTCCCGGGATGGCCTGATGGGAGAAGAGACCAGGTTTGGACAAGATATGTTGCTTTGTCCACAGAAGAATACTCCAATCAGGGAGCAGGAATATGAAGTGATGGCTTCTTTTGATCATTATCGATCATCAATTCATGAGGATGTTGACACTGGGAGTCCTAGTCAGCATCCAAGTCATCTTGAAGGCAACCATTATCAAACCCGTGCAGTATTTCATAGTAGTGGTAGCCATAGAGGAGATGAAGGAGGAGGAGGAGGAGGTGGGATAATGGGTGGAAGCCAGAGTCGGATCCAGCATCTGATCAACATGGACAGATTTAAACTGAACCTTACTGCGACACCAGATGATAGAGAGTACGTCAACTTGCCAAGTCCAAAGACCACAACTCTCTCAAAAACACTTTCCAAGACGCTTCCACCTTGCAGACCGAGCAGGAGTAAGCCAGTACTTCCCTACTTGCCAAAATCTGATATCCTGGATAGCTTTAATTTCTCGCCACCATCCTCTCCTCCGCCTCCACCTCCGGTCCATAAACGAACAACCAGCAGCTTCTCGTCTCTCAAGGAGACGAGCATCCATACAGGATTATATCCAAGCTTAGAATTCACAAAGGAAACCTTTGGATCATTCTCAGAAGATGCAGACATCTTTGTCCCTTGTCCGTTTGACCATACCACTCTTGTGAAACCTGTCGGCCCGATTGCAAGGTTAAAAAGAAACTCTCAGGACAGCGAGACTTCTTCATACATTGCCAGTGGGTCAGACTATGACAGTTCTCACTACTCCAGCGCAGCGAGCTCGAGGCACAACAGCTTCGATCGCGATCCCTTCCTGATGAAGCCCCCTCCCATACCGCCCAAGTCTGCCAACCTTCGACTGCCATCCATTGAGATGTTAATGTCCTCCGGGAACTTCAGTCAGGATAGTTTGAGGATTCCTGCCCCTTCAAGTACTTCATCACCATTGCAAGACAACTTGCCTCCTATCCCACCAAAGCCAGGTAATAATCTTGACACTTTCATCTTAAACTTGGGTCCAGCTGATAAAAAGATTAAAGTAGAATGAATACCAAGGAACCAGTTAAATTCTATGAAACATAAAACCCCAATACACAGATCAATAAAAATTGAGAAAATTGATATAAATTGAAAATTAGAGCATTTCAATGCCTCGAATCACCAATCTTGGTTTTAATTGCCAGTTGAGAGATCTGCATAGATTAGTTATTTTAAAATTCCAATTTGCTTATAACATTCTATATTTTTTGTTAGTATTCTCAAACTTTCATTGCGTCGTTGTCTAACAGTAAATCTTATCTAGCTGAAAAGTGTTATTATGGGGTAAAGTATCCAGTTCTCGACAAGACCAGATCTTGCTATCGTTTTGAATTCATATCTTAATACATTGCTGATATCCTGAAATTGAAGATAAATTCAAAAGCATTAAATATTCTGAGCTAAAACAGTCAATCCGATACTCATCATTTTTAGTGATTGCTTTCATATATATATGATGAATTTAGAAAACAATGAATACATATGATAAATGTATGCCGAGTTTTTTTTTTTGGGGGGATCTTGATTCATGACAACACATCTTAGGTAAACATATTAAGTCGAGGGATTGTAAAAATAATGACTAAATTGACAGCAATGAGCCTGAGTGCCTGTGGTTAGGCCACTTTGCGTTAGAACACATTGCTTAACAGCATTACAAAATTCAGATTGCATATATAATAGTGATATCTGATGATTTTAATTAACGCGTTTATCCAGTTAAACTGCTCAACACACTTATTAATTGTTGCCATAAATATAGAGCTTGTGCATTTCCAGATTAATTCCCAAAGATGCCCAACTTGCACTTTTAACCTGTTTTCAGGTTCCTGTTGAAACCTTGATGAAAGTATAATATACAATACCTGCTTTTGTTTAATTCATCATATTATTGCACAAAAGGAAAGTTGGGTTCCTTTCTCTTTAACCCACCATCAGGAACATTCTAATTTTCTTACTGGCTAAGGTATTTGGTTAGTTGATTACAATAGTATTAATATTACTTGCAGGTAATTTTTTCTCAGAACCAATACCACAAAACAGATGCATATGATTGCTTCTATTCATTTCATGAAACCATTAATTGTATGCACTCATTTGATTATACAATATTAAACTAAATTAGAATCGTATAATATCAATACTTAGTATCATTAGTCGATTAATTCGACTAAATACACTCTTCTTTTTTTTTCTTTTCTTTTTTTTAAGAGTTTGAAAACATCTGCTATATCAAGAGCTATAAGGTTTCAATATTATGATCTGTTTATTACACAATCTACACCTTCTTATATCTTGACAGAGCCACCTGAGGGGTAGACCCTCAATAAAGATCCCACCTTCACCATCGGTCGAGCGTCTCGGCCACCATTCCTTCCTCCCAGAACAGCGCGTGACATACTTTCCTTCCGTTTTGCGCAACGCACCGGAGGGCGATACTGAATTGTCGGAGCTGGCCTGACCGAGAAAAACGAGGTACGTCATCATTGAAACCAGCCTCAGATAACAAGCTTCAAAGCCATGCATACTCCGGAGCCAAGGAGCGTACCGGCTGAAAGACTCTCGGGTCATCTTCAGACCTTGCCACTCCCACCGACAAGGTCCTGGCAGCACCATCGCCCAGACTCCAGTCCCTCCAGGAACGCCACACTTGCTTCAGAACCTTGCAGCCCCGTCATGGAGATACATTCCCCAAAGTCCAATCCAACTTTCAAATGAAACTGAGAATTCAGGACTCTGAAGCCGGTCAGCTACAATTGGTGGGTTGGGCATCGGGCTATCCGCGTCTTTCCAAGTTTCTGGGGAGGGACCGACCACAGCCTCCTCAGAGGTTCCCTTCAGAGGAGGGTCATAAACTCCAGATCCAGGCAGCAGCACGCAGGCATCGAACTTCTCCTCTGAAAAGCTGTCCGATGCCAAGGAGGAGGAGGCAGATAAGCTTATGAATCTCTCTGATCATGGGTCCTTGATCTAGTGAGCAAAAAAACTGAGGAAATAAAAGAGTGAAAGCCTAGAGTTCCCGGACTCCCCGTCTGACGCCACCCCTTTCATTCCTGATAACATCCATGAGCTGAAGTTAAGGATTTTGGACATTTCCTTCTTTGTGTCTTAAAAAGAGAATAAGATGAGCATCCAGAATGAAAATAATCGCCCATGCTTAGAATAATTTCAATCAGTGCTCTGCAGATGGTTCCAACCCTACTGCATAATTACAACGCACTCGAATATTTGGACAGCACTGATTCCAAATGACTTCTCATAGAAGCCAAAAGCCAGAATGAATTCACTTTTCTCCTGTACATTCAAATTTGGGAAAATCACTAAAATCTTTGTCTCTGTTGCACCAAGACATGTTTTAGCTGTTTCAACATATTTATGGTCATTCGTATTGTAATTTCTAATAACTTATAATCAATCTGTAAAGGTTGACATCTTTCTGCTCTGTTTGTCAACACAGCTAACAATGTTTCTACATCCAATTTGCATCTCAATTAAAAGGCATTTAGAAATCCAAACGATTAATTTAATGTATTCTTAAAGAAATTAACGGTACAATTCAGCCACCTGTATAAATTATACATTTATGTTTTCTTGAGTGACATTCTACTATTAGACAGTCCTATCACACTGTATTTGATGTATCTCTTGCAGATGACTGGCACAAGTTAGCTGGTCCCCTTTCACTCTCTCCTCCAAGCTCTGTCGACAACAGTCCTTCACGAAGTCCAACCTCTGACCCCGGCCTCAAGCAAAGAAGATCTCCATGACCCAGTTCAGATGCAATAGTCTGCTTGAAGATATTATCCAAATACATATCATTCTGGAATATCACTGAAAGATAAATCTGAGAAGAGGCATTCCTTCAAGAAGTCCACCCCTACACTAGCCCTCAAGTGAAGAAGATCTCCATGAACCAGTCACAGATGCATAGTCTACCTTGAGATACAATCCGAAGACATCATCTATCATCGAAGATTGTATAGAAGGGTCTCGCAGCCAGACCAGATGCATAGTCTACCTTGATGATAATCATCATTAGACATCATCTGAAGACATCACTGGGGAATATGATGGAGATATCATCTGAAGACAGCATACTTCTAGAAGTGCGACTGTAGCATTTGTGATGCGAGAGAAGAGAGTCTCCACAAGCCAAGCCAAGTACTAATGTGCCTTGAGAAAACTCGATCAGCTGATATCATCTGAGTAATACCATAGCTGCAGTTGTACATTGATCTAGCTGGATCAGCTTAATGAGGGTTGATTAACTCCAACAGCATTCAAGCTGCTGTCAGTGGTAATCTTCGTGCAGATCTATGAAGAAGCGACGGTCTTTCTGACAACATGAACAAAGTGGAGACATCATACTAATACAGTCATTCAAACACAATCCAGCAATGTTTTGGACAGTGTCTGATAAGAGCTGAACACATCCAGAATGTCATTATTCCAGAGCCGTGTTACTTTCGAATCATAGTACCTACAAGCCCCTCTGTAATGTATTCATTCTTTGACGGACAGTGTAGTCACCAAACTAATGGTACTAGGTGACAGTATTATTGCTGCCAGGACAAATATCAAAGAGCTTCCTTTCTTGGTCTATGCATCCAAAATAGGAACCCTGCATACTCTTAAAAGTACATTGACTCTATCAGTCTATGCCCAGGTCGAAATTCCCATAGGCTCCATTAGAAAACCAAACAGAAAATTTCTATTGGTTCTAATGTGTCTGATGGATTCTAATGGTTTCTAATGGACCATCAGAAATGTCAATTGTATTCAATAGAGACCAAACAATGGGAATATCAGAAATCCTAATGGACCCCACAGAGGACCAATAGGCTCCAATAGATAGCAAGAGATTCTGTTGGTGTCTGGCCATCAACTCTATTGGTCCAATACAAATTGGTTTTTCTGGCCCTGATTGGACCCCATAAACCAATAGAGTCTGATGGTCTCTATTGGTTCCAGGCTGTTGACCCATAAACAACCACAACCATCTGTTGGCTTGGGGCTTCCCACAAGGCTGAGTGCCCTCGAGGCCGAGGGCCTCGCGAGGCCCGAGTCCGCGAAGGCCCCGAGGGTCCACGGGCCGAGCAGATATTGAAAAATACAATATGAGAAAAACGTCTCATGGAAAATACTTCGGCCTCGTGGGACTCTGCCCCTGGGCCTCGTCGGCCCTCGCACTCGTGGACCCTCCGTTGCTTGTATCAGTTTGCTGTTGGCTTATATCGTTTGTTGTTGTTTCTACTGGTTTCTTAATTTGTTCAGTGTTATTTACTGACTGGTTTCTATTGGTTCTGTGTTCTATTGGTTTCTAATGGTCTGTTGGTCATGATATCAAAGCAGTATCTGAGATTTGAAAAAGTGGAAAAATAAATAGAAATATGCTATTTTTAGCTATGTAGCTGGCATTTGCTTATTAATATAATAAAAAATATTTTAGTTTATAGTGTTTTATGTTAACACAATTTCAAATTGATTCATAATGACAATTCTTCATATTTCATTAACAAAAGTGTAATTGATATTAAGTAACTGCTTTCTTCAAACATTTGCCTGTAGTACTTTATATAGCAGGGGTCGGCAATTTGCCAGTAGTAAAGGGCCTTTAATATAGGATATAGCATAGGTTAAAGATACGGATAGCGATAGGGTAAGGACTCATTGTTAATGTCAACATGTTTCTAGTGAGTGTTAGGCGTAACAATCCAAAAAGATTTTATATTTTCATTAATTAATTCTTATTGGTCCATTAGAAAATGTCTTATTGAACCAATAGAAAAAATTCTAATGGGCAACAGAAAATTCTACTTGGTCCATTAGAAATTTTAATGGTTCTGTGGGTCCCATATTTCATAAACCATTTAGAAACCATTAAGAGACCAAACAGTCCTAATGGTTTCTGATGGTCCAACAGGCTAATGGAGCCTATGGAATTTCGACCTGGGTGTCTTCGATCTGTCAAAGTGATGTCCTATACCCTTATTTTACAGGTTATAATAGACCTATGATACATGTTTTGTAGATTTGGTATACATTCTAGGCTTGTTTTAAAAGATATATGCAAACTCTAACTTATTTTTTATCCCAGATGTAATGCCTCTTGACGCACTGTCGGCACTCGTTCGGCTTAGGAAATCAGGGCCCATTTTCATAAAGTTGACAAACCAGCTTTAGTAAGGTTATTGAATATGGTCCAGTGCATTGTTTTTGAGCCTTTGAAATGCTGATGGGTTAATACTTTACTTATCAAACTCCAAATGATAGAAAAGTAGGTCACAGCAAATTAAACCTGTTTCAGAATCTATTAAATGCCATATATATACAACTGCCACATCGTATTTGTAACTTAATTAGCATCTGTATTTTCAACAGTTCTATCTGAAATCATGCAAAGGTTTTCGTCTTTTTATGTACCCGATAAAAATGTAATCTTCGGAGATCCAGAAGGCCTTTTGAGAGTAAAAGTATTTCTTGTTTTTGTTTTTAACTTGGAAAAAAAAAAAATCAAAATTGGTCTTAAACAGATATTCGTGTATTTTTAGCCCCCAAAATGGCATAAAAGAAAAAATAATTATTATGATTGTTTTTTTTAATTTTTTCAATTTGGATTTCAAATGCAAGCCTTAATTGATGCAAAAGATTCCCTTGTCTTGATGTTCAAAGAAAGCAGAATTTTACTATAATTATGAGCTGCCATCTTGTGAACTTTCAGTTATTAGTCCTCTTTTCAATTCCATTTGTACACTAATACATGTACTTTAATACATGGTTGCCCAATTGCCAGGGTTGTATTCACTTTTAATTCAATTTTTTTATTCAGAGCTTTCATGTGGTTTGCTGTGAGCCGTACGAGTCACACAATCTCGGCTCTTTGCCGATAATTGATCAAAAATAATCTATATCTACAGCCATTCCTCGTTAGGATTAGACAGTGGTGTGTCTCAGAATTCAATGTAACATTACATGGCCCTGTTACACAGAAAGTTTTACAATCAGTGCTAATTCCATTGAGCCAGTCAAGTCCTTGCTGTTATGACATTTTGCATACAAGTCTCACTGTGAACCAATCAGATGGTTGTTTCAAATTTGCGTAATGTCATAAATTATGTCAACTGGGCACAGAATATTCATTATTAAATTGCAGTGTAACCTTGTATTAAAAGATTGACCCAAAGAAACGCATATTTTTCAGTTTACGCAACTCCTGAGAAAGCACACTATGCTTTAAGTAAAGCGACCAGGGGACATGGTGCTTTAACTCTTATCTGAAACTTAGTAATGAATGTATTGATGCCTTTAATTTGCACTATAAAGCAATCAACATCTTGAACTAAATATGCCTTATTTAAATGAAACTGTGCACAATGCACCATCAAAGGACAATAAAACACAAAAGGAGTGGGTCAGAACCTTGTATGATAAAAGAGACCTATATTGTAATTCTTGATAAGCTGCCAACTGTACCATTCTATTGTATATCCTTTTTCTATGCAGAAAACTACATTTTTAGACCAAAAAGACATTCCAGACAAAAGTGGATATTATTGTCAACCTGGAATATATAAACTATGCCTTTAAATTCTGATATTAGTTTTCACAATAGATCCACTAAAACAATAACTATTATTTGAATATCTTCCTGGAAACTGAAATATCATCATTATATTTTTATGTTCAATTTCTTAATCATGATGAACATTATTTGAACTATTGAATGCAAAAAATGAGATGCACTATTTAAACTATGTCTTTATATTTTACTTTGGGATTTGAGGTCTAAGCAAAAGTTCCACCAGAAAGTGGACATTATTTAAATGACTTTTGTCAAACTGGAATACTGTTTCTTTATTTTTAATCAAATTTACAAGTACAGCATTTCACAGCTAAACTCACTGACCCGTATTCTGATCCGAAGACCGAGTTTTGTGATTGTGCTATTTGTTGTGGTCCTCTCTTGTTGATGCTCAATAAAAGGATTGCACAATAGCACCGTACAAACTTCAACTAATACTAACTGAGTCTTCGGTTTAGAATTTGGGCCTTGGAAGGTTACAATTAAAGTGGAAAATGCAACTTAATATACTGTATGTAACAAAAATAGTCTGGGGGAAAATATTCTTTTTGAACTAAATTTTGTTGTTAATTGCACAAATATGAGTCAATATAAAACCAAAGGAAGTGGCTTTTTCAGGAACCAGTTTCTTTAATATATCCTGATATATCGGTTCATTCAATAAACTTTGTTTCAATTGGGATGATTTAAAAGAATTGTTTAAATTTGTGTACATTCACCTCTGCCTCGAGACCCAAATCTCTGATGTAAACATTTATTTTGATAATTTATATTTAGAATTATAAAGAATTTACCTCACAGAGATGTAGATGTTCTTCAGTTCCTCTGTCAACAAAATGCTCATAGATTTTTAACAAATACAATGTTATAATACAGTCAGAAGTATTACTTGAAAAACAAGATATTTTGTATAATTGATTACTCCATGTATGTAGTGATTCATTTTAATCACTGTGATTAACAATCATCAAACCAAACATTCTATTTTACATTGAAGTGATTGTGAAAGTGAAAATATATATTTGTGATACCTGAATAATGATCATGATCAAACTCATTGAAAAGATTAAATATTTGCTTTAAACATACATTGCCTTATTTTTCTATACTATTTTTATGCAATTTGAAGTTCGAGGATCATGAATAAATGAAAACTATTCATTTCTAATGAATAAATCTGATATGGGAGTAATCATAGCAATCAAGGAAGTAAATTTGTATTGCAAATAATTTCACAAAGAGGGAAGATATCAAATATTTGTTTCAATATAGTATTTATGATAAACACTCATTACAGGTAGTATGAGCTGATCTTATTCATGATGTTTAATGTTTGGTATAAGAATATTTTCTTTGTCCTCCTTTCAATTTAATTTCTCATTCCCATTTTATTGTGTTTTCCCTTTCTCCTTCCTGTTATCAGTTCTCCACTTCCCCCTTCGTTATTCTCTCTTCTGGTCTCTGTTCTCTACCTCTTCTTCTTTCACCTTCTCTCTTTTATTTCTTGTGCTCTTCATCTTCTCCATCTCTCTCCCATCTCCGTTCTATGTTTCCTTCTCTTTCCTCATCTGATTGTTGTTTCCAGCAGTCTTCTCTATTATCTCTCTCTTTCTCTATATCTATATCTATCTCTTTCTCTCTCTTCTCGCTCTGAGCTCCAATTTCCCTTTAGTTCAAAGAGTGAGGACATCAATATGTTCTTATTTGGTCAACTGTAATTATGATTCTATTCCAATGTGTCTTGTATGAGTGACAAATTGAATACAAGTTTTTGTAACTGGACGTATTAATATTCAATTTTTATTCTAGTTTCATTGAAAATTTGAGTTCAGACAGAGCCACTTACTAGTTTAAAGTGTATGCTTAGTAAAAATTTAGTCTTTCTAGTCTTTCAAACTGCCCTCTAGCATATCCCTTTATAATTACCAATAATATAATGGTTAACAAATGTCTTGCACTTTCTTCTTTTTAAAAATTGACGCATTTTGAAAATCTGCATCATCTACATGTACAAACTTTACTGCTATGGAAAATATTAATCTGTAGCTTGATATCTCTCCTGATCAGCTTAACTTGAAGAAACAAAACAACAAACTGCAATAATGATTGTTTGTACTGTCTATTTTAATGTTCAGTGACAATGTATACCATTTTACACAAGGTGATTTGTAATTATTTGTAAATCTAGCTGCCTTTTTATACAAAAAAGTTTATGCAATTTTTTAAATGCAAAGTGATTTGTTTTTACCTGATATTGTTCAGATTGTATAATAATACTTCTGTATAACTATGATGACTTATAACAAATTATGAACATAGTTGATATGTTTTGTGTATATTTTGCAACACCTTTTTATTTTGTACATTTAGTACTTCAAAGAAAGCTGAAAGAGATTTGCAAATAAAAATCTAAAATGGAAAACTTGTAACACAGACTTTTCTGATTGTTTCTTACATGTACGTGGTACATTGTCCGTTTATTCTAAGATCTTAAAACCCTCTTCATTTGCACAATATCTGATGTGTGTGCAGTATTGTGAGTCCTCTGCTCCCCCCACCCCCCCCCCCTCCTTTTTCAATCAATCTCAATTATTTCCAGTTGAGATGTGGTTAATATGGCTAATTACCATGAGGTCTAAACCCACTTTGACTAATGTCCATTTGGTTTCATCCCACGTGGTCTAATTCCATTTTATCTAATAACCTTTTGGTCTAAGTAGCACTTTGCCGATTTATCATTTCGTCTAATTCCCATTTCGTCTAATGCTCAGTTTGTTTAATGTCCACTTGGTTTATCACCACTTTGGCAATTCCAGTAACAAACTGGTAATTTACCAGATATTCATTTGGGCATTTGACGAAAATGCAATTAGACCATTTGGGTATTAGACGAATTGGTCATTGGACCAAGTGCAAATTAGACCAAATTGTTAGTAGACCATTGGCCCGAATTCACAAACGTGGTTTAGTTAGTCCATGGTCTAAATCAGGGGTTTAAACCACGGATTTAGACCATGGTCTAAATTTTGGTATTCACAAACCACCTGATTTAGACCATGGACTAACTAAACCACGTTTGTGAATTCGGGCCAATGAGTTTAGCCCATGTGGCATTAGATAAACGGAGAATTAGACCAACTGCTGTCAGACCAAGTAGATATAAACCGTTAATATTGCCTCAAGCACTCCGCAGAGTGGATTTGGCGCATGACAAATCATGTATTAACATCGTTTTACATAAACATTGTAGATCTTGCTGGAAATCACATCTTCTCTTTTCATAAATGGGCAAGTCCACGCTATTTGTTCCCGAGATAGTGAGTTTTCGACTTTTTGACCATTTTTGTGTCAAGTGTGTGTGTGGGTTTGTAAAGGTATACATAATGTGTCATATATCACCATAAAGGGTATTAAATGAACTTAATGCAAATGAGGTCAAATAGTCATTTGAAGTTCATATGACGTCACAAGGCTCATTTATATTCATGAAAAAAATATAAAATGCATTAAAACTGCTAATTTTCAACCATATAAAAAAGAGGTTTGTGATAGGAGTACAACCAAAAAATATGTATTTTCTGTTTTTATATTTTCTTGGCTAACTCTGGTGAAAATAGCACGAACCTAGCACATAGCTTTCCATATTTTTAGACTTAAAATATTCAGGTCTCAGAAATAGTCTCACAAAAGTTACTGAGCTGATGTAAAATCATACATTTTTATACCCATCCTCCCACCTTTAGAAATGAAACAAAATAAGTTTTCTTACATTTGTGTTTTGTATTATGTTTCTTTTGTTTTTATCAGAGAGATATTTTAACAAAAGATGTTGCTACGCCTTGGCTACACCAATTGTTTAATAAGAAATATTACAGGGAATAATTGTCCCGTGTGTTACTGTCCCGTTTGTTACCTGACATAGTTTTAGAAACTTGAACTTTGCCAGAAAACTCGAAGTTGTATTAACGTTAAAATATGTCCTTACAATGTTTATTACATCTTTAAGAGGATATGACTCTGCAAATTTAGATCTACCTTTTAAATTCAGAGTTATATGTGAACAAAGTCAAAATTTGAAAACACCATTTTTTTTGCGGTCCCGTTTGTTACCGACGAATAAATGATCATAAATTAATTATGAATTGAGTTATTACAACTATTCTTTATGTTTTTGTTGAACATTCTCAGTACCTTCAGGAATATACCAAAGGATTGAGATTTCATTTAAGATTTTTCAAACAAACCCTATTTTTGTCTCTGAATGTCCCGTTTGTTACCGCGCAAAATAGCTTGGACTTGCCCACATACAAAAAGAACTTTTTTCAAATTGATAATATTCACAGGTCGAATTGACAAGAATTCCCCTTACATTACCAAACATTCTCATAAAGCCGACTTATTTCACAGAACCTTTCAATATCCTACAGTCTGAAATTTAGTAGATTAATGAGGAAATTGTCATTTTCAACGAAGAAAAAAATGCAACAGAACAAAAGGTGAACAAGAACTGTTACAATTATTTTTTTTAAATAATAAAGAAATAAAGACCTGGGCCCGTATTCCATAAATTTTGGACTTAAGCATGGAACTTAAGCATTAAAAAAAAAACTTTTTACTCAAATTAATTTTAGTTTTAATTTAAGAGTTTTTATCTTAGCCTATTTTTGACAGTAAAAGCATAAATTCTTAGATTTGTGCTAAGCCAAATGTCTTAAATGGAGTTGGCCTACAAATACGCACATAAGAAAAGATAATTTTATCCTAACTTTAAGCCTACTACCTGGTGGCTTAACTTTGATGTTGAATATATGGAAAGCTCATTTGAGACCACAAATTAAACATGACAATATTAATAAAATTCAGACTTTTGCTTTATGCTTTCTGAGCTCAAACATAGTGCTTAACGTGTTTGGATATAAAGGCTAAAAAAAATTTCCTGGACAAAATCTTAGAAAAAATACTTAGACTTAAGACAAAATGCTTAAGTATAGTTTATGGAATACGGGCCCAGTACTAAAGGTTTTCCCGGCCATTTTCACCCCCCTTTTACTCAATTACATGTGCGGAGCATTCAATTTAGCTCATTTTTTGGCCTGTGCTTAAACTGGCATTTCTATATCACACTTTAGGAATTCAACCTAATGTGAACAGCGACCGAAAAGGTACTTTAGTCAATCAAAGACGTAAAAAAAAAAAATCGCTTATTTCACAATGGTAATATTCAATTTCACATTTAATGTAAACAAGAGCTAATTGTACGTATTTGTATTTTCTATTTCATTTTAAAGCTTTCTGTTTAATGCAAAACGTAGTCAATTTCACTATGTATGATATATGGTGTGCTAACGCATGATTTTATAATTGCTAAAGAAATTATGTATCAAAGTCAATCTTTGAAAGGAATGGTCATAGCTTTTGTGCTTATAACTGAATATTCATATTCATCACCATATCCCATATAGATTCTGATAAACAATCAACACTTCGGGTATAGGCCATAGAGACAGGAGATGGAGAGATCGAGATGAACGCATCAGCCCTGTCTCTCCATTCCTCTCCAGGGCAATGTCGTTATAACAATGTTATATGTATATATTTTGTTTCATTATATAATTATGATTTCATAATCTTCCTTCATTTATCATCATTTTCGGAAATGTACGGATATATGCCTGAAAAGGCTCAATGCTTTATTTCTCTCTCTCTCTCTCTCTCTCTTATAATTTTTCTTTCTCCCTCTCTTTCTCTCTCTCTCTCTCTCTCTCTCTCTCTCTCTCTCTCAAACTTCGGGAAGGGCATAGATTGATATAATATGGCGTGGATGGGCCTCCATACGCACCACCCTCTCCATTCCTCTTCAAGGAAATAAAATTATGGCAATATTATTTGTATTATATATTCATTATTTAATTTTCATTTCATAATCCTCCTTCATTTAATCATCTTCTGAAATGTAAAGACATGTGCCAGCAAAGGCTCCATGCTTCATTATTTTTCTTTCATATATTTTCTTGTTTAAATTTTCTTCATTCTCTCTGTTTTGTTTTGTTTTTCTTTTTAAATTTCATTTTTAGATATATTGTGCGCAATTTCCATTTTCCATTGTATACTTATGTTTTCATTAATTTTTGAACCCTTTTTTATTCATCATTGTAATTTGGACTGTTATATATGAGTTCAAAGAGAAGGTATTTCCATTTTTCATTGTATACTTATGTTTTCATTAATTTTTGAACCCTTTTTTATTCATCATTGTAATTCTCTCTGTTTTGTTTTGTTTTTCTTTTTAAATTTCATTTTTAGATATATTGTGCGCAATTTCCATTTTCCATTGTATACTTATGTTTTCATTTTTTGAGACCTTTTTTTTCATCATCTGTAATTATGGAAGATTATAGGCTGAGTCAAAGAAGGTACAAGCCCACCCCCCCCCCCCTCAGGGGGTCAATTATACACTGTCTCAGCAAAATTACCCCCTTTTCACAGTCCTGTTCGGGACCCTATTTCAGGTTTTGTCTTTAAACAAATTAAATTAAATTAAATACCCCTATTAAAATAGGTCGGATGGGGGAGAGAATGCTAAAAGACCCCTATTTCAATCATTTCTCGGGTTTCCCCCTTCCTGAGCCCCTAAAATATACCCCTTTCCCGGAAAATCGGGAACGAGCATACAGGAGCGAGCATATAGCATTAATTTGAATGAACACGTGTTAATTTGAAATATTCACCGGTGAATTTGAATGTCAACCAAGAACAAATTTTTCTTTATCTAATTGAATTAAGGGGTTACTGGAACATTCAATTTCTCTTGGATTTGAACGAATATTCGTGAAACCGACTGCATGGGGGATGAAAATGGCCGGGAAAACCTACATTATTATAGGCAGCTTTAATAGTTTCGGCATTTGTTGGTATCTTGCACATGCTTGTTCTTTTCATGGAGCTGCTGATTTTTGATATTCTACAGGCTGAAAATCAGCTACTGGTTTCACTGATTAGGAAATAAAATAGTATACAAAAAAACATGTCAAACAAAGTATGATTTTACACAGACTTATCCTTTTTCTTCTCATCAAACACATGTACATATGTAGAAATGTCAACTTTTAACAAAAACTTCAAATTTCCTAAAGACTGAAAAATAAGTAGATGGATGAATGAGGATATCAGTATTTTAGAGAATCCAGGGTCCAGGGACCTGTTTCTCGAAACCGCCATAAGTCATAAGTTATTGGACAACCCATAGGGACACGTGTTGTAGAATTAACATGTGTTTCTATGGGATGTCCACGAACTGAGACTTGTGACGTTTTTGAGAAACAGGGGCCAGGGGGGGGGGGGCTATCTAGGATAGCTAGCAACGTAAAGAAGCAAAGCCCCTGGTTTTGGTGAATTGTGAAGACTCTAAAAAAAAAAACTTGCGCCTTTCTATTCAATATGCACACTTTTAGCTATTTTAAATGTAATTTTTGAAAATAAAAGGAAAAAAGAACATTTTGTCACAGAGCAAAATTAAATCAGATCTTAAAGTAAATGTAAAAAATATCATATCTGGTAAAAACATCGAACATGCAATCATACAAAAACAAACAGGGACTTTGAAAGCCAGTTATAAACCTTACGTATTTCTATGGTTCAAATCTTTGCTGCAATACAAAATAAGTACTCAAAAAATTGGGAACAAATTGTTCTCTTTTCTTTAATTTTGGAGTTTTCTTTCTCCTTTTTTTCTTTCTTTTTTTTTGTTGTTGTTGTTGTTGTTGTTGTTGTTGTTGTTGTTGTTGTTTTGTTTGTAAAATGCATAAAAATCAAAATTCCGATTTAAATCTGAAGAATATCATGTTTGGTATTTTTTAAAACATGCAATAACAAAACACAAACAGGAACTTTGAAAATCAGTTCAAAACCCTACGTAAAAAGTCAAATTTCTTGTCAAAATACAAAAAGTCGGTATTACGTCACATACTTGCGATTTGGCTGCTACATGTAAGTTTCTATTCTCCTTTTTGAGCAGTAAATATATAACATGACTCCTTCATATCGCATTTGTTCAGCGAGAAAAGAATGTATACCATGCCTGGAAATGTTCACAAGCAGGCAATAAAACAAAACACAAACACGAAATTTGAAAATCAATTTGAAACCCTACATATTTCTAAATTCAAAATTTTGAAAAAAATACAAAACAAAAATCACTTGTACTTCTTGTCCTTACGATTTGACTGAGCAAGAAAAAAAATACATGAATGACTCTTTCATTATATTTCCTTTCTACATCTAGGGGGGAAAAAGAGAATCATTTCCAATGTTTAAAAAAAAAATCCTGGCTGTCATTGCCTCGTTTTTGGTCAGTTCAAGATACCTACTTACAGCGAGTCCAATTTTTTTCTTCCGTTTTCTTATTTTGGTTGTAAAAAAGGAAAGTAATTCAAAATCCCGATATAAATCTAAAAAACGAAATGGCTGGTATTTCCACAAACATGCAATCAAAACAAAACGCAAACAAAAACTTCTTAAATTATTTTCTAACCTTAGTCCTTAGCTCGTACAAAGTAAAACTTTCTGTTGAAAATGCAAAAACAAAAAGAAGAAAGAAATCTACTTTTAAAAAGGGGGATTTTTCTTTTTCCTTTTTTGTTTTGTTTGGCCTCTCTTTTTCTTTTTTCTCCATTTCTTTTTTTTTCCTTCATTTTATTTAGTTTTTGTTGCCAACAAAAAACAGCAAAAAAGACATTGGGGTTCAGAGTTAAAACTGAAGAATATCATGACTGGTATTTCACAAATATGAAATAAAACACAAACAGGAACTTTCAAAATCAGTCTGAAACCTATACTTCAAGTTCAAATTTTGGCTGAAATACCCAACAGAAATACAATAAGAAAAATAACATATATACATTTTTTTTTTAAGTTTCACTTGTTGTACTTGCGATTTGGCTGGCTGCTAGATCTATATGTATTTCAATATTCTTTTTTTTGTTTTTTTTGTTCAGAAACAAAAAAAGGACTCTTCATTGGAGTATTGTCTTTCTTCAACAAGAAAAAAAAAAACAATCTTAGAGTTCTTCACCATTGTTTTCAAACAATTCCTTACTCTTATTACCTTGTCTTGGTCAGTTCCAGATACCTACCATGCCTACATAATACCAGTCCAGTTTGTCTTTGGACCATCATGGGCCATCATGGTCACCGGAAAATGATGGACAGTTGGGATGGTGCGGTTTGCCTGCACATATGCACATGATTGAATGTCAAGTCTTTGCTGGAACATGGCATAATGTGGATCAACTCCTTGTGGATAGTGCCCTTGGCCTGGTACCTGTGGCATAAACATTGCAGATCTACCATATCCATCAAACTGTGAAACTTCCCATTGTGCATGATGTACGGGTACTTGTTGCATAAACGTTGCATACCCACCAGAACTACAAAAATGTGGATCTTTTCCTGGTGTAGGCCTATAGAGTCCTGCTACCTGTTGCATAAACGTTGCAGATCCATAATGCAGATCTTCCCTTCGTTGTACATGTACATGATTCCCTGGTCCCTGTAGCACAGATGTTGTAGATCCACCAACATAAAGATCTTCCCTGTGCACATGCTGTTCCGGTTCCTGGGGTATAAACGTTGCAGATTTACCAACATAAAGATCTTCCCTTTGCACATGCTGTTCCGGTTCCTGTGGCATAAACGATGCAGATCTACCAATATGCAGATCTTTCCTTGATGCATGCTGTCTCGGTCCCTGTTGCATAAGCGTTGCAGATCTACCAACGTGTAGATCTTCCCTTGGTGCATGCTGTTCTGGTTCCTGTGGCATAAGCGTTGAAGATCCATCAACATACAGATCTTTCCTTTGCACATGTTGCACGTGCTGTCTCGGTCCCTGTTGCATAAGCGTTGCAGATCTACCAACATATGGATCTTTCCTTTGCACGTGCTGTTCCTGTTCCTGTAGCATAAACGTTGCAGATCTACCAACATAAAGATCTTCCCTTAGTGCATGCTTTTTTGGCTCCTGTATAAGCGTTGCAGATCCGCCCACATGAAGATCTTCCCTTGGTGCATGCTGTTCTCCCCGTTGCATAAGCGTTGCAGATCCACCAACGTGCCGACGATCTTTCCTTTGCACCTGCTGCCTCGGTCCCTGTTGCATAAGCGTTGCAGATCTACCAAAATATGGATCTTTCCTTTGCACATGCTGTCTTGGTCTCTGTTGTGTAAGCTTTGAAGATCCACTAGACCGAGCCTCAACGGCTGCACTGTATATCTCCTTCTGTAAATCTCGACATTCCTTCTTTAAATCTTTATAATCCTCACTCAACTGCCTTATTCCTACATCGGTTTTCATTTTGTTTTCCAATACCAACTTAATCTCTTCTCTTTCATGTCTTCTAACTTCTTTTCGTATTCTCTTCTTTAGTGATTTTGGCATAGCACCAATCACTTTTGTAGGATTAGGTAGAGTTTTCCCTTTCTTCTTCAGGTCCTCCTTTATTTCTTTCTTTAATTCATACATTGCCTTTATTGCAACCTGCTTCTTTTGCCTTGCTTCTGCCAGTTCCGGAGTTACATGCATATAAACTGTTTGTCGTATCGCTTGGGCTTTTTCCCTAGCCCTTTCCCTTCTTTTAACCTTCATTATGGTTTCTTGTTCTTGATAATTGGTTCTATTTGTCGAGTGATTTCTTACTTGTCACACCCTCAGCGGTCTCCACTACAAAGCCGCAAATTGGTTGGGGGTGTAAAGTTAAGAAAGAATAAAGCTGATACTATTCCTGACCTTCGATGATTTCATCATGATCCTTTCTATCTGGATTTAACAAACAGAACAAATAGTCATCAAAAACACTATTTCACTAAACAAATACCAGTTAAAATAATTACCAATAATAAATAAACTCACAAGAGAGATTTACAGTTTAAAGGAGCAGTCTGGTCTAGAGCCGGTATGCCTATCATAATTTTAATAGAAAGAGTAAAAAATAAAATTCCTCCAGATCGATTAAAAAATGATGAAAATCATGAAAGAATAAATAAGAGAGTTTTCACATTTTTCGGGAATCATTCTTGTCCATTTTTCAGGAATAGTAAAATTTGATGATGCCATCGTTGCTCAATTACCTAGACTAGAGTCTACACATTTCATTTATAAAAGTGACAAACATCCCATCTGTCAGCAATGAGCATGTTATTAAACTTTGCCATATATTTTAAAGGTAATGATATCGACGCTCCCCCCCCCCTCCCCCCATAAAAAAATCAATTGTCACCGTTTTGGTCCACCAAAAAATTGGGCAAAGGTCTAAAAGAAGATAGATCAACAAATTTGATTAAGGTAACTTACCTAAATTGATGCTACACATTTATTGTGAAGATCTTTTGCGATAAACAACTCTGTAAGTTAGACCTACACACCTGCGCATGATATGTGCGTCTGTAAATGCCAATGCCAATGGCCCGCAGATTATGCATAGAAGAAAAACAGAAACGAGATCTTCTTGGGGTCAAGTTTTATCCATTGTAAATCACACAATGTCACATTTTCTCACATGAAGGCACCTGCAACTAGCTATGCCAGGCAATCGATTGAGTCCTTATGGCATTGAATAAACAATCAATGACAATGGCCTATTCATCATCATGGTCGTTGAAGCATGCTACAACATAAACCACCAGCGTTCGGATTTTTTAAAAATCCTATTGGGTGTTCTTATTTTATGCAACGTATTTCTTTCCTGGTGGAAAATAAAGTAAAGAGGCATTCAAACAACCTGGTATTAAAGAATGAACTGCCATAGGCATACTTCAAATCCAGTATGCATAATTATTATAGTCATTATCGTTGACAGCAGCAACCAGTGCACTAGTATGCAAGCCGGATTCGAAATTTTGTAGTTGTTTGTCCGACATAGTGACAACTATCGTAGGCAAACTGGATTCCAAATATTGTAGTTCATTTTGCTTGAATAGGCAAGTTTACTAACACATTAAAATGTCATGCATACTTTTTCCTGGCGACATAGTAACAAGGTATTCAAACAACCTGTAATAATAGAATGAACTACAATACATGGAATCCAGTTTGAATACATTAGTTGTTGCTATGTCGGACAAGACTCGGGCAAGCTTTCAGGTTGTCAAGAACAGCATTTGTTTAAAAAAAGAGTATGCATAAAGGCCTGTATAAACTAGTCTTATCAATGAGTGCCCCCAAAAGTGTTATTAAATGTTTTCTCACTCTCTAGGGCCCATATTCATAAAATATTCATATACGACTAGTTATCACCTAACTATGGCCTAGCATGTAGTTAGTTGAAAATAGGTTTAGTGAGGTTTTATGAATATGGGCCCAGGACGTTTTTATATAATACAAGAATAATCCCACTCAGATCAGGTGATCACGTGCAGAATGGGATATCTAACATAGATATTAAACTCCTTTCATTTACTTTCGCGCAAATGAGCTTTATAAACAATCAAATTAAATTTGTTTCTTTTGAGTAATATGACTTTACACAAATATAAGTCAAAATTTGTTCTTTGAATTTACGTATTCATGAAACTTTTTCTTTCAGACGCTGTTGTACGCATGCATAGGGTATTTACAATGCGACGATTTATTTATTTATTTATTGCTCTCAAAAAATAATTTGTCTTATTTAATACATTATTTAATGTAGGGACCTTGAAATTTAAGATATGCATCATTTGAGAACTCAAAACGTTTTTTTCTCTCGCTTTCCTTATATTTTATACGATTATTTCCAACTATTGGCGGAGAGAAAATGATCGGCGCATGCAGCACTTAGTTCCAATCATCCCCGAGTGGAGAAATAGAAAAAAAAAAAAAATGCTAGCATACATTCCACTCCCCCACTTGTCAAGCCCTTCCCTCCTCCCCACCTTCTAACTCACACACTAATTGATCACATTCTCTCTCTCTCTCTCTCTCTCTTCCTTTTTTTTTCTCTCTTCAACCTCCCTATCTCTCTCTCTCTCTCATCTATCTTCTCTCTCTTCTCCCTCATCATCTCTCCTTCTCTCTCCCCTCCTCATCTCTCCTTCTCTACTCTCACTCCTTGTCTTTCTCACTCCTCATCTATCTCTCTCTCTCTTTCTCACCCCTCATCTCTCCCTCCTGCTCATCTCTCTATCTTCTCTCCCCTCCTCCTCTCTCCTTCTCTCTCTTCTCTCACTCTCCCTCCTTTATCTCTTCTCTCTGTCTCTTTTCTCCCTCATCTATCCTTTTCTCTCTCTTCTTCCTCCTCATCCTCTTCTCTCTCTCACTTCTATCTCTCCTATCTCTCTCCCCTCTCATCTCTCCTTCTTCACCTCTCCCTCCTTATCTCTTCTCTCTCCTCATCTATCCTTCTCTCTCTCTTTCTCATCCTCATCTCTCTCTCTCTCCCCTGCTCATCTCTCCTATCTCTCCTTCTCTTTCTTTCTCTCACTCTCCCTCCTTATCTCTTCTCTCTCCTCATCTATCCTTCTCTCTCTTTCTCACCCTCATCTCTCTCTCCCTCGTGCTCATCTCACCTATTTCTCCCCCTCCTCATCTCTCCTTCTCTTTCTTTCTCTCACTCTCCTTCTCTCACTCTCCCTCCTCATCTCTCCTTCTCTCACTCTCCCTCCTTATCTCTTCTATCTCCCCCTCCTCATCTATCCTTCTCTCTCTCTCTTCCCCCCCCCTCCTCATCTCTCCTTCTCTCTCTTCTCTCACTCTCCCTCCTTATCTCTTCTCTCTTTCTCTCTCCCTCTCTCTCTCCCGTTCCCCTCCCCTCTATAGGACTTTAAAATAATAATGATCACTCAAATACTTTACTTATTAAGGATAATATTACAAATATAATATTTAAAGGCAATCCTTTTAATTCATCTTCAGTTAACTGTTATTGCTTGGACAGCACTTTACAAAAAATCAAATCAGGTTTCTTAAGTATTGCTGCGAATTTGTGCAAATTTTAAGCCCATTTTTATCAATAAACAAAGTCAGATATAAGGCCAAATTAAAATTGCAATAACTATTGAATGTTAATAATGCACGAGCATATCTTTGTTAATATTCTGTAAATCTAAGGTAGGTGCTTTTTTATACAAATAAAATGCAAATTTCCAATTGGTAATAATGTGATTTTTTTTTTAACTTTCACCTGACTTTGTTCAGACTTTGCAATATAACTTCTCTATAATTTGGATCACCTTATCAGATACCATGGACATAGTAAAAATGTTTTGTGTATATTTGGCAACATTTTTCTTTTCATTGTGTACATTTAGTACTTTCAAGACAGCTGAAAGAGATATGCAAATAAAACTCTAAAATGGAAGACTTAAAACATAAAATGACTTTCAGGAGCTTTTATTTTAACCTAATGATTGTGTGTGATATGCCACATGTAGCTCTCTACTTAATTGTTAAGTGCAAGTTAACATAATGAGCTGAGGCACACCATATTCAAATAACAAAAAAAATCAAACTTTCTCCAGCAATATTGCACCAAGTAATAACTGGATTTATAATATTTCATGAGCAAAAACATTCTCTTTCATATTACAACACATACATGTAGAGCTTGGATTATTTGATTTATTAGTATTGTCAACCTTGCCTAAGTTTGGACTAAAGATGTAGCTTTGACTTTAAAGAATTTGACCTACGGTTAAAAAGAACAAATGACGTGAAAAGAAGTTTGACAGGGACGATTATTAAACTTGTGCAAGTTCGATTTGGGCAAGTTTGACTGAGCTTCAATTAGAAATCACTAAACATACATTTACATGGATTGTCAACAGTTGTCTAAAACAGTGTCTATTTGATGAGTTACTACTTGGGACATACTCTTTTTTTTTTATTTTTAGAATTAGAAACTCATTGTTTAAAAATAATATAAGTCTACATACTGGTAAATATTTCCCCATCTGTGAAAATTGGAAATGGGCGGGGGGGGGGGGGGGGGGGGAGAACAATACATGCTTATGCATTGATTTCCCATAAACAGGGTAACAACCCCTGCTATAACAAGATTTATGAGGCAATTTAATACAAATGAAATGGCATGCAAGGGAATGTTTCATCAAGTCATTCATAAATTATGAACGGTTTTACGAACGACTGGAAAGATGAAGAGCTAAATCTTATGTCCAAAGTTCTTCCTGAGATTTCACTGTATTTTTCATAATCTTCATCAACATTTTACTTTAAAGAAATATCTTTGACATTCATACTGTTTGTTAATAATAAGCATAATCTTTATCTGTCTTTTTTTTTTTTTTACTTTAGCTGATGAAATAAAATTCTTTCATCCTCCCATTTAGCTCTTCATGTTTGAAAGTCATTTGTAAAGTTGTTCATAAATTACAAGGGACTTGGTGAGACACTCTCCTGGAGGAAGAGAGGCATATCTAGTCCAATGACCAATCAACCTGAATTGGACACTGATGGAAAATGCTTGTACACTTCTCAAATCCATACGAAAATCTCAAAAAGGGCAAATTAAAAGGGAAACACCCAACAAAGCTCAGATTAAACAAATTAAATTAACCTGTTGGAGACGAGCTGATTTGGCTATAACACGCATTTCCCATCGACATTAGCCCGAATATTTTCGGGCTCAGTCCTCAATGGGTTAAACTTTATATACCTTGCAAGATTGGATTATCATATTCTAGATAAACATTGGAGATCTTATTGGAAGGCACATTTTTCATGATCATGAAATTAAGTGTTTTACATAAAGCAATTTCTACATTTAGTTGTTGGTAGCATTGCTACATAAAACTAACCTATCAAGAATAAGCATGAAATCTTCACAGTATTTTGGGGGTTCTCCTTTTTCTTGTATCAAGTTCTTTGGTAACAAACACTTTCAGACTCAATGGCCCAAATTCACAAAGGTGGATTCTGCAAAATGCATGGTTTCAACCCTGGGTTTAACACCTAGGGTTGGTCCTAGGATTTTCAATATGGTATTCACAAAGGTGGACTCGACTGAATCCACAGATCCACAGCGTCATAATTTGGGTCAACTGTTGGTGAATCACAAACTGGTGGATCTGTGGGTTTTGCAGAATCCTCCTTTGTGAATTCGGGCCATAGATACTCCATAATTGACTGTAATATTTCTATGAAAATTATCAAAATTATTCAGAAATGGAAATAAATGCAATTAATAAATTTTTAGATACAGTCTACTCCTATTCCAAGGAGGACAGAACATGCAAATCAAGAAGAACAAGAACTTACAGGTCCCAGTTAAATGTGCCTTGTTTTAAACTACGATAACGAAGGAACTCTAACCGTTGTTCTTTTGATAAGCTATAGGATCCCAACTTTAACAGCGCATGGCCCTGGTAACCCGACCCTTGACATTGATGCTTTGCTTTTTTTAGAGCCTCCTTCATCTTTTCCTTCGCTTCAAAAAACAATTCATGTGATACCCCTGCTTTGATAAACTCCCTCTTTCTGTTCTTTGCCTCATGGAATTGGTGCATTGCTGTCTGAAGAGCCAGATTTGCACTATGCTTTGCTTTCAGAAGACTAGTCCTGTTCTCTTGTACATTTGGTGAATTCTGTTCCTTGTCTTTTTTAATCTTTTTATTCAAGATTGAAATAGATCGATTTATTGGTTTCAAGGCCTTCTTTGCCCATAACCTTGTCTTGCTTGCTTGAAGTATATCGTTCTCTACTTTGTAAGGACATAAGCTTTGCAAATCTCTATCACGTAAATCTTTGATGGCCTCTTTCCGACGCTTCCTCCTCTTGGCCGATTTGCTAATATGTGTTATAACAGACTGCTGATTGCAACTGGCCTGGGCCATTTTAGCTCTTAAATGTTCAGCATCGCTTTGTTCTGTCTGGGCTTGACTCTCCTTCTTTTTCTTCTTCTTTTTCTTTTTCTTCTTCGTCTCTTCCTTACATTTTGTGACCACATTTGTTTCTTCTCTGGTGCTTTTCTTCTGGTCACTCTGCTTACCTCCAGATTTTTGGACATTATTCATTTCCATACTAGTCCTTACCTTCTCATTGATTTCAACCTTTTTACCATCACGCTTGGTGAACCGGCCATTCTTGCTGACATTCTTTTTTGTTGTCTGCATGGCATCATTTGTCTTACGAGAATCAAGATTTCCCATATCCTTGGGTAAAGACAAAGTAAGAATAGTTTTAGAAGAAATGGAAGAAGTTGTTGGCATATCTGCCTGGGTTTTGGTACCCATCTTCAGAACATTAATTGGTTCCAGCCGAGACTTCTTCTTCTTGGTCAGCTCCTGTTCAATAGAGACGTTATCTGCGATAAGAGCAATTTCATGGGAATGCAGCTTTGGTAAATCGGTTGATTCTGTAAGGGTTCTGTCATTATTGATCACTTTGGTCTTCTTGCCTCCCAACATTAGAACACTGTTTGGTTCTGGTGGGGACTTCCTCTTCATTTTGGACAGATGCTGCTCAGTAATGCTCTTCCTCAGGGAAACATCATGTCTCTTGCCCCGAGGTACAAATCCAGTGAGACCAATTTCAGAGGAAAGCACTTTTGGGAAATCTGTTGGTTCTGTCAGGGTTCTGTTCTTCCTGCTCGCTTTGGCCTTCTTACCTCTGGACTTTGGGACATTTTCTACTTCTATTTGAGACTTCCAATTATTTTTGCTCAGTTGCTGTTCGGCAATAGTCATAACAGATACATCACCTCTCTTTCCCTCAGGAACAGATCCAGGGAGACCAATATCAGCAGAAGAAAGCTTTGGCAAATCTGTTGTCTCTGTCTGGGTTTTGTCCTTGTTCCTGCCCTTGATAATTTTGTCTCTCTTTCTTGTCGGCTGTTGTTCATTGTTGTTAATACTCTCCCCTCCATCATCATCATCTCGTTCATCAATATCAAGAAATCTCTGTGTAGAAAGAACAATGTCCAGAAAAAATAGGAGACAGGGAGAAAATTAAATGGCACTTCTAACTTGACAATAAACCTGACTTTAATAAAACATAGAAATTGAGAGGTAGATTCAACATTCTTCCCAGCATTTGGCAGCACTCCTTCAATGTCATTGCTTTGTTTCGGTTGGTTCATAACCCTCCCTCATCCACTTTTTGTGCCTTGAATTGGTCATCGCAGGTGCAGGTGGAACTGTCAAGGAATGGCTGTTGTTGTATGGAACATCTGCAGAACCATAGCCATACGGTTGATCAACAAAGGAACGATAGTTGTTATACGAGACATCACTACGTGGGAAGGCTTCTTCCCATGGAGCTGTCTCGGACATGCTCCAATGATTGTCATGATAATGCGTGTCTTCAAAGAAATGGGTGTCGCGATGATGTGTGCCTTCCAACAAACGATAGTCTAGGTTAAACCCTCTATGGGACATAGCATAACCCGGATCATCAATGACAGGATACTGCTCCTGTGAAGGTAAACCAGGTAGGTGTCCTGTGGGTACAGTGTACATTCTACCCTTCAGCTTGTTTACATCTCTACATAACTTCCTCGCATTTTTTAAGACCTTATCTACATTCTTTACTTTTTCATCTGTTTTCAGTTTATCTTTCAATGCCAACCTGACCTCTTTATTCTGTTCTTTTCTAATTTTCTTGTTCCATTTTTTCTTCTCTGATTTTGACATAGAAGCAGGTGGCTCTTTCTCTTTCTTTTTTGTTAGGGCTGCTTTTATTTGTCGTTTCACTGCATTCATAGCTAGTGTTGCAGAGTGTTTTATATCCCTGGCTTCAGCAAGTTTCTGATGTACATTGTGTTCAATCTCCGGTGTGATCAGTCCAGTTGACAGAGCGTCTTTTCTCTTTTGCTCTTGAAGCAACTTCTTATATTCCTTCTTCTGTTTCTTAGAAAGCTTCACTGATCCACCTTGAGACATTATGTGCATCTTTTCTTGCAGACGTACAGTACACTCTGCTTTCATCTCCGCGCTTCTAAGTGCCTTTCTCTCCCCCTTTGAAAGCTTTTTGGATCCCCCTTTAGATCCTACATGTACATGTATGCTTATTTCCCCAAGTGTATTTTGCTCTTCCAATTTCCTCGCCTTTTCCTGTGCTTTTATCTCCTCGTTGGTAAGCCTTATGGCTCCGCCTTGAGACACTATGCTTTGTGTCAAGAGTTCAATTCTCTCTGCCCTTTTCTGCGCCTTGAACTGCCTTGTAGGTGCTGTGTTGGTTTCTTTTGGCTTCTTCTGTTTCTTCCTGCTTGGAGTTATGACTACATCCTCCTGCTCTGCCCAAGCCCTGCCTCTCTTACCTCCAAATAATCTTGTTCGGACAAATTTATGGACAGTTCCCTTTTCCTTATTATTAATGGAAATTTTCATACCGACATTTTCTTCAGAAACTGTCTTAGCCACTTTCCGTTGAGTTTTGCTCGGGACCAAGACTGGTTCGTCCTCCTGCTCCAAAGTCTGACTTTTGTTGCCCCTGAAAACTGTTGTTCTTCCAAACGTTTGGTCTGCATTTGGTTCATCCTGCTTTCTGTGAAACGTGTGGACATCGTTCAGCTCATTATTCTCGCCGATTGCTTCTTGTGGAGTATAAATTGTCTCTGTATCTTGGCTAATCGGTTCTTGTTGCATACTACTTGACGCTTCTGGTTTTCTGACAAAAATTTGGACATTGTTCCGTTCGTTATTCTCACTGTTCTCTTCTTGCGGAGTACTACTTGCCTCTTCTTCTCTGCCCTTTTCCTCCTCAGTGAGCTTTGGAATAATAGCAATAACAATCACTTTATTCTAATATATGGAATTAATACAAAATACAACTCCAGCAAAAATTATTAGACCAAGGGTTTATTCTCTCTTTTCATTCAAACCCATCTAGCTTCAAGAATTCAAAGAGTTCTCTCTTGCTAACTAGCTTGTGTTTTTGCATCCTGTCTCTTGATCTTATTCCAAAGATAAAAACACTAAAAAAATACTTATGACAAAGAGCTTAGTCTAATAATTTTAGCCCGAGCTGTAGGTTAAAGTATTATTGCATCAGAATGGAATGTAGAAATATGTGGGGAATGAAAAAGACATAATTTTTCAAAATCATGATTTAATTGCATAACTATTGTTAAGATCAAGGTACAATGTATGTTTATACACGTACTACAATCTATTCCTGTTATAACGAGAGATAAAATTTTAATATAATGAGGCTGTTTTCCTGGTCCAAATTTCAAGCGATGTATATCACACATGTGTCTATGTGTCCATTATATAGCAAGATTTTGTTATGTCAAGGTAATTGGCATGGTCCAGAACACCTTATTACACCAGGAGAGGACTGTACCTCATTTCGTCTAATTGCAATCAAGATCATCATATTTGATTTTTAGATCCTTAGGTATTAGACATTTTACCCTATGCACTCATTTCAAGTCTCTATGTGCCAATCAATTGCACTCAAGCCCATTGATAAGCAATGTTCTTGTAATTTTATAAGATCCTGATACTAATTATACCAAGTGCAAGAGGTTTCAGAAGATAATACAATTTAGGACAGACCCCCCCCCCCCAACGGCACCAACAGGGGTATATTAGTAGATGTAGTCACCCCCTACTAGTTCATAGAATATGGTATCAGACCATACATATTGTCCAGTAGGGATGGAAAAAAAAATTGGTGCCAATTTAAGAAAGAAGATCCAATTTATTTTGATCCTTTAAAGATTCTGTATTTACTGCTACGTGTTAATCTTACTCTTCTGTAATAAGTCCTTTTACATCTTATGCTTCTACCTACCTTTTGTTTCTTGGTGGGAGGTGGTTCATCTTCAATAATGATGCTCTTTGGTTCATCACCTAGGACAGAAAATGTTTTGAAAACAATTTCTCAAAATTAATATTTTTCTTATACTCATTATACTCATGATACATGTATCACTAATACCAATAAAATCAGATGGTGGTGACGATAGTGATGATGATGATGTTGATGATGGTGGTGATGGTTGTGGTGATGATGGTGATGATGATTATGATGATGATGATTATAGTGATGATGAAGGTGACAATGATTACGTGGTGATGATGGCGATATAAAGCGTCTTATTTTGATAAGTTTGATTTAATTTCCCAGTGCATGAGGTACCTATACAAATGTGAGCATACATAAAAAGCTGTTGTTTACAGTAACTTGTGCATATAAAGCGAGAGCAAACTGATCAATAATGTGTGTGGTCTCTCAATGACAGTGTGTTATAGATAGCTAGTCTTAAAATATACTTTTTGAAATAACTAGTAATAATGCAATGAAGAAATTAGCCCACAATTTTATTTGTACAGGGAAACTAAATCTTTATCAGGGTAAAAATTTAACAGGCTTTCCTTTTGCAATGACTTCAAAAATATTTTATTTAGCACATTGACCACTGGATTATCTTTCCTACAGGCTTAGCACATGGCCCATCAGGTACCACATGAAGTCTACATATTTTGTTCAGGTAAATAACAAAAGAATAAAAATCTGAACAGTCTGCTGTGAAAAAAATATCAAGTTTTTAACTTTTGTCGACAAGGTTTGGGTCGCTCCTGTGTCCTCACAAGAGTTTTAGATATTCATAATTATTGTTCTCTGCCGAATACACCGTCTTTCAAATGCTATCAAGATGGCTCCACTACACATGTTCAAATAATTTACTTTTGCAGATAATAGACGCCCAACATCCCCTTAAAAAAACTTTTCTAAAATAATCAGCTATGACAAACCTTGAACTTTAGTCGATGAGGTCAGCTTATTCTTGCGTTCTCTACAGAGTTTGAGGTAGTCAGCATTCTTGTTCTCTGAAGGGAATACCATCTTTCCGATATGTTTCCTGTCATACACACACACCTTGTCGTAGGTGAACATCACAAACTCATCAAACTTTTCTGAACGGCAGTCCTTCAATTAAAAAAAATAGCAATATAAATGATATGTAACCTTAATTAAAATGAAAAGGACTGTTCTTTATGAATGTAGCATATTACATGTACATATTTGCTGTTTATTACTACAGTCATAAGATAAAATCTGTTGTGGAATCTTCATTAGTTGATATAAGCATGACGAAAACTAAGGAACTCAGCCACAACATCCAAATGAGAACTGTGAATGCCCTCAAAAATGGGAAAGGCTAAGAAACCATTTCTAAAAATGAATGGACTAAGATGCCAAGAAAATATACCAAGAGGTTTTCTTTAATCATAAAACAACAGGCTCTTCAGAACAATTTAGGTGAAGTGAACACCAAGGTTTCAGCATACAGCATTTGCTGTTGATCTCACAAGGGAGGGCTACACTGTCATCATCCAAAAAAGACCTTGCTCCTAACTGAAGACCATTCTAAAGCTCGATTTGAATTTCCCAGAGAGCATCAAAACATCTGGTCATCAATTGTATGGTCAGATGAGACAAAGATAGAGCTCTTTTGACACTAGGCAGTTTCTTTTGATAGGCACAGGTAAGCATTAAATAAAAAACACAATTTGTCAACGGCAACATGAAGTATTAGGATAATCATGCTTTGGGGTTGCTTCTCAGCAGGTTATCCTGTAAGGGTAGAGAATATTATGAAGGAAGAGCAGGACATCGTAATTCTGGACGACACAATGTGGCAGTCCGCAAAAATCTCTGTCACAGCCCAACTGGACATACGAACAGGACAATGACCCTACACATACTGCAAAGGTAGTCGAGAAATGGATTCAGGAAAAAAATGAGGATGTGCTACCACGGCCAACCAAAAGCCTGGACCTGAACCCATTAAAAAATTAAAGAAAATCCTCAAGATTAGCTACATGGCCGCAGGCTCACTGACCTGTCAGAAATAGAGGTCTACAACATGGAAGAGTGGGCCAAAATGTCTGTGGAGCTCTGCCAAACCCTTGTGAGCAGCTACATGTATAGAAACCACCTGGAATCTTTGATCCAATGCTTTGTATCTGACTATTCAATTCAATTCAATTCAATTCAATTCAAATTTATTCATCGGTATTGGTTCTGATACTTTATTTTATATTTCTATTGACAAAGGGCATAAATAATTTTGAGCATGTAAAAATGCAAAAGTATAAAAATAAACATCAATATTATACTTTGACGAAAGCAGAGACAAAGTAGATGCTCACTTAGGGTGTTTTAAAAGATTCGCCAATAACCAGAGATGGCAACCAGATTGTTGGGCTGTAAATTAAGGTGCTCTTCTCCAAAGGAAGGTTTTGGAAGTTTACGGTAGGTTGGTACCAGATGACACTACAAATTATTCTACTCTGAAGGACTCCTCTCCATCATAGATACCAGATGTCTGCAGACAACCTCCAGAAGAGGTTCCATAGAGCAATGCCAGCAACAGGAGATTCGACTGGCCAATTGATGGCAAGGTTAGAACACTACTTTGAAAGAAGGATACATCAAGCTGGTATGACAGAGACATTAGCCAGTATACAGTATTCAGTAAGTTTGATATAGTGTCACTTGCAGACAGGCAAAGACAAGGAAGGCCCTCCATGTTGTGACAGGCTGATAAGACAATTATGACAGCCCTCATGAAAGGTAAAGCTGGGTGGAGTCACAGGAAAGCTTTTAAATTTGTAAGTGACATCTCTTCGCATGTCTAGAAATGATCAAAATAACAAAAGAACCTATACAAAATGTACATCATGTAATTTAAATTTTAAACACAATAAAGCGAGAGCGAACTGAGCAACACTCTCATTGACTGTGTGTTATAAATAGCTAGTCTTAAAGTATACCCTTTTGAGATATCTATTAACAAAACGGTGTATAAATTAACCTACAATTTGATTTGTATTGGGAAACTATAATGTTTTGAGGGGAAAAAGTATATGTTTTGCTACTTGGCAACATACTTATCACGGTGTGCATTCATTGAGAAGTAAAAAAGTATGTTTTCATTCAAATGAGCCTGAGTTATAAGACTACACTATCAGGATGTTGCAGTATGGGTTAGGAATCAGGGCAGAATCGAGAAGTTAAGGACTTGAGGTGGTGCTATACGAAGCTGTTAGTTCGTACTGGCTTTAAGATGCTTTTCAGTAGGGGCAGAATGAAAATATTGAACACAGTATAATACCATGATCACAACCGGTCATGCATCTGCCTTCAACCTTACTTGGACGCAATGAGGTATACATATTTTCTGGCACGCAGGAGCAACGTAGCTGCAAGCATGGCAAAATGCTCATGATTGAAAGAGTTGGCAGCATTTCGATTAAGGCTGAGGGACAAGCACTTGTAAAAACGGCCATGACCAATTGTGACCAAAGGCATAAACCACCTTTCTCAAGATCCAATACTTACATAAAACCTGTGGCCTTTCTTACTGCAGTTGCTGCAATACACGTCTCTTCTTTTGCTTTGATGATGTTTCTTGTTTGGTTGTATTATAGGACCATGCTCCGTCTTGTAAAAACAGAGATATAACATACATGTAGAATGAGTCTCTAAATCAACCATCTCTCTGTTTACTTTGATGATTAGATATGTTTAATATAGAACAGACAAAACCTAACCTACTTGCATTTAAACAGTAGTACAGCCATTTTCAATTGTCCAAATGCAGTGTTTTGTTCCTCAAATTGGTACCAAAAATATTCTAGTTTTACTTACATTGTTTTGAGAAAATAAAATATTCAATGACCCTGTACAAATTAAAGCTTCAAAGCCTTGCAACAAAACTTGCTAAATCCAAAATGAAAAAAAAAAAAAAAAATTGATAAGGCCTATTTCTATTTTAATTTCCAATCCCAATTATCAAGGTTTCAATTGTTTCATTCAAACTGTTTTCCTTGAAGACCGCCTTAATAATGTACATTAATGTAAAATAAATTCAAATTTGTCAATAACATGTTTATTGTGTTTTGTTTGTTTTTTCTTTTCATGTCTTATTTACAATATTTTAGATCAAAAGATAATGCAAACCTGTCACTAAAAACAAGATATTTTCCTATACTTTTTAGGTTAAATGAAACATACTTACTGTTAAATGGTACTGTCTCCAAATGTCAGGGCACATCTGTCAAGGAAAATGAACAAAAAACATACAAGAGGGTGTAATTCTTTGGTTCACAGAAGGAGGTCAAATTATGGTCCTGCCATGTCACTAGGTCAATTGGGGATTTTACCCTTTAACTCTACAATGGCATGGGGAATTGCACCCCTCCCCTGATATTTGCTGCAATATGTTCAACAATTTTATTTTTTATTTTTTTTTTTTTTTTTTTGGGGGGGGGGAGGAGATACAACAAAAAGCCCCATTGATTTGCATATTATTGCTCAACATAATACAGGAATGCGGATATTTGAAGCTGCAATTAATTTTGTGACAGAGGGTTGAACTTCGTAAGGCTATTCATTAAAAAAAAATTGACAGAACTGCCTGCCATTTTTCTGAAATTTGCATAGCTCCCTGGCCAAGATTCTAATGGAGTATAATGTATTCTCCCGCCCACCCCGGCCATGAAAGTGATCAAAGTACCCACGCATCTTCATGGTTACCATAAAAAAATATAAATTTTAATCAAGTTTGTTGTGTTTGGGTGAAGTTAGTCAATCAAAGAAAATTTGCAAGTGGCAATAGAGCAATAGTCACTGAAGCAAATGTTCTACAGCCCCAACATTAAATATCTAGAAAAAGTATAGAATACCTAAGTATGACGTCATTACAAAACATATTTTGCATTTTATTGTTTTCTAATTTAAGTAGCCCCACTGACGTCAATGTATTATTGGCCTGGTTCTAACAGGTGCCAGGACAATAATACACTAATTCCAATGGGGTCGAATTCATGTGGTCATATCTCAGGTTCATTAGAACAGATTCCACCAAAGTTCGGGCTGTGGATGTTAATGCCCCACCATGATAAGAATGAAATATTATGAAATGCAAAAAAAGGGTATTTTGTGATGTGTTCAATTTGGGAAGTGGGATTACCTTGCGTAGATGTCCATTCATTTGGCATCGGGAGCACTTGGCATAACGGATGTGACGTTTGATCGGACATGACCTTGACTGATGACCAGGCAAGGAGCAGTTGAAGCAGAGAGCATCGGGACAGTATCTATCAGTGTGTCCTGACCATAGGAAATAAACAAAGTACAATATCATCTTTTTGAAATGCTTTGGAATCTTTAAATCTATCATCTTTCTATTTATATCTATCCTGTCTGTACATCAGTTTGTAATAAATTACTCAAAATAAATGAGCAGAAAGAATTAAAAACAGTAACAACATGTTATGTTTGAATTTATTTTTCATTGTAGTACTCATGTCATTAATTACAAAAAAAAATTCTAAAGACCCTAAAAATCCCTAATATTGGTAAATGTAGCAAGAAGAAGACTTTATTTTTCTTAAATGTACACATTGGCATTTTCTTTAAGGGGGTATCTCACTGAGTTGCGAATCAAAATGAAAGAAGTGAATTTAGAGAGTGTAGTAAACATAGAGCACGTAATCAACTTTGATTCAGTAGACCAGCCTTTCGGCGTGAGGCGTGTTCTTTTGTTATGTGTCTTCCAGACAAAGGGATATCTTGGAATGCAGCGAACTTCTCAAATGAATGGAGTCGAAATACAGGAATTCTTTTTGTCCTGCATTGGCGCATGAAGCGACTGTTTTTGGTTTAAACCACATTCCTTTCGATATTAAAGCCGGAATTTTCCATTGAAAATAATTCGCCAAAAAGTTTTGAACATTTTCAAAGCTTCTAGGCGAATTTATTTTTGTCAAAGGTTGCAAGCGCATATATTCTGTGTGTAAAAATGGTTGAATATACATATAAATATTTTTACTTCAGTAAAAAAATATATGGAAAGGGTCAAACATAAATTTGAATTGGATAAAAAAATTATGCATGTTTATTCAATGAAAACATAATATGGGTGTCTTTAATCCTTTTGATTGATATTGTCATTAACAATAAACGCAAATAAAACATTCAGATTTCACACCTTTTCATTTGGCATATTTCCATTTCAGACGCGTTTCTTTTGATGTTTTGCTCGGGACAACAAAAATATCGCGTATGCGCACATAGTTCTACATTGCAGTGGATAACTGCTACCTTCAGAACCACATAGAAACGGACATTTGACACCCTATCAATAAATTTAGGTGCTATATTTATTATTAGAGATTATTTTTATAGCCGAAGGATCATTATTATCATATTTTAAAATATTCGAATAGCCGATATTGGACAGTCACGATGGTTACTGAAACTCCCGGTCCCAAGCGGGGAGCTACGGGCGTGCGATTGGCCGGGCGATGGGGGTAATTGAGCTGGTAGCCATTTTTTTTCAATTATCATTATTATTATCATTTTGGTTTTCATTTTTTCACACATGACTACAAAACTGGCAATCAATATCTCACGTTGGACTAGTGTCTATAATAATGTGCACTACCACAAACACACGCACCCACGTACATGTACCTCCACGAACCAAAATGAAGCAAAAAATGGCTTGTTTCATTGATTTTTGTGTTTACAATTCAGTGAAATAACCCCCTTTGTGCTTGAATAAAAAAGCAGTACAAAAGAAAACATGCCAGCCATGATCATACAGTATAACCCCCTTGTACTTGCCCAACAAGGCAGTACAAAAGAAAGCATGCCATGATAATACAGTATAATCCCTTTGTGCTTGCCTAACAAGGAAGTACAAAAGAAAACATGCCATGTTGATACAGTTTATGAGCTTGCCTAACAAAGCATTACAAAAGAAAATACCGGTATGCAATTCTGGGACGCACTCTCAATAACGTTGGCTTGATCCTCTCTACTATAACACTGTATAAATTCGCCAGCGTTCGCAACCAGTGAAATACCCCCTTTAGGAGTACATGTATCCTGTAATTTAAGTTCACCAACCTTTGGTGCACATTCATTCCTATTTCTTATTTCAAAAGAATCCAAGAGAAATAAAACTATAAATGGTGCCAATTTGATAAAGAATATCACTATCATCACAATCATTAAAAAAAAAAAAATCATTCTAAAACCACCTAAATTTCTTAATGCTCAATAGAAGGATATGTTACACATCGACCACAAAGACACAATCATGCTAGACCCTTAGCATAACTCGCAGAACTAAAAGAGTCAAAAGTTGACCAAAACTAAAACAGTATTTTATCGGATTTGGACAGTTTGATATCATTATCAATATATGATTCACAAATTTTAAAACAGTTTCAAATATCAAAACATACTGTAGTGAAGTTTCTATCCAGAAAGAATTTTACACTGTCCAGGGTTGTATAGAGTGGCATACAATAAAGGGACTATAAAGTCTCATCCACCATTCAAACCTTTCAATAAAATGCCCCAGATTAAAAGGATAAAGGCACTCTTGTACAGCTGACTGAACCCGACTGCATACATGTAATTGTATACAGGGGGCTAAAAAGATACGCTCAATGCACTTCAGCCATCTTTGCTGTCTTTTCAAATATCTCCACCATATTTTGAATGGCTTCTTACAAGTAAGTCATATCAATAAAGTGTACATGTAAATGGAATATTTGGAATCAGCATAACTACAACACAAAAAGCACCACGTACATGTAGTAACATGCAGCTACACAAAATAATGTAAATATATTGAGCATATTTCAGCATTTGAGGAAAAATTATCTTCAGAGGGCATCAATTGCTGATATTATGAAGTTACATTTTGGTAATTAAATAATTTCCCAGTTCTTTTCTCAACAAATCAAATGACACTAGAAAAAATCAAGGTTGAAGAAATCATATTCATGTATTGAAAGATATTTTTTGAGTTTTTAAGTGCAATCATTTTCATTAAAAAAAGCGTCAGAACGACATAAATGCTCTTCTTTACATGTACATTGTACATGTACATAATGTACATGTTTGCAAAGAATATAGTGAACGTGTTTGCAAAGAATATTTTCAACATGATTTGAAGCCATTAATTGCAATTGTACAAGCAATGAACAACACATACATGTGTGACTTGATTTATATTCATTACATGTATTAGAGCTCAAAAGAGGCTTTAAACTTTTGATGGTATTATTGCAGGCAAATAGTACTTTAAACTGAAATTGTGAATGACAAGGGAGGGTGCAAAATTGGAATTTCAGATTTTGGTACACCCAGTTTTTTCCCCGTTACACAAGGCGAGCCAAAAATAATACGCATGGGGGGTAGAGGGGGGTGGTGGTAGGTTTTTTTTTTTTTTGATGATATTTATGGCTGAAATAATGTCGCCGATAAATTTTTGTCGAAAAAACAATAAAATACATAAGAAATCGATCTTGTTACCGGATTTTTTTTCATTCACAATTGTTAGGAATGCTATAAAGAATATTTTCACCAAAAATTAGTTTTCTAGGAGCTTTATTTAGTGATTTAGAGCAAAAAGTATGATTTCATAAATAAATTAGCATAATTAATTCATATAAAATAAAATATATGAATTTAGTGAAATTTACCTATGCAACCGCGTAGATTACGTCATTCTCTACCATCGTGCAAATTTTCGCTGCGATCGCGCAATCCGCGGCCGAGATCTTAAGGGGGGGCCATAATGCCCCCCCCCCCCAGGAATGACAAGGTTCGAAATACCCCGGGATTATTAGGGTTAAATTAATGATATAACTTTAGTTATGTATGTTCACAGGATCATGTGTCACTAAACATCCCTTTCAAACAGTTTTCTTCGATTTGGTTTACTTTCTTACAAGTTTCTTGGAAAATAGGCACAATGTGCCTACATACATGTATGTGAAACTGCAAAAATACAAACTGCAATGTTGCACATCACTCTTAACAGTATTTTGTTTAGTGGTGAGTGAGCATTTAAACAAGCATGTAATAAAACTTTTGTAGGAATATCAATTTTTAAATTACATTTTTAAAGTTGAATTATCCTATTCATTGAAAAATATTGTAGACATTGTCAAAACCAGTTGCGCATGCGTTTGAAAGAGAATGTCCTACAGCCTGTTTCTCGCCGCTACAAACTTTAATATTCTTTGTATTTAAACATGGCTGTGGGAAGCGTACAGCCATTTTACTCTTACAAGCCTTAGAAAAAAAAACAATGCTCACCTTCCAGGCAGGGTTCCCACTGTATTAAAACAGAATTTCCCGACTTCTCCATGACAGTTCCACTAATGATTTTCAAAATTCCAGCATAACTAAATTTCAACCTATTTTCATGCACAGCGGCAATGATGGCAATGAAGAAAACAATAGACTGACAACTTCTTCACATTCATTCTCTTGTTTCTTCCCGATTTCAAGGTTTTCCAGGTAGAGTGGAAACGCTGCCTGGATCTGAGACGATGATTTTCTGAGGAGCTGACCAGACATTTAACAGTTGCACGACCAATTGCACAAACATTTTTACATACCT
This sequence comes from Paracentrotus lividus, assembly GCA_940671915.1. NCBI lineage: Eukaryota > Metazoa > Echinodermata > Echinoidea > Camarodonta > Echinidae > Paracentrotus > Paracentrotus lividus. The sequence goes on along the minus strand of CALNVZ010003433.1, from coordinate 18,912,338 downwards.
CTTTTTCCACAGAGTACACATGCTGGAACATGGGGAGGCTTGGGACATTCAGATTTAAGATGCCCCATTTCATTGCAGTTGTGGCACCTGATGTGCTTCTGTCTTGATTGCACAAAGTAACGTCCTGGAGCCGCAATCTCTCCTCCTTTCCTTTTGCCCTTGTTCTTCCCAGAGTTCTGTCCAAAAAGAGCAATTCAGTACAAGAGACAATGATATCGTATTATTAACTCATCAGGGCAATCTCTGAATTTTTTTAATTAATTAATTTTTTTATTTTTATTTATTTATTTATTTTATTTTTTTTGTTAGCCAGCCAGCCTAACTATTAAAGGGATGCAGTAACATTGAATGATATTCAAATTACATTTTATTCGATTTAGCTTATTTTGCCAAGATAATTATAAACACTTAGGTCAGTCTGGTATCTCTTCAAAATTGCAAGCTAATTGCTTGCTTTACCTTCGAGATACCAATGATTTCATACTCAAATTTTATAAACCAACCCCGGATGGTTTATAAAACCATGTGCTTTTCCGCATAGCACAACACACACCGATTTTCCTGTTGTATAGTCCCCCGTCTCTAGCGGCCTGCAGCAGAGGGTACTGGTGTCCGGCTATATGCTTGGCATTGTTTGTTACACTGTTTTAAAGGTGGTAAATGACTTCCATTTGATCTGTAACTTTCAGTAGTTTGTTTTTACTGTTGGAACAGTATAATTTTATTAATCTTGATCTAATTGCTCTTTTTTTTTAAAAGTTACTAAATCCCTTTAAAGCAAGAGTTCTGGGGCTGTTACACCAAGTTGTCCGTAACGTTACAAATAACTTTATGAATTACTGGAACATATTCTTGGGCGTTTGACTGGTCATATGCTAAAAACATTTAGCACAAGATCTGATTACTACATGTAGTTGTTTGTAAAGTCATTCAGAACGCCTTGGTGAAACACAGCCCAGGTGGCCAATAAATGTTATTTTGTCCTGGATGCTATATCAAGTTTGATTTCAAAAATGTATAGGAAAAGTATGTGTACAAATATTCTTACGTTAGCAGAGGAAGTTGAGGCTTCAGGCGAGATCCGCTCTCCCTTCTCGTCAAAGTGGACGTGCATACCCTCCTCTTCACTGCACGATTCGATGACCATGCAGTCATCGTCCCCACTGCTGACATCGATGATATCCAAACCCTCCTTCAACATCGCTTTGGTCTTCATCCGCTCTGCCTTCCATCCATGCTCTGCACTAACCTTGTCCCTCTGGACATCCTCTAAAGCCATACCCTTGTTGTCCAGGAAGAACTCTGAGTCATCCTTGAGAGGGCGACCTTTAGACTCTTCGCTTCTCTCGGAGTCCAAAATCAAGACAGAACTTGATGAGGAGTCGTCTGCAATAATGACTACCTCAGAGCTTTCCGACATACCGACCTGGCCTTCTGGACCCTCATGTGCAGAGGACCAACTAGTCCGATCTATCTTGCTTATCTTTGTAGCAGAATCGTTCGACGTATTCTTCCATGATCTTTTTCGTGGATTTCCTTCTGCTTTCTTCGGCACGGTTTCTCTAAATCTTGTGTCTTGATTTTCAGTTTTGACATACAATTGATTCTTTCCTTCCTTTTTCACTATTTCTTGATTTTTGGTTTTGGACTCTAAGAAAATGATATCTGACTCTGCACTGTCACTAACAACAACAACAGTTTTCCTCTTCCGGCTGCTTTTACTGCTAATGTCTGCAATACCTGGTTTTGTCTTAGTTCTTAAGCTCACGCTGTACTTACTATTACATTCCACTTTTTTCCAGTCACTGCAATCATCATCAGAAGCTGCTACGACATCACTGATGTCTATACCTGTTTCATCATTAATGTCCTTTCTGGGGTTTGTCTTGGGAGAGTCTCTACTTGAGGATGGTAGTGGGTCTTTGCTTGTTGCAATAGTTTGCTCTGCGTCATCTTCGGCGATACTTTGGATATTGTTATCATTCGCGATATCGTAATGGACCTGTCTATAGAGGGCCTCCTCAGTGTCTGATTCTCCAGACCCAGAGTACTGGCCTTCGGTCAATCCATAACGTTCCAACTCTAGGTCCTCACCTGTTGCTTCGTCTTCATCCCCGCCATACATCTTGCTAGGAATGTGATTGCAACACAATTTCAAATTCTGAAAATGCACAGATAAAGATAAATTTAAAATGTATAATTTTTGAACTATACATTTTATGAAATATTTATAAAATCTGTCAGAAAAAACATATCAAATTAGTGACATTTAATTTCTTATCCGAATATATTCATTAAGACATAAAATTGTAGTAATTCATCGATGATATACTTGCACCTGTCATGAAAGGGTCTAGTCACATATACTTGACTTAAAGGTAGTATCAGCCTTTTTCACAAATTGCGAAAACTAATGCAACTTGGCATAACTGTAGAATATGATCGACCTATACTGTCTATTCAATCTTACTGTCATAGGTTGCCTAGATCAGTAATACGAAACGAAAATCTGACTACCAATCTTGAGCAGCTCTCCATCAACATCGTTGATATTACAGAGCGTGCAGCACGGACCGTACACAGCAATATACACACGACGCATCATCGTGCATTATTCTCTGCGCTAACGGTCAGCGGTTCGCACCGTACGGTATATTTTTCGAGGTTCGAAAAAATAGGAATGAATTTTGATAATCGCAATATAATGACAAACATACACATTTGAGCTTAATCATGTTGTGGGAAGATATAGTCATTGGTATACTACTATATCCTCTAAAAACTAGAAATTTAATATTTTTGCCTGCAAAAGGCTGACACTACCTTTAAGGGCTTAATTTCTATTTTAAAATAGGAAATTTTAAAAAAAATTGCAATTTTTTTCCCCAAATTATGGTTAAAAAATAGATAAAATAATATTTTGTGTTGCACTGCCATGGCACAGCCGGCACATTATTAATGATGAGATACATGCACATTAATGTACTTGTTTGTTACTGACAAGTACATCACAATCTAGGACTAGGGTGAGGGTAGGTTAGGGTGGAGTGTAGGGGGTACAAACTGCATTACTTTAGTTCCACATTTTTTGCTGTTTTTAATTTTTTTTTTCTTTCTTTCGTTTTTTGAGGAGGGGGGGGGGGGCTCACTCATCATGTCGCGCAGTCATCATTAGGTACCCCCACAAACACAAGAAGGAAATTAAAAAAAAAAATTTGCAAATTTTTGTCCCCAAATTATGGTTAAAAAATAGATAAAATAATATTTTGTGTTGCACTGCCATGGCACAGCCGGCACATTATTAAAGCCAAGCTAGAGTTCTTACAGCCAAAATAATTTGAGATAAATTCGTAAGATATGTCCTCACATTGTTCCATTAACATATACATATGCCTACACAAGATTATATTCACGTTTCGATAATGATTTCAGAAGAAATGTTGAAAAAATATCGAAACAGTCCGTCAAATTGAGACTTGGAGTAGACCGCTATATCGCCACAAGTCACGGCACAACATACATGTACATATACACACACAGATCCGGTGCGAATCGCGTGCACATGATATACCCGTAGACTTTCCACTTGGCCGTGTTAATCATGCATGTGCTTGGACGGGTCGTCCAGGAACAGAAATTATGCTTATTTTGCTCTTTTCTCAGCAAATACACATTTTTCTGTAAATTCCTTTGGTGTGTAGTATTCATTTCCTATGCTTGAGATTCTGGAATGAACAAAAATGTTTTGATTTATATCATCATGACTACTACTCTAGATTATCTTTAATGATGAGATACATGCACATTAATGTACTTGTTTGTTACTGACAAGTACATCACAATCTAGGACTAGGGTGAGGGCACGCTAGCAGCAACCGGTATGTGGGACTATTGCAAATGTTGCCTACACCGCTAGCAGTGAAATACAATTTTATTTCATGAGAAATATATATTTTTACGTACCAATTATCCTTCCTTGTTAGCTAAAATCTTTTTTTAATCTTGTCTCCAGTCGATGTCATCAGAAGGGTTTTGAGTTGGATAGAAATGAAATAAATCGGTGTTCCTGCAGCGCAGATCATGAGATAGGAATTGAAGCCTTGTATTTGTAGAACTCACGTCGTATGAGGGCGCTACTCAGTATTAATTTGTGGAGTAGTCAAGTAAGATTACTTCCGACCAGCTCACTACCAATCTCTCCTATGAATCGAGCGTGACTTAGCTTTTCTCCAAATCTGAG
>CALNVZ010003433.1:18894045-18907561 GCA_940671915.1 Paracentrotus lividus | reverse complement strand
GGAGTTATAGGCCTATAGGCCTAGGTCAGTAATGTTGAGCATACACTATTTATTTAGTTAAAAGCCCTTAAAAAAAAAGGGGTCACATATATTTTCTTCCAAGTTGAAATATACATAATAAACAATGGAAAAAAAAAAAAATTTTGCCTTAAATATACATATGTCCGTATCCCCTCCCCCCCAAAAAAAAATTGGGCCATAGGAAAAAATATACGGCCCCAAATTTATTTTGGCCCCCCATTCTATATTTTTTCTTTTGACTTTTCAACACCCCTCCCCCCCCCAAAAAAAAAAAAAAAAATGGGGGCCAAACAAAATTCGGGGCCGATTTTTTTTTTTTTTTTCATTATATAGAAATAAAAAATAAAAAAAATAAAAAATGGGGCGCCAACAAATTTGGGAATTTCATATTAAAAAAAAAAAAGGAAAAAAAGAAAATGGGGAGAGGCAAACATTTTTTTTTTTTTTTTTTTTTTTAATGTGAAATTTAAAAAAAAAAAAAAAAAAAAAGGCCCCAAAATTGTTGGCGCTCCATTTGTTTGTTTTTTTTTTTTTTAATTCTAATTATGAAAACAAAATCGGCCCCCGATTTTTCTTTGATGTGAAAAGTAAAAGAAAGAAAAACGTCAGCCCCCCCAAAAAAACAAAAAAAAAAGAAAAACAAACAAAAATGAAATTGGCCTCCCAAAAGGCCTCTACTTTTAAAAAAATAACTCCCACTAAAAAAAAAAGAGCAGCCAGACTGACCCATCCATGGGGAAATAAAGCCCGCTTGTAGTTACATACCGGTATAGTGTAAATGGCTGCACAAAAGAAAACTAATCAGTCCAAACCAGGATACATTGTATTTACTACAAAGATTTCTCTCATTGATGCCTCTACTAAAACGATGTTAACATGTTACTATAGTAGGATGATTCACTATAATAATTTGAATTAATTATTTTATAAGTTGATTTTGCTAGTGATGGCTAATTGTTGAGTTATTGCTTATGAGCATTTTTTCAAAAGATAAATATTTGTGTCATGTTGAATTATCCAATTGGGTGTTCCATTTCAAAAAATATAACCCAAAGAGTGTCTCAGATTACCAATGAGCTGCTAGAACACTTTTACAAGTTTCAGACAAAGCCAGAAAATGCAATAAAAGCTCAAAGTTATGGTTTTTCTTTTTTGTACTTTATTATTCAACCAATCAATAACCAAACATGTTTCTATGTGATGTATCAAACATAAAATGAGATATGAAGATAACAATGAATTAGTAGTAACATAATGGGTATGAGTAATTATACAAAAAGTTATGGCACAAAACTGTGTTTGACAGGTATGTTACCGTATGTGATCCAATATGACCACCGTGGAAAAATACTCCATAAGGGCAAGTTTCAAATTAGGAACACCCTAGACATATGGCTATTTCATGGTGGTGTGGCTCAGAGATGATGTTTGAGAGGGTAGAATAATTTTAAAACTAATGGCCCAGTGGTAACGTTGTTCTTTGTATTTTTCATCTCAATACATTTTTTGTTCAAATAATGATTACATTTTATAGATATCCACTTTTTCCTTTTCTGAATCTATTCCAATCATGAAAAATTCCAGTCATACCAACAACATCACACACAAGCATCACTTTGAATACGCATGTATTTTGTTTTGCTATCAAATTTTTCAACAGGAAAAGTTGATCACCTGCTATGCAGGTATTTTCTAAGGAAGAAACTGTACCAATTAAGAATATAAAATGATTGATATTTACCACTGGCCAAATGACAATTTCGAAAGCTGTTTTTTATTGAAAAATTTGTCAATTTCCTCTGACACTGGTGTGACTAGTTTGACAAGGAGGCGTATTGTGCATGTGGCGTAAGTTAATTGTGTTTTAGTGCCTATCTTTCATAACTTTAATTGCAAGAAATAATATTTATTCAAAGAATATATATATGAGTTATCAAAATTATTGCATTCTCTTCCTAAATATCCTTAACTACAGTGCGTCCCAGAAAAAAGTATACCCAACTTTGAGGGTCTCGTATTGGAAATTCATAAATCATGTGACCTTATTTTTTATTTTATGTTAAAGAGTAACTCATGTTCTGTTCGATGATACCAAATTTATGTCAATACTGTCACGAATGACTGAGTACTTGAACTTTGAATACAATCCGTCGAAAGGGCTTTGTACCAAGTTTTTCGGAAGTAAACTTTTCATTTCAATAATCCTCATGTTTTTTGTTTTAGCCTGAAAATGATGCAAAGTGGATGAAAGTTCAAAAAAATGTTTGCATTAATTAAGCAAACATATATGCGAAATGTAGCTCAAGAGAATTGACCAAAAATGTTAATTATATTCATGGTATATTGTCAATGAAATCCTGGCTCCCTGATCATCATTTATTGTTTGAGGTAAGCCTTCCTGAGTTATTCACAAAGGATTAAGCGTTACTTGGGATGCTATCTTGATGAAATCCTCTTTCAATTGCCTTGGTATGTATGAACACTTGGATGATCTTCCATTGTGTCCTTCCTTGAATTTCAAGTGCCTTAAAGGTAAGTAAAACATTGATTTCATGTGTCAGGATACCTCATGCAACCAAAATGGTGCAGCGAACAACAGAGCAGAGGGTTTTTGTAGTCAGGAGATACCATGCAACAAAGAGGATGGTGCCCCTGCACACAGGAGTGCAGCAGTTCGAGATCGACTTCGGGAGGGGTTTGGTAATCGCATAATTGCGCTTAATTACAATAACGAGCTGTCGAAGACATGCAACGACGCTGCGATTTATGCATTGAGAGGAAAGGTGGGCAGGTTGAAGAAGTTGTTAAGTTGAAATTAGCTAAACCCAAAATAACCCAAACTTGGTACAAAGCACTTTCGACGGATTTTTTAAAAAGTATGAGTACTCGGTCATTCGTGACAGCAAAGACATAAATTTTATATCATTGAATAGAGTATGAGTTACTCTTTAACATGGGATATAATATATGGTCACATGATTTATGAATTCCTTATACGAGGCCCTAAAAGTTGGGTATACTTTTTTCTGGGACGCACTGTATAACCTATTATCTGGGTCTACATTTTGTCCTACAACGAAAAGTGCCTTATTCAATACGAGGTCAATATACTACTGTATATTGATCTCGTACATACATGTATGAGTGGGTGAGGGTAGGTTAGGGTGGAGTGTAGGGGGTACAAACTGCATTACTTTAGTTCCACATTTTTTACTGTTTTTAAATTTTTTTTTTCTTTCTTTTTTTTTGAGGAGGGGGGGCTCACTCATCATGTCGTGCAGTCATCATTAGGTACCCCCACAAACGCAAGATGGCGCTCTTGCGCACACATGCAAATAGGTACACAAAAATCGGTATCTCGAGAACAAAAGACACTGCCGATATCGCCTGGGAAAAGCGAATGCAGCGCCTTGGTTTTTGTGAGTTTTTTTCAATTTTGTAATTGCCCCAGAATTATTGATCATCTATAAGTCATGTCTATGAGTGTAACGAACGGAAAAAGTCATTAGGGTGCTTTCGCTGGACTACGGGGACGCTAATCTAGAACGTTAGCTTTATGAATGACTTTATTTTCAAAATAGCTCAAACCCCAAACTCCTGCATACTGTTAGTACAGGAAAAAGAATGTGTAAAACTGGTATTTGCTAGAAACGGCTGGCAAGCGTTTAAATTACAAGTTTTCGTGTGCACAATCGAGGGTTTCCCCTAGCTACAAGAGATAGCTCCCCGTTGTCAAAATCTACAACGCTATTTTGGGGGAAATGTACGTTCTCCCGAAACGTAGAACGTATCTAGGTTCTCAGCTGAGAACGCAAGTCAGTTATAATAAGCGAGCGCTTTGATTGGAATGTATACAGGCATTTCCCCCTTTGCTAAAACATAAAAGAAGCATACTTTGATTTGACTAATCATAAAGGCTGGGCGGTAGGTTATTTCTTTTCATATCAGCAATGTTTTAGGTCAGCTGTTATACGCATAGATGCATTTGTCACAATAAAACCTTGGTATGGAAAAAAAAAAACTAGGTATCCCCGGTAAAGTAGCCTTTGGATTGAATTCTTATTGCAACAATAGACGTTACAATGTCTCACAAGCCAAAGGGAACATTTGCGGTTACCATTGGAAACTTTTATTCAAAGTTATTGAAGAAGATAGAAAACGAGGGTTTGCAGGCATTTTGAAAATAGTGCCCTCTTTTTTGCTAACGTTCTAGATTAAGCTCCCCGTAGTCCAGCGAAAGCTCACTATTATCAACCTCCTAAACCTAGAAATTTTCCCCTGAAAATGTAACGAACTGCTAGTACTCATTTTGAGGCATTGTTATCGAAACTTACCTTGTTTTTTTCCCCTAAATTTTGAGTGGCAAGAAATGTCTTTAAATCAGAATCTTTGGCATTTTATGGCTGTTTAGTTATGTGTCTATCCATACTTCCTTGATATATCGTCCCCCAATAAACAAACAATTAGAATTTAGAGGCATAGAAATGGCTTGTCAAAGTAACAGTCAAACGATCCTCCTTTGATTTTTCTGTGAATTTTTCTCGTTTTCCGCGCGTGTCGGCATGTCCCGTGCCTGCTGTACAGAAGCCCTATCGTAAGGGCTCACCATGGTGTGTGCACGCATGACGCACACATGATGATCGTTTAGACTATCGATAGCTCATGCAGAGACGGCTTTCTCATTGAAATTTTCAACATGGTAAGTGAGCTGTTTTAGCTGGTTTTTTGCGCTTTCTGAGATTTTAAAGTGAGTTTTAAGTCATGTACATGCTAAATGAAACATTAAACTTTTTTAAATGTATGATTTGTGACTGTCAGAGCATTTTTGCTTTTTATCTAGGAGAACCCACGCTACCACCGGAACATTCTGAGCCCACGACCTACACTACAGAATGGCGATTGCGTTTTATGTATTACTTTATAAATTGGAAAATAAAGACTTATACGTACCGTTTTCTAGATGAGTTCGTTGTTTCTTGTGTAGATAAAGTAGTAGCAGAATGTGATCATCTTTTTTTCCTTCAAAAATGAGTAAATTCACACTTGAAAAGTTGAATTTTGAAGATACGACACACACGTCTAGGTAAATTAACATGCTGTTTTGAAAAGAACGTAGAGGGCGAAAACACAAATAACGCCTTGCGGTGCTATTTTAGGGTAAAGGTACTACTTCCGAGAGTATTTTTGCATTCCATTCTGATTATATCGCTGACCGATATATCAACTGAGGTCAAAGCAAATAATTAAATAAAAAAAGAAGAAGAAGAAGAAAAAATAAACAATAAAAACAATAAACAAGAAAGACAGAAAAAAAAAGAAAAGAAAACAGAGAGAAAAAATGGGGAAAAGGGAAGGAAAGAGAGAGAGAGAGAGAGAGAGAGAAAAAAAAAGAAGAAAGGCATGGAGGAAAAAGGAAGAGACAGAAAAAGAGAGAGAAAAAAAAAGAGAGAGAAAAAAAGGGAAGAGACAGAAAGAGAGAGAGAGAGAGAAAGAGAGAAAAAAAGCATTGAGGAAAAAGGAAGAGAGAGAGAAAAGGAGAGCTAGAGAGAGAAAAAAAAAGAAGAAAAAAAAAGAATGGAGACCAGAAAAAAAAAGCTTTAAAAAAATACAGAGAGAGAGAGAGAGAGAGAGGGGAAAAAAGAAAGAAGAAAAAGAAGAAAAGTATGATGGAGAAAAAGAAAGGAGAGATATAAACGAAAAAAGAGAAGAAAAAGAAGAAAGTTGAGGAGAAAAAAAAAAAAGAAGAGAGAGAGAGAGAGAGAAGAAAAAGAAGTATGGAGAAAAAATATATATAAAAAAAAGAAGAAGAGAAATGTGGGGGGGGGGGACGAAGGACAAAAAACAAACAATTAGGCCTGAAAATAATTTTCAAAAAAAAAAACAAAATAAAAAATATATAAATAAAAAAAAGCAGTGGCAAAAATACTTGTATCCAAATGCTTGCCATAATATCAAAGCAAGAAGAAGTTTAGCAATGTACTTGCTAGGCTGACATCATTTTATCTTTCAAATGTGAAGGTACACATGTACTACACACACGTCTAGGTAAATAATTTGAAGACTAACAAGCTGTTTTAAAATTAAAGGCTGACAGTCCAAACAAGAGTTATCGATACTAGGCTGACTTCAATCGAGATTCACTTTATCTTTCGACAAGATCAGCATTACGCGAAGCTTCGAGTCAACTCCACCTATATATTTATTTCATTCGCTGAGGTACGATGATCTGAGGAAACACAAGCTAGCCCACACAACGGATATAGTACCACCAAGGAATGCAATTTGAGCCTGCTCTATGGCGATACCAACTTTTGTAACAGGCCGAGTTGACTGGGTTGATTTGGGACGACTCTTTTAACAATAGAGTATATTGATGCACGGGCGCCATTTACAAGAGGGTTGGACTACGGCCACTACATGGGAGCCAATGCGGTGAGTTTTCTCCTTTTTTTCTACGTTTATTTAGTTGGAATTTTTTTTTAATTGGGACCAAGTGAGGAAAAAATATATAAAGCATCGTTAGGTGTGGTTCTTTTTCATTATAGGCATAGAAAAATGAAGAAAAAAGTGGTCAAAAAAAAAATCTATTTTTTTCAAACTCAAAGGACTTGGTTAACGATACTACGTATCGACCTCGACCTCGTAGTAAAGAGTGGGAGAACCTATCATCATCCACGCTAGCAGCACCACTACGTGGGACTACTATCAAATACAGTGACTAATTATACGTTCATAACTACATTTTTATATTAATATTTTCACAACAAATGTATATTTTTACGTACCAATTATCCTTCCTTGTTGCCTATAACCTTTTTGGGGGGTCTGTCTCCACTCGATGTCATCAGAAAGGTTTAAAGTTGGATAGATCCAAAATAAATTCCGGTTTCTGTAGCGACGAATGCAAAGTACTGCATGCAATGCACTTATATAACTTACGTCTTATGAGGGCGCTGTGCGGTGTAATTCAAGGCCCTATATAACAGGGCCGTCGCCAGGGGGGGTGCGGAGGGTGCGAACGCACCCCCTTTCAGACCAAAAAAACAAAAAACAAAAAGCGCAAAAGAGAAGAAGAAGAAGAAGAAGAAGAAGAAGAAAGAGAAAAAAAAAAAAGAGGGGTGCGAAAAGGAGCAAATATAGGCTATATAATTAACCCGTTGTATACTGAGAACTTTTTACAAAGCCGAATGAATCGTGGTTGTCAATCATTCTTGCAAGATATTCTTTTCATTTAAAGGTGAAACAAAGACAGCTTTAAATAGATCAATGTCAGATAATTCAAATTATATAAGGTCTTCATATGTTTATGCAACTATGACAGAAATAAACGGTGGATAACAGGGATGTTCTATGTTTCTTCAGCCCGCATATATGCGGGCTTAGTACACAACGGGTTAAGGTCTATAATGTTCGTCGCCGGGGGAGGGGTGCGGTGAGTGAGGGAGGGGTTACTAATCGGTGCCACTTGTTTGAAATGTGATAGCGTAAAAAGTTCTATATTTTGCTCTCCCGCTCTTTCTTTGGACCATTTCCCACCTTTCTTTGGAAGTTTGGATCTTTTACCAGCAGCCGACCCGTAGTCCCCCAATTTTCTTTTCAAATAAAATACAAATAGATTTGATAATTTTTTAAGTAATTGCGCTCTCCTATGATTATCGACAATTTCAGGAGATGCTTTTGTCAATTAATTGCAAAAGCATTTTTAACTGCCCTGCTTTCAGGTCATTATAACAGAAAATTTGGGGCATGCATGTACAAAATGTTTACGTTATAACATGGAGTCCATGGTTATAAACTTTAAAATATAAAACAAATTTATGTTCAGTTCTCTATGTACATATTTCCGCTCGCGCTTCGCGCTCGTATGTTTACAAAAATTATCATCATATTCAGAAAGGGATTACAAACATTTATAATCCATCAGTGGCGGATCCAGGATTTAGAAATACGGGGGGGGGGGGGGATGCATCTCGAAAATTTGGAAAAATAGGGGACGCAGCCGAAAATTTACCATTTTTAACATGTATATAGGCAATGTGTGGTTTTCAAATTATAGAGGGAGCGCGCGTCCCCTGCGCCCCCGCCTGGATCCGCCACTGTCCATAGATTATTAATCAATGTGTTTTTCACTCGCGCTTGGCGCTCGCATGTTGCCAAAGGGCGGGGATTATCAGCTCCTAAAGGAATTTAAAAACAAGTAAAAAAAATGAAATACAATGCTTTCATGTTGTTATATGGCAAAATTTGCAGCACGCGCTTCGCGCTCGCAACAAAAAAATAAGACAATAAACAAAATATTCTTTCTTTAAATGGCTATAATTATGTAGAAAGCTTTTGCTTGCGCTTCGTGTTGGTGTGCTTATAAAAGGAATTATCATTTCCCGAAAGCATTACAAGCATTAATGTAGAACATTCTTTAACAGGATTTAATTTCGCTCGCGCTTCGCGCTCGCATTTAGCTAAAGGGCGGTGATTATCAGCTCGTGGGGGAATTAAAAAAGAAAGTCGTTATAAGGCAGAATTTTCGGCTCGCGCTTCACGCTCGCAAACCAAATAGAAGACAATGCCCCCCCAAAAAAATACTCTGAATTGAGGTCGCTAATTATGTAAAAAAAAAAAAAAAAACTTTCACTTGCGCTTCGCGCTCGTATGTTTATTATCTTAACAAGACTTATCATCACGTTCAAAGAGGAATACAGACATCTATTTTGACCATTTTTTTTTTAAATTAACAGATCTGTTAATTAAGAAGGAAGGCGTACAATATGTGTAAAATACAATAGGCAAAAATTTTCGGCTCGCAAAAAGAAAAGAAAAACTTTTATTCCAAATTTTTTTGACATCACGCCTGGCGATCAAAAAAGTACATCAGATTTTTTTCCATGTTTAATATGGCCGCGTGATAAGTGGGGGGGGGGTGGTGTAAAAAAAAAAAAAAAAAAAAAAAATAAAATCCGCCTTCGGCCTCAAGAAGAGTACCATATTATATAACAGCTATAGGGGTATAGGGGTCCATGTTTAATATGGCCACGTGATATTAGGGGGGGGGGGGAGGTGGTGTAAAAAAAAAAAAAAAAAAAATCCGCCTTCGGCCCTCAAGAAGAGTACCATATTATATAACAGCTATAGGGGTCCAGTTTAATATGGCCGCGTGATATGTGGGGGGGGGGGGGTGGTGTAAAAAAAAAAAAAAATCCGCCTTCGGCCCTCAAGAAGAGTACCATAATTATATAACAGCTATAGGGGTATAGGGGTCCATGTTTAATATGGCCGCGTGATATGGGGGGGGTGGTGTAAAAAAAAAAAAAAATCCGCCTTCCCTCAAGAAGAGTACCATATTATATAACAGCTATAGGGGTAGGCTCAAGTCGTTCTTTACATGATCTTTCCTTTTTTTTTTCCTTTTAATCAATTTTGTATTTTGTATTTTTGATATATAATGATATATAATTATATAATGATATTTTGAAGAGCTGCAACGCTCTGCAGGAGTGACTATCTAACGTATGAGGAGGGTGAAGGGGCGTCGTGTGCATCGGGCGCAATTTAGGGGCGCAAAAAATAATTATATAATAAAAGAATAAATAATAAAATAGAAAAGACGAAAAGAACAACAATAAAGAAGATGACTATGGGAAACGACAAGGAAAAGAATACGAAAGAGGAAAAAAAAAATTAAGGACAAGAAAAATAAGGACTTAAAAAACACTGATAGTTCAAACCAGACGTCATAGATGTATTTCCAAGAAAATTTCCTTTACTGTTCTGTTCTTGCTTCAACTAGAACAATGTCAACAATTGTACTAGTCTTTCAGTTTTTCTACCCAGTGATGGATTCAGTAAGTACGATTATATCATGTGGGTCAGCGCAGACGACATAAAGTAATTACGGTGTGGTCCGAGTTTGTTTTTAAAAAATGCCGATTTTCTCAGGGTGAAGTTGATTTGCGACGACTCTTAACAATAACGCCATAGCTGCACACAGTACACGCATTGGAGGTGCTTTTACTACGTACGTGACACGCACCAGGACCAGCGGTGAGTTTCTCTTTATTTTTCTATCTTTCATATAGTATAAATTCCCCTCTATAGTATTTACTCATAATCTGTACATAAGTTATCAAAATTATTTCGCTATCGTCCAAAATTTTCTTAGCTATAACTAAACCGACCAGCCCCCGTCGCGAAGCGACGGGAACTGACGAACCAGTAGACATATTTGGCGAAGTTTTGAAAATATCTATACATGACCCCAAATTTTGTGGTAAAAAATACCTTATTTGAATTCATACTCACATTGAATCATATCTTTGAAGTTTTTCCTCGAATTGGTGACATCTGCGAATGTTTCACATGAAGTAATCAACTAATAATGTTACTACGCTTTATTGAAATTTAACGGCCCTGTGAAGTCCGTTTTTAGGCGCTTTTCCGGGCAATAACTTCAATCCTTGTTATTGAAATACCATATATATTACTTTAATATATACTTACAAATCAGCCTGGAACACTATCGTCTTTGTTGATACTTTGGATTATATGATATTTGGGGGTCAAAATCTCCAGACTTCTTCAGTAAAACGATTCGTGTTGAAGTTTTGTCTTTGTAATACGCATGCGTCATGGATATTGCCATCGTTAGCCTTTAGACAAGTCATTATAAACATAATTATTCCAAATTATGGCAACTTCAAAGTCCCGTAGCAAAAATCAAGTAGGGAGACCGGGGTAAGTGAGCCACGGGGTAAGTTGAGCCACCCCCATAAATCAATTATGCTGGAGCCAGATTTTGAAATAGTGCTATCTATTGATTATCATTTGTATTACCTCTCACCCCACCATTTTGTGTTTGAAGCTAGAAGCACATGCCAATTTGTTAAGAGAAAAAGAGTGATTTTCAGCTATAAAAGTGAAATCGTGTGAACAATGTAACGTGCCATTTTATCCTTCATGCATGATACCTATATTGGAAATACTAGATTAAAATTTGTAGTTCATATATGATCTTTATTTCTCATCATAGCTGTTTCTCAATTGATTGAGCAGATTTGTAAATTTATGTAGGCCTATTGTTATCAGTCAGTCTGGGGTAAGTTGAGCCAGACCGAACGGGGTAAGTTGAGCCCATGGTTTGCAACAAGAAATAATATACAGAAATCTACAATAATAATAAAACAATGATTTAATACTATACTAATGGTAATTTGGGAATTAGTTGATATATAATTGATTTCTGTTGTTGTGAGACAGGTAATATCTATGATGAGTTCTGAATTCAGTTTACAATCTCGACATCATATTTTTCTACAAATGATGCAAATGAGATACTGGGACCGATGGGATCAACTTACCCCAGAGGGTGGCTCAACTTACCCGCCTATGGGGTAAGTTGAGCCATTTGACATCTCTTTTCAAAAGGTCATGACATTTTTATTGAGGGGATTGAAAGTGGGAAATAGGTTCAAATATGTCCAATAACCAAACTAACATGCACGATACTCATTTTTTAAATAATCATTCATTCAGTCTCAGCATGCGAAAACCAAAATTGGCTCAACTTACCCCGCCTTCCCCTACATGAACCTATATTATTTTTTGCATTTTTGGTCATACATTAGATACCAAAGTAATTCTGTGCCAAAATTGGTGAAAATGACATGGACTTCGTTTCAACTGTGTATTGGAAAATCGGATAAAGAACTACTTTAGCAATCTTTCAACACTTAAAATTAAATTTTAGATTTAATTTTATTGAATCCCGACTGACACTTAAATTTAAGTCCCTGAAATTTTAGAGTGTAGTAATAGTTATACTACTCCATCTCACTTAACTACTATATACTTACTAATCAAAATAACATAACACCCGCACTTTTCTGATATAATAACACTCAAGGCTGAAGGTTTCCTAGTAATTTAATTCAGAGCGTATGGTCTTTCTAAAAATAAAAATTGTAATTAAGTTGTTATGACAATTTCTATTCACATAATGCATGCAGAGAGGGTTTTCATGATATTTTAGACCCATACACTGTTCCTCATAAAGTGGAGGGGGTAAAAAACTACCTCAGACAAATTCCAAACCCCTTCCCCAAAATTAATTAACTAACCAATGTTCGAACGCCCCCTTGATGGCCATATTTGGGGCTTTTTTCTTTTTTGATTTATACCTGGGAGCGGAGGCCCCTCTATATCTAGCCCACAACCATCAAGGCCTACGTTGCAAAGTTGTAAATTTTAAAAAAAGGGGGGGGTCCATGTGCTCGTTTTTGAACTATCAGCGCCCGAATACTCGCAAATCGGCTTGAAAAGTCACAAAAACGCGCGCTGAAAACGTCCAAAAAGCGTGATTTTCCACTCTAAATTACACATTGATTCAAAATTATGCTCCCAAACATGAAAATCCATGTCATTGTCATGAAAATTTGCAAAGTTGTAGAGGAATACATACTCAATGGGTAGAAACATTCGAAAAAGGTGGTCCATGTGCTCGTTTTAAGCTTTCGGAGCCCGAATAGTTGGCGAATTGGCTTGAAAACCACAAAAAAGCGCTGAAAACGTCAAACAAGTCTGAGAATCCAACCTATATATACACTTGATTCAAATCATGCTCTCGAACCTCAAAATCCATGTCAATTTCATTTTGCCAAGTTGTAGAGGAATAAAAACTAAAAAGAAGGAACATTAAAAAATGGGGGTCCATATTGTGCTTGTTTTCAAAATATCGGCGCTGTAAGTGGCGAGATAAACCACCGAAACGCGGGCAAAAATACTAAAAATGTGAAAACTATATCTAATTTTCGACTTATTCAAAATCCTGCTCCCACTACCTTTACAATTAATTTCATATCCATCGCAATCTCTAGAATAACACAAAACATGCACCAACATATTGCTTTACATATCTCTGCAGGTAGGTAAATAATGAACAAAAAGAAGGAATGAAATAACATATTTATAAAGTTCATTTCTTGTTACTTCCCTCTAATAATAATCCTCCATATAAATCACACTTGGAATACAGCAATTTATCAATACGTGTGATATGATATGTATCTTGTTTACTATTTTTCTCTCTCTGTGTGTGTGTAGCTAGAACGTACATATATGCAGAAGAAGCTCTCGCGCGAATAATTTGAAGTAGATTAGACTCGCTCGCGAGCAGTTTCGTTGGGATATTTTGAATAAATGGCAGAACAGTGGTGTAAAAAAAAAAATATACGCGGGCGCGCGTGGGGGCTTCAGCAAACGTTTAGGCTGGCCTCAGAGTCGCGAAAATGTCCATAGATTTGTAATTTTTAGCCTGATCAGCCCCCCCCCCCCGGAAAAAAAGGTTTTTTTTTTTCACCACTGATATCGCCTTTACAAAGCCTTCTCTTTAATCTACGCTCTCTCTGAAGATAGACGCAAAAAGAGGGGGGGGGGAGAAAAAAAAAAGAGAAGAGGAGATAACGGAACAGAGGACATGGTGGAGGAGGAACAACAGGACCCAAAA
>CALNVZ010003433.1:18798664-18884050 GCA_940671915.1 Paracentrotus lividus | reverse complement strand
TTATGTTTTTATTTCATTATTTGGTAATTAACCAAAACAAATGAGATTGATTACATGAATAGTCATGAATTATTTGTTATTTTATTTGAACACATTTTTCTTGCGTCGCCTTTTTCGTAATGAACTTAAAACTATACAAACTGAACTTCTTGATCAAAGGCTTACTCAAGGTCTAAAAAAAAATTGGTAGAAACGTAAAGAATATGAATATTCATGAATTAGTGACGTCCTGCCAGTCAGAAAGGTAGATATCATGAGAGATGGGATTTGAGTCCCGGTGCCGGAAAGGTATGACGTCATAAATAATATTCATAGCGCCTTGTCGATGTGCGTACAGTGCATGGATTGCTGGAAAAGATAACGTCTTTTTAATAAATATTCATACGCGCATGCGCACGAACTACTTTTGTTCCAGCTTAATCAACATTGGCGATCAGACAAATTTCTGGCAGACGGAAATCCAAAGAAATCATCTTATTCTGGGTGCTAATGTGTGTTATTTACTTATACTTTTGCCGGATGTATGCTGAGGTAAGTGTCATTGCATGTATTGTATTCTGAATAAATAATAGTCTAAGTGTGTTTTTTCAATATCTAATGGGGAAAACGGTCGGGCTGAGTGACATGTATATGTTTACCTCAGGACGCCGCCACTTCGTGGCGGCCTCCTGAGTAACATATACATCTGGCCCAAAGCTCACCGTCTTCCCAATAAAACGATGAAATTTACCCCCAAAAAAATGTTTATAACAAATGATACACATACATGCAATGCCACTTACCTAAGCATACAACCGGAATATGGTGAATAAAAACAAATGTGAATAGCTCCAAGAATAAGAAGATTTTGGGGGGTTTCGTCAGTATCGTAAATCTGCCCGATTCGCCATATTGATAAAGCGGAAATAAAAGGGACCCTGGATTAGCCTTAATCAAGAGTTCTTTTTGTATAGTTTGTAGTATCGTTATGAAAATAGCGCTGATGAAGGAAAAATGGGCTCAAAAATAAATAACAAAAAATTCATGACTACTAATTAAGTAACTCTTTTGTTTGGTTAATTACCATGTAATGAATAAAATAAAATTATGATTGTAATGACTTGTCTAAAGACTAATCATGCAATATCCATGACGCATGGGTATTACAAAGACAAACTACGATCACGAATTGTTCTACTCGAGAAGTTTGGAAATTTTGACCCCAAATAATTTAAGAAGATTCACCAACAAAGCGATAGTTTCCGATCGATTCGTAAGTATTATATTGCATAATATAAGCTGTTTTATAACTAGAAGTAAGGTATCGTCGGAAATTTATGTAAATTCGAAGTCACATCGCCGTCGGATTTCGATAAAGCGTAGCCGCACACTTCGTGTGCGGGCTAATTAAGTAACTATAATGTAGAAAAATACAGGAAAATTGAGTCATCAACGTATATTTCTCCGTGCGTGCGTTGTCTCGCCTACGTCTTCGCACAGTAAAATGACGTCATAGAAATGCAGCGATGGCAACCAACACTATGAGAGAGACAAGGCCAACGGAAAATTCATTGGTAAGTCAGAAGCTCTTATATACTTTCATTTTTAGCGTTGTTACGCTTGAACATCATAGAAAACCTTACAACAAACTTTTACATAGATTGATTAAATTGACCAGATATAATCACTTGAGCGCTCATCATCGCGATATTTCGCTGTAAATGGCAGTGGTGGAGTACAGCCCCGTCGCCTTCGCAACGGGGCTGTGTATAGTTAAGCTATAACCTAATATCTGGTCTCATTTTTTCCTACAACGAAAAGTACCTTATCAATACGAGGTTCAATATACTTCTGTTTAATTGATCTCGTACATATGAGTGTCATCATCATGATCTATGATCTATGGACTCAACAGTCAAACAATCATTCTTTTCACGCAAAATCTTTAGTCATTATAACTCTAAAAACATGATAGGCTTAGTTGGGAAAGTTAGTTGTTTTTTTTTCTACAATGTACACAAGTACAAACATGTAATGTTGCATATGTATGGGACTACAAAACGCTTTCTGTACACCCAACTCGGAACTCACCGTTGTCGGTGGTCTTGTGTTCTCAGATTTCGTAAAACCTGTCGATATTTCACTTGTATTTGTAGGCTCGTCATGGTCCAGAAAGTCCAAATTAATAATTAATTTTAGATATATACAAAATATGATACATTTTAGGCACCACGTTTCAGAATGTAATTCACACCTATGCGGCGAGCTCCAGTCGAGTGATGTCGCAATCTCACACAGAGCTTACAGTATACAGAGGATTTACTTTGTCAGCCAGCTAGCTACGTGCACGTGTTCTTTAGATCGGAGGGCGGGCGGGCGCGGGGGGGGGGCTTTAAAAATACAATATTACTGAGCGGTATTTTTATAGATATCAACGATTCCTTAGACAAATAAAACATATTCTTGTTTTACTGCACCCCTGAATAATATCTAGACAGTTAAAAACAAAAAAATCATTACAGGCCTATTGTTTTTATTAAATTATACACACAAATCAGGGAAACAGATTGAGACGGATTTCGATCTACTTTGAAACGGTTTTGAATTGTTGCTGCGACGGAAAAAACAAATGTGCGTAGCTAACAGGCGCGTATCCAGGATTTCGCACCCCGGGGCCCGACCGTGAATTGCGGCCCCTGTGTACTTTTCAAAAATATGGGCCCCCCCCCCCCCTGCCCGCCAGGCCAGCATAGGCCTACGGCTTAATGTATGTTGAAAGGATTTGAATAATAATTTATTTGAAGTTTTTTTTATTATTTTTTTATTTTTTTTTTTTAATATATAATACTTGCCAATGGGGGTTCATGGAAAAGAATTTCTAGGTATATTAGGTATTACCGCTATAGATGAAAATACGAATATTTCTAAATACGAGGCGACGAGCGCGATCAGATTTCCCCCCCCCCCCCCTCTACTTTACGATCAAGAAGTAAAGATTCTAAGCAATTAGGGGTATCAATTTGTTTAGCTCTTCATCAGAATATGCACATGAAACGGGTGCCTGTAATTTGTCCATAAAACGATTTGAAAGCAAGCCATTATAAATCATGTGAAGTTTGTCCATCAGTAATGTGAAATCAACAAATGTATATTGATGTTTGTTGTTCAGAATCTCATATCTGGTTCAAGAAAGAAAAAATAGGCGAGCGTGAATCGCAGCGAAATTTGATGATCGGATGATCTCTGAAACGTGCATGTATGCATTTCTCAGAGCACAATGTAATAACTCTTTGGAATGAAGCGAGCGCGAAGCGCGATCGAAAATTTGCTCTGTTATAAGAGACCTGAAGTTTAGGATCAATTTGGCCTCCATAATTAAAGACCGTATGTTGCCCAGTAATTTTACATGATTATGAAGAGAGATGAATAATCTATCTATCTAGCTGCTTATCTATCCTTCTGCTTCCCTCCCTAAGTTTAAGTAAATTGGCGCCCTAAGTTTAAGCTCAATTTGGCGCCAACTAATCTTTGGCGCCCCCTAAATGTTAGTTTGAATTGGCGCCATACATGTACGATTAGGTGATTTGATGCCCCTGGGAAATGCAAAAAAATGTAACGTGTATTCAAATAATTTAAATGTCTTGATGATTAGTATCCTATAATGCAAATTATGGTCAGAGGAAAAACACCAGGGAGAGCGGAATTTTGATGTCTTTGAATGATGAGAAAACATGGCATTGCATGCGTTCCTCAGGAACACAATGTAATAACTCATTGAAAAGAAATTTGCTATATGTATATACAGACCGAGGAATAAAATTTTAAAGACCATATATTCAAATACAAGTTGTTGCCCTTAGTTTCAGGTAAATTCGGCACACCTCTCTAAGTTCAAATAAATTGGAGCCCCTAAGTTTAAGATAAATTTGCATCCTAAGTTCAGTCAATTTGACGCCCCTACGTTTAAGCTCAATTTGGCGCCCCCTAAGATTTAGGTCAATTTGAAATGCAAAAATGAATGTAACGGAATCAAATAAATTGAATGTTTTGATTAGAATCCGATAATGTAATTTTGGTAGAGGAAAAACACAGGCGAGCGCGAAGCATGAACGGAAGTTTTGATGTATTCAAATGATTAGAAAACAGGACATTTCATGCGTTCCTCAGGAACACTATGTAATAATTCATTGGGGGCGGGAATGCGAGCGCGAAGCGCAGCGACGAAAATTTTGCTATGTATATACGACCGGTGCATGCATTTTTGAAAATTTGCTCTATCTATATAGAGACATATTTTAAAAACCTATTTGTTGCCCCCTTAGTTTCAGGCTAATTCGCGCCCCTTAGTTTCAGATCATTTGGGCGCCCTATAAGTGTAAGCTCAATTTGGCGCCCCTAATTTTAAAATCGATTTTACATCCTTAACTTCAATTCAGTGCCCCATAAGTTTCAGGTCTTCTTGGCGCCCGTTACGTGTAAGCTCAATTGACGCCGCTAATATGTTGAACTAAATTTGAAATAAAAAACATATAAATAATATAAAAAAAAGAAAATAAATAAATATAAATAAAAAATGTACGTGAAAACAAGTAAATTTAAATGTTTTGACGGTTAGATCCCATAATGTAAATTCTGTGTAAAAGAGAAAAACATAGGCGTGTCGAATAGGGAACGGAAATTTTGATGCATTCGAATGATTAGAAAACAGGTCATTTTTACGCGTTCCTCGACAGCAATTGTAATAAAATCAATGGGAAAAAATTATGCGAGCGCCGAAGCGCGAGCGAAAATTTTGCTATGTATATACAAACCAGAGGCAGTGGAATTTTAAAATTTTGCTATTTCTAAGATTAGAGACCATTTTAAGACCCTCTGTTTTTTTGTGTGTGTGTTTTTGGGGCCCTTAGTTTCAGGTAATAGGATAAGTTGAGCCCCTAAGTTTAATTATAAATTTTCACCCTAAGTTCAGGTCAATTCGGCTTCCCTACATTTGAGTTCATCTGGCGTCTTTAATTTAATCATCGATTTGGCACCCCTTAACTTCAGGTAATCAGCGCCCTTATTCTCAGGTCAATTCACGCCCCTTAAGTTCAGATCATTTTTGCTGCCCTACATTTTGACGTACATATAGTGGCCGCCTTATATTTCAGATCCATTTGGCGCCCCTCTAGGTTTAAGTTCGATTTGGCACCCCCTAAATTAAGGTCGATTTGTTGTCCTAAGTTTAAGGTCGATTTTTGCGCTCCTAAATTAGGTCGATTTAGCGCCTTAAGTTTAAGGTCCGATTGTGCGCCCCCATCTAAAGTTTTCCGGGGTCAATTTGGCCCCAACTTAAGCTTCATTCATTGGCCGCCCCTGCTTATTTTAAAGTCGATTTAGAAGCCGCTAAGGTTTAGGTCGATTTGGCGCCCTAAGTTTATATCAATTAGGCGGCCCCCTCAAGCTTCAGGTCAATTTGGACACGCCCCTATCTGAGATTCGGGTCAATTTTTGGCGCCCCTACGATTTAGCTCAATTTGGCTCCCCCGCTATTTATGTCGCATTGGCGCCCCCCCCTAAATTTAAGGTCGATTGGCACCCCCTATTTAAATTTAAGGTCGATTTGGCCGCCCCTATAAGTGTTCCAGACTACCAAAAGGTCAATTTGGAGCCCCTTAGTTTACGTCGATTTGGCGCCACCTAAATTTAAGGTCGATTTTGGCGCCCTAAGTTTAAGGTTCAATTTGGCACCCCTCTAGTTTATGTCGATTTGAGCGCCCCCCCCCCCTTAAATTAAGTCGATTTCTGGCCCCCTAAATTAAGGCGTCCAATTTGGCGCGCCCCCTTAGTTTTACTGTCTGATTTGCGCCCCCCCCCAATTTTAGGTCTATTTTGCGCCCCATCTCTCTCTTTTTTTTACAAAACAAAACAAAAGAAATGTGGAGGGAAAAGAGGGAAATGAGGAAAGAGAGAGAGAGAGAGGGGGCGAGGGGGTTAGTGGCGTACCTAGCCTGATAATCGGGAGGTTGTGGGTTCGATCCCCGGCCGCGTCATATCAAAGACGTTAAAAATGGTAGTTGTTGCTTCCCTGTTTGGCGTTCAACAAGATGGGGATAGAGCAACGTCCATCTGGCGCTGCTCAGCGGCTGCCAAGCCCACGGGACAAGGGCAAAAAGAATATCCGATTCGGACAATAAAATTTGGAGCATTAGACACAGTACCGTACGTACTTACGGGGGGGGGGGCACTATTATGCACAAACAATAGTCAGGCTAAGTACGCCACTGGTATAGCTATCTAGCTCCTGTAATCAATGCAATATAGCCCAGGTTCCAATCCTGGTCACGGCATTAATTTAAAAATATGACCGGAGTAATAATGTGTCAAAATTATTTGCAAAACCTGAGCGCTATATAAGAAGACATCATTATTGTTATTAGGCCTATTATAAAAAAATAGAAAAAAAAAATTAATAAAAATTTCCACACTTTGGTAGGCCTAACTGTGCCCATGCAGTAGACGATTATATCAATTAAAAAGAAATAAATAACGGAGAAAGAGGCAGAGAGGGATAGACCTATACTTGTGAATATTGGGGAGGAAAAAAAGGATAGGCCTAGGCCTATATGAAACAACAATACAGTTTGTTTCTTTCCTTTCCCCTTTTCAAAAAATCTTTTATTTATTGATTGATTTTTTTTTTTTTACTGATTTTAATAAGTCATAACTATGATAATTATTTCGGTTCTCTATTTTATTTTCTAAAAATCATCTTGCGGGGGTCATTTCTACAAGCTTGCTTTTCGATCGATCGATCGATCGAGAGCTTTAGAGCCTATTTGTGTACATGTAGTTTCACATACATAATAGTACTTGTCTTCATTATCATCATAGAAAAGTAAATCATTTAGAACCTCTGTATACTATACCTATATATAGGCCTAATATTTTTTTACTAAGTTTAACGAATTTGTTTCTAAGGAACAAAAAAAGGTAGCCTATCAAAACAAAACACACAACAAAATGTAATTTGTTAATAATAATAACATATTGAGAAGAGAGAGAGAGAGCGTGGGAGGGGGGGGGGAGAGAAAAAAAAAACATTAAAAAAAAAAAACAGTTTTATTATTACGGTCTTCTTATTACTAACTATATTACATAATCAGTCCTGTTTTGCATACAATGCTTTCTGTATTAGACTTTGTATACAGTATGGGCCTGATTTTTTTTTTTCGGACGGGTTTGTTTGTTTGGCTTTCGGTCATACGGTATAAAAAGAGGGCTCCCGTGCAGTGGCGTATCTAGGGTCAAGTGCGCCCGGGGCATATGTTGACTTTGCGGCCCCCCCCCCCCCCGGTCTATACTCCAGTTTGCTCAACGATTTGTTTTAGTTTATTAATTGTACCAGTGTCTATACATTCGCCAGATCTGAGGATGATTTGCTGTCCATACATACACGTAGCTTTTCAATTTTATTTCCTCTACAAATATTTTAATTAATGCGAGTGCGAAGCGCGAGCGGAAAATTTTGAGTTCTTGGACCACTCGAATCTTGCATTTAAGAATCATGAATAAGATTTCGTTATCAACGAAGGTACAATTAAAAATGCCTTACTTTGGGTGTCAAAAGGCCTATTGCACAAAGAGTTTTGGGAGTTGTGTGCATCGAATTCTTTTTTAGTAGGAAAAATAATAATTTTAAACTTTTTTTGGGGCCCGGGGTCCTCCTCAAATGATTTTTAAAACCTATAATACAATGCGAGCGCGAAGCGCGAGCGAAAAATTCTACAGCTCTAAACTTAAATAAAATATGCAAGGAACATGCATGTCTTAACACCGAATAATCATAAAATATTGAAACAAAGACAATTGACAATGAAGAGGGTTAAGGACTATAACAGGGAGGAAAGTCAGCGAGAAAAAGCACGGACAGTTAAAAAAAATTGATCTTAAAATTTGAGGCGCCATATTGATCTTAAACTATTTAAGGGGGCTCCAAATTAAATCGAAACTCAGGGGATGTCAAATCGGTCTTAAAATTTAATTAATTAGGCACGCAATTTATCTCGACCTTTATAAAAGGACGCTAAATTGAAGTTAAGGGCTTCGATTTGATCTTCAATATATAGGGCCTATACAGGGGGCGCAAAATTGACCCGAAACCATGAGGTACTAAACCTAAATTTTAACTAGAAACTTTGGGGCGCCAAAAAGTTAAACTTAGTGTCGCTATGTAGGGGGGGGTGGGCAAAATTAAAAATGGGAGGAAACATGGTCCCAATTTTCACTGTGGATCACCGATCTCCTTTTTCTTCTTCTCCTTTTTTTCCCCTTCTTTTTCTTCTTTCTTTTTTTGTTTTTTGTTTTCCTTTTCCTTTTTTTGCGCCCCCTGAAGCTCCGCCCGGGGCACGTGCCCCCCCCCCTAGATACGCCACTGCTCCCGTGCAATAACAGTGTCCATGATCACAGGAATATCATTCAATTTTGCCTCGGAGGGGGGGGGGGTACCGTAAAGTTAACTCATCAGTCCTCTTTACACCGAAAGGGGTATATAGGCTTACAATTGGGCCTATAAACAAATACAATTTCCAATACTTAGTTTTCTTCATTCATTTTCATTTATATCTTACATGATAATTATCATCACTCCTGATTCTTTTAACCAACGTATAGGCCCTACTTCCCCGGCATACTTAACTTCGTGGTAAACAAAATATATGTCCAATGGTGATGGTCATGGCGATGGTGGTGGTGATGGTGGGAGGGGATGGGGGCTTTGGATTTTTATTCTGATATTTCATTACTATTATTTATTTGTGTGTTATAGGCCTACCTTAATTATCACATTGGTAGGTATGAAACACGAGTGGGATTACTAGTCATAATTGCGAAGTTAAAAATGTAGAAAGTGTATAGGCAGCCTACGACTTTGCGCTCTAACCTATTTAGCACTTTCTTCTTTCCTTTTTTTTTGTTTTTTTTTTTGTGCTTCACACACAGGCATACCTTTAATTGTCAAAGGAGCAAATCGTCGGCTTGGAGCCAGAAGGGCGCTATTGCAGATCAAGGATGTTCCGTTTGGAGCCAGAAGGGCGCTACTACCATTGACTTTGTACAGTAATAGCGCCCTTATAGCTCTCAACGGAACATCTATAAGATGCAATAACGCCCTTATGGCTCCCAACAGACGAAATATTGTTATCACCATCATTATTTCTTTCTTTCTTAATTCATCTAATATTTTTTAGGCTATACCCTAACCGGTAACTTAATAAAAAAAATAATTGCACTCGTGACTGCAAGAACTGTTCAAAGTTGAGAATCTCAGTCGGATATATCCACCCCTCCCACTTTTCAACTGAGATTATAATCTCGCTAGCGCTCATCAGTGATCTCGCTCCATAGCTGCGGCGCGTGAGTAAGTCGAGCTCATATCCAATAGGAACCACTCATTTAGGTCAGGTGATAGGCCTGAGACGGGTAAATGGTCGCGAAATTCTTTGGTCGGTCTCTTTCACACGATAGCATTCAGAGAGAGAAGTACGACCGTCCGTTTTTTCGCTGCAAACCCAACTTGTAATCGCTTCGAAATGGCTCAAGAAAACCATGTTTCATCTTTGGCTGAGGGAGACACCTTCCTCTTCACTTCTGAATCCGTAGGAGAGGGGCATCCAGGTGAGTAATTCTGTAGAAATTGATATTTAAGGGTGTTTTCGCACTGGAGGGGCCAGGCTTATCCGAAATTCCCGGCTTCCACTATCGCTGCACCAGCCGCGCCGCGCGAGCCAACTAGCCTGCATGTGGCGTGTGTGTGTGTGTGTTTATGTTTACTGCGCATGCGCTTGTTATTGTACAATACATGCACAATTCAACAACATTGACAACAGTTACTGATGCAATGCCAATGACTTTGCCTGTGCACATGTTCATTTACTCTCAGTCTCATTCATGTTGTTAATGTTATATTTGAGATTGTTCTAGCAATTTTTATTTTGTTATTTTAATATAATAAATTAGTAGAGATGGATAATTTCTTTTGAGTGTATTCAACGGAATGAATTTGGTGCTTTCTCCAAAATAACACAGTTGCACTTTCAATCATTGAATCACACGTTCAGGTGCGGTTTAATTTTAAATAAACAATGCAATGCAATATTTTAAGTGTAATTGTGCGAAGGCAGGCTCAATATTGTAAATAACAGTGAAATTTCAAAACCAAAATAGTCTTGATCTATGTCTGGAAAATCTGTGTAGATTTAACAACAACATGTAAATTTTTAATTAATTTGAAATTCAGAGAATTTTAATATCTAACTTGTTCGGTGTGGATCACAGTATTTCCTCATTTTTCAAGTAAAATTAAGAATGTTACTTTGAAAATTTTTTTTTTCCTTTTTAAAGTAAGAAATGAAGCCCTGTCCTTGGCCTTGCATTTTGTAAAAATGATGAAAATTGATGGAATTGATATTTTGTTTGTAATCATGTTTAATGTTGTTTATCTCCTCTAAACTTTTTGGCCCTAGTTTTTTGGTTTCTTTTATTCATTGGTTTAGGAATTAGATACATGTAGATCGGTACCTGTATATTAAATACTCTTGCGGCAGAATTTTTTTTTGTTTTTTTTGTTTTGTTTTTGTTTTTTTGAAATTATGCAAATGAGTGTTGTCAGAACAAGTTGGAACTCCAATTGATCTGACAGTGTAGTAGAGCTATGACAATATTTTAATTTGGGGGATGGATTTTATTTTGTTTTAAACTCTATTCATACAAATTGAATTGTTCAAACATTAAATCAATTTGATGTTGAAAATGAAGCTTAAAAAAAAACAAAAAAAAAACACACACACATTTAAAGATATGTAGAATTTCAAAGTCGGGGGGGGGGGTCTTTTTTAATTACCTCCATTGATGTGAATTGAATTGTTAGTATATTATGATGTTGAAAATAAAGCTTAAAAAAAACATTTAGGGTTTGAAACCTACTGAGAACGCATTGTCACTAAATACTTACAAGCAACAACATTTTCTTCAAAAGAGCTTGGGTCATTGAGGAATGAGCTTAACCCGAAGATCACGCCCCTCAGGGGGGCGTTTCACGAAACCATGGACAAGTTAGTCATATCTTTATCCGCCAACCACGTAGTTAGCTCCAATCTTACTAAGTCGATTACACAAAGCTTTTCCAAGTTAGACAACTTGTGATATCGATGTTATCGGAGATGATGTCATCGAGTAATAGCCTTAATCACGGTTT
Organism: Paracentrotus lividus; assembly: GCA_940671915.1. NCBI lineage: Eukaryota > Metazoa > Echinodermata > Echinoidea > Camarodonta > Echinidae > Paracentrotus > Paracentrotus lividus. The sequence continues at coordinate 18,872,838 of CALNVZ010003433.1, read as the reverse complement.
CGCTGATATTTAGAAATTGTGGTTTAGCAAAATTTTCAATATTATCGAAAATTGAAGTGATAAAATCGGTCTATTTGACAGTATGAAAACTCATAAAATTATGTATAATTTATATAATGTGTATTAAAACGTACAATCTTTCTTACTGCATATATTTAGAAGGTGTCAATCATGAAATTAATAAGTCCACGTCAGAACATGAGATGGGTACCCCCGGATGCGCTAATTTGATAGTTTCGTAAATCAGACTATAAAAAAGTATGCTAGCTGAAAATGGAGCTAGATTGAGGTTTTCCCTAAATTTTCTGTTTGCTGACAAAAAGAAATCAATAGTGCATTGTAATTTTTAAAAAATCTATTTAAAATTACTTATTTTGGGACTATTAGATCGATTTTAACTACCAACGTAGTCTCTGCGTGTCTCTTTATATAGCTTTATGGTAGGCTAAATAATGCTTTTGCAATTTACTCAATATTATTTCTTGATTGGATATATTACTAGATATTATTTCTTTATTGGATATTAAAAGCACTCAATTGTTAAGAACCATTTATTTTCTGCATATTAGACCAAAATCCTGAGGTTGTCACATTTTGTATGAACAAAAATGAGAAAATCGAGATTGTCGCGGCAAATACAATTCGCCCAAACCGATCGCTTGCCATAAATTGCGTTTGATTGACGAATCAGCGCTCTCCAAAAGATATGACAGGTTCGGAGCTGTCATAAGTATTTAGTCAGCTTGTTGTCCTCGATCTTGTCAGAGAGGGCTTCGTGGAACCCGCTTGTGGACAAGTTGTTCACTATCTCCGATTTAGTCAAGAAGTTAGACTTATGACGGTTTCGTGAAACGCCCCCCAGAAGTTTTTGGACAATAGACAAAAAAAAAAACAAGTAAACAGAGCTTCATATAGGCCTACGAGTTAATGCTTATCTATCAGGCAGATGTGGCTCTTTAAAATGAAACGTCACCAGTTAATGCCAAATCTTTGTGGCAAAGTAGAATAATCAATAAAAGACCTGCAATAAAATAAATATCCAGATAAAATGTGATGCTGATGTGGTGTATTTAATCTTTGCTTGAACTAAACATAAACATAAAAAGGAGTAAATAGTGTAGAAGGTTAGATCGTACATAAATAATTGGACTTTTGGCAGGGCCTCGCTCAGCATCACACTATACTTAAAATACTAAGGAGAAGGGTAAACATAGTGAATCAATCATTGTTTGTCATGAAGAAGAGAAATACATAGATAATTCCAATCTGGTTAAAAGCAGTTCGAAATGACCTTCGACCCTTGAAAGCATACACTGAATCTTGCTCTTGTTTTTTTTTAAACGAAATGAAATTACTTGGAATCCCAAGTTTCTGACAGGTTTGTTAAAACTACAAAGACACCTTGCACACAGTTCAAATACTAAAATCTTGATTAATATAGTTTCCGTTTCAGAGGGGGACGTGAGGGAAACGATAAGAGGGTCTATCCAAATTTGCTAGCTCAGCAAATTTTTTGTTATGCTTTATCACCAATAGGGATTACCTACCAGGTCCTATGTTGGTTGTTCTTTAAAGAGAGGTGGGTGGTTTGTTTGTATATTGTGAGAGAAAGATATAAATTAAGCTGGTCCAAGAAAATACTGATTTAAGAATACATTAGGTTTCGAAGATCACCTTTGCTGGAAGATGATCTGCAAAAAAGTTGATATTAGGTACATCTACATGTAAATAGTTCCATGATTAAAGTTCTCCATATGATTAATGTTACGGATTGGTCGCAGAGCAATTACCGATGGATCAAATAAAAGTGTTTGTATGAGAAGGTTCTGCATTGAATGCATCATTTGCTGGGTGATTGGGCAAGCTTTCGTGGCATGGGCAACATTTTCTTTGAATACAAAACAGATTGGTCTATAGGGTGAAACAAATAGATTTTATGTGCAATGGATAAAAGCATGTTTAAATCTAAAATAGACAAAGTTTAACTTTGGATGGTTGGCAATATGCCAAAGTGACGTGCATAATATTTATTTTTTTCAATCTTCTTATACATATAATGCAAATAGAGAAATTGCAGAGTCCATTGTCAATCAGTCAATGACAAACTCCTTAGCAACTAAAGAGAATTATAGAATTAGATTGAACATAAAGCCTACTTACAGCTCAAGACAAAAGTTTATCCACCTTGTCGGCAAGACTTAGTTAATAAGATCTGCTGAATCAGCAAAAAAGATTCGTGGTTGCATTGTTTGATTTAATACAATATTTATTTCATAATACAACTTCTCAAGAAAAACAACATGAAAAGTTAGGCTTCTTTGCTTTAGGTTGACCAAACTTTACGCTCTTTGAATTTAATTATTTGTGTTGGTGGCGTAAGAGTGATATGTGGGAAAAGTTTGAATTTTCTTTCTTATCCACTTCTCATTACTGCATTACTATGCTTCATTGCAAATATTTTCTAGAATGAATTATGAGTAATACGTTCTCTCAATGTTTGCATGGCTTCAGTTCAAAAGCATACATTATTTTGCAAGTCATGCATGTTCATAACTTTATGTGTGTGTTGATATGTGTATTGTGGTTTAGTAAATAGCACAATTCTCTTGTTAATTGCTCATGAAATGGCTTTAGATTTGTCTCCATTGTGATGGCATGCAGCCAGTTGGTTTGGGTTAACATTTTACAATGTAGTGAATAATTAAAGTGCCCTCTGATTTTCACACACGTACCCTGTTCAGTTGCCCTACATTGTAAGTTAGTGGATTCTTGTAGTTACTCTTGAAAGAGCCCCACTTAATGACAAAAAGAGCCACAGTAAACCTTGAGTTTGTTTGAATGGGTCTAAATTACTCCAGTAAGTTGTAATATTACATAACTTCTGAATGAAGGAAAAGTCCTGCCTCCTGATACCTGCTATCACAGATTAAATTCCATATTTATTTGGGTACTTTTGTTATTTTGTCAAAGAATCTTAGGCCCGAATTCACAAACGTGGTTTAGTTAGTCCATGGTCTAAATCAATTGTTTAAACCACGGATTTAGACCATGGTCTAAATTTTGGTATTCACAAACCACCTGATTTAGACCATGGACTAACTAAACCACGTTTGTGAATTCGGGCCTTAGTGTTTTTCATGAATTCATGTAGAGCAATATGCAGTACATGTATTTATGCCTATCTGAAGTGCCTGAAGAGGATGCTCTCTGTCAAGGTACTGCCTCCCTGCACTGGGATTTAATCTTATCCGTCAATATTACAGAGAAGGGCTTGTGTGTTTATGGGTTGGGATTGTTTGACAGCAATCTGCATACAAATATACTCGTAGTCTATTATTCACAACTGTAGAGTCATTGTTTAATTTCCTACGTGTTTGGTTTTGTTGTGGCAGTGATGAGGCAGTTTTCGTATTGCATCTTGAATATTGCATCTGACTGGAATGTTCAGCTGAACTATCAGTGACCTGTACAGGCATTGTCAGCTTTGGTCAATCAATTCCCATCAAGCTTTGTGTCTATGTACCTTTCATCTTTTTCTACTGTTAATTTTACCTTCTTCAATCTTGAACACTATTCCAAATTATGTATTAAGACAAGTGAAATTTGTTTTTATCAAATATAGTTGCCTGTTATAGACTCTCTTTTGGGACTTCATAGATATCTATTAATCTTTTCCCTCTATTTTCATCTGTTTCCATCTGTCAGGATTTCCTAGTTCTAAGTTCCTTTATTTCTATCTTTCTCCTGTCATCTTTTGTCATCAGACCCTGTCCTCTTCTCCTAACAGTGTAGTCTCATCAACTCATTCTAATAAAAGCCCTCCTCTATCTTGCAGTTGTTTAAAATTGTCCTGTAATTAGGAAGACGACATGCGATGACCCGTCTTGGAATGTAATGCTTCTAGTAGACTTGTCTGCTGACTGTCAGAAGGACATGACATGATAACATTTCACAGATGGTTAACATCCTTTTGGCTTTCAAGAGACTGCTAAGTACATGTGGTTCATTTGAACCTGCCCTGGGAGGATGATGATGTGAATTCCAGAAGACATCCATTGAGATGTTTGTTCCGCCCAACATCTTACTTGTGTTAATTAAGCTTTTGAATGTGTATAAATTTCTCAAATTTAATTTTACAGTAATACATGTACATATCCTGTCATGATCATGGTGTTCGATTTTAAAATCTTTCACGTTTTGTTGAAAATACTGTAAGCTTCTTGAGGTTGTTCATAATAAGACTAGAGTAGCCTTAACCCTTTAGCACCTAAACCGCCCAAGACCGCCCCAAAATGCCCCTGTCTTAAGCACGCTATAATCAAGATAGTATAAAAAATATGTGATGAAACATGCCCATGCTTCTTGTGGATTAACCATTGAATGTGTGCTGTTCGATTCACAAAAAAGAAAAACAAATTTATTGAAAAAACCTGCTTGAAACACAGCATAATCCTTTCAGCTAGTGAGTAATCTGACACCTTTCACGCAGTCTCTAGGTGCTAAAGGGTTAATGCCTTAACAAAGGGCATTATATAACTCACTTTAAGAATGTTGAATAATCCTGTCCTCTGATTGGTCAAAAGCTTGGTCATGTCTTTAACCATTCCCCCAAAACAAATCATCAGTCAATAGTACTTGGATTTATGCCCGTTGCCCCCTGAATGTCCCCTTAGCAACGGGCATAGTAGCGCGATCCCATTTGTTTACGCGCATAAGGCTGCTTTGTGCGATGCGATGATTTCAGATACCATAATTTGCAGCGCGATTTGGTCGATAATTTACTTAGTTAGGTCTAAATTAGACCATGTATCTTATTTTTTAGATCAACTTGTTTTTCGGCATATAAAAAATATACTGACTGCTTTTATTTTCGAGGCACGGTCGTTTCTAGACTGCTCTCGGGAACCTCCGAATCTGCCATAACCCGCGACCTGCGATCTTGGGTTATAGCAGATGCGGAATTTCCCTCGAGCAGTCTAGAAACGGCCATGCCCCTCAAAGCAGTCATATATCTATACTAGTACATCAACTTCATCATCAAGTCCTATGCTCTCTTCATAATCATGCCTCAAATGTGTTATCAAGAGGAATAAATTATATTATGTATAAAAAAAATATAATATATATATATATATAATAAATATAAGTTTTTGTTTTTTCTTTTCTTTTCCAGATAAAATCTGTGATCAAGTCAGTGATGCTGTCCTGGATGCCCATCTTGCCATTGACCCCAACGCAAAGGTCGCTTGTGGTAAGTTCATTGACCTTATCAAGTTTGGAGGAAACGGGGGGGGGGGGTTGATGTATTTGCTTGCCACCAATTTTAATCAAGCACAAATCTATGATTATATTGAAATAAATTAATTTAAAAACCTTCTCAAGCAGTCTTGCCCTCGTCCTAATTTGAGAATAAAATGATGAATATTTTGAACAACATGTCCAACCCTCACAGAACATGCTTTGATTGCCAGGTGATGCATGTTGATCATGTGTTAAATTTTTGCTGAGTCATGAGATGGACTTGTACAGTACTAACCTTTCTTTTTTAATGTAAACAACATCATCTAGAATATGCCAATCTTACATACAAATATGTAACCATAAGACACTAGCACATTCTATACACAAACTAAACTGCATTGTCATATCCTGTCTCACAATGGGAAAACAAAACAAGTTCTCCATTAATTTCCTATTAACTCCTACTACATGATGTTTGTTATTGAGTGGTGAAAATATTGAATATTCAATGATTGCATATTTCCTGTCGTCTTATTGAAGAACAATTTTTTCCCCCAACATGAAACTTTTCTCCAATTAACTTTCACAAAATATCATATTATATAATTGTATGCTCTAAAACTTGTTACGATATTCCTGGGCTAGCTTGGTTGTTTAGTGGTTTGCTATTTTATTGAACGTTTGGGTTTGCCATATGGAAGACAGATGGTAACATTCCCATGTCTAAGCACCCGGTTTCATCATCTTTTAATCATACTTTGTGGATTGTCTTTTATATGATGATGCAATGTGTAATCAATTTTGTGGAGTCCACGTGGGACAGAATGGGACTAATTTTGTAAAACAAACTCAATGTATTTGTCTTAAATGATTTATTAATGACTGAATAAAGGTTATGCAGAAAGGAAGGGGGTGGCTATTAGCATGATGTGGATTTTCATGTTTAATAAATTAAAAGTAAGGTAAAGTTTAGGGAAACGGAAATGTGCAGACAGAAGGTAGAAACAAATATTTACACATTTTGAAGTGTAAGGTGTCCAGGTTTATTTTTGGACTGCTGAGTTATGATCTGATAAAACATTTAATTTTGGGGTACACATGGTTTCTCTCATTTTTCTCACTGTTTGAGATAGGACAGAATATTCTATTATAAATCATATTTAGATGATGTGGAATATGCTTTGCACTTGAAATATAAGCAGTATGGTAGTCCAAGGGAACAGAAATAGAATTGGGGGGAGGTTATATTGTCATCACATGGGCAATTCCACGGTAACTGACCTTACACACAACATTAATTTTCTTGATTATTTGTATTGTAACTCAATAGATAATAATACTTTGGTCTTCTAATCAATAATCTCATGAAACTGAAGAGATAGGGCGAAAAAAATTTGACCAAACTTTTTTTCCCCATGAAATGACGAAAAAATATGCGTCGGTACCTGACGTTACAGAAAGCAGACATGGATTTTGATGGTGTGGATTCCAACCACATCATCTCATATCCGAGACATGGTAGAGTGATAAATTTGATATGATATCATAGGCCCCTACCTAGACTCTTTAGTAAAATGTGCAATCAAAAGAAAATAATTATATTTATCTTTTATGCTATTTACTGAAGGGATGTCGGCAACTGACATTACCCATACATCTGCTCTGCTTTTCGTCCCTTTGTAATTTACTAAATGTTCCATGACTTTTGGAATACACCAAAGTATTCACCCTTTTCACTTTGGGATAAAAAATTATGGAAAAATAATAAAAGAAACTATCAAAATCTGAGTGAATTTGGCTTATGTACATGTACTTTCCCACATATTCGTTTTTAATGAGGATTACAGATTTAATTGAAATCAACGAAAATTTAATTTTTTTTTTAATGAATTTGAGAGATTTTATATATCTAACAACAACCATGACATTAGGATTCAGGGCCCCTATTCCATAAACTATACTTAAGCAATTTTGCTTAAGTCTAAGTATCTTTTCTAAGATTTTGTCCAGGAACAAAAATTCTTAGCTTTTATTCCAAACACGTTAAGCGCTTTGTCTGAGGTGAGAAAACATCAAGCAAAATTCTGAATTTTATTAATATCGGCATTTTTAATTTGTGTGGTCTCAAATGAGCTTGCCATATAATCAACATTAAAGTTAAGCCACTAGGTAGTAGGCTTAAAGTTAGGATAAAATTCTCATTTTTTATGTTCAATTTGAATTCTTAGTAAGCCGTATTTATGGAATACGCATTTTAAAGATAAGCAAAAATGCTTAAATTTCATGCTTTTTTGGAATACGGGCCCAGGTAAATTTTAAATAACTTAGGACACACTTCTTTTTTTGATGTCATGTCCGGATTTCTGTGGAATTGCCCACATGGGCAGTTTACTGAATACACTTATTGCCAGATATGATAGGCATGCTTCGGCATTCAATAAAACCTTTGCATGATGCAATACTTGATACGTATAATAATTACGATTTAGCATTAAAATCTCAGCACTTAAGTTTCACAGATGATTCATCTAATACAAAAGCTGTGCGAACTTGATATTCTGTTTGTGATTTAGACATATACATGTATTACTGTTGGTTCACATTTATTCAAGCTGTTATTAAAAATGTGGGAATCAATGCAATTGTGTACACTCTTGACACTTTAATTTGATACAGTACCTGATGAGCTATTTATTGCTGAATTTTTTAGCTAAACATATTTAGTTGTGTAGGTATTTGAATCAACTGTATGTACAGTAAATATTATTTCAGGAAAGTTCAGATGGAAAGGCTTCTTGCCAAAGTACTGTAGGCGTTGGCAGTTAAATTTATGAGACAACTCTGGAAATAGGGAACTGAATATTTGATAGAACATTGGAAAGATACCATTGCACACATTTTGAATGCCTATATATCGTTAAATATTCTCTAAAAGGAAATAGATTTTCATTTCACTGATATTATTTAGCAAATTCAGAGAGAATATTGAAGGAAATAAGGATTCCACTATCATCCAACAGTTACATGTAAGGACAGTAAAATTTGCTTTGGCGACAACCTGTGTAATATAACTAAAAGATCACCTACATTACTCATAAAGAACCACTGTTTCCAGTGAACAGGATTTCCAATTGAAACTTGTTTTTAGATAACCTGTTGTATAGACTATTTTTCTTGTCTCATATTGAGCAGTCTTTACACCAGTTTGTATACGCAGGCATTTTAATATATTTAATGTGAAAGTTTATTCTAATCTTGGAATTTATCTTGTTCTTTTGTGCAGAATGTGCCTCAAAGACCGGTATGATTATGGTGTTTGGTGAGGTGACCTCAAACGCCCATGTAGACTACCAGTCCTGTGTCAGAAACGCCATTAAAGCTATAGGATATGACGATTCTTCACAAGGTAAAACAATAGACCATGTAGCCAACAGATGTGAAAATTAATATTTTTAAAAATGGGCAGACAATGATAGAAATTAATTATAGAAGTGGAGGTAACCACACAATGTACGATTACTACCGAAATAACTTTGTTTTAAAGAAGAAAAAAAATCAGCAAATGTATCTGATAATTATTAATTTTTCAGATGTTTCAATGGAATCATTTTACATACAGTTCTAAATAGTTCTCCAGTTGTTTTGATAATTAGTGGAAAACTAAAACCTCGATTGTCAATAAAATCTAAGAGTCACCATCTTAATCACCTGTGATACAGAAATCACAGAACTTGTGTCATGCAATATGTATCATCCACTTTGCTACCTCCCAAACTATCAGGAATCAAATTGACCATATATTTTCTTTGTAATGATATCTGTAAATTATTTTAAGTCCTTCTGTCTCCTCCCAATCTGCAGGTTTTGACTATGATACTTGCAATGTTCTAGTAGCCATTGAGCAGCAGGCTCAAGAGATTGCAGACTCTGTTCATGTAGGAAAATCTGATGATGATATCGGTGCAGGAGATCAGGTAATATTTCTACACATCTATGCCCCATTTAATGATCATCAAACAACAGTCCCCTCCTATAAAGCAAATTACTGTGCTATATCGAAATCTTGCTCTACAGAACTTATGGGCAGGTGTATATGTTTGAAATCGGGATTGGGAGAAATGCATTGTAAGCAAAATCTCATTGTATCCATCCTCATTATAACAGGAATAGACTGTATCTGCTTTTTATTTAACGCTTCAAAAAGGTGCCCCGTTCTTTGCCCCGTTCTCAAGCATGTTGTAATGTTCCAAATCCCAGAACTTGTGCCTTTTGCATGACATTTATTCAATCCAGATGTTTTTAGTTGCTACTGTGGAGCCTGCAGGTGTAATAAATGCCAAAGATCTTTGAAAGCGAATTCACTTGTGGTATCAAATAAGAATTACAATGAGGCTCTTCACTAGCATTTGGATTTAAATGCCCCAAACTTCTGAATTTAGATAGAATAAAAAAAAGTTCCTCCAGGACTGTTTATGAATAAAATAAGCATGGAACCTACGATGGCGTATTATCTTAATTCTGATTTTTTTTTTTTTTTTTTCTTTTTTTCCTGACAGGGCTTGATGTTTGGTTATGCTACTGATGAAACAGAAGAATGCATGCCACTGACTGTAGTTCTAGCACACGCTCTAACACGTAAGATGGCTGAAATCAGACATGGAGGAGACAGAAGGCTAAGGCCTGATTGCAAGTCACAAGTAAGATATCTATGAAACTTCTTTAACCCTCAAAAGACTGGGGGGGCCATCATGGGGCCCCCCCTCGACATTTTCCGCGACCATTCCGCCACGCGAAATTTTTTGATCGCGCCGCTTGCTGACTTTATACTTACAAGTGTCGCGCATCTTTTGAAACCATTTTCGCGAAAATCGGTCGTACCGCTACGACGCTGCACGATTTTCAAAAATATCCGTCAGACCGAAAACAGCTCAAAAACGTGATTTTGTGTACAAAGTCAATGCAAATGGAGTTTTCTCACCTTATTCACAAAGATATGATTATTTTCACTTTCATTGGCTGAAATCAATTTATTTTAGCATTATTTTGCTTCAAAATGGTTCTCTAATAATTTTTGCGAAAAAAACAAAGAAAAACAAAAGGTCGAAAAAACAAAGAAATGCATAAGAAATTTATAAAACAATAAAATTTATAAGAAATTAATTTCGATACTAGAATTTTTTCCTAGTACAATTGTTAGGAATGCTATAAGGAATAATAATACACAAAAATTAGCATTCTAGGAGCTTTATTTTTTCAATTAGAGCAAAAAGTATGATTTCATGCATAAATTAGCATAATTAATTCATATAAAATAAATCAATATTATTTCGCAAAAATTAACAACTCAATCTTGTAGATTACATGACACACTACCATCGTGCAAATTTTCGGCGCAGTCTCGCAATCGGCAGGCGTGATCTTAGGGGGTGCCCATCATGCCCCCCCCCCCCCCCCCCCCCCCCAGTCTTGAGAGCTACCAAAACACCCCAGTTCTATGAGGGTTAATGATGATACATACATGTAGTTGTTTCTTTCGCTTTTACATTTTCTCTCTTGAACAAGCACTCCAAACGTTGCCTGTGGATATCTAGAACTGATGAGTGTGGTGATGATCAGGGGATAATGGTGGTGGTAATGGTGGTGGTAATGATTGTGGTGATGATGATAGTGATGGTGGTGATGGTGGCGATGTTGATGAGGATGTTAATGACAATGATGGTAATGTTTATGTAATTGATGTTGATGATGATGTGATGGTAGTAGTGTCAATGGTAACAGGTAATATTCATGCTGATTGCAATAAACATTCGTTTTAGGGCAATTGTTTATGGTAAACCATTGATATGATATGTATGATAGAGGCCACTATTAGTATTCTTGACCGTCATTCTGTACATTTTCATTTTCTCCACCACTAGGTTACCGTTGAATACAAGATGGACAGGGGAGCCTGCGTACCCCTCCGTGTCCACACTATCGTCATCTCCACCCAGCACTCGCCGGACATCACCCTCCCCGACCTCCAGAAGCTTCTACGAGAGCAGGTCATTGACGTCGTCATACCCAAGAAGTACGTCGATGAGAACACTGTCTACCATCTCAACCCCTCAGGATCTTTCATCATAGGAGGACCCAAGGGTGATGCAGGTCTTACCGGTAGGAAGATCATCGTTGATACCTACGGAGGATGGGGTGCTCATGGTGGTGGTGCTTTCTCTGGCAAGGACTTCTCCAAGGTGGACAGATCAGCTGCCTATGCTGCCCGCTGGGTGGCCAAGTCCCTGGTCAAGGCAGGACTCTGCAAGCGTGTCTTAGTTCAGGTTAGTATTAGTTATTGACGATGATCGTTGATATATATCACTTTAAAAGGGCTTTTAAAAAAAACCATGTGATCAAATACATATATTCAAAGGAAATCTTTACATTTTTCGCTTTGAGGTTTTAAATAAATCAAAGCTCCTCCCAAACTAACATGAGAAATGTTGTGCTTGTAAATCCCCATAGGGGTTATTAACAACTTTTTTTCAAATTACAGAGATCCTAAAGGCTTAACCCTAATCTGCCCGGGGGGGGGGGGGCTAATTTCGCCCCCCCCTCGACATTTTTTGCGATAAATTTTTGACGCAACAAGCTAAAGCCGCGGCGCTTCATGAGTTTTTTCTTTGAAGTCTTGCACATCTTTTGAGACCAAATTCGCGACCCCCAGGTACTCGTTTCACGAGTTACGCATAATTTTGTACACATGCGTCAGACCCAAAATTGCTCAAAAACATGATTTCATGTACAAAGTCAATACAAATTGTGTTTTCAGCTAAAATTCATAAATGAGTGATTAATTTTGCTTTTAATGGATAATAATCACTTGATTTGCTGCTATTTATGACCGAAATAATTTCGCGGACCAATTTTGTCAAAAAAACAAAGAAATGCATAAGAAATTAAAAAAACAATAAAATACATAAGAAATTAATTTTGATACCGGAATTCTTTTCAAGTACATTTGATAGGAATGCTATAAAGAAGATTCACACCAAAAATTAGCATTCTAGGAGCTATATTTAGTGAATTAGAGCAAAAAGTATGATTTCATGCATAAATTAGCATACATAATTAAAATGAAACATTTTTGGAAAAATTAACTATGCAGTTACGAAGATCACGCCACAGGGGGCGCGCGTGCAAATTTTCATCGCGATCGCGCGATCAACGGCCGAAATCTCAGGGGGGGGGGCTAAATTAGCCCCCCCCCCCAGGCTGTGCATTTTCAAAAAGAGCCCGGGCAGATTAGGGTTAAGTTGGGTCACCCTGCTAAGTTTTCCCTCACAGTATCAGATTGCAGAGATTTCTTGTCAGTATATTCAAACATTGTTATCATTTGTTAAAAGGGGGAGGGGCAAAAACAAAACTATAATATTGATTTGTAATCCTCACAAAATTGTCATTTACGTAAAAATCCCCAAACTGATTGTAAAATGAATGAGATATGAGACACATTGGTTTTTGCAATATCAGAATGATATATGATAATTTTCTCATTTTTTTTAATTTTGATTCGATTCATTTGTCAAGTATAACAAGATTTACATAAGCTTGACGGGATGACCCATGAAAGCCCGAGAGCTTATTTACAACGGGGTCCCAACATAATATAATAAAGTTAATACAGGTACAAAATTATAGATTGTAATATTAACATGGAATGTATTTACAGCAAACTTTAAACGGTTATTTAACACATAAGAACTAGTTCAAAACATAAACACATAAAAAACCATAGTAGAACATTGAGAAAATAAGATTTCAAGGCACATCATACTGTCGTTACTACGTTGCTTGCTTCATTTGTTTTAGTCTCAATTGAAAGAAACTCCTTAAGCACTCTCTTGAAATGTGCGTAGTTTTCTATTGCTTTAATATGATTAGGAAGAGAATTCCAGTATTTGATGGCATTGTAATAAAAGCAATTGCCAATACTACCACCTCGCCCTGGCAAGCTAAAGTTATAAAGACTATTTCTTGTATCATAATCATGTAAGTTTGAGACAAGGTTAAAGTTGAGGCTAATATAATGATTCGCTCTCATCACTGTTACTTTTTCATCCCACCAGGTGGCATATTCCATTGGTATATCGGAACCCCTCTCCATTTCAGTTTTCCATTATGGCACATCAGAGTATTCAGAGAAGGAGCTCCTTCGCATTGTCAAGGCTAACTTTGACCTCAGGCCGGGTGCAATTGTCAAGTAAGTACAACTGTATATATGCTTATTTCAAATTAGAATGGGTTCTGTGAGCGTATTGCTTGTTGAACACCAGATATGAAGTTGGATCTATATTCTGAACTTTGACTCTAGTTTGAGTTTAATTATATTGCACCATTTTAAATATTGAAAGTACTTATGATTTAAAATCATTTCTTGTTCTTTGCAGGGCCCTGGATCTGAAGAAACCTATCTACCGCAAGACCGCCACCTTTGGCCATTTTGGACGTGATGAATTCAGTTGGGAGCAGCCCAAGAAACTTGTACTTTGAGTAGCCATGAATGGCACGACTGGACACTCGTCAGTATTGTCATCTCCGGGACTTGGGGAAATAAAAACATTTTAATGGACTACTTTCTACGGACAGAGTCTGTTGGGGAGACTAGCAATCCCTGTTTTGGTTGTATGTTCCCCGTGGATCAGACAGAGTTATATATATATATATATTCTATTAAAAAAAACAAAAATTAAATTTTCCGAAAGAAGAGACTATTGAAATTGAAATGCTCCCTAGATAGATAGAGCAGAAATAATTGAGGATATTTTAAAAGAAATCATCCAAACAGCAAAGTATTGATGGCACAGTATGTCATCGATGTTTTCACTTGAACCATTATACATGCATAAAAAGCATTACTTTTTGAGCCATTTTCTCTTTCACTTGAACAACAGTAAATATGCACCTTGTAGGGTATTTAAAATGTATTCCATGGGGATACATGCTGTTTTGGTTGGGACTGCTAGAGCTTAGTGCCATAATGATGATTTTCAAAGTGCTTAGAGACATTATTTTGTATGCATTGTGCGCTTAATGCAAAAAAAGAAGAAGACTTCTGCCTAGATGAGTGAATCATCTGAAGAATGCGCTGCTCTCTTTCCCGTCTCAAAACTTTCTTCTTCCCTTTTTTGTTTGGTTGAAGAACCCAGTGAATGGAAGATTTTGAGCAAATTTTCATGAAACTTGTGCCTTGCAATATGTCTGCAAGTTGCGTTTTGCGGCCCGAGACATGAAGCTTAGATGACAATCCAAGGGTATATTTGTTTCTAATGAATGCTTCGGGGAAAGAGGTTGGTCAAAGTGGAAATTTTTGCGCTTAGGAATGAACTAAAAATGTTTGTGCATATATAAATTCACAAGCAGCAGCTGATAGCATTGATTCCGTGAGGGAGAATACACAAATATTTCCACTTTTCCATTATAGGCCATAGACGAAAATTTGAACGTAAGAATTTATACATTGATACTTTGTTTGTTCTTGGGCTTAGGTTTTATATGATAAGTATTCATAATGACTTTATAATGTATCTATAGCATAAGATGAACAAAAGGAATAGGAAACTAAGAGGGAAATTGTTTTTGAATTCAAGATTTTAATATTTTTCATCATTATAGAATTTATTTTTAAATTTCTTGCTATATTTCAGTTGTCTTATCTTTACTGATGATAACACTGAATAAAAGATCAGAGTTGTAGCTACCTATATTTTATAATTACGTAAGTCGGGTATTCTGATAATTTTTCTCTTTTAATTTCTGTCTATTTCGGATTCTAATGAAATACTTTAGGAATAGATATTTGTGATTCATCAGTACTTTCTTTAATGATATCTTATTCAAAGGAAATTCATATATTATTTCACATTGAAATTTTTAAAAAGCAATGGCTTCCTTTATTACCTCTTATTCCTGTATATGAAAAAGGGAGTTCATTAATTAATCTGAAATCCTAATTTATTAAGTCTAATGCGTCCTCCTGTACACGGCCCTGTCACACCGTCACTAGACCACCAAAAAAGGCAAGTTATGTCGCACACAAAACCATCAGCTCTCTGTTAGTTTTTTCTTGGTTGCAGAGAGCATTGCATCCATTAAAATGGGTGAAATCAAGAATGAAATCAACCTCTGAAAAAGAGTGATTCTGTATTCTATTCCACTGTAAACCTCTTTGATGGAATACTTGTATCTTTTTTCTTATTTTTTGGGCATTTTCAGACTTTTTCCCATACCATGCGAGATGGTGAGCTAGTTCCTTGCTACAAATGTCTGGAAAATTTTTAGTTGATCAAAGATTTACCTTAATTAGGAAGTATGAGCGAGGTTTTGATTATTGTCGACCAGTTTGAAGTGTTTAGTGGTGTGATGGACCTTCCACATCATGAGAAGTTTAACTTGTATATTGTTTATTCTTTAAACCTGTTGTGTACTGAACTTGTAAATAAAGACCACTTGACCTTTTTTCGTGGTCTTGCGTGACTGTACCCAACATTCATTGATTTTATACAATACTTGAGATACAATATGGTAGTCCTGGTTATTTATTGTTTAAACAGCTATTGTGTCTAACTAGATTTCTTTTTTTTTAGGAAGACCAAATGCCAAATTTTGTAATACTTCTTTGAATATTGGCTTAATATGGGAGTGAGGGATTAGATCTGTATTTTTCTTGTTACTGGAAAAGTGGTATTTTTTAATAGATAACTGGTAGAGTTAACAGCGAAGAGTTCTTTCGACTCTCTATACAGAACACAGCTCGACTCTGTCGAGAGTGAATTACCACCTTTAAAAAATACTTCTAGGCACTCTGAAAATAAGCTCAGTGTGCAAGTCCAGGTTTTCAAGTAGATATTAAGTAGATACCTTATAGGATCTGATAAAGGACTTTGCTGAAATCTACTGTCGAGCAAGACATTCCAAAAACGGTCTAATCTCTCCTCTCATCTCTTTGCTTGCAAAGTTTGTTGACCTTTCTGAATGTGCCTTTATAAGTAGATTGTGCAGTTCTAAAATCAATTGCTGCCTACTATTGATGTACACATGTAGCAGGTAAAGACATTCAAAATGTTGTCCTTGTATCGTATCAATTCTTTTAAAAAAACATTACGGTTAGGTGGCATTTTTATATGCTTGTATTCAATGGGTTTGATTGGAATCAGTAAAGGCAATGTTGTTGGGAATTTGTTGATTTGAAAACAATTGAAATGAATAATAAGGAATAGCGTACTAATCCTCTAATCAGGCTCTCGTGCAATCGAGAACCGAAGAACATCTTTTTATGTAAATGTACAATTTTAAAAAAAAAGAAAATTTCATATCAAACATTGCTGGATATGATGTGTGTTTGCTTTCTTCCTGTGTTGTCACAACTCACTGTCCAAACTCTAACGATCAAGTATGAATTTCAGAAAGATTTTTAAGAGATATTTTTGTTCATATGAGATCATTGTTGAGGACAACGGCAGCAGCCTGAACGTGATGAGAGTGCCCTTGAAATGTGTTTTACATGTAGATAAATGATTAAAAATCATGCTTGACCTTTGCTTATGCTGCTTTAGTCCATGATGCTAAAAATATCGGACGATCGCAATTACACCAATAAATGTGTCTTTGTTAACCTTGGAGCAACCTACATATACAGTATTGAGAAAAAAAGGGCTTCGACCTAATGAAGGTCTGGGATTTAAAGTCATTATTCTGTCATGGACAAATTTCCGTTTCATCGATCCCAGCATAGAGATCTTAAGACACTGCCATTGTGAATTGGGCTTGCAGATGACTTTTTACTTAACCCCATGTTCAATGGGTGGGGGGGGGGGGGTATACTGTACAAGTGGTTATTTTCGCGGTGACTTTATTTTCGCGAATTTCGCGAGTTGGTCTTTGCGAAAATTTCCACTTCAGTACAAGGCTTTTCCCAAACTAGTCCAAAATCACGAAAATATCTGGACGAGAAAATATTGGCTTGTACAGTATTTGACGATGATCCAACATTGGCTAAAATTATGATTGCGCCAGGCCGTATTTCTTCTAAGATTTAGAGTTGCAATAGAGTTTTTGGCTTACTGTAAGAGTATACATGTAGTTTCAAGGCTGGAATTAGTTATTTTAGTAGTAAATGGGGTTTACAGTGGCTGGAATTAGTTATTTTAGTAGTAAATGGGGTTTACAGTGGCGCAACAGTTAAAATCATATTAAATATGTGTGTATGTATGCGTGTATGAAGAGATGATCGCCTTGATCCTCAGCAACTTAGTATTACGGGAGAGGACTGTTTCAGTAGTCGACAGGAAATCTAGGAATGAAAAATAAATCAAAGGGAATAACGTTAAAAAAAAAATCATCTTATTCCTTTATATAGGTTTTGCTTTATACACATACTAATTTTTGTGATCATTAAACGGGCCTGTGGGCATTAGCTCTGGTGATCGATGATTGCTTTGTAGTCGATCCTAACATTAACACTAATTGTATGGCTAAATTTAATACTTTACATTTACCTTGCTCTTAAACTAACATAAAATGCTAGAAAATATCTCAACCTAAAGCCTTGAGCAATTATGGCTAGTCAATTCATCGATTCCTCCAGTACTAACTCTTCAATTGAAGAGCTTACATGCAAAAAGGACTAAATCCACTTTTATAACTTCAGAGGAAATGGCATTTGTTTACCAGATTTTGTACATGTGTCTATGGAAAAGGGAAATTACAAAATGCATTTTCTTAGTTGCAATCAACATTTAAGAAAATCCTTTTCCTCAAAGACGGGTACGTACCTGAACAATGGCCTGATATCAACTCAATTTTCATCAAAAGTAGATTTAGTCCCTTTTACATGTAAAATTCCAGGGACCTGCCAAACCCTCTACAACGTGATCTGAAATCTTGAAGCTACATGTAAATCCACATTTATACCACAAAACCTCTCTGTAAGGTGAAAATACTTCCACAAAAATCATCAGGCCATTATATTTACAATGATCACAACAAATCCAAGTCAATTATGGCATGAGGTTTGTGAGATCAAAGGTTATTTGCTTTGTGATACTATTGTTGATCAGAATGGATAAAAGGCCCGATCTTTACACGCGAATGAGCTCATCATCCTCGATTACAAAGGCATTTTCAAATTCCAGGTTTATCGGCAAACTCAATTTGCTTTGTTGAGACAAGAATACACACTAAATAATAGGGCCTTGAACTTTGTTGCTACATGTACAATTATTTCCATTTATTGATCCGTTTACTGAAATATGTAGGCCATATGCATCATTCTACATATACAGTGGTCCTGTTTAATTACTGTGTTAAGTTAATAAATTATTTATTTTTATTTTTGTTTCTTGTGTTTTGAAAAGTTAGTGGCTCTTGATTGCATTTCATCGCTTTGATGGTTCCACGAGGTCCCGATTAAAAAAATAGTAACAAATCTTTCAAAATAGCTTAGGTTATTTCATGGGATTTAGTTTCCTTTAATTATGCTCCCTTCTTGAAATATCGTGGTTACCGACCAGCCTGCTTCAAACTTTTCATTCTTTTTCTTCATTACACTCTACAGTGCATCCCGGAAAAAGCGGAAACCGAATGATCAGTCAATTTTCTCGGTGAAAGCAAGCAAATAATGAAATATTAAGTGCACCATTTTAAAGTTCATCTTTTCTCCCTTCTTTTGACACCTTGTAAAATACAAAATGGCCACACATGGAGGAACAAGAGGATTTTGAAATTTAAAAGTAAAAACTGATTTGCAAAAATCAAAGCAATAGGAGCACACAGGATTCCCGCAGCAATGGATGATTATTTGTATTCACCATCAATGAGAGATTGGATGAATGGAACTTTGCAAAGGAAATAAAAGAAATGCTAATGAACCATCCCTTTGTTCAGCAAGATGGCTCGCATCTATCAAAACCCCACCCACTAATATTTTTTTAAATTTAAATCTACAATTTAATTTCAAACACTTCTTGTTCAGGAATGCATTGCTCTTTCAAATTGTTTAAGGACTCATCAAAAAGAAGAAAGATTGAACTTTAAAATGATGCATTCAATATTTCATTATTTGCTTGCATTTACAGAGAAAAACGATGGACCATTTTGAGTTCCACTTTATCTGGGACACCCTGTATATCAAGCATCATCTTCACTGAATCCAACTTGATTGTTTTTTATGTTGATAATTTTAATCCACGCTCTAATATAACAAACTCTCCTTATAAAATAATAAAATGGTTGCTGTTTATGAAGTGCCTAATACAAGACATGTTGAACCGTGTTCTGGAGTGAAGACTGTGTTTGTACAAGTCGCAAGTTTGTGCAAAGCTATTGTGCAATCCTTTTGTCTGATGTTGACTGATGCATCAGACAAAAGGAACTTGCGACTCATACAATCTCAGTTTTCGCTCCAGAATACTGGCCTTTCAGTTCTTAAGTAGTTTAGATTTATTGTTACCCTGGGCCCGTATTCCATAAACTATACTTAAGCAATTTGTCTTAAGTCTAAGTATTTTTCTAAGATTTTGTCCAGGAAACAAAATTCTTAGCCTTTATATTAAACACGTTAAGCACTTTGTCGGAGGTCAGAAAGCATCAAGCAAAATTATGAATTTTATTAATATTGTCATTTTTAATTTTTGTGGTCTCAAATGAGCTCGCTATATAATCAACATTAAAGTTAAGCCACTAGGTAGTAGGCTTAAAGTTAGGATAAAATTCTCATTTTTTTATGTGCGATTTGATGGCGCAATTCCATTTAAGACTTTTGACTTAGCAAAAATCTAAGAATTTATGCTTCACTGCCAAAATAGGCTTGAACAGAATTCTTAGTAAGCCGTATTTCTGGAATACACATTTTAAAGATAAGCAAAAATGCTTATCTTTCATGCTTTTATGGAATACGGGCCCTGGTCATCGAATGCTTGTACAATGTAAGTCTTTCTGACACCTGGCTGATCCCATATAGAATTATTTTTGCATCATGCAAGCCATCAGGCGCACTCATTCCAGCCTTACTGGGTTCCCATTTAAAACCTAGGTAGGACAAGGACCCAATTGCCCTGCCGGGGCAGAACATTCAACCTTTGCATCCCTAGTCATATGATTAGACTTATCGACTATCCCTAATTTTATTCATGATTTTTTTTTTAGATAGTCCCACTTATTTGTATTTGTTTATTAGCACCGATATAAGGTTCCATTTAAACAAGATACTTTACCTGGTAATTGAAGATTTGTCACAAGCTTATCTTACATGTAAGTCTAATCCTAGTGTAGGTATTTGGGACCTAGCCAATTACCTTCTTGTATCGATTTATGTGTATATGTAACATAATGGATACACAGCAGAAAATAACAGATCCTCACGCCAAAGAAAACACAAACCTTCACCCCTATCGCGCATAAAATGAAGCGAGACAAAAATGACACAAACTTTTCTTATTCAATTCGATCCTCGGATTACCCTTTTTTTTATTCAAATACGTCTAACACCATAAATGGCAAATACATCGTGCCTTCAATAGGCATTAAGCCTACAAAGGCTGTAGAAATATTAATTTATAAACATGATTAATATGCCTTCGAAGGCCAGATTTTACTAATAACAATAATTACGCACTAAATCTGAAGATCTAAATGTGAAAATATTATCTTTTATAAAAATAACATTTAGGTTATGTCAAATGACAATTATGAATTGATCAGAAATTTGCGGTGTCCTGCTGAAAAAAGCATTTCTACACATGATAGAGGAAAGTTTAAAATCTTTCCCCATTCCATTTTCATCAAACAATTATTCTTATTTACACATTCAGCCTGTTCACTTCTAAAGATACTTATATTAAACTGGGACACAAAAACAGAAATACAAATCTTGCGATTCAAGTCATTTTAGGTGGTCAGCGATACATGGACTTTGAAATGCTTATAAATAGATTGAATTGAATACAGATAAATTGTTACAATATTAAAAACAATAACATATGCAATTCGTCATAATATTAGGTTGCACTGTGGCATATCATTACATGGTCATGTACATACAACAAAATATTCATCATAATAAGGATTTTGAAAATCTATCATTAAAAAAAGGCTACCCATTCTACATGAAATAAAATAGACAATATGATTATACTCTGCACTTTGAGGGTTAAAAGAAAACTTTCATAAAAGAAAATTGAACTGGACTGTCTCCACCAATATACACAAGAAACTTTGAAAATCAGAGATAAAGCCCATGAATAAAATAAATAAAGGATAGTCCATGAAAGAAAGTAATAAAACAGTTATACAGTACACTCCCATTACAACTAGAACAGATACAGTGAAATTCTGTTATAAAGAAGCAATTCTGATTGGTCCACATTGAAATGTGAGCACAATGCTTTCTATGTGCATATGTCTCCAGTATAAGGGAGTGGACTGTATAACAAGCTACACAAGAATTTAACAGAGTAGGCTTCTAAAATCTAAGAGCAATATAGCAAGCTCACATAGAAGAAAATATTAAGAGCATTTCCTTGCAAGCTAAACTAATAAAATAAAATAAAATAGTGTACCCCCAGACAACTGATCTGATACCTGAGATTGTTGAACATGAATGTACATGTACTTGTAAAACTTACAAAAAACAAGCACAAAACATAAAATGCTTTCACATTGTACCTATTCGCTCCTACATTGTATGTGTACAATCAAACAAATTTAAAAGAAAAACAAAGAGAGAGATAGATGCATGTACTAGCAATCTACATGTATGACTGAAAAAAAAAGAGTTATATTTGCAAACTTGTCTTTTTGCTATGATAGTAATAAATAATAGAAGATTTCTAATGGATTACATTTCAAATTTGAACAGAGAGATTCATGATAATCTTTCTCAATTGATACATGTAAGGGCTAAACAATAAAAAAAAAACTTATCCTATAGCCAGCTTCAGCTTTAAAAAAAAAACAGTTCTTCAGGTGTTTATCATAATATTGCTACAAATCAACAGTCAAAGAAGTAATAATTTAGTATTAAAAAAAGGAAAATAAAATCTAAGTATATAAAAAAATCATATCAAACATAATCATACACCTCTATTTCAGATCATTCAATGATAAAATCAAGTAATATAGACTTGAGAATATAGAGTTTGAGAGGGTTCCACTTGGATTTTATTCTTTCTTGTCTTCTAAATCATAATGATTGGGAAGTGAAAGGCTAAGGACAAGTCTAACATCGAATCAACAATAATGCTTCATCGGTTATGAATCAATGTTATTATGATGGGGGTGGTATCAAAGTACTGATGAGTCATTTTACAAAGCAGGGAAATAGGATGGAAAGGAACTTTTAATAGGTGGGACCATTACAACCACAAAACTCATTGTATGTGAAAAGCATTTAAGGTTGGGTTGGGACTAAAACTAAATCAATTAATATCAACAACAAAAAACCCTATCTATATTAGCAATTAAATGAATACATTTATATATCATTACAGATAACCCTACAAAACTGTTTGCTTTCCAACAAATATATTGCAATTGTGACCTTAGCATGAGCTTCATATTTGAAATACATAGGACATTTCTGACACAAAATTTCACATCTTCTTTTTAATTGGAGCACCATAATGATAAGAAATGCAGAAGTTATCATACACAATTTCAAGGTCTATAAAAAGACTGATAAATGTTTGTAGAGAATTGGAAAGAAATCATAGAAAAAAGAAGTAAACATAAACTAATTATATCAAACATAATCAATGTATACTACAGTCAATTTGAATAGCGATACTTCCTTGCGACAGTCTCATATCTAAATCAAGTGTACATACTTTTTACACCACGGTATAATAATGTTAACATCTCATAACAGCTATTGAATAACTTACTCTCATTATCTCACAGACCTACATACATAAAAAATGGACATGATATTTACAAGAACAAGCACCCATTTTGCTGATTCGCATAGCACCATCGAAAAGTTTCTCTCGTTTTACGACAAAAACAAGATAAAAACGCGAAAACATGGCCTCATCTATCATTATTAAATATATACGTACTCACGTCATACACACATGTATGTGTACAACAAAACTCAGAAAATATCTTGATAAGCAAAACATGTACACCTACTTTGTATAAATATCGCAACATATAGATAATCCGTTCTATATATTAATGCTCTAAATGAAGAATGAATGTACTTCATACTGGCTCAACAGAATCACATTGTCGAGTATCAAAAATTATATTTCAAAGGTACATATGAAGAATTATATCTTTTCTATTTATCAAAAGAGCTTGCATTATTATGATTGACATGGATAATCTCACATAATTTAATGATTGATTAGAAGATATAGGAAATCAAGTGTGCTTAGGGAATAGTTGCATTATATAAGGCACAATAATCTGCAGCACGATTTGAATAACCACACTTTATGTTCAGATTCAGAAGGGCATTAAATGAGTACCCTTCTCGCTCTAAAGCAGGTAATCTGTGAATGCAAAGGATTAAAACAATTTACAATGTTCATCTGAATCTTGTTTTTTCTTTTTTTACTTGAAATTAAAAAAGGGAGACATTTTATCAAAGCAATGGTTACTATAAAAATATCAAATTAAATATGTTTTACACCCTAATTTGGGGATTTAAATTAAAATTGAAGAACAATGCCTTATACCTTGAATGCTTATATCGGTCTTTCAGGGCAGCTGTAGTTGGATCTGGGGTAATAATCAATACTCTTTGGATGCACAGTGAGATATTAAAGGAGTGTAATATGCTGATTACCACTGTTAATATCACTCTACACATTCACAGATTGATGAGCTTTATGTAGCTTTCAAATCTTTTCAGTTCCTGCAATGTATTTTCCTGGTCACATATCTGCAGCACAAATATCACATATATTCTCCTGAGAGACAGAAGGGCACTGATGTGTAAAAAGACGATATAAAGCCGTTCTAGCCCTCAGCAGAAGATATATTAGCAAGAGGTAGAAAAACATAAGAAATCAATTGTTAAGCATTAACACACAAATCTACAACTTCAAAAAAAGAATTAAGTATTTCAAAAGTAACCTCAAAATGAAAACAATCTAAAAAATTCTATAAATACATTCCCAGCTATGTAATTACTAACGGTGTTTCCCCCGATCATAGCTAGACTGTTTGATAGCTGAAGAGAGAAATATAAACATAAAAAAACTTACTTGGACAAGTTTGGCAGTAGTGTATAGAACGCTAATAATAATAATTAAATAACTTCACTAAATATTTCAACAATCTAAATAAAAAACAAAAAGAAGGCAATCATATATTATACTAACCAGGGGTCAAACTTCTGTTCCACCCTCTGCCGTAGTATTTTGGCCCTGATATTTAGCCTCTAAATTGACCTTTTTAACTTTGGCCTGTGACCTATTTAGGTTATCAGGCTTGTAAATATTTAAAGTGCTGACTTTGACTGACTTTTGAATGTCCATTTCCATTTCCATTTCGTCCCCATCCAACTTAGGGTACGCCACTTTAACCGATGCGAGGCTCGCCCGGGAAGCTGCACGCTCTCTGTTATTCGGGACTGGTTCGGTCTTGACCACTTCTCTCCTTCTTCTCCGCTCTCTTCTCCTCCGCCGCACAATAAAGATAATGATGAATATTACGAGAACGAAAGCCACTAATACTGATGCGATGGTTGTAATGTTTGAATCTATACCCTGATTTGAACTGGCGTTGAGGTCTTCTTCGCTGAGTAAGAGTGGATGCATGTTGGTCCCGTTTGGAGTCTGGGAACCTGCAGCACGTTTGTTGATAGCACCCATTACTGAGCGCTTGTATCGAGGTGGTCCGTCGGTGGGTCCTATGGTATAGACCACTTGCATGTACCATTGATGACCAGAATTAACCTGAGGGTTTTATGATAAAGAAGAAATAAAAGAGATTAGAGAATATAGAGTAGTTTTCATCTTTGTTCTAGCTCCCAAATCCACTTTTCAAATCATCACAATACTCAATTTAATATTATTATTATAAGAACTAGCTTCATCCTTTAATTTCTTTGCTACCATAATCATTACATAATTCTCATAATCACATAATCACTATGGTTACTCTAACCTGCAACCAATCATCATTATAATGATCTACAAGGAAACTGAGCATGTATTGTATAATCCCACTATCCCAATCTTACTACATTATACTATTAACCATTACCTTTATCACCACCATGACCACCCCAAGCTCCATCATAACCAAAACCACCATTACCCATCATGGACTACTATCATCAACACCTCCATCATTTCTACCATCTAAATTCCCATCACACTACAACCAACATCATACTACAACCATTAATACCACCAATACCAGAGCCACCATCACCATTGACCTATCATCACGACTTTCATTATTATCACACAACCTTCTCCACCAACAAGATCACCACCATTATTTTATCAACATCACCTACATCACCATCACAGTCACTGCCTCCAGCATTACAACATCCATAATCATCAATTCTACCAAAACCATCATCTCACTTACTCAACCATCACCATCATTTCTATCAACATCATCACCACCTCTAACATTCTATCACCAATTCTACCAACACCAATATCACACTCATTCAATTACTAACAATACCACCATCATCGTCTTCAATTCTATCAACATCACCAACATCAACATCACCATCTCCAACATTACAACAAACCCCATTATCAAATCTACCACAAACCCTAACACTACCATCTCACAAGTCTTACTTACCTTATACAACGGATCCACATTCATCGTAAACCCGTCCACTCCTGGCATCTGACTGACTAGTTCATACGGTGCAGAGTTTGCTGCAAACTTGGCATCAAACGGAACATCATTAAAGTCTGGGTGGACTGCATCTGGGTTTCCACGATCCTAAGAAGAGGCAAACAATTTATATCAGCATTGATTCAGTACTCTTACATAATCATGGGTGTTTATATTTTGCTGCACTAAACTAATCTACTAGATTACCAAGTGTAAAACAGCTCTTTACATTGTTAACTCTGATGTTGTTATCTTGTTTAAATATGTTTGAATAAATGAATAAATAAATGAACATAGCTCAAATTAGCTAATTTTTGAAATATCATTTCAACAATGTTTTAATATTTCATATTTAAAAGTATAGTAGTCTCGTCCTGATTGAATAAGACCTCTCTTTTTAAAAAGAATACCTTGTTTATTTGTCTTATTATGAAATACAGTCAACTCTGCATAAGTCAACCTTCTATTAGTCGAATAAACACCTAAGTCAAAGCAATTTTTCAGTCCAGATTATACAAGGCATGTGTTATTCACAGGTCTCTCATAAGTAAAATTTCTCCTAAGTCGAACAGATTTGTATAGTCCTAACAGATTTGACTAAGGCAGAGTTACCTGTACATATAATTACTCATATTATATATTTTTATTGAAAAAAACTAAAGATCAACATTTGTAATCATCACTCACCAGGAGTAGAAATCGTTCTTTGAGATTGATTGTATCCTGCATGCATCCAAACTGTGGTCCTTCCTCATAGACCGTACCAGACGGGTCGTAGTACGGCACATACCCATCGCTACCTGTGCAGATGAACAGCTTCTGGATCTGGAGTTTGTAGGCCCGGTCAAGATCCTGGTCTGGGTTCCACAAAACTCTACCAAAGATGGTTTGTCCTGAATAAAAAAGAAACAGGAAAATGGAAAGAAATTGATTAATAGTTTTTCAATGTATGGAATTAATTTCCTCTGAAAATTTTAACAGTATTTCCATGAATATTATCATAAATCTATAATTTAA
This sequence comes from Paracentrotus lividus, assembly GCA_940671915.1. Taxonomy (NCBI): domain Eukaryota; kingdom Metazoa; phylum Echinodermata; class Echinoidea; order Camarodonta; family Echinidae; genus Paracentrotus; species Paracentrotus lividus. The sequence goes on along the minus strand of CALNVZ010003433.1, from coordinate 18,845,727 downwards.
AAAAATTATTAAGAAATCATCATTGATTACAGGAAATATTTGTGAGAATGCAAATACAATTTCTTAGATACTCAGCAGTATCTAAGGATTACTTCAATATGCTAAAACAGATGGAATATCTTCAAATTACGAAGAAATAAATCAAATGATCAATTCACATTGAAGATGGAGACATAGACTCTTAAATAGTTTTTAACAATTCTACTACATTTAAAATGAATATAAATCACATACATGTATTTAAAAAAAATTGTAATAGCTCTTTGAGAGTTGGCTAAAAATTCATAATAACTGTTAAATTTTTCAAATATTATTCCAAAAACTAGATTTACTTCACTATTATCCCAAAATCAAATCCTACTGGATCTTTACTTGACACCCTCGCCCTCCTTACATGCATACAATGTACATGTACTTAAGTTGATATCACAGCAAACTATGGACCTCATAGAGAAAAAGTTTATTGCTAATATTGAAAAAGCACCCTCACAAATTTTAGTGGGGCACAATTTAACCTCAAATATTTACTCAGCATGCAATAAACGGAAGTGACCTTTTAAAACTTTTATGACATAATTATGATCATACAAAAGTCAAGCAGAATTTGCACTAAATTCACTGAATAAACCTCATTTAGATAATTGAGTAAATAAACATTTCTAGCTTCGAACCAAGTTGTGTACATAAACTATATTATATAAAAATGGGCAAACATCTTAAAATACATCTGAGTCAGCAATTTTCAATAGTTTGGTTTCATGACACCTATTCAAGGCACACAAGAAGCGGCTTTTAACCAAAGAGAAAACAGAAATTATATAATAAAGTTCATTGGTTAATGATTTTTGTTTTCTTTACCTTTTGTCACACAGAGAGCTGTAATCTATTACCCAACCAACAACCAATTGGTGAATAAAGTATATTCACAAATAGAACTACCGTTTTATCTCTGTAAACAACATAAGCCATGAATAAGATTTCTTAATCTTTTGTCACAAATGTAGCTGTAACCTATTACCCCCAGCAATTAATGACTAAAGTGTATTTGGTTTATTCTCATATTTTGGCTGGCATAATAGCTTTTATCTCATCACAAAGATAGCTACTTTTATATCTCTGCAAACAACATAAACCAGGAGTTCTATGATGAATGACGCACTGAATTAAGTGTAATCATTTATAATTTGCTTTGTTTTGTTTTTGTTTTTTGCTGACTAGACAAAATTTTCTTTGGTGAGACCTAACAGACACTAATATACCAAAAAACAAGACAACCGCACTTTCACAATTAGTAAAATATATGCAGGACATTCACCTGTCTCAGGTTATTTTTTTTAGCTGACTGAGCAATATTTTATGATGGTAGTTCATATTGAGTTTATTGAACTTACTAATGACATCTCTATATTTAAACAAACAGGTCGGCATATAATTGACACAAGAGAGAAATATAGGTTGAGTAAACTAATAGTGAGTACATATGTCGGTAAAAAGTCATATTTTTTAAATGCAAGACTAATATAATTTGTGTATAGTCAGCATTTTTTACAAAGTGATGTAATGACATCGGGAAGGAAAGTGAGGGAAGGGATAAGAAGAAGGGGATTTTAGGGACATGGGAAGAAGATGAAGGGAGGATTAGAAGAGAATGAAAGGAGAAAAGAGAAGAGATATGAAAGAAAAATGAGGCAAGAAGAAGAAGTAGAAGAAAAGATGAGGGTAGAAGGGAAAAAGGTCAAGAAACTTGTATGGCAAAAGAGCTGAGGGAACTGCAGAAGTATGACTGGGCGAAAAATGGAGAAAGGTAAGAACGACGAGGGGAGGAAAGGATAGATGAACGAAGTATGAGGAAAAGGGAGAAGGATAAATAGAAGAGAAATGAGGATTGGAAGGGAATTTATGAATATGAGTAGAGAGGAAAAAGGAAAAAACTGGGAAATAGCAGTACAATACAAAAAAAAAAGGGAGCTAAGAGTAAGGATATATTGGATACAAAATTCTGAAAAAAAAATTACCTTTTGAAAATGCTCCTTTATAATCCATCTCTCCCAACGTCATGGATGCTTCTACAGGGTTCATCATGAAAACCTTCTCATTATTCATAAGATGAAATTCAGTGTTTAGTGAGTAGACTACTGGTACAGGGCGGTTAGTCTGCTGGAATGCTATGGGCACCACAAACCTGTCAAATGAAGAGAGATCAAGGACATAAATGAAACACATAATAGTACACTGCAAGTCATAATTGTGTCTTTGAAACATCTTTAATGATAGCCACAAATGCATGTTAAAGCTATTCGTATCGAAATAATGTATATTTCATCCTGTGTCTTTTGTAACTGTAAGTGCAGTGACACTTTTTGTGTATCGCGCATATATAACTAAACGTTATCATCAAGAAACAATTAAGATTAAGTCACTGTCACCTTTAACCCTAACTAGGCCGGGGTATTTTGGGAGTTGATATGGCCGGGGGGGGCCTCCCAGGCCCCCCCCCCCCCTTGAGATCTCGGCCGTCGACCGCGCGATCACGGCGAAAATTGGCATGCATGTCGCCTGTGACCTAATCTACAAAATAGTATAGTTATTTTTTCATGAAAATTGTTTTTTAATTAATTATGCTAATTTATGCATAATTAATATTGGAAATCATACTTTTTGCTCTAGCTTCCTAAATACAGGTCCAAACGTGCTCATTTTTGGTGTAAATATTCTTTATAGCCTTCCTATCAATTGTACTTGAAAAAAAATCCGGTATCACAATTAATTTCTTATGTATTTTATTGTTTTTTTAATTTCTTATGTATTTCTTTGTTTTTTCGACCTTTTTATTTTCATTGTTTTTTTTATGAAATTTGTTGGGGACAATTAAACAATCATAAAAAGCATATAATCAAGTAATTTGAATCAGTAAAAGCAAAAATAATCACTCATTTATGAATTTTAGCTGAAAACACATTCTGTATTGACTTTGTACATGAAATCATGTTTTTGAGCAATTTTGGGTCTGACGCACGTGTACAAAATTATGCGTAACTCGCGAAGCGGGTACCCAGACGTCACAAATTTGGTCTCAAAAGATGCGGAAGACTTGGAGGAAAAAAGTCATGCCACATCGCGGCGAGAAATGTCGAGGGGGGCCTGGGAGGCCCCCCCCCCCCCCCCCCCCCCCCCCCCCCCCGGCCTAGTTAGGGTTAAAACCAACATAGTTTTTGCACCAAAGTTTTTTTTATCATAACAAGCAATTATCTTATCCATCATTATCCTCTTATTAAGTTGATATGGTTGAAAAAAAAACATATAATATTGTATGCACATAATTTTGTTTTCGTGACTTACTTTTCTGGTGGATGTGCAGTGCAGACAATTGGCATATCAGGAGCTACGCTGTATGATTGGGTGGGTGTTACTGTACATGGAATCAACTCAATGATGTAATCACCAGAGTAATCCTGAAGGGAAGAAAGAGATGTTCATACATAAACATTAATGATAAATTGGGATTGGTGATCCTTCAAAACGTTCCTCTTAGCTTATCTCTCATTCTCCAAATCTCTTTCTCTCTCTTTCTTGTCATTTCACTTTCTGTCTCTTACCCTCATTCCCTCTCTCCAATTTATTTTTATGTTTTTTGTTTTGTTTTGTTTTGTTTTTTCATTTAGCCTTTCTGAAATTCTTTCTAACTCTGTCTTAAATATAATATCTTGGTCTTTCCCTTATCATCCATGTAGTTTCTCTTCTCCAAATTATATCTGTTTTTTTCTTTTTTTTGTCACTATTTCTTCTGCTTTTGTTTATTCTCCCCTCCCTCTATCTGTCATTGTCCTCTAAACATTCTCACCTCAGCTATTTCTATTCTCATATTTTCTGATTCTATCCTTTACTTTCTATGATTGTCTTTCTCAGGTTGTCTCCCTGTCTGTACCTTTCTATTGTAGGAACTTGTAGCTCTCCATAGCTGTTGTGGACTGTCAAAGGTTCCTTCACTCCATAGAAGCTCGAGGTCAAAGGCCACGCCGAGCTCTAGGGGTGGGACTACTCGAGACTTGTAGTTCTCAAGGGTATGGTGGTTCACAACAAACAAACCTGCAAAAGGAAAGTTAGAATATTTATTGTGATAAAACATTCAAGCATTTGAGATAAGATGTTCGTTTAAAAAATAAGAGACCAAGCTACATGTACAATGTATATGTTATCATCACCTATCTGTATCTGTGCAAAAACATACATGTAATACTTCACTACATATATTAATCAACTGGGGGGCATTTCATCAAAGGACTTGTCGGACATTTTATCCGACAAACTGTTATAAGCTACTGAAATGCTTGCATCTAATTGGCTGAGAGCAAATTTGTCGGATAAAATGTCCGCCAAGTTCTTTGATGAAATGCCCCCCGGTCTTAAAAATTTATTTTCCAGAGAGATTAGGATACCAAATTTACGCTAGTTGACAAGCAAACAACAGACCAATTCTATTACATCATATCCCAGGTACTTCAATGATACGGCCCCGGGAGCTTTTCCATACTAATTCTCTACCACTAACAATTACATTGACCTACACTACGCTCTTTTTTCATCCTACATGTCTATAAAACAAACAAACAACCAAATTTTTATTTCTCTTACCTCTAAATTTGGTGGTGGTCTTGAAGTCAATGACCAGGTTACCATTATCACCAATCCATATCCTTAGAACCTGCAGTCTACCACTCAAGACACTCTCAGTCTCTAGACCAGTACGCCATAAGATTGTACTAAATGAGAAGAAATATCAAAGGAAAATAAATTGTAAAGGAATATCAAAGGAAATGTCACATTCCTCTTCAGCTCACTAGCCTGGTATCAAAATAAATGCATGGATGTTTGTTTAAGCCATCAGGAAATTCAGGTGGAAAGACACACAGAGAAAAGTGACTGTTTTCTTGTCTTTGACTTAAAATTTGTTTGTAGTAGCTTTCCTCTTATATTTCTCTAGAACAAATCGACAATGTTCATATCACGATTCTTCAATACATTCAAATAATCAATTTTATGCTGTTAAACTGAATTTATATACTGCAATGAACAACACAATGTATTCATACGGATACATGGATTAATGAATAAAATAAATTGTTATAAGGCAAGCTAAATATAAGTTGACATCTACAATAGCAGAGACAAAGCACTATGATATAATTTTTAAATAGGACCAGTATTAATAATCACCTGTAAAAGAATGAAAACTCCATCTCTGTCCTATGATCCAAGGATGCCCAGCCCGTAGGAGCCATCACATAGATATAGGAGACATAGAGAGGTACCGTCACTGTCAGGAAGCTCTTATCACCATCACGGACCTCAAAGTCAGAACTAACAGCACCACCGCACAGATCAATCAGCTCAGTCATGTGATAGTAAGCATCAAACTGCCAGGTACAGCTCTTGAGGTTGAGGTTCTTGTAGAGCTGGAGGGTTCGTTCCTCTCGGACGTTGGGGTCAAACTGGTAGGGGTAGTCGTACCCCGGACCCATCACCATATTATCATAGTCTACCTGGTCCAGGAAAGAGTATTCCTGGAGACCGTTGCCGTGTTCCGTGTTGATGAGGTTAGAGCATATGTGGGCGGAGCGGTAGACGGGTTCCGTCAGGAGGAATCGGATGTTATGGATTGCGATGGTAGAGACGATGGGCAACATCCCATCCTGGTGTGGGACCTCAACGGAGACGTGTAGTGTGTTAGGATGCGCCTCCTCTTCCGGTCCTATATACTGGAGGTTGGCAATGAATGACTGCGCCTGGAGGCCGCGAGAAACGCCGGCTGTGACGGGTGTATGGCAGATGCCATTCTCTGTCCCAACCGTCACAATGTTGCTGCGGAGTGGTACGCCTGCACGCCCTCTCATGTCGTAGGGCTGCGCAACGCACCTGACTTGGAAGCGGCGACTGAAGTAGATACTATCCAAGACCTTGTGGTTTGAGCTGGAGAATGGGGTAGTGTCTACGATGCGCTCAAAAGGGGAGCGGGTTCCGTCGTTGTCAAGGGGCGTGGAGACCTCCCAGTTGTACCGAATGCTGGAGATGTTGATGCCTGAATCAAGACACATAGACCGTGTCATGGAGTACTCTGGGAAGTGTGGATCACAAGGCTGCAGGGAGAGAAATTAAATTGATGGAGTTGAATTGAACTGAATTTGTATGATTGCAATTACTCTATACGTGCACATGTACATATAATAGACCATACAAAGCACAAAGTTTACAAATGTGCGAGTACAATAATTTTTCAAAAAAAAACAATGAAAATGAACAGCGATTTCAATGGACATCAATTTTAAACATGCAGAACAATTGATAAAAGCAGGTGGTCTACTTTACTGGACAAAGCAAAGAATGGGGAAAAAATCAAAGATACTTGTATACAACAGAAATCTTGAACAGAGAAGTCCCAATACAAACATGTATAGACGTACCTCGCAACAAAATGAATATAAAGAAAGAAAATCTCAAAATTGATATAAATAATTTCATGCAATTTTGGCCATGCAGGGAATGCTTACACCAAATAAATTTGTCACAAAGACATATTACATGTACTTTACAAAGGGTGAAAGTTACAGACAGTATTATTACAGACAGTAATAATTTACAGATAAATGAAAAACACATACAATGTACAACCCACCTGAAGTCTGTTATTCCAAATGTTAGTGTAAGTTTAAATTATGGACGACACAAGAAAATAGATATACATTTAATATTGAATCATTAAAATTCTAAATGTGAATAGGTTTCAAATACATATTTCTTTGTGTAATGAAATAGGGAACATACATGTATGACTTAAGTTAAAAATAAATTCACATAAAGATAACATCATGGTCCTGTTGCCACACTGAATTTCGGGTACTTGTATAGTGCATCTTATTTGTAAATCTTTCAGGGGAAACAATGATGAATAAATTTTGCTCTTTTACAGGATATGTCATCTTTGTAACTTGCTTCCTTTTGTCAAAGTAGGACAAAAATGATTGTACAGGTATGAAAGACGGGAGAAACTCACTGTGCAGCAGACTAGCGGATAGCCAGGTGAAGGATCAATGTCTAGAGCTGATGCAATGTTATCATAATCCATCAATGATACAACCTGTGAAGGGAAATATAGAAATAGAATAAGACAATAAAACAACAACATAAGGGAGGACAGGGGCAAAATGTTGGTGGTTAAGAATTCATTTATAGAATAAATGCATAGTGCTCTGAACATAGCAACAAACAGCACAGATCTGTTTGTCATGATAGAATGATAGAATTAAACTAAAAAAAGAACAAAGAAACTTGAGATTGTATGCATTGCTATATGTAGCATGCTAAGAAAAGTATAATTGTTCTAACATTTTGATTAGTGCACCAAATCATTCATAAAAAAAAGAATTTACTGATTGTTTTTTTGTTTCTGTATTTTATTTATTATTTTTCTTTATTTTATAGTTGTGTTCAGTTTGATTATAACTGTATTCTGGATTTATATAGCGCCTAATACATAGTTAGACTACAACTTTAAGCGCTTTAAAGACTTGACAAAAACACACCCAGCTTTAATAACTTTTCATCTAAAATGGTTGACCCTCATCATTTACTTTTTTCTCATGAACATTCAGTGTCGATTTTCTTTGATTCTGTGAAATTGTACTTCCTAACATTTGCCTGAACTCAAGATTATATTTAATAGACTTCCAGAGGAAAAAAAACAGAGAATCAAACACAGTCAACTTTCCCTAAGTCCAACTTGTACAAGTAAAATAATCATCTAAGTCAAACACCTTTTCAAGTCATCTTCTCTTTATGTTCAGAGCTGCCAACCTTCAGAAGTAGAAATTAGTAATCTTGGAGCTCAAAATTCGTAATTTTGAGAGAAAAATCGTAATTTCTTACGCGGTAAGAATTTCCTCAAAAAATTGCAAAAAAAAATCGGCACGCATCACAGAATTGTCCTTAGTTAGCCTTGCCCTAGGGCCTAGGTACACAAAACTTAGCGATATTTTGCTTTGTTGCTAGCATCTCCGGCAGCTCAATATTTGGCTGATTTTATGCGTTTTTGGATAGGCTATCGTATGAACCACCATCATGTTCGGACGAAAGAAAAAATCCTTATTTTCTTACGCGGTAAGAATGTCCTTTGAAAAATCGGACGAACAAACCTTGCAATGCCAATGATGAGCATGTCATGATGTTTTCACCTTTCGAAGATGGTATGATACAAGGCCATTAAGTCTAGAGTCTATTTCTTCTTTCTTTTTTTGGAAGCTAAAGTTGCCATGTTGAGCTCAATCAAATTCCCATGCGATAGATTTCTAGATCCAGGTATAATCCAAGTTTAATCCAGCTAAAAAAAATCCAGGGTAGTTTGTTGTCGCACGCACAAATCGTATTCAGGCGCGCGCGCAGCTAGCTGCCTGCATGCACCCGGCCAGCGCAGCACTACCACCGCCGAAAGCTAGGGCGAGTAGCCGAGCGGAGAGTCGATGATTTCGCTTCTCCATCCAGCAATGCAAGCATGGGTGTGCGCACGCATTCGACCCCCCGCTAGCGGTAGTGCGCCGCTTGTATGCAAAGATCATGCACTCAATGATCGTATTGCATACAATGCTATTGTAGTATAATTCAAGGCGCCACTTGCATGCAAAGACCATGGAATCATATTGCATTATAAAAGACAAAAATTCGTAATTTTTCAATGCCTTTTCGTATTTTCGTATTCCCTTCTCATTTTCGGGACAAATACAAATTTTTCGGGACGGTTGGCAGCTCTGTATGTTCTATTGTTTTTAACCCTTCAAAAGTCAAATTTTTAAGTCGAAGTTGCTTATTCAGTCTCAATAGATGAAACTTAGGCAAGACTGACTGTAGTAATTAACTTACAACTGGTGGTGCAGGGAGCACGACACTTCCGGCAGCCTCCTCATCAATCACTGTTACTGTTGCCACGGAAACAGGGCCAAGGAGAGCATTCTCCGGGTCAGCTGGGCCTAGGATGACGGAGAAGGTCTCGTGCCATTCCATGTCTTCATTGTATAATATCTCAACCTGGATATCAATGGACTGAACGCCTGCAAAAGAGGGAACAAGAAAATAGAATTATGTCATCTCATGAAAAACCTAAATGTTGATATTCAAGAGTCTCCTTCCATACACCTTCCTCCCCCTATGGAAAGAGGGAGTAAATAAGCCTGAAAATATGAGAAAGCAGAACTGATTCACTGCTGTCTCTAGCATCTCTTTCAATAAATTCTGGGTCTGCAACGCTGAAATGTAGGTCAATAAAGTTTATCAACGTATTAAAGAAAATATTGTTATATTATTTTACGAGCTTGCTATATCTTCAGTGCTTTGTTCTTTTAATACCGGTATGCTAATATTTAAAAAAATCAATTTCTGTTTATTATTACCCTCCAGTCAGGTTTGGACCTCTCACCAAAAAAAAAAAAAAAAAAAATTAAATAAATAAAAACCAGCTACAATACATGTACATGTACGTCATTGTTTATATTCTAAATGTAAAGAAATAATTTTCTCAATTCAAGAATACAATAAATATCATTACATTGAGAACTTCAAGAAAACTATCATCCTCAACAACAGCAAACTTGATAGAAGTCTACCTACCTGGTTCAAAACGAAGCATCTTAGAGTACATTGTAGCTAGGCTCATAGACTCCAGACTTAAGAATAGAACGGTTATCATTTCATTGAGAGCTTCAAGAAAAATATCATTTTTCATGAACGACAAAAGTCCACCTACCTGGTTCAAAACGGAGCATCTTAGAGTAAGGCTCATAGTCTACCCCGGACTTTGCTGATCCGTCCCTGGTGCTACATCTCACACTCGATGTCCTATTCTGATCTCCAGTACGTATGACCCTGATGTCAACAAAGGATGTCGAGTCTTGACCGCCGGGCTCTCGGACGCTGTATGCCATACGTTCAAACTGTAGGGTTGGGGCTGCATGGAAAAATAAAGATTTAGGTGTTTAGTGTCAAGAAATGCTTTGTTTTCTACTGCTTGTTGGGACATATTATTTTGGGGTAAAATTGCAATTGATCACAAGAAATATCTATGGATTGATATTTGCATTATGTTAGGAGACAACCCTAAGTTGTAAAGCAATTTACAAACTAGCCGCATTGGTATCCAACATCGATAGATAAAAATGTCCATGAACCTTGATACCATATTTTATTTGTTGCATTCTATACATTTATTACATTCAAATTAGCTACATTTACATTGTAAATCATATTCTGGATCCCAGTAACTTCACTGATCTAACCCCAAAAAAAATCAATGCCATTAAATGCAAGTTTTTCTTTATTGATTTATTGTGGGTCTTGATTAACGTAACCAGAACAAAAAGCAAGAACAAAACTTGCCTGTCTACATAATACATGTAGTGCCCTTCCTACACGATTAACCTCTTGACTAATTCACTCATTCCCATAGATTTAACACATACAGCATTCAGTTCCCAATATCAATGATAAAAACAAATAAAATTTAACTTTATCATACCATCTTCACTATCTGACACTGTGATGAGAGATGTTCGGTTCTCTCCTATTCTGGCATCGCAGATATCACTTCCGTATGGCATCGTGAGTTTGACAACGAAAGTCTCATCCGACTCGTAGGTGCTGTCTTCTACTAATCGCACAGTGCAGTTCTTGATCTGTAAAAGAATACAAAAGAATGATGTACATGTAGTTTCATTTTTTTTTCTTTGAAAGAATATTAGGTTATTATATTTTTCCAAATTTCATCTCAATCTGACAATCCTTTCATAATGGTTGCTATGAATACTTGATTATACAGTTTTGCTTTTTCCGTACTCGAGAAAAAATACTAATCGATGCTCTCTTTTGTTACAATCTTACAACCATATTTCCTCTGAACAAAATTTGTTTTCACAACATAACTCTAGTGAGTTTTCTTAGGTGTAGATTCCAATGTTTCATGGGAAAGCCCAAAATCGCTATTCTAACAAAACTGACATAACATGAAAAAAAATATCAGGTAACAGGTTGCCGTGTTGATATATTTTAAAATCTTTTTCTCCTTTTTCTTTTTTTTTTTTCAAATATTTTGGTGGGGGTGGTAGTATTTTAGTTATGTCTTGCCTTCTTGAAATGAATAGATCATTTTGTTTAGGGCCATTCTTTATCATACTGATGGCTCTACCCAGATACATACTACTATGTATCAAAAAGAGAATAATCATAAATATTTACCTTTTCTCCCGGAGCAAAGACAATCCTAAAGTCATCTGTATTGAGCCTTTCATCATAGTCCATCATGACTTGGGCCGTCTTCTGGCGTGTGAAGCATCTCACGGATGACTCATAAGATAGATCACCGGTCCTGATTACGGGAACGTGGACCACGCCCGTCTGCTCTTCAACATGTACCTTAGTTGTAAGGAACTGCATTGTGGGTACTGAGAGGAAGAAAGAATGAATTTTGAAGTTGCAGTCATAAAAGTGAAAAATGCATTCATCCAGCATTCACATTTTATATTATTATCTGCAATCTAACACTGAATTGCAAAGATGGAATCTGGGGGGTGTTTCAGAAAGAGTTAAGTAGACTTAAAAATTGCACTTAAATTGTTAGTTTTGTGCGTTATATTACGCATCACCTCATTGGATTGACCATGCTCCTGGGATGCGCGCCATTGTGAAATCTATCAATTAAATTGCGTGTTATAAAACAAGATGCACGTAGAAGTTAAGTGCGACTTTATGTCTACTTAACTCTTTGTGAAACATCCCCCAGAACTCCATAATTAAGAGTGTTTGTCATTGATATTAAACTCACTAACAAATATTGTATTCTTCATATAATTCCTTGAATTCTTACATATCCATTTTCATGCTCTCACATTGGACTTTTTCATTAGACTTTTTCATTTCACAGTCGCCCCACTATTTCAGGTTTAAATTTTGCTTTTATATTTTAATTTTAATTTTTAATTTTGAACTCAATCTCAAACTTAATCACAAAGTCGCTCTTAACCTACCTACATGTATATGTAAGCGTCAATCTCTTTCTCATTTTAATCTCCATTTCATTTTTAGACTCAATCTAAGTTTTAAACTCAAACTCTATATTTAATACAAGATCTGAAATCTCAACTTCAGTTTCAATCTCAAACTGAGTTTCAACCCCAATCTTAATCTCAATTTCAATCTTAATCTCAAACAAGATTTCAAACTCAATGTTAGTGTAAATCTTAATGGTATTACATATCTCAATCTCAATCTAAATCTCAATCTAAAATTCAATTTACCATCATCTGCAGTATCGTTGATGAAGACAATAGCCTCAGAAGGAGTTCCAAGCATTGAGTTCATGGCTGAGCTGAGGAAGACGACAAAGGTCTCATTTCCCTCCAGATGAGGGCTAGCAGAGTCATCCACGATGGTGATACGGCATACCTACATTTTGTTGATGAGAAAAAATAAACATGTAATTAATTACTGACGTGAAAAGAGATAGTTCCTATTTTTACATACAGTGCAATGTTTGACCCTCGGATACTCACTCAGACTCTTTTACTGTACTTTTTGCATTATGATAAATACATACAGAATAATAATAATTATTACCAAATTAGGGGGTTTCATGGGTTCAGAAAAAGTGTGTATTTTGGTCTTGGTTCTCAGTTCTTCTTAGTATTATTTACTGCCTCCTTCAATTCTGAAGATTCTTGCAGTTTCACCGGGACGGGCTAGGTGCAATACACCGGGTGAAACACCCTTCTCTTTGTCGAATAGTGTATTGGATTTTAACGTGCATAGGGCCATGTGTAGCTCTCCCGGGACCAACATTTACGTCCTCTTCCGATGGACGGAGTGTTTTCCAACTGCATTCACACTTGTACTGAATACAGCGGCAAGGCACGCTATACACACAACGTTACAGCATCAGTTTCTTTTGCAAGATGTCTTTCGGCATGCCTGGGACTCCAACCCACGCGTGATCATGCGATCTTGTCCGAAACGAGCGCTCTCACAACTGAGCTACACCGCCTCCTGCATGACTTGCTTATGGGGTATTGAGCATTTTGTTTTTATTCAAGTAATATTGGTCCTAACTTGTGTCATATTTCTGCTATCATAAATATTATCATAATCACTTTTGTACTAATATATTCTAGGAATAATAATTTATTGTGACTAAGTCTGAGAAGTTTCAAGGTCGATGTTCAAAGGAATAAGTTAAACTTCAATCAAATTTTTTTAATGAATTCAGTAAGAACTCTACTTTTGATGATCATCAAATCGCTCCCGTCTTACCTCGACAGTCTGTTGGGGGTTAAAGGTCAGCATGTTGGCGTTGGGAACAAAGTCTTCACCAGGCGAGGCTGACTGAGGGAAGGTAGCCTTAGGAGCACACCATACCATAGAGGTGTAAGAGAGGTCACTGCCTTGGCGATAGACCTCGATCTCAACCGTGCCAGCATTCTCACCAAACACGTAGTTGGATTGGCCAAAGTAAATGGTTGATTCTAAGATGAAAGAAATTTGTTTGAATGTTTTATTCCATTTATTTAATTATAGACCTTACATGTTAACTCCATATAATAAATCATGCTGTTCAACATAATATTGAGTTCTCCTATTGAAAAAAAAATTGAAAAAAAAAATGATTTCCCTATAAAGTGCCAAAGAAAACTTGAACTGAATCTCTGTGGTAACACATATATGACACATGGCAAAAATTTTTTGTAGAGACTGCATAACTGCAAGGGAAATTAGCAAGGAAAGATAACGATGCTAGATGGAAGTGAATAGAAATGAAGTGATGATGATGATTGTTTTCAAGGCAACAAACTTGTCAATGTGACACAATACATCTATCAATGATGAAGTTGGCTCTATCTTTGTGTTTTTTTTTACCAAAATAAATCTTTAATATTGCAGATTAGATCCAAACCGACATATATGCATTACACTCTTTGAAAACGATACTGTAATACCACTCTTATTTCACATACATATCCCTCTTTAATGTGAATTCTCTAAATCTTCTGGTTTCCATGGTAACTGACTCACCATCGTTGGGTCCATCGATGATGACACTAGCTCTAGCTTTGCTTCCAATCCTGGTATGGTAAGATGGCATAGACAGGGCTATCTCAAACTCCTCCTGCTCCTCATACAGTGAATCATCAATTATCTGAAATAGTAAGTGGACAGTTTAAAGGAATAATCTCCGTATTCTGAAGCAGACACTCAATCCACTGAGTCAACCCATAGGTTTCAGGGCTATATAATTAAGGGAATTATTCAGCAAGTTGACAGCGTCCACATTACCTCGAGGAGACATAGTCAAATTAATTTGAATGTTTTAGTCTAATGCAGTTTGCTACTCTAATATTCTCAAGTCTAACTATAAGAAGAGCCCAATAACCACCTGTTCAATGCCAGATCCATTTCAAACAGGAATTGAAGTTTATGATTGTATCTTGCAACAGGCACTAGGAAGATGTTCTAATCATCAAATTCTATGTTAGCTTAATTTAACGTTTAGCATCCAAGCCTAGAAATAACTCATCCAAAACAAAAAAAGTCAGATAGTGATTACTTTCATAATAATGTAACATCTTAACTTACAAGTACATGTGGTTATGCCTGTGGATTTGGATTGGTTGATTTCAAATGGTTTATTAGCAAAAGATGCCATCACAGTCAATAGTTGAATTACAAGATTTTGTACGAGGTAAAAACATATAAAATATACAATTATAAATATATTTAAATTGTCAAAGGTTAACATGATTAAAAGATAATATGGTTTTATTCAATTTCATAAATATACATGGTACCCAAAGGAATATACAGAAAATATAGCATATAATTGTATCAATGAAAAGCAATTTTCAATTATTTTTTCATAGAATCTGTCTTACCTTGATATCACATGACGCAGTGTTGACTCCTTGAGGAAAGACTACCTGGTACTCTAAGGCCATGCCTCTAGTCTTGTAATCAGACCCTGATTCTAGACCAGTCAGACTACTGCCTGTTGCAGTGCGAGGGACGGTGAAACAGATCGCTGACACAGAGGTACTCGAGTCACCTTGATAAAGAAAAAAAAATGGTAACACAATTCAATTCAATTTCAATTCAATTCAAATTTATCTCGTCCATGATCATAAAACAATAAAAATGGGAATTTGACATGGGATTTTCACATAAGATACAGCAAAAGAACATCAAAAGGTTTTAAAATTGGTACAATTAATAACTAAATGAATACATACATAGAAACAAGTCAACACAGAGATATAAAGTGAAATAGAATCGAAGGAAAGAAAGAGAGAGAGAAAGGAAATAAGAATAGATGCGAAAAACAGGAAAAATAAACTGGCATGCTACTACGGCTGAAACGAAGAGAGAGGTAAAAGCATGAATGTGGGGATTCTAGAGTCCCGTCGACGCGGACACAAGCGAGACCCCAGATCCAGAGAGTGGAAGCCCTTCAAAAGTAGTTATGGGAGCGATGGCGGCCCTCTAAGGCGAGACACCCGCAGCCCTCCCCACCCCCAGCTCCAGCTGACAGGCCGAAAACACCAAGCCATGATAAATGTCAGCCCGTCAGCCGGAACCTGAGGCAAGCAGAGCCCCGAGCACCAAGAGCGAAGAAGTCACCATCACCATCACAACCTGTATCCAAAGGCCTCCACTCGCTACATCCAGAGCCCCGCCCAATTCCCCGCACTGTCATGGCTCCAGAAACCCTCAGTATTGCTCGAGTGCACAGTGGCAGGGGCTCATCAGCATGATAATGCCAGTGAGCCCCCGCCACTGTAGGGGAGACCGAGGACAAAGATTAAACTATCAAACAATTCTTTGAATTGGTGCTTTTCTGGTGAGAACTCAAAACAGAAAGGAAACACATTGTTTAAAAGAAGAATTCCAAAAATAACAATACTATTTTTTCTGCAGGTTAAGGTTAAATAAGGTTATGCATTCATGGATCATCCATAGAATAATACTGTACAGAATCATTGTTTTACAATACAAAGCTTTAAACTAAAATTGGCATTATTGAAAATTTCTTTTTACCTTTTCTTATTACTGGAGCAAAGAGGAAGCCTGCACTTTCATCCACGTGATATTCAATGTCAGCAAACTCAATACTAGGTTCTGAAACAAGAAAACAGAATTCTATGTTACCCTTCATTATAACAAACTTCTGATCATAAAATGGTTAAATAGTGATACATCTGAAGCCAAAATTATTAGCTCTTTTTCATAAGGGTTTCTTCTATCTTGTCATTGCAGCCGATTCTTGCTTCAAGAATTCAAAGAGTCCTCTCTCATTGACCTGCTTGTGTTCCTGTATCCTCTCTTTGATTTCATTCCAAAGATTCAAAACACTGAAACTTTTACACACAAGAGCTTGTTCTAATAATTTCTTCCTGATCTGTATAAAGTACATGGTAAAGTACTCAGTAAAGACAAATATGAAAACATTTTAAAACAAATATGAAAACATTTTAAAACATATCTAAGGTGACCAAAAAAAAAAAAAAAAAATTGTAAATAAGAGGTGGGGTTAAGAGAAACACACATACCATCTTCAATATCATTGATGGGAGACAATGGCTCGTGAAGGTTCTCCTAGGAGAGCATATGCCGGTGTACTGAGCACAACAATGAAATCTTCAGGTCCTTCAAAGACTGCATCATTGTTGATGATGATGGTACAGGTCTTAGTCTCCTCCCGTTCTTCAAACTGGACCTGACCTGAGTGTTCCACATAGTCGTTCTGGCCCTGGCGTGGGTTGGTACGGGATGATGAGGTGGCAGAAGCAGGCTCGGTGCTGCACAGGACGATGGCATACTGGGAGAAAGAAGATGGACAAGATAGTGATGATGATGATAATGATGAGGATTATTTCTCTCTGTGCCCTCCACTCTCCTCCCTCACTGACTTCATTTGTCTTACACATGTATTTTAATCTCTTGCTAAATCTCTGTCTCCTTCTGTACCTTTCACTGTCTTCATTCCTCTCTCACCATTCCTCATAATTTCTTACTCCCCCTGTCCTCCTTTCTTCTCACATCTGGACCTACATCTTTCTATTATTTTTGTAAAATAATTTTGCATAAATGCTTTAGACACCTTGGTCAGATCATATCATATATTTATGAATCTTACACAATACAGCTTTTGGGGATCAATTCAACATTACTTTAATGGTGGTCAAAGATATATACGCTACATGTATATTGAATTAAAGCGTTGCCAAGGGAATTCTTAGGCAAATGATCAGTTCAGATGATAACAGGTGTAGGCCGAATACCTGCTTGACAGCATTATGATCATGAAAGAAATCCCCTCTAAGTGTTCTTACCTGGTTCACATTCCCTGTTCTCTTTAGTGTTACGCTGATTGTCCCTTGAGTTTCGCTCACATTGTAGTGAGATTTCTCAAAGTGGATGAGGGACCAGCGAATCCTGTACACTGTTCCTACAACCATGTTGGGATGTGTGTCTGCCACATCAAATACAAAGCTATCACTAGTCTCAGATTCAGACCCTGAAGACAACACGTAGCGGATCAAGCCATTGTTGATGTCCTCTGTTAGCAAAAATATGAAAATAACAATAATAACAGATTAATAAAAATCTTCTGACTACACAATTATTATGATTATTCAAGAGGGAGATGAGGCAGTTGCAAGTTTGACATAGTTTTCACAACATATAAAATGTAAATTCTACAATGCATCTGCAATGAAAACCCATTGGGCCTTGTTGTACCAGTCCTATTTTTATCATATATACACTTTAACATTTTTTACAAATTACTACAACTAAAACAGCTTTTAAGATAATCATTATTTGTGAATACAAGCCAACATAATTTATAAATTTATATACCTAGTTCTTGATAGGGTTGCTCTTTTAATAAAAGTGGTCTCCTATTGGCCCTAAATCTAATGGACAATACCTCAGTCACATTGTCAAAGTAACTCCAAATCGACCCCTGACTTTCCATTCACAGTAATGTAATAATTTGTGGGGTCTGGTGTCCATTCAGGGGTCATTTTCCCAGTGTGACTAGGCTACAGCTCGGGCAAAAATTATTAGACCAAGCCCATTTTCTGTTCTGGGACAAGAGCGCAATTTGCATTAGTAACCAAAGGTCTATACTCACATGTCAATGATATAATTCCTGAAGAATGTATAAAAGTATATGTAGAGTTAGTCTGTGTTTGATATATTTTCTTCCCACACAAAGCGAGAGATACACAGACTGAAACCCTTATGAAAAAGAGCTTTGTCTAATATTTTTGTTCACAAGCTGCAAGTATGAGAAAGGTGAATGTTTGTATTCTTACCTTGAGTAAATGAAGCGACAGGGGTCCTTGGGGTGAGTGTACTTTCCAGGTAACCGTTCCTGGGTGGTGTTGTGACGGTGTAGACCAGAGACCGATCGGGCGTGTCCGTATCCATGGTCTGCAGGGTGCGGCTAGTGATCACGCCCATAGCCTGGTGGTTGGATAAAACATTATATATTTATATTGATGGAGCTCTGTCATTTTTATCAAAGTTTATCCTTATTGACAATTCAGTATTATAAAAAAAGTAATGACAGCCCGATTTTAACCAATAGCAGTTCTTACTTAGTGGGGATTCCACGCTTTTGTTGTTTTTGTCTTTTTGTTTTTCTGCTATTTTTGTGTTCCATTCAACACAGTACTATTTTTTCATTTCAATTCTAAAGGATGTGTAATCAAGTCAAGTTAAGTCTTGGTTCTTGTGCTCTTTCTGGTACTACTTGAGGGTCGCCATCAATCAAGAAAATATTATGCTATTTTCATTTTAAAAAAGTAGTACAATGTTGTCAAAATTTCCTGTACGACACAGGATAGAAACTCCCTTGTGCATCTACATATACTACTTTCAACAAAATGCACTAAAGATTTGTTTGATACACAAAGGTGCCATTCATAGCCCTCAATGATTTGATTTCTGTCGAGTACCTGTTAAATACCTTTTGGTAATAAAAGGGAAGTTTTAGAATAAATTTCTTCTGCAATTATAAAGTCAGATTAATTTACATATACAGAATTGCACCTCTGTTTTAAATTCAAAATCAAAGGACTGCTTTTAAATCCAGTATTCTTTATAAGATCATTAGTTTTTCACCTTTATATTTGAGTATGTCAGACTTACCCTATCATCCACATATTCTAGGTATGAGAGACCGTTGTTTGTGACTATCCTAGGAGTACCATCATCCACAGGCATCACAGTGATGTCAAATATCTGAAATGAGAGGAAGGCACAAATATTCATATTAATATGACAGTGTGCACGTCTCCTGAATAAGAATGAAATAGGAGAGGGATCTCAATGAAGCACTCTAACCAAATAGGGTATCAAATGTATCAGGTACACATGATTGACAAAATTTATCAGCTTCATTGCTACAACGCCATCTATCGGCGAGAGCAATCAAGATCAAGATCAAGAGTTAGGTGAGATTCAACTTTCCCACATTCAAGGTATGCAAATACATGTAACTACTGGCTGTGCTTTGAAGAATTTGAATTCCTCAGGTACAAGTTTTATGGTGTATTGTCAAGTAACATTCTTTGTGCAATGCTTGAGTGTTTGATCAAATATATATGTCTTTTGACAAAATCAATTTGCAACTGATAATTCTTAGAACACATACATAACT
Source organism: Paracentrotus lividus (assembly GCA_940671915.1). Lineage (NCBI taxonomy): Eukaryota > Metazoa > Echinodermata > Echinoidea > Camarodonta > Echinidae > Paracentrotus > Paracentrotus lividus. Next base: position 18,825,980 of record CALNVZ010003433.1, on the reverse strand, counting down.
ACATGTACCCCCTGGACAATTACCCCCAAGACAACTATCCCCAGAAATAGGGTTCGGGTTAGGTGCAGAATTTATAGGGGGTAGATATTTAGTGATGGAAGTGGTCCAGGAGGGTAGTTGTCCTAGAACACACATACCCATAGTTGTCTTCCTACTCCTCCAAGGCTTACAACTTCACATCCAGGCTGACAATCATTTACATGTACCCTTGTACCAAAAATAAACAAAGAGACCACAACATGTACCTGTGGAGCTGATGTAGTCAGAAGCTCTGTTGCCTTCTCAATGACAAACATGGGGTTGGTACCGTCCGAGACCATAAACTGAAACTGGTCCGAGAGGGTGTTGGTGCCGTCATGGTTATAACTGATGCGGTTCTCATAGATGTCAGCCATAGAGAATGTCAAGGTCGGGGCAAAGCGGACGCCATCGAGGGTAAAATCTACCGTGCCGTGGACGGGCTGGGTGAATACCGTGAACATGATGTGGTCCTCCTTTTTGGTTGGTAAAAGAAAAGGAAAAAGAGATAAATAGATGTTAAAAAACTGACAACAGGATTGTTTAATGGTCTAGTGGTACAGGAGTGGCTTTGTAAACCAGAGGTCTTGGGACTGTAACCATTACACTGTGCTTATGCCAGCTGGTGTAAAGTTAGTTATCATTATTACATTGTACTAAGTTCCAAATGCCCAACTTTGACAGATTTAGATGTAGATTCTTCTTCCTGAGAAAACTTCATCCATAAACACATGTCCTGCAAAGAGATATGTTAGGCAGGGCATTATGATGTTGCATTGTCATCTGCATGAATTACAGCCACATTTTTTGTCACTTGATTCTGTTTATCAGAATATGGCAGAGTATGTATTTCTGGTTGATTACCTCCAAACATATGATTTGTTTCTTAACAGTAAGCTAAAATAAACAATTAACCTCTGGCAACACAATACTCTACCCTTGCTAGACTCCACCCAGGTGATATAATTGGGTAACGGACAGGAACTAATCCCTGGAAACGGGAGAAAACTTTGTGGTAGCATAAGGATTTTGGACAACATTACAAATTTTTATCCATTAAAGAAATCTCCTGTCAGCGAGATACATGCATCTCAAAGCGAAGGATATAAAAAACTCTCCAGAGTGAGATAGGCTGAGTAAGGACTTACAGCTGTGTCTAGATCGATGGCCTTGAGTTCAAATTCTGTGATGGTCTTCCTGACACCCTCCTGAACACGCATCCCTAGATTAGATACCAATGGTAGAGAGTCGTCCACTGGACTGATATTGATGTAAAACGTCTGGGTAACCTGAAAGATGAAGAGGAGTGGATTCGATTATATAATTTAGAATAATTTTTAACATGTAAAATACAATTTGTAGTTGTTGTGAAGTGACGTCTTTGATCTCATAGACAAACCCTCTCAAGGTTTTTGTTACTTTTGTAATTTTGACACAACCCAAGTAAGCACCTTTATGACACCTTCTGTCCATCTAAAGTTCTGTCTCCCTCTTCTCCTTTTTGATTGCATTTTTCCTAGCATCATGCCCTTCCCATATTTTGATCCAAAGTCTCTAAAACGAAACTAACTGTAGGGCATTTTATAGTACCCTTAGCAAGTCGGTGAGAGGAGAACTAAAGTTGTTGGATCCCTCGTAACAGAATTGAGTCATCAAAGACAAGATAGAATCACCAAAACCTACCTGATTACTCCCATCATCCACTGTAAACGTAAAGCTATCCATCATGTTCTCATCTGGGCTGGTATGAATATAACTGATGGCACCTGCCGCTAGGTCTGCTTGGGAGAACTGAGACACACCTGATCCCGGGAAGTCCGAGTGCTCCACCCTGCCGTAGTTCGGCCTGGTCGTCAGGTAGTACATCAGGTTGCCGGGGACGCTATCGTCATCGGTGGCTGAGAGCGTATCGGTGGTGATGGTGCGGGAGGCTCCCTCGTCGACGGTGAGAGGCTGGTTGGCAAGGATACGAGGTGGGATGCGATCCTCTGTGGATGATAGTTCAGAAAGAATAATTATTACAGAGGATTTGCCTTTTTTGTTATCGTCTCCATCATCATCACTACTACTATCATCATCATCACTACCTCTGTCATCTTTGTCATCACCAACATTGTTATCATCATCATTACCATAATCTATATCACTATCATCTCCATCCTTATCCCCATGATGATGATCATGATCATCATTATCATCATTGTCATCATCACCATCATCATCGTCGTCATCGTCTTTGTCATTATCATAATCACCACCATCATTATAATATGTATCATAGTCCCAACTGTCATCTTCTTCATCATTATCATCATTCCCATCATTATAATACAAATCACCATCATCTCCTTCATCATTATCATCCTCTTCATAATTATTATCATCCTTATCATCACCGTACCTAGAACAGTGATGATGAACGATTGGTCGATGAGTTCATTTCCCTCAGGATCACTGATAGTAAACTTGATAACCACTGTCCCTGCTGGTTCACTCAAATCATGGACATACTGAATGTAACCTGGAAGGGGAAAAAAATATCAAGAATTCAAACAAATGATGCAGAGAACTACAACAAAAAAAAATGGGGGGGGGGGGGAAAGTTCAAATTAACACCTGTCAGTCTTTGAGTTTCTCAGTAACTTTTATGCTTATCCGGCTATGTTCGGACCACCACCCATCCGTTTAAGTGATATGGCCGATTATGAAAGTAATGCATAGCGTATGTACATGTACTTGGACACCATATGCCATTTATATATATAAAAAATTATAGGGGAAGGATGAAATGGCCTTAAGACGATAAATTTATGGGGTGGATGGGTGTAAATGATCATAATATCTTTCTGTGTATAAGACGATGAAAATAATATGAATAACAGGAGAAAAGTGAGGCTTTCATGTAAATTTAATAAGGATAAAGATGGAATCTGGCTAAAAGTCCAAGGCCAGCTGACAGAAGCGTCTAGTTAAATGATGGCGACATATGCGATGTTGGACCATAATCAATATTTCATATGAAATATTACTATTATGGCAGGAATATAAACTAGATGAAACTCACCATTATTGATGTCATTCTGTCTGAAGTTGTTCGTCTGAGAGGCGCTGCTGATGTCAAATTCCTTGCTAGGGGTGACAAAGCGTAGCTGTCCAACATTAGGGTCAGCTGCAACTGTGAATAGAAGCTGGGCGTCTTCTGAATCGATATCTGTAGCTCTTAGACTGTCTGGCGTGATGATGCTTGTTGAACCTTTGAAGAACAATGATTTTGATATGATTCATTTTTATTTCTATTTATCTACAAAAAAAAATGGCCAACTCCCAAAATTGTATTTATGTAGAAGCAGTGAAGAGCATCTATGTAGATTTGACGTGGTATCATAAACAATTCATGAACTCGTAGCATAGAGAAGACTAAGCCTCAGCCTCAGCAGCATCAACTAGTATTAGTAATAACAGAGCAACGTATCTGGACCTCTAGGATAGTGTTTGGTACCTTTTTTACAGTCAAGATATACATTACCTCAAAGGGCAGATGTATGTTTATAGACATTTTCTGAAGTAGTTGACCAGAGTTTCTTGGAAATGAACCAAGCTTAATTTTTTCCAAAGGTGAGGCGAACAGATTGAAAGGATTTAAAGCCAGTCTGTTAGGAGACTTCAGAACAACAAATGAAAGGGGCTGATGAAGACCTACCCATCTGAACCCTGAGACCCGTGTTGGTAGCCAGCCTAGGAGTCTCATCGTTGACAAGTCCTATGATGACGTTGATGTCCTCCTGAGCCGTGTAGAGACCATCAGTCAAAGACATCCTGAAGGTATCTGAGTTGACATCAGATCCGTCATGGACGTAGATGATCAGCTCCTGCAGGACGTCCTGTGAAGATGAACAGAAATAAAGGAAAGGATTTTTTTCTAGATTCATTCAGTGAGGTCAAAATAAGAAGATACAGTGTAGTCCTGCTTTTAAATAAATGATACAAATTAGAGATCTAACATCAAGGGGAGGGGGCAGACTCTACCCCTAGAATTCAAAATAAAAACTCTTGGCATGTTTATGGAAAGTCTCTGACAAAGAATTGTTACCAATTGATCATTGCAAAATTTGAGGGTGTTGCACGTGTTGCAGAAAGTTAATGTAACAGGCAAAGACAGAAAACAGAGATTCAAAACTACAACTGAATCTTCAAGCTCTAAAGGCTTACCTCATATGTGAAGGTATCACCCGCTCCCAAGATCTTGCCAGCATAGATAGGGTCTTCCAGGAAGTCCCTGCGTCTTAGGTTACCATGCTGAGGGTAGGTCACGATCTCAAAGAGAAGGTCCTCTGTGGGAGTGTCCAGGTCCTGAGCAAACAGAGTCACATTGGCAATGATGACACCTTCGCCCTCGGGCACGAAAGCCTGTTCGGTGATGATGACAGGCTCCTCGTCATTCACCAGCTGGTAGGTGGAATGGGAAAATGGGGAATGGTGATTTTTGGCTAATATGAAAAATTTAATGTTTTACAAAGTAGGTGAAGAATGTAAGCGTGGAACTAATACAAAATTATATTCCTCAATAGAAATTGTCACCATTCTAACTATCCAAATCATCACAATCATCATTATTATCACCATCATCATCATCCTCATCATCATCGTTGTTTTTGTCATCATTCTCGCTGTCGTCGTCATAATCATCATCATCATATCATTATCACCACCGCCACCACAATATCATAATTTTCCTCATCATCCTAATCATTTTTACCACCATCATCACAACAAGTCCTTTTTGTCTTACCACGATGGTGATGTTGAACCTAAACTGAGGTGATTCATTCTCTCCATCGGTCACATGAAAGAGGAATCCATCATGAACAGGTTCAATGTTGTGATGCCTGTTGTTCACATAGTAGATGACGCCATCAAGGATATCTTGGACACGGAAACTTGTGATTGGAAGACCAGCGTTGGACTGCTCTGACCCGATGCCTTGAGAGAAAACAAAAATGATGTAGAGTCGATAACAATGAACCACAGTGTTATCTACCTTTACATCTTGTCTGCCGAGAGCCAAAATGGTGTTACATGTAACTCATATTCTTCAACAAAGTGTTAATGCCCTTATGGTTCTGAACAGACGATATCCTCAACAGAATTTGATGTCTTCCAGGAAGTTCCGCAAAACTATTTTCAATTTAACATTCAAAGACTGCTCTTAATATCCCCATTAAGAATTGTACTATAAATGGTTGTTCACTGAAATATCTTTCTCTTCTAAACTCTGCAACACAGGCACTATCTCCCATTACAATTGGATAAATTATCAATGATGATCTACAACAAAAAATTTAACAAATTATCATGAAGCAAAAGGACATATGTGCCTACCGGCTCGGATGTTCTCTAAGAAGCCAAAGTTGGGTAAGGTATCCATAATGATGGAGAGCTGAGTGACGCGGGTATCCAGGTCTGTGGTGCTAAGATGAAGGTTGGTAAGGGCCTCCCGCCCTCCTTCAGTCACCTGGAGCTGGGTAGGGAGGGAGACCAGGGGGGCGAGGTCGTTAACAGGGGTGATGGTGACAGTGAATGTCTGGCCCTGAAGGGTGTTGCCGCTGGTGTCGCTGATGCTGAGCATGATAACCTCACTGATCGGTTGGCTCCCAATCTCACCCTCAGAGACGTATCTAGAAGGGAAAGGGACAGTCAGATGTAAATCTTGAGGAACTTCTTAGAAAGATGTATGGATCCTTTATGAATGCATGTATATATAAAATCTTAATTCTTGAAATATTAAAAGAACATGTTTATTCACTTGAGCTGGTTTGAATCCCTAGTATTATGAATTTGTATTTATTTCTGTACTTTTCAGTTTCTGTTCATTTATAATTTTGCATTGTTTTCTATTCAAACTGGTCAGAGGTTTATATGGATTTCTCACTAACCTATGTTGTCAACCATTCAAGAAAGCTCCGAGACCTTTTCAGTGCTCTCTATTTCTCAACTTATAAAAACCTGAATCATTAAACTTATCAACCAAACAAAGACAATATGAAATTACTGAAACACATGTTTAAAATAAATCCTAGATCTTATTTTTCTTAATGAAGCAGGAACATTTGGATCATTAGCATACCTTATTGAATATGAATTGATATCAGTCTGGGTGAAGGTCGACCCAACGCCAAGATCTTCATACACGTCTCCCACAACGTTCCTCTGCAGACGGCCGTTCTGGGGTTCTGTCATCAACTCAATAGTGATGCCATCCGCGGGCGTGTCGTCATCCTCGAAGGCTAGGTTGTCATGGGTTACCGTGACCTCACTGTTCTCCGGGAGGTAGAGGGATAGCGATGCTGACCGGCTCACGAAAGGGTTGGTGGTGTCCGAGAAGGTGATGAGGATGGTTGCGGTCAGTGTAGCAGTGTGGGTACCATCAGATACTGTGATGTCGAAGGAGTCTTGACCAGTGGCCGAGTCATCGTGGATGTAGTGGAGGGTGTTCTGGACAAGCTGGTCGTAGGTGAAAGAATTACCTGTAGATGGAAGGATTAATATAGTAAGGTAATCAGATCATGTAAAATATAGATGTAGATGTTACCTCAGTCAGTAGATCGACAGGTGTGTGGAATCAATTCAACACAATAGAAACACACAATCAAATGCAGGATTAACGCTAACACACAGCCATTAAAACCTTTTACTGACACAGAAAAGCCTACCCTCACATATCAGAACTCTTCTATAACCTTGAGGATCTGGAAGGGTTCAACCTCAAGTTGAAATCATGCAGAAGAAGAGCAATATGAAGATGGTACCTACCGGTCTCCATATTGACAGTATCAAAGCCACTCTGGAGGAGGGTCCCATGCTGAGGGGCACTGGCCACCCTGTATACCAGCTGAGGTAGAAGGGTATCCAGGTCAGAGATGTCAGCCAGGTACTCTCTGACGGAGACGATCCCGCCCCGCTCAACCTGGAAGTGGGGAGCGGAGTCCCGGAAGATGGGCGGGGCGTTGTCCCTGGGGAGGAGGCTGATGATGAAGGGGAATGGCCCCAGCGTGTTGGCAGAGGCATCCAACCCATCAGTGACTGTAGAGTAAAAATACAATCTCATGTTAAGAATCTATACAGAGTATCAAAGCATACAATTCCTTTTAAAATGTCTGAATACACGCACCTATGGTTTTGTGACTTGTCTTTTCTTGTTTGCATGGTGTGGTGTAGTGTGTAATTATTATTAACTTTTTATTCCTGTCACTTTGAAATTCTTTAACTGAATTTCTTAAACATCAAGCTCATCTAACTCAAAGACACTAGTTCAGTCTCCTTCAATGCTCACTTAAAAAAAAAAATCAACTGATTACAAAGGTTTTGGGACTCGGCTAAACTTCTGTACAGATTGGAAGTCAAAAAAAAAATTTTTATCCCGATGAAATCCTATTTTCTTTGCTCATTTTTTCATATTATATTTTTCTTGTCAATTTCACTCTTTGTTCAAATATATTTTTGATTTCATAAGCATATCTCACAAGAATAAAAACGTATTAGGGACACTTGTTTCAGTCTCTTGCAACGTGATGTGACACAATTGACTCACCTGAAAACTGGAAGGTCACATTCCTGGAGTCATGGCCCACCTCCAGGACAGAAGGACGGTACAGGATCCTGCCAGCATTGATGTCTGCCTGGGTGAACACGGTGATGGGAAGGAAGAGGTTAGTGCTGGTGACGATGCTTCCATCCCGTTGGCCAAGTGGCGTGGTGATGTTGTAGATGATGTTGCGATCGGGGCTGTCAGGGTCGGTGAAAGCCAAGTATGCCCTGGAGAACGCTGTCACTTGGTCCTCAAGAACCTGATAAAATATCAAGATTGCGAGATACACAATATTGTTTGACTTCATTCGATTTTCTTGGTGTATGCATGTATCTTCACGGATAAAGATATAAACTTTATACAATATATTTACATTGATAGACCCCAAATACAGACAAAACAAACATAAAAACAAATGAGCAGCATAACACCTTACAACCTTGCCGAAGGTGGATTTTCACAAAAGTTTGGCTTAACCAAATAAGTGTTTATGGTCGCAAAGCAACAACCCTTTGTACATGAATTGACTCTTTTCCTCATAAATGTACAGAAAATTAATAAAAACTATATGCTTGTATCTACATATAGAACAACAGCTTGTCAAGGATGTGTCGGGGATTGGAATCCACAACTAAATGAGTCATGGTCTCCTGACTCTTCCTCCAGATCTCAATGCGCTCAATATTGAAAAACGCATGGAATATACTTACGGGCATGCCAAGAGGGGGCGTGACTTGTGGCACTAGTCTGGGTGGCTCATCATTACTAGGCATGATCTCAATGTTAAACACTTGGCCTGACAGGACGTTGGGAGGCTCAGCTGAGTCTGACACCTAAAAGATTAATATACATATATGATTTAAAAATACTTTTGCCAGAATGTTCTTCAAATTTGATATTGTATTGAAATCTAGATTTGAATACAATGTTAACATGACTAGGCATAATGTCAATGTTTTGAACATTTTATGCAATATGCAAGTAAACTATTTGTACGTGTAGTAATAACATCCTTCTAAACTTGAATGAACAGATATGACTTCAACCAATTTCATACAGTTTCTATGCAACATGTAGAAGACACACCTGAAGCATGAACAAATATTATATTCCCATGGGAAATATCTTCTGTCCTTTTACAATCAACCCAAAACTTAGAGCTTAGCTTGGGAGTCTTTAACTTGTAGAAAAGCCACTGGAAGTCAAATTTCTATGTATTTACAAGGACCAATAAAGAATCTTGTATTTTGTAACTCTTGAAGTTTCTTTGATTATAGCCATGTTGGAAGAAAAAAGTTAAGAAACCAACCTCAAACATGAAGAAATCAGAGAAGGCCTCGGCACCAGAGTTCTTGTAGTAGATGTATCCTTGGTCTATATCCCTCTGTAGGAATGTCATCATACGTTTCTCCATTATCCCGTTACCAAGATCAGTCCAGCCATCCGCTACTCCTCCTTGGGTGACAGGCACTTGCATCATGATAGAACCTGTTTTTTGTTTTGTTTTTTGTTGTTGTTGTTGTTTTTTTTTTGGGGGGGGTAATAATATTAATTATCATAACAATATGTCATAATTATACTCGTTTTATAAATAACAATATAAATAATAATTTTTCCATTTGTTCATTATGCAGCTTTGGGTCCTTCAATGTTTATCAGCACACAGTGCACTTCAAAGAAACATCCTAGAAAGGGCCAACTTTACTACACCTGGGTGGAGTGTGGCCAATGCAGATTACATGTAATTGCATGCAGATTGGTGTTACAGAAGGGTTAGGGACTCAAAATCAATACCTTATGATCCAAAGTCATATTACTTACCCAGGAGATCTTAAACTCTTTTAGCAGAAGAAATCTTATGCTTTTTTTTTAAAGTTGACACTCAGCCTCATGGCAGTTTATGATATACCTGAAAATTACCAAGAACTTTCTTTCGTTTATCTATCCCGGGTTAAGTGCAAAAAGGCCTATCTGCATTTTTGGCCAAACACCAGGAACCTACATGTCATAGGGATTATGCCTAATGATGAACAAGTTCTCTTCTTGAGAACCATCCAAAAAACAACAAAAAAACATATTGTTATCTGCGAGTGTGAAGCACTAGTAAAAATCTTGAAACCTGAGTTTATCAAAATGGAGAAAAAGCAGATAACCCTTTGTTGCACTAAACCCTCAATATGAACATGTATCCCACTCACCATATCTTGGATTGTTTGTTGGAGGAGTGAGGGTGTAGATGAGTTCCGAGTCAGAGGAATCAATGTCCTGAGCTCGGAGATGATCACTGGTAATGAGCAGAAGCCCGCCCTCTCGCACGGAACCCTGGACATTGTTCACTAAGATTGGTCCACGGTCATCCTGAAATGGGTTACAGAATTAGGAAAACATTTAGGAATAAATTTGTTTTATCACTCTTTTTTGTTTCAAACTAAGATGACAGGGGTTTGTAAAAAAAGAAAAAAACAATTTACTATTCATCATAATTTCAACAGTTTCAAGTTGTTCAAGATAAAATGAGAACTTAATAAACGAAGAGGTAAAAGTATGTATATAAAAAAAAAAAAAATACTCCAAACAATAGATAAACTCGCCAGTTTCAACAATTATTTATTGAAGCAAGATATACCAGCAGCCTTTTCACAAAGGCTTACCGCATAATGTTACTGAAAGCTTTCAATTTTGATTTCTAATTTAGATTTCAAAATTTAAATGTGTGAATACTCGTAATAGCACTACCTTTATGAATATCTTTTAAATGATTAAAAATAAAAACATGTTTTCTGTATTACCCTTGGGATGATATGGATATTGAAGAGCACATTCAGGATATTATGACCGTCAGAGACTTGTAGGACAATGACATCATATTCCGTTTCACTCCCGTCATGGACATAGTTAATATGGCCCATCCTCAAATCCTCCAGATTGAATGATCGGAGTCTTGTTCTATCCGGGAGTCGGATGAGCTTGCCGTGCTTTGGACCATCGATGACCGAGACGACAACCATATCAGCATTGTCATCATCGTGGATCTGCAGGTTCTGTCCCGACGACAGCTGCCCGATCTCCCCTTCGATGACTACAAGAGGCTCGTTGCGGGTGACGTAAGGCGCATGAGGCGAGATGATGGCGATCCCGACGTCTTCCGGTTCCGAGTAGAACATGCGGTCGCTGACTTTCACGGTGACGTACCCATGCAGAGTGCTCTTGGCATTGTGCGTGTATCTCACCTCGCCTGCGAGGAGCTCGGGGTAGGTGAAAGTATCGCGAGCTTTCATCACCACGCTGTTTCCGCGGTCGATCTTGACAAGCTCGCCGTTTGTCGGAGGGCTGATGACGATGAAAAGGAGGTTGCTATTGCTGGTGTCAGGGTCGAAAGCGGTGAAGAAGGATGTGTCCAAGACTTGAATGCCTCCAATACCAGTCGTGATAGAGCCGTTCACATAGAGAGACGGTGGGTAGTTGTTAGCTGTGAATAGGTGGAGAGAGAATTTTGATTTGTCTCAAATGATTTATGATTAATGGTCATAAGGAAGCTTTGATGAACAGTAAAACCATATTCCATCAACCATCTGTAAAGAAAAACCACCTCCATTGTATATATAAACACTATCCACCTCTACTACCCCGGAATGGTGTTTTTCAGGGAAACCAATTTTTTAAAGAACTTTGACAATTGCAAACTTTCTTTTCATAAGACAGAGAGAAACATACAATTTAGTCTGCTACTGATTTTTCCAATTAGCATATCCAAAAGGATGACTTTATGCAAAAGAAAGGGAGAAAATGATAAATGATAAACAACTTTACCTTCACAGACGTTATTGAGTGGGTTGGCATAGTAACCGTCTCCACAATCCTGCACACAACGGCTTCTTAGGAGGAAGGTACCCAGCATACAGGTCACACATTCAATGGGCGTGGCACATGCTACACACCCCTGGGAGCACTCTGTAAAGGAGAAGAATTCAAAGGTTAGGATTTTGTTGTATTTTGAAGATATCAATGATGAAAATGGCAATGATGATGACCGATGATCTTGATAGTGGTGCCAAGGAAACTTCTAATGCTGATGGCAATGATTGTGATGAGGGTAGAGGTAAAAATGATGATGATGACGATGATGATGATGATGATGATGATGATGATGATGATGATGAACATGATGATCATATCTACATTTCACATCATGATATAATATCTCAATGGGCTTTAAAAAAATACTTTGTCTATTATAACCCTGGTTTCAGCTCCAATAACCACAATACACCTTTGATCAAAGTAATATTATTCAAAGATTTATATGTGGTAAATAATGCAATATATAACATAATCAAGTTTAGTTCAAAATCCATTTCCAGTTACAAGGAATCAAGATTGGTTACATGTAAATAGGGTAGCCACATGTTATATGTAGTCAAAACAATTCTTACCTATACAAGTGTGTGTGCCATAGTCACTGTAGAATCCTGCAGGACATTGCATGACACACTGCGTGTCTAGGAGAAGACGTGGAGGCTGACAGGATGTACATACACCAGCTCCCCTACAGGTCAGACATTCATCTCCACATTCTAAACAAAACAAGATATATCAATTATTTTAGTGCAATGAACATTAGTTGCCTTAAAAAAGCTTTTGCACATAAGGTTTCTTTTATTTCAGCTTATACAGTTTTCCATACACTTCTATACTTTTCCGTACAAGCATGAAGTACATGTACAGTACTGCCAACCTAAAATCGTATTTTTGTCTTTTTCATTTGGATAAGGGGTACCAAACTCATTAAATGTCAATAATTATTCAGATCATAAAAATGTCAATCCCCATCCACCTGTCGACCTGAAAACCTTTTATTATTCAATTATTTTCAATAGAAAACAAGGTAAATATGCCAAACATTTTGACAAGTGTGTCATCCCTGCACCAAAGGCATTCGTTCTGGTAAATGAGGGACATACATGTAGTATGGCATGATGGTGATGTGCATTCATAGACATCTATAGATCTTAGTACCCCCTTAAGAAGCGAAAGAGGATAGAAAAAGTACGGAATACGATTTTTTGTTGGCAGGTCTGCATGTATCATGGTATATGTATAATCAGGACAAAGTGGCCCAATCCTTCCCTCTTCATTCTCCTAGATTTTCATAGTGATATAAAAATGTAAGACCCCTCCAGGAGCTTGAGTCCATTCATTCATTTAGAACCCCTCCTCCCTCTCCCCTTTCACTTTTCAGTTATCTAAAATGTATCCACTCCTATCTGTAGATAATTCTTACCCCTGCATTCTCCCCTAGTCTCATAGTAGCTATCCCCGCACACAGTAACACAGGATCCATCCCTGAGTTTGAGTCCATCCATGCAGAGAGTACAGTCATTAGGTCCTGGACCGTTGCAAGAGTTACAGCTCCAGTCGCACTCTGTGAATACAGAGAAATCAAGTAAAAATGCTCAAAATATTTCCACTTGACATATTGCTTTACTCATTTCAACAAATGCTCAGCATTGATATCTCCCTCCAGAATAATATTTTTATTGATAAGAATATTTGTGTTGAATTTGACATTGTGCTAAATACAATAAAATCATACTATTTGACATCTCCTAAAAAGGGGGAAAGTGGATATTTGAAGGACGGCAATGAGACTCCAGAGCCTCGTAACACGAAGGTTTGCGATCATTTGCAAATTTGAAAGAACTACTCTGATTGGTTGCTGAGAAGTCTTTTGAAACAAAAGCATGTGCAATCAGAATCTTGATTAGCTTTTGCCATTTCACAATTGGTTGCAAAACCTTGTGTTATGGGACCCTGAACAATGAATTAGTGATCTAAGCTCACCTCTGCATAGCCTAGTGACAGGATCTAGGTAGAACTGTTCTGCACAGACAGCAGAACATTCTCCAAACTGGAGCACATCTGAAGGGTCCCTGCAAACAAGGCACTCAAAGGCACTCACACACTCTAGGCAATCCAGGTGACAAGCTGTGGAAAGTAATAAATATAATGATGTTTTACATATGCTCCACAAAAATGAAGAAAAAATTATATAAACAGAAGCACATTTTCTGAAGGATCTCTACGGTCTGACGCAAAGGTGCTCACAAAAGTCAATTCACATATCTAATCAGAGCAATGATAATGATAAAATTCTTGGTCTATGTCTTCCTCTTTCGCCATTCATCTATCCTTTCAGTAGATCTCTCAGCATACTATTCCTACCAGGAACGGGGTCCAAACTAGTTTTTCTTCCATCTTCTAAATTGTTCCCCTCAAGGTGCTTTATTCAATCACTCTGTTCAGAACTTCTATGCTGGCACATGTATTATCCTTACAATTGATTTCTTCTCCTCCATATCTGTGCATGTCCAGACTACTAATTGGCTATTATCACCATTAAACATTTATTTGGACAGATCACTAAAGAAAAAATAACAATATCACTTTGATCTAGGAATATTATTCTGAAATCCATCTTACCTTTGCATATTCCACCATCATTGAAGTAACCTCCATGGCATTCTGTAGAACACATGTTGGTGTGTGTTAGGACATGACCAGCATGACAAGATGTACAGTCAAAGACTCCTGATGATGTGCAAGTCCTGCATGAGGAACGGCATTCTACATCAAGAAGAAAGATGAGAGATATTGACCTTTGCACTCATATTGAATTTTGTAACATGTCATATCAAAAGATTAAATTATAGGGGATACAATGCCTGGTAAACTTTCTTGTCCTACATGTATAATCTTATGCAGCTCAATTCACTTTATAAGGGTAAGTTTGACTTAGTCCATTGCATTTCAGTCCTTATCAACAATTTAGTTAAATATAATTCAGATTAGCTCTAATCAATTAATTTTAATTGAATTCTGATTTATTTAGTCAGCTCCACCCAGTTCTGTTCTGTTCAATCTAATTCAGTTTTTTCCCTTGTAGTTCAGTTCATACAGTTCAGCGTATTTCAGTTCAATGTCATTTCATGTAATTCCAGTTGGATTTAAAAAAGAAAACAAATACTAGTATACAAATATATAAACCTGAATAAAAAGTACCTTTGCACATGCCAGATGGATCCAGAAAGAAACCAGTACCACATTCAGATACACAGGTGTCTCCCAAGGGGTACTGACTGCTACCCCCTCCAGAACACTGGGTGCATCTACTGCCCTGGCCCTCCGGATTGGCAAAACAGGTGCCGCACTCTGAGTTACACTCTGGGGAAGAAAAAGAAGAAAAATATGCTTATTTTGCAACAGGATATTTATAGACAGACTGCAAATGGGAGCACAAAACAAGGTCTTCAAACAGAGGGTTTTTAATTTATAAGTATTCATTTCAAAAAGTTATATTTGACAGACAGAGTGTGCGTTAGGGAAATTAAAAATTTTCCTTTGGTAAACAAGTGGTAAATACCTCCACAGTGGGAAATCCATAATTTGAAAACCACTCATTGACTGTTATTGAATGTTAAAACTGGAAAATTTTGGCGGCTCAACCCGTTATCGGGCCTGGTGCCCCCTCTATTTTCATTTTTCTAAAATTATTTTTGTGCTTTCCTCCCCCTCCTACCACATCCGCTGCCAAAAATATACGAAGCCCTACCTTGACATAACCCGAGCGAGCCTGGATACTGGGCTGAGCCACACCCAGGGGTACAGATGCCCCCCTCTAGGGAGTCGGGACCATTACAGGTGGTGCATTGGTTGGAGTCTGGTCCACTACAGGTCGCACAGCTTGGATGACAATCTTTTGTAAAACAACACATGATAACAACATTTTAAAGATAGTTCATCTTTAAAAAAACAACAACAACAACAAAACAGATACTACAAAAGAAACACATCATTATATTCATCATAATCATCCTCATCGTAATCGTCATCCTCATCATCATCCTCACCATTATCAACATCATCATTTCCATCTACATGTATCATCTATTTTCCCAAATGAAATTAGAATGTGTCTGAACATTGTATGACTCACGCACCAGTATATTAGCAGTTGTTCTAGAGACAATTTCTAGTCAAAACTCCCGACTTCATTTTTAGCGCCAACAATAAACCCATCCTTAAAAATAACACAAAGTAATTGTAATCCAAGTCTTTCCTACAAGTACTTGATGAAATAATGTCCACAGAATTAATTGAATCAATATCATTTTTAACAGAATTAATGTTTGAGAGGTAACTTACCAACACATATTCCACCAACGTCCACCTGTCTTTCCCCACAGCTCCTTATACAGTATCCCAGGTTAAGGAGCAATGGAGGTCGACATGATAGACAGGCATCAATCATAGAATCAGAACAGGTCAGGCAAGATGGGTTGCAAGCTGGAAAATAATCAGTGATAGTATTGAGGTTTCTAAACAAACTCTACAAATTATTTTTTTCTCTCTTTTACTTTATATATTAATTGATTGTACTGCAATTTTGAAATATAAGTATAACATCATATCACATGTATGTTTACATATAATAATATTAAGCATTATTTTTTTATTATGTAAATCTATTACTCTGACAGCAACATAGAGGATGACTTTTGTTGGAAGTGGAAGTTAGATATAAGAGTCTCACAACAAGCAAGAATACTGGAATAGCCGAACAAGGAATGTGGAACAGAGAGAAAGAGATAGAGAGAGATAGAGAGAGAAAGAGAGAGAGATATAGAGAGAGAGAGAGAGAGAGAGAGCATTTTTGTTTTAAGATCCACTAATTGGCCCCCAAACATCTGTTTGTACCCTTCTGTGGAAGAAGCAACAAAATTGTTAAAATAAACAACTGTTGAATCTACTCATATTACTTACGCATGCATACTCCATTTGCACTTGGGAAGTATCCCTCGATGCAGGTGGCTGAACAAGCCCCTTGAACCTGTCCCCTGAAAGGTGGTCTGCTCTGAACCATCTCTGTGGCAGCCCTACACGATGTACAGTCTGATTGGCTTGGACCTTCGCATTGATGGCAGGAGGGGTCACAATCTACACAAGTCGGGAGGGACAATAAGGAAGGCAAAATAAAATAATTTTTTAAATGTTTAAATTGGTGATAAAGTAATTGCAGTATGTCAGATAAGCAGGTAGTTTCTTTGATGTGATGTTGCATGTTTCATTTTACTCTGATGCAATAAAACAAAATCTTTAAAATATGAAGAAAATACATATTCCATTGCATCAAATCACTATAAAGACTGTTCTTTTTATGTACAGATTTGTGATTGCCAGCATTTGCCAGATTATTTGTGCTTCTTTAAATTTGAGTATGCTGACAAAGTTGACACATGTAATGTTAGTGAGGATATTTTTACATGATCTTAAATTTGCATTTGTTCTTTGATTTGCAAACTTCAAGGAATAAAACCCTTGCAAAATAAAGAGCTTATACAAGGCTATTTAATTTCAAAGAGAAACAAAAAAGTCACTGCAAACTTACCTAAACACTGCCCATCTTGATTAAAGGTTCCCAGAGAGCAGTTGGAAAGACAGTAGCCATTCATGATGACGGCCTGACCTTGACATTGTGTGCACTGGTCAATACCAGGCCCATTACACGCAAGACAAGCTAACGAACACGCTGCAAAGAAAATGGCAAGAAATTGCTGATATTTATATTGGTTTAGGTAGTCTTGTTTTGGCATCTGTTAACATCTTTGAAAAGTTTCTTGACTTTTAAAGGAAAGGAAAGATCATGTCTCAGTCAATAGAATAGTCATCTGTTTGGCATATCTTGTAAAAAATAATCACTCTTGTTACTGACGCGAGAGAAAGTCTATCCTCCACACTTGCATCTTTCCTGCATAGTGTTTTTTATTTTGTTTGTTTTGCTTGAGCATGATACAAGTTGAATGGTTCCATGATCAGAATCTTGTCCTTTGAAACTTTACACCCTATTATAAGACTGTTGGCATACCAAACAAAACATGCTTAGGGATCCTGTAAGAAAAATGTCATGGGATTATAGCATTCCTCACAGAAAGGATGCACATCATTTCGCTCATGCAGAATGTCCCAAAACCTTTTTGACAAGAACTCTTACCCTGTAGGTACTGTATTAAAACATAAGCTATGTTCACACGGGACCATCAGGGTTTTAGTCCTCGAGGACTGTATCCTTAAGAATTTAAACCCCGACGGCTTTTTCTCGAGTTATGTTTACACGGAGTGCTTATCCTCGGGGATAGTTATCCCCGAGGATAAGCGAGCGGCGCGATGACCGGAAGTAGAATCTATAACATACCCCAAGAAGTAAGTATACCTGTAATAAACTTCAGTTCGAACCTTCTTTTAAAAAAAAATAAACAATCAATAAATAGGTAGTCGACCACCGACTATCGAGCGAGTTGCCTCTGCAAGCTCTGAACTAGTGGAAAGTTTCAAAAGTGCACGTGTGTTACAAAATAAAAACAAAATAAAACAAGCCAGCAAACAGTCTATTGATTTTTTATTTCATTTTCTTTTGTATTGTTTTCTATTTAGATTAAATTTATAATAATAATAATAATAATAAATGAAGAGTATTTCTAAAGCGCTTCTCCACATAATCATGTGCTCAAAGCGCTGGAGAGGAAAAACTTACATGGAGAGGATGGGATACATATATAACTAGATGAATCCTCGACCGCACGGCACGTCGAAATTATGCCTCCGCCATGCCAGATCAGAAATATATGACACAATCATCTATTCACTTTCATTATACACGGACACCTTGACCTTGACCTTTGACTTGTAACCAAACAACCATTTCATGCATACAATGGCCTCTGTCGCTTTGACCTCATATCCCCACATTTAATCAGTTCATTGCTCCTCCATATGCACATATTACCAAGTTTGAAGATGATCCGTCACAAGTTCTTAAGTTATCACGAGAACAACTAATTTATGTATACAATACCTCTGTGACCTTTGACCTTTGACCTCAAAATCTAATCAGTTCATTGCCCCTCCCATATGCACACATACTCAAGTTGAAGTTGACCCGTCACCGTCCTTAAGTTATTGCGAGAACGAACCATTTCATGTATACAATGACATCTGTGACCTGACCTTTGACCTCATGACCCTAAATCTAATCAGTTCATTGCCCTCCCATAGGCACACATTACCCAAGTTTGAAGTTGACCCGTCAAACGGCTTTTAAGTTATGGCGAGAACGAGCCATTTTCATGCATACAATGACCTCTGTGACCTTTGACCTTTGACCTAATGACCCCAAAATCTAATCAGATCATTGTCCCTACCATATGCATACATGATCCAAGTTTGAAAGTGATCCGTCAAACGGTTCTTAAGTTATCGCGAGAACGAAAACGGACGGACGTACGGACGGACGACGACGGACGGACGTACGGACGGACGTACGGACGTACGGACGGACGGACGACGACGGACAACCCGAAAACATAATGCCTCGCGCACACCTTCGGTGGCGGAGGCATAAAAATAAATGAACACGTAATGAAAGAAAATGATTGAAACTACTTGAAGCAATTTTAAACAGATGAGATTGAGTGCAGTTTTGAAACATTCAACATTTGTAATATTACGAATTGTTGTGGCAATGGTTCCACAGAAAAGGACCACATGTGCAAAGAACGATCCCCATGATTTTTTAGATTTGGAACAACAAGTAATTTCGAGTCTGAAGATCTTAGACGTCGAGGAGGATTGTAAGGTATCAACAATTTAACATTATACTCAGGGGCAGATTATACCAATAATATATTGATATTTCAAGGTTTTCTTTCAAATGTATGATTATTATTTATTTGATTATTCAAAAGTGAAGTTTAGGTATCGTGCTCGTTATGCAATCGGCCATGCTGTTAATTTTTAGAGCGCGCAAAGTTTCGTGAGGTACTGAACCGGAAGTGTAAAACCTGCACAAGAGGTCACTCTTATCCTCGAGAACAGTAACTCCAAGTTAAAATCGTGTCCACACGGTCAAACGCGCGATCGGAGACCACCCACCGCTTGGAGTTTCGAGCCTTAACCCTAAGATCAGTCAAGGAAATAAACCCCGACTTGTCCTCGAGAACATAAACACCGAGTTCGTTCACACGGGCCTTAACTCCAAGTTAACTCCAAGTTGTCCTCGAGGACTATGTTCTCGAGGACAACTTGGAGTTAACTTGGAGTTAAGGCTTGCCGTGTTAACGATACTATAGTCAAAATCACAAGTGTTGAGGCATCCTCACTACCAAGTCCCTCAGTTAGGTTCTCATACAAGGATTAAAATTCTTTTTAGCTGTCAGGTAAATTTGACAGGAAAATACATGCATCCATTTGACTTTTCTCTTATCCACTTTCTCTGTCTTCTTCTTTCCTTTTTCTTTTTCCATCTTACCTTCACAATGGCCACTCCCTGACTGATAGTATCCCAGACTGCACTCCCTGACACAGACCCCGTCCTGCAGGAAGTGATTCCTAGGGCAGGTCACACACCACGGACTGTCCAAAAAGCACTGCTGACATGACGGATCACAAGCTGTATAAATGGAAGAGGATATGTTAAAGAATAATCAATGAAAATATCCATGACAATTTGTTCATTACTTTATCTGTTATTAAACAAATAATCACTGTTGACCCAAATGATGGGAAGTCTATCACTTCCCAGGCAAGCTGGATAAGCTATCTCCTCCGAAGCAAATTAAGCTGAGGGAAGATAGCCTGTACATCCAGCTTGTGGAAGTGATAGACTTCCAATCATTTGGATCAAGAGGCGATTATTTGCTTTATATTCCACATCTGAAACATTTTAAGAGTACTGGGAAAACCAATATTTTGGTTAGAAATTCAAGGTTTCCTTGATCCTTAAAAGATCCACTCAGTCATCGATGACTGCACTTGTAATTGTAACATAAACGCGTACAAATAAAATGTGCGCAATTCATTCATGACGCGTAGGCCTAGCTCAAATGGGCTGAAGTGATTGTGACGTAACAAAGGAATTTAGATAAATGAATTGTTACGTCACAAAGGAATCTGTCATGTGATGGAAAAAAACGATAGTACAAAAAAAAACCCGAGTGACAACGCACTTTTTTTCGCGCATCCTAAAAATAATTGATGACCCCTTATGGCTCTACATGCTCTATGGGGCGCTGTAGTGGTCAGCGAAACTCAAAAGTACCATCACTACGAGTGATGATTGATGATAGGAAAACTAAAATTTATCACGTGACTGCCTTTTGACCAATCCTGTTGCAACATTCTTGGTATGTGGAATATAATAATAAATAATAGCAACTTATTTACCCAGGATAGCCACTTCAGCTCTAATGAACTGTTCTCCCAGCAGGCCCTGCATAACATGTTATTATTACCCCTTTCCATTTTTAAAGTCTTTGGTATGACTCGACCGGGTATCGAAACCACGATCTCCCATTCATGTGACGAGCGCTCAACTGATTGAGCCAACCTGTTAATGACAATGAATATTGCATTAAAACAATTTTACAATGTTGCAATTGAATTGAAGTAATTTGTTCAGATTTATTTATCTTCTATTTTTTCAATAAAGGAGATACCTTTCCTGATGAATTCCTCACAAGAAGCCCTTTTTTACTTACGAAAGCAATGGTTCTCTCTTCGGTAGTAGCGTCGATCACACCCAGGCACACATCTGTTATCTTGTATAACATGGCTTGAGTTGGAGCATGTCACACAATCCGATGCCTTAGGACCAGTGCAGGCAGAACAGCTGGCATTGCATTCTGCAAGGAAGGACAAAAATTATTTTTATGTTGAGACATTTACATGTACAATATATTACTGATAAAAGTTAAAGCAAGTATCACAGTCTACTGCCTTGGGATCAGTGCAGGCAGAACAACTGCCACTACATTCTGCTAAAAAATGTTTAGTTTGTGTATAGTGTATTTGAACTTGGAAGGGCTATGGTTTTCCTTATGAAACACAAACAGCTATTATCCTCAATATTAATTGAAGTTAATCCCTATTGGAATCAGTTCATGCTCATATTTTGTATTTTAAAGAGTATTAGTTTGTAAGTTTAGAGGTAAAGTAGAGAATAAATGAAGCCTGTTTATTGTACAAATGGCACTCTTGAATTTACCACAAATATGAAACTATTTTCTTTGTAAAACTGTTCCCACTCACATTGTAGGGCATATTTTGTATACAAAAGAACAAAAATTACATTTGTAATGGTATTAATAGAGAAAGACTAGATATAGATTATAACCGAGTACCAGGAAAAGAATTCTTTTCATCCTTCATGACAGGATATAGAAGAGACTGGATAACAAAGTTTCTAATAAAAGAAGAGGTAACCACACAACCACACATACCACGCATGGATGTCATCCCACTACATGATCTAAATACCATATGAGAGCATTTCCCCAATTCAGATGTAATGCTTGGTAAACATATCGTGTTGACGTACTTTCACATGAATAAATAAACATGACATCTATGTATACACGTAGAACTAAGAGTAGAGAAAATGGGAATATGAAGAAGGTCACATAATTCTAAATAGTTTCGGGAAGAAAGGAGAACGAATCAATCCATGGACAGAGAACAGTAATTCAAGATGAGCAATACAGATAATCTTAATTTAAAAGAAAATCTCAAATTGCAACATCCTAATATGCCAGGAAAAAAAGTAAGGGGCATGAGAGAGAGCGAGAGAGTTAGAGAGTGGGAGAGAGTGGGGGAGAGAGAGAGAGAGAGAGAGAGAAAGAGATGCAAGAGGCAGAAAGATTAGGGTAAAAGAAATAAATATACTGTATAAGCCAATATTTTCGCGTCCAGATATTTTCGCGATTTTGGACTAGTTGGGGAAATTCGCGAGAGCTAAATTTCGCGATTTTGGTGATGATTTCATTACTATAAATAGCCTTGTATTGAAGTGGAAATTTTCGTGAAGACCAACTCGCGAAATTCGCGAAAATAAAGACACCGCGAAAATAACCACTTATACAGTATGTGAAATTTGAAATAATAATTGAAAAGACAGTTTTCGGCATAATTGGAATCTCTTGAGCTGAATCAAGACACAGTGAATCTAGATGATCTCTCAAACTACGTGCCTGAACACTATCAAAACATCTACCATACAAAACACTGTCAAATTGAAATCTCAAGGTTATTTTTTAAAGCAGATACTTGTAATGTCATAAATTCTTTTATTACTGCTTAACCCCACGTTTCCTTGAAATCCTTTTCCTTCCAACAATTGTGTATGTTACTCACAGTATGATTCTTTTACCCAATTATATATCTCTCTTTATCTATCTCATGTCCCAAGACTTTCTTTTATCCAATTATAATTTATATTTTTCTCTCTTTATCTATCTTACTACCTCTCTCTTTCTCTCTCTTTGTCTCTCTCTCTCTTTCCCTTCTGCTCTTGTTATATTTTACCCATCTAGCTGCCAATCCAAAAAAAGAAAAAACTCCCAGGAAGCAGATATAATTAAAATCAGGACAGATTTTCTTATTTGTTAACTAAATATATGCACCCATTTATCATTCTGCTAATCGCTCAGACTGGCCCAAACAATCAAGAATTAAAAACCAATGTCACCCAGCAGCAGATACAGCTTTATGTCATACAATTGAATGTATCAGCCCAAACATAATAGAGCTGCCATTGTCTCCAGATAATTGGGCCTAAACAACCATTTGTAAATGCAAATGCTAGATCCACACATGCACCCTGTATGGGCAACTTTAATTAATAAGTAGGTACATTGATTCATCATTATGAATTAAAATATCCCTCCATGTGTAGCTCTCCATCTCTTGCTTTAAGCACAAGTTCTCTTGTGTTTTGCCCTCCCTCTTCTTTCTCACTCTCTAAATATTCATCTCACCCTGTCCCGTCAATCCCTTCTTTCCAGTAACAAATCACAGACTTCCTCTTTTCTTGGCCTCACCACACCACGAGATCACCTAGACCCAGACAAAACAATCCTCCAGAACCCCTCAGTCACATACTCTCACCGATTTCCAACATGTTTTTGTCTACATCTGATCTCCACTGAGACCCTGTTCACACTGATGAACCATACACACAGAATAACATTAAACTATGCACAAATGATGCACAAATCAACTGGCTTACCCAACTCAGAGAAATAGCCTAATTTACTTACTACTTAATAAGTCATACAAAAGAAGAAAACATTAAACTGAACAAAGCATTACATTGTCAGTATAAAGGGGCGTTCACATACAATGATGTTTACCTCTTGAAAAATGCCTCCTAAGGTGTACAAAGTTTGTATAGATAATCTATAATGCATGGCAAACTGCCAGCTACTACTATACCATAAGCATACAAGTAAGGCATCACTATACACATTTTCTGACCATTTTTGAAGAGGTTAACCTTTCATGTGGGAATGGGGTATCACTGAGGGCTGTGTGGGCTCCTAATTAATTGAATCAAGTAATCCATAAATCTGCTAATTCAGGAGCGACTTTTGGAGCTCCAAGTATAATTGCTCTACTGATTCCTATTTAGATAGAGCACATTTCCTCCCACACTAATCAAAAGTTTCTGGCAGCATCGAAAATATTTACCCAAAAAACCTTAATAAACAGGATAGTGCTGTAACTGGGAATATAACACATAATACACCTTCGCTGTCATCCTACTTAAACATTTTGGGGTTATTATTCCTCTTTTCAAGTGGTGAGTTTGTCCTTCGGATGGTTTCTTACAGAATCCTCTAGAAATATAAAAATATTCTTCCATTACCTTGACAGGTTGTATCCAACTGGAAGAAGCCAGGTCCACAGTCACTGACACAGCGCCCCCACTTGAGTAGATTTCCTGATCGACAGGTCATGCAGTGGTATTCTGTTCCCCCGGAGCACATGGAGCAGCTTTCGTGGCAGGCTACAGATTTAAACATAGATTTTATAGAAATTATCATTCCTTCTATGAAAGATTAGAGCAAGTAGGCTCCATTTATTTTTTAGGTTTTATGTGTTATCTGAAACTAGAGATTCAAAGCTCTCCAATGACATCAAACACAGCTCTGTTGTTCTAACTGCAACTTATTGGTAGTTTTGAGGCAGCGGGGTCACAAAAAGTAACTTGAAAGGAACTATAAGCCAATATTTCATTCACTCAACTCTTCAAAAATTATATATGGTATTGGAATATATGGCTTTTGTCTTTATTTTCCCCAAGATGTTTCACGGATACTTTGCAGGATTCATATCTTGAGATCAAACTAGGGTTATTATTTCTAAATCACTTAGGATGCACTTGCGCTCATTGCATCAAAATATGAACCACACATGACCAAAACAAAATGCATGGGCTTCGGAACCGGGGGGGCTCAGGTATCGTTGAGCCCCCCCAATATTTTTGATGCCGTACAGATATCGGCGATCGCCCTTATAATATAATCTTAAATGACTCAGATAATATTGAACCCCAAAATTTGTATCATCATTGTTTTGTTTTTTTTGTGTGTGGAGGGGACTCAGACATCATTTAAGCCCCTCCCCTAATCTTACTGAGAAGATCATTGGGCTCCCCACCAATCTTTTTATATAAAAAGTTTATATTTCTGGTCTCTATTGTCAAAATTTTTAGCTCGCGCTGCCGCGCTGCATATCATTTTTTTTTCAAAGAAACATAGGAACTACTTTCTAGATGGATTCTCAGCACATGAGCCCCCCCCCCCGATGTTAAATTAGGAGAGGGGTATCGATATGTTTGAGCCCCGCCCCCTTTCTGCTCTAATTTGTTTTGAAATGCTTCCCATAAATATTTCGAATTCTGCTTAGACGAAAGAAGTTGTTTAACTCAGTGCTGCTCGGCTCGCGGGTCGCTTGGGATCGGAGCGCATTGTCAATCGTGGTTTGTAGGTTTTTTTTTCACTAATGACAACGGGTCTGCTAATATTAGGTGGCTCAAACATTAGGCAGCCGCCCTCCCTCCCCCTCCCTCCCCAAGTGGTGTTGGGTGTGGTCGATATCATTGAGCTCCCTCTCTGCTCCCATTTTTTTTTTTGTAAACGTCATGTGTATCAGAGTTCTCTTTTTTAAATTTTTTTTAATAAGCGTCGGATGTCTTTCAGTTATTTTAACAAAAGACCGCTTAGAATGCACACTTTACAGGTTGATATATAAAAATTTTCAGCTCGCGCTTTGCGCTCGCTCTGTTTTTATGAGATATATGCTTCTATATATGATGCATAGCGAAAAATAAAGCTTTAAATTACACTTTTCAGGTTGATATATCAAAAATTTTCAGGCTCGCGCGCTTCGCATGGCGTGTCGGCATTGTTTTAATGAGATAAATAGTCTTCTATATAAGCATAGGTGAAAAAAAAAAAAAAAAAACGCTTAAAGTGTACACTTTTCAGGTGAATATCAAAAAATTTTCGGCTGGCGCTTGTTGCTCGCTGATTGCATGGTTTAAGTTGAGATAAGAGGTATTCTCCTTTGATGTGTAACCTGGAGGCACAAAAAGGCGCTGTAGAATGTAGCACGGTTTGTCAGGGTGCTAAGTCATATAAGATAATTCGCTTCGCACTTGCGCGCTCGCATTGTTTAATGAGATAGATATCTTCTTTGTAAACATAGCGAAAAAGCGCTTAAAATGTACACTTTATAGGTTGATATATCAAAAATTTTCAGCTGGCGCTTCGAGCTTGCATTGTTTAATGAGATAAATATCTCCTTTATAACCACAGCACAAAAAGTGGTGCTGTATCAAAAAATTTCAGCTCGCGCTTCGCGCTCGCATTGTTTAATGAGATAGATATCTTATTTGTAAACATAGCGAAAAAGCGCTTAAAATGCAGTTTTCAGGTTGGTTGATATATTAAAATTTTTCAGCTCGCGCTTCGCGCTCTTATTGTTCCAGATAAATATCTCCTTTATAACCATAGCACAAAAAGCGCTTAGAATGCACACTTTTCAGGTTACTTTATCAAAAAAATTTAGCTCGCGCTTCGCGCTCGCATTGTTTAATGAGATGAATATCTTCTTTGTAAACATAGTGAAAAAAGGCTTAAATTTAAATGCACTGTTTTCAGGTTGAATTGAAATATTAAAAATTTTCAGCTCGCGCTTCGCGCTCGCATTGTTTAATGAGATGAATATCTTCTTTGTAAACATAGCAAAAAAAACGCTTAAATTTAAATGCACTGTTTTCAGGTTGAAATATTAAAAATTTACAGCTCGCGCTTCGCGCTCGCATTGTTAAACGAAATAAATATCTCCTTTTTGGCCATGGCACATAAAGCGCTTAGAATGCACACTTTTTAGGTTGCTATATCAAAAAAATTTCAGCTCACGCTTCGCGCTTGAATTGTTTAATTAGACATCTTCTGTGTAAACATAACAAAAAGACGCTTAAAATGCACTGTTTTCAGGTTGATATATCAAAAATGTTCAGCTCGCGCTTCGCGCTCGCATTAATTGTTTCATGAGATAAATATGTTCTTTATAAGCATAGCGAAAAAAACGCTTAAAAGACACTGTTTTCAGGTTGATATATGAAAAAAAAAAATCGGCTCGCGCTTCGCGCTCGCATCGTCTGATGAGATAAGTATCTTCGTTATGTTCTAGCACAAAAAACGCACTGTTTTTAGTTTGATATATCGAAAGTTTTCAACACATCCAAGAATTATTTATTTATTTATATAATAATAATCATCGTAGTTTGATAAGTGGGAATAGATTCTACAATTTTTT
>CALNVZ010003433.1:18704500-18796823 GCA_940671915.1 Paracentrotus lividus | reverse complement strand
TTGAACATACATTCATTTACTGGCACAAGAAACAAGGAACAATAAATTGTTAAAGATTACTCACAGCATATGTTATCCTGTTATGTATGCAATAACCCTGAGATATATGGCACTCGGGACAGCATCGGCCTTGCTTGTGAACAAATGTCTCTCCCTGGAAAAGAAGAAGGAAAAAAAAAGAAGGTAGCAAAAATAAAGTTGGACGCATTTCTAGTTTCTTAGAATTATTAAGCATTTATATGGCGTTTAAAGGCATTTATAAAGCTTTGATTCAAAGTTGCTCAAAGAAAGATAAAATAGGGAGGAATCCAAATGAGAACCATATCTATTTATCGAGCATTATTAAAATAAGAATAGTTATCTGAAGTGAAATTGCATCATAACTAGATTAACAGGGTATTTATGTTCATTTACTTATGTTCAATGCACTTTTGTATTAGTTCATGGCGCTAAATGTACTCTTTGTTTATACTGCACAAGCTGCTAATTCTTAATATAGATATTTCACAATTTACGGCTCTACCAAATATTCACGTTCCCAGAAGGAAACCCGCCTGCAGTAACAAATATGCACATTTTTGAGTGGTTTTGATTTAATGATCGTTCCCCAACTTGTTAAAAACATAAACCCTCATCACCTTACTCATGTATTTATGTAACTTTCTTTGGTACAATGCAAATGGCTCACCACAGGCATCCCCAACCACACGAACAAATGCAATTATGGAAATATCAAAAGGGATCCGGGCTTGGTTGCATTTAATTATCAAAACACATTGTATTGGGACACAAACTCAATCCATTCCCAGCAAAACATATTAATGTTTCCCCTCTTAATATTTGAATTCATGGAGCATAATTGAGATTGTTAGTATTACAAAGGGAAATTAGATTATTCTCAGAGGAACACACGTCTGAGAAATGATGTCACAATCATAAGGCATAACGGATACAACATCTTAAGGGGTTTCCTTGTTGGTGCGTACTTACGTCAGAGTTGGTACTCAGTGACACTTCATATAGCAACCAAATTTTGACAGAATGATACGACTTTGAATTAGTTCATTACAAAATAGTGAAAAAATACTTCAATAGTGATTTTATTTTTAAATTCATTACCATACTGAATGTCCATTTACATGTATTGATTTGTTAGAGATAACAAAAACAAGATATGTATAAAAAAAGTAAAGTTAAAATGTCTCAAAAAGTTTGGAATAGGTTTCCAAAGAAATGAAGCAGTACTAACAGGATGACGATCCCATATTATAAGTACATGTACACGTCGTTCAAGACAAGAAATGTTCAATGCATACATTGTATATTCAAAGAAAGGAGAAGTTTTCTAATCTCCCAACTTTTCCCAAACTTACAATATGTCTTGACCACAAGATGATTCATTCTGACTGATTCATCATTTTTGGCTGATATTAGCCCAAGATTTTGATGCAAATATCCCCAAGACTGCTATTTATACAAGGTAATGATGCATTGAGCCACCACAGAATAGATCTTGGAACAAAAATAAAGACGAGTGGCTTTGTGCTGTATTGAGGAAGTTTTCAATAAAGGCCATTTGTGATTTCTGTGGATGTATTCAATCAGTTTTGTTTTTGACGGTATCATTTGGGGTTGGCTTGTTTCCATAGTTCTCTATTTCTCCACTTCTTTCTCTTATCTCTCTATCCCCCTCTCTCCCTCTCCCTTTTCCTCTTCTTGTCTCCTTCCATTTTCTCTTTCTAGCCTTCTGTCTCTCTCAGACCTATCTATCTTTAAAACTAAATATATTTCTTCTTTCCTCAAAGTATTCACCTTAATTTTTCTATAACTGTTTTAAATATGCATCTTTCTTTCTTTTCAAAAATTGGTCTGTTTCTTCTGCCTGATTATGATCTCTCCTATCTATTGATTCATATCTAAATTGCGCTTTAAATCTCATACCCTCTTTTTCTTATTCTTCTCTCTTACTCCGAACATCTATATCTCATTTTCTGGCTATCCTACAATGTATGTATGTACAAATGTATATTCTATCATCTTCCTATCTTCTCCTTCTTTCTCTTTACCTTCCTTGTAATTCCTCTATCTTTCAATCTTTTATCATTCTATCTCTCTCCTAACCATCTTTCATTCTTCCCTGTTGTCATTCCGTCTGTCAGTCCCTTCCCCCCAGCAGGCATGCAGGAAAGGGAACAGAACAGTCTGTTACAAAAAGGTCACCAAGTGAGTAATAGACAGACGTTCGTGAATGCCGTCAATAACAATGCATCTCTGATTCGCCCGTCAGCAGTTGCCTGTTGAATGGAAATATCTATTCATGGTTTATGATGATGTGATTTAATGATCTATAACAGCATCCTTTGTAGTTCTTCGTTGTCATTCCCATCCATTCAATAAAATGTAATTTGATAGGAAGAAATATTTTGAAACATGACTCATCTTATAATAGTTTTGGAACACATGTACATTTATAATTTGTTTGGATTCTATTACATGTTCATTACATGTGTATGCTATTTCTCATGATTTGTAATTGATTCCAATCAAAGCATGAGGATTCTCAGTCAAGTCTCCAAATGTCACATCCCCCCCCCCCCCAATTTCCGTATTTCGTAAATATTTTGCAGAGCAATCTTATCCTCTTGTAGAACATTTAACATTAACTTAAATAAAATTGGACAAAATTATTCTTCTTTTCCTATTGTCATCATCATAAAAATGTAATGAAAAAGTTCCTGTTTTCCTCCCTCTCCTTTGCTCTTTTTCCTTATGACATAATATAGTCATGCCAGTGACCAAACATAAAAAGAGCTGAGAAAAGCTGGAAAGAGTTGGGGAAAAAAATCTGAAACTGAAAGAGCTCCTATACTTTTGTAAAGAGGAAAGCTAAAATAGGCTGAAAATAAGCTGAAAATCAGAGCTAAAAAAAGCTGAACTCTCAGACCCCTGTACATCAAATATAATTGCGGTCTTTGATGGGTTAAACATACCTCTCTGCATTCTGTCCGTGCACACTCAGCCGGGTAGCAGGCTATTAGACCCTCTTGGCAGAAACAGAACTCACAGTCCGTCACGTTCCACATGTCACCCGAGTACCATCTTACACCATCAGCCTCACAGGTAGCTGTATGGAGGTCAAAGGTCAAGGGTCAAAGGTCAATGGTGTAATTTCAACATTTAAACTTTTTTTTTTATGATGATGAGGGCAGAACTAAATGGAATGTGTTGAATTCCCTTCCATAATTTAAATTAAATTTGACATGGAATTTAAAATAAAAATGTGTTTATTAGAAAAGTCAAAGGTCAATGTTGAATGGCATAATCTATTTCCCTTGATGGAATAAAAACCATTTCAATTACAATATTAAACGAAACTTTGTTAAACCTTTCGGAACAATATGAAAAAAAAAATAAAAATTAGGCTTTTAAAAGTTCAAGTAACATGTGCATACTTGTATTTGTAAACAAATATTATAGCAAACAAGATCTTATCGGCCAGGGTAAAAATAGAATAATTATGCTTTAAACAATCACTTTTCAACTGAACTGGACTACAACCCCAACTGAAAGACACTACTATGAGAGTTAATAGTGCTAATCCCCCTCAACCTACGTGTTTGTCTATTTGGTGTTTTAATTATTATATTATTTACCTTGCGTTGATACACATTCTGAGCAACAGTGGCCTTCCCTTCGTATCCTCTTCTCTCCCTGTAAATGAATAAAAAATTGAACTTGAATATGAAAATAAAGTTGTCATGAATTAAGATGTGGATGCATGCTTTATTGCTTTAGCTGATCTTTCATCCTATAAAGAGTGCGTTTTACCAAGAAAGCTGTTGATAACAATGTGGAGGGAACATTAACTATTAACTATTTATATTATGAATGATAGCGCCGTAAAAACTAAAAACAACAACAACTGTCCATGAAACTACAGTGTGTATCAATAAAAAGGTAATCCAAATGTAGAGGGTTCATATTCTAAGCTTATTTCTTGTTGGAATCTAGATGAGACATAATAAAAAGGAATTTCTCAATTTTCCAATGCCATACCCAATAATACAGAGCAAATAGTATAGGTTTTCCCGGTCATTTTCATTGTTTTGTCAATCAATTGCATATTAGAGGCATTCATTTTCGGAAAAAACGCTGATGCATCGAAATGTTGCCAGTCAAAATCGTATTTAATCATCAAACTTAACGATTGATGTGATGGATTTCGTACTTGCACATTCTACTTCACATAATAAGCATATACATTCGGCAATAGCTATTCAAATTCGTCTTCATCCTGTCGACATTTCATTCCGTATACTCAAATTTGCACTAATTTGAATGCACAAATAATGAAATTAAATGCCTATATCCGAATTGGAACTTGGCAACCATTACTTTGTGTGCCTAAAAACGACTTTGAAAGCATGAACACGAAAGTGCTTGACTAAAGTCAGTCTGTCGCATCAAACGCACGAATTTGAATAGACATTAAATGAAAACAGATGATAAATGTATGAAATTGGCTGGGAA
Organism: Paracentrotus lividus; assembly: GCA_940671915.1. Lineage (NCBI taxonomy): Eukaryota > Metazoa > Echinodermata > Echinoidea > Camarodonta > Echinidae > Paracentrotus > Paracentrotus lividus. Next base: position 18,792,293 of record CALNVZ010003433.1, on the reverse strand, counting down.
AACCTATATTAAATGAAGTGACAACATATTATTCACACTTTCCTCATTCTATCAAAACTCACAAAAATGGATTTTGTTCCTCTCACTTTCATTTACAATTAACTTCGTTGTGCATGGCATATGTGAAGCAAGAGAGGTATCATTGGAAACATAAGAAATTCCTCTTTTATCATACCTACATATAAATTGCAAAAATAAAGAAGCTTGAAACATAAGCTCTCTTTATTTGGACAACCTTTGGATAACTATATAATTAATCTGTGATCGCTTTTGTTTCAATTAAGTATACATGCATGTTGGGCCCCTACCTTTTTTGGCAGCAAAACAATGATATTTGACAAAAACAAAAGAGGGTGTAACTCATGTGCTTTGATACATGTACATGTAGATGCACAGGAAATGAAGAGTTAAGTGCAGACGAGCATGGTTAGGTATCATGTTGGGCATAGAATACGTTCATTTTGGAAACATTCTGCATCCCCTCAACTAATACAAGGATGTAAAGTTTGGCACCTGCTCAGGGGCAGGCTACATACTGTATATATACTGATGAGAGCTATATATAAGGGGGGTATCTCATACCATATCATGTATAACACAGATATAATGAATTTCTGTCTCTCATCAGATGATATGTGAGGTGAGTACGGTTTAGTTAGAGCTTATCTGCAGTGCTTTATAACGATGGCACAATTGATAGCCTAATTTTCCATTTTTAGAAAAGACACTGATCCAATTTTTGATAATTCCTCCTATCTTGTGATGTGATTCATTGAAGTTGGAGAGGTGTGATTAATTGTGGAGCAAATTGAAATGATCTTTGTAGCTGGAAACAAAAATAAAACATCCCCAAAGTTCCCCTATCAACAGATTATATTGGGAAAATATGTAATTCCTTGAAAAGATTGAATCCCATTCTCAATAATAATGTGCATTTTAGCTGGAGTTCATCTCTTACAATGCATGATTTGCCTCAGTAATGATGCAAGATGAAATGAGGGCTCATGCTTAACATTTTTCTTTGAGTGGCTATAGGCCCCACTGGAGTATGCAATCCACATGGTTTAATTAAGATTTTGGTTTATTTCAGGTGGCCCGACAAATTTTTAAGTGGCCATTGGCATTGGGCTACTGCTAAATTTGAGCCCTGCATAAGATGAATGATACAACCAACTTACAGGTGCACATGGAAGGTTGTCCACGCATGTTTCATCTATACAGCTTACTGAACCGCTTTTACATAGGCAATGGGTACACACTCCATTCTTCCACGATTCACCATCCTAGATGAGGGAGAACGATAACGATAGAGAGAGAGAGAGAGAAAAATAAAAAGGGTGATAAAGAGTGAGAAAGAGAGGTGAGGGGAAAATAAGAGACAATATAATAATAAAAGAACATAAGAAATGGAAAATAAAATAAAGGCTTTTAATAAGAATGACTGGTTTAATGAAGATTTTTTTTTTTGTTGTCATGTAGGTGTACAGCAAATTACCCATCTGGTATGTACATTGTAATATGTCCAGATATGATAACAGAATTTTAAACAAAAAGAAGTTCACATACTGATACAGGATGATGAAAAGTTACAAAAACACTATCAGCCAGTAGCATCACTGCAATGTCAGTAAGCATGACATTTAATCCATGAAACAGGGTAATCATATATTGTACAGTGCTTTAAGCAAATTAAACTGGAAAAGTACTATATAAAAAAAATATCAAATTTAATTTGTTTTAAATATTGACAGGAATCCCCACATTTCTCCAAAAAATTCAAAGGAAATCGTATGAAAATCAGACAAAATGGCATCAGGTGTAAGGGATGAAACACAATTATCCACAAACCTGATAGACAGCACCATCTACTGAACAAGATCTCCCCACACACTCAGGGCAGCACTTCCCTTCAGGGACTACTGCTTCTTCATCCTGAGAGAGATGGAAAAAAGTTTGAAAAGGAAATAATTAAAAGAAGTGATAACAATAATTTTGTAATCTGTAATTTGTAACTGTTATCATCAAGGAACCCTTATGGGTTCCCATTAACATCCCCAGGTGGAGAGTGGCAAATGTAGATTAATGTTTGGAAAATTAGTAAATCAAAACTTTGACTTGCCCTTCATATCACATACATCATTACTCTGAGAGCAGCCTGCTGATTCCTGTATAACATGTATTATGCTCCAGTAATTCTCTTTTCTTTTTCAATCCTCATTTGTGAAACTATAAGTTGAGGCCACATTTAGAATAAAAAGCTCTCAATATTCATGGTAAAACTTAAAATGAACAGAAGATAACAAAAACATTTGCGATTGAAAGAGTCATTAGAAGAATATGAAAGTTTATGTAATGTTTTTCCTCTGTTGGCTATATGCATTGTATCTACGCTAATAATAACTGACAGAAAGTTATATTGCATGTATTTACCTGAGAACATATTAATGTTGGGCAATCTGCTACGTAGCACTGTGACTGGCCATTATTACATACACACTTTGCACATTTGACTGGTGACCACTGCTCCCCGTCATGATAGCTCACCCCTCTATCAGTACAGGTTCCTGGGAAGGGATGAGAAATGATAACCGGTCTATTAAAATTTGCATTCATATTTCAAACATTTATCATACTATTTCATACACAATAAATATTTAAAAAATTAATTTCATCTCATCAATAAGAGTGTACTAATGGAAAATCAATAGAAAAGTACTATTATGATGATCATGATGATGGTAATGCTGATAATGGTGATAACGATAGTGCTTGTGATGGTGGTGGTGGTGGTGATGAGGATGATGATGATGATGATGATGATGATGATGATGATGTTAATGATGGTGATGCTGATAATGGTGACAATGATAGTGATTTTGATGGTGGTGGTAGTGGAAGTGATAATGATGATGATAATGATGACGGTGATGATGACGATGACGATGATGATGATGATGGTGATTATAATGACGGCAACGATGATGATGGTAAAATTAATGATGTGATCATGCTGATAATGATATTGATGGTGATGATGGTGATGATGATAATGATTGTGATTATGATAATGATGGTGATAATGGTAATGAGGATGATATTGAAGATAATGACGATGATGCTTGCGATACAGGAATGATCATGATAATGACCATGATGATGATTGCGATGCTAAAGACAATGATGATGGTGATATTGAAGAAAATGACGATGATGATGCTTGCGATATATAGAAATGATCATGATAACAATATAAGTAATAGAAAAATAACACAAATGTCTTCAACATACTCCCTGATCTAATACAGCTCGGACAGCACTCCCCCTCAGCTTGGTAGAGAACCTCGCCCGCACTGCATTGCATGCTGGGACAGGTTTGGTTCCGACACGTCACCTGCCCACTTATACAGAAGCATGTTGAACATGGTGAAGGATTCCATTGAGAATTATGCTGCAATGATATAACAAGAAAAAAAAAATTGTCACTTAACGTACATTGAGTAGGGTTTTGAACCTTCAATCTGTTGATCCAATGTCTACTGACTATATCCACGAGACCACAACACATGTCGTTAAATTATTATTGTTTCTATATATGAGAAGTATACATGTATATCAATATTGATTACATAATGGGTGATGAATTATAGTACTGATCTCTGCACATACAGATAATCAAAGAAGAAAAGGCATGAATATTTTGAAGTTAGAGCATGCAAAAATGCAAAATAATTGTTTTTTTTTTTTTAATATCTGATCAGCACCAACTTCACACTCCACAAATTGATGGAATAAAGGAGGGAAAAAAATGGTGTTAGAATGCTGACATCTGGAAGGTATTGATACCCTTCTTACATGGTTTATCCGCTTCAAAAGATCATCTACATAAGAGCCAAAAGGACCTAAACACCATCATTTTACATAGAGTTTCATGCCCTTCTGGCTCCAAACGGAACCAGATATTCGTGTCTTAGCCCTCTTTCACACTTGACTTCACGGCCATGGCCACTCTGAACAAAATTTCAACTCTAATTTTTTTTTTTTCTGTGCTGGAATTTCTTGGATATCTCATATTTGTGATAAAATGTATGATATTGTCATGGATGTCATTTTCTATGTGGACCCCTTTCCATCATTTGAGCATGAATGGAAACAAGAAACCTTACTTGGTACATGTTTGGTAATTATTCACTTTGGACAAAACATTTTTTGAAACCCATAAATCATATTTGTAAGTAACTGCATGTGACATTTTTTATTCAGATTTGTTTTATTTGTTATAATCAACAACAAGAAACAAGTGATCTCTTGGTAGTTAATAGCCCAGTTTCAAACAAATTGGGTAGCATAAACCCTAGCATGACATGCCCCTTCAGTTCAAAAGTTTATGAAGATGAGATCCTATTTGATGCAGTAAATGTTGTGATCGAGATGCGCAATATATGTCTAAAACATAATATCATACATTAGTTATGGTTTAGTGTGTATTGAATGTCTCGGGACGCAAAAATACCATACATAACATTACTATATGCTATGCAAACTTTCTTTAACAGAGGAGGCATTTTGAGGAGGTTTACTACCACATGTGGGAGTTTGTCTTAGAGCTTTTTAGAAGGTGGGAGGCCAACAGCGGACTTGGCCAAATCAAATATGAAAACATATCTCATGACGGATCTAAATCAACAATGAGATGACCAGCAGGGACAAGAGGGACTATTCATTCGCACAAACAGACTTCTACAAACGTGTGTTCGTGTAGGAGAGAGATTGAAAGATGGAATGGAAAGAAATACATGGTAAGAGAAATAAGCTATTATGGTTCTGCTAGAAAGTTAATGTTACCTGTTTACACAATCCTTCAAAAATTACATAATTAACGTATGTATGGTTTGAAGAGTATGTAAACAGGTAAAATTAACTTTCCAGTGGTACTGGATGAAGAGAGGGGGTTATAGCTAAGGAAAGAGTGGGAGACAAAGAATAAGACAGACAGAAACAGAGAGAGATAGATACAGAACAAATGGGAAAGAAAGAAGGAGAGTAACAGAAAAGAGAAAGATAAAGTAAAAGAGTGAGAAAGAGTGGGGTTGAGATAGATTCAGAAAGAGTGGGAAAGTAACAAGAAAACACATAGAAAAGAGAAAGATAAAGTGAAAAGAGAAAGAAAGAGATAGAGGGGTTAGATACAGAAAGGAGATGAAACAAGGAAATTGGGGAAAGAAAGGCAGATGATGATGTTTGAAATAAGAAATGTGACCTACCAAGCTCATCCCCCCTTCATTTAGGGCAAACCAGGTAAACTTGTGAGTTTAGAGTTGAAAGTGGATATGTCTTGCTATGGCAAGTTCATTTACAAAGCCATAGTATGACCCAAAAACTGGTCATGACATAAATGTCATTTAAAATTGAGTTTTCTCCAGTTGACGTTTCATAAATAGGCCTGTATAGAATTATATTTATATGATAACAGTTAGCCCGAGGTAATCTAATCACATGGGCAAGAAAAATATTGTTGAAAAGTACAAATCTGGATAAGCCGGCTATAATGAGTTCAATATGTTTTGACCAAATATCTGGATAGGAGCTAAACACAAGCCTTGGGATATACTATCAAACGAAATGATTTCAGAGCAGTTATGCTTTTATTTGCTCTTAGTTGTATGTGTAACATGTTACATTCTTAAATGTATGGCAATTTTGCTTGAGGCAAAACCAATTTAGAATACAGTAAATAAAAACTGGTTCAATGAAGAGATGCAATAATTTCAATTTCCAATCTAAATTTTTTTTGCCAGCAAAAATGAAGAAGATAGAAATCATATTTCTCTCAAAAATGCTTGCCATTGTAGCCCCAAACATACAGTGCATTCCAGTTTTTTCCCCGCAAAAGACAGATTCATATCTCAAAGCTGAATCCTCAAATTAAATTCATGTGGAGAAACATGGGCACAAAGGGGGCTCAGTTCTCTTCTTTCCGTTTCTCTTCTTTTTCTTTTTTGATGCAGAAGGAAATGATTTGATTATGTTGCTATGGAACAAACCAAGTTTACGTACTTCACATTATGTGTTTGTAATATAATCCATTCGATTGTCTAGATATTAATAACTAGGCCAAAATATGGAAATGATCATATTAGTTTGAGAAGTCTAACAACGTCAATATGGATGTGTACTCCATAAAGCAATCATACCCATGAAAAGAAATATTAAAAAAAATATATAATCAGTTCTCTTCTCCATTTTTATTTAAAAATAGAAATGATATGATGATGTCACCCTGGAACAAACCAAGATGAATAATAAAAAAGAAGCATTCACATTATGGTCTTTCAACATAAAAAAAACCATTTCATTATCTCCATATCAACTACACCGAAATAAAGATATTATCCTCTTGTTTACATTAAAGTATATGCCAGCATGCAAGGTGATATTCGTACATTATCTAAAAACATATTATACAAGACAACAATATTAACTTTCAGGTATTTTTGTGTTTATTTGTTTCAGCCAACAATGTGGACCAGGAAAATGATAATTTCAGCCATCATTCCATGGTCTTTACTCACCCCAACTATTTCTCCTCCATGTTCACATGATCCTGCACCTGATGCACACTCTGGACAGCATTTATTAGGAGATATCCTCAGAATCTCACCCTGTAAGGAAATACAAGAGATGATGATGGAATTAGAAATATGAAACATGAAAGTTAATATATAAAATTAACAGGACTACTGAAGTGTTTGTTGCAACAAGATAGGCAAGATACATGTATACAGATATCCTCAGAATCTCAACCTGTAAGTCAATAAAATATACACTAGATGATTGATGAAATTACAAATTAACATGAAAGTTAATAATAATATATGAAATCAATAACAATACTGTAGTGTTCATTGCAAGAGGATATTTGAGAATACATACAGAAATTAAATATAAATATGGACAATTATACTACTCATTATATTCATTAATGTATATTTTCTTTCTGTCAGGCATGACATTTTATTCATTCATTGTGTTAATTAAGACTGCCAGATTTTAAATCAACAATGTGAAATAAATTCATGTGTTATCTAATAATATGGAAATTATTTCAAATATTATTTCAATACACATTTGTATACCAAAACAAAAACCTTATTCCAAATAACTGAATATCTGTGGCTATTTCTCTTTTTTTTTTTTTTCGGGGGGGGGGGGGGGGAGGTTGAGAGTGGGGTGGGCATGGCAAGCTTCCCTTGTAACACATTCTATGTGTCCCTTTTAATGGTTTTATTTTAGGTGGAACAACTGACGATGTCCCACTTAAAAATATGCTTGTAATCAGTGCTTGTCCCTATTAATTCATTCTGTATGAAAACAGTTCATAATCATATTCCTATTTGAATTTACTAAATCTTCCCATCAAATGCATCTACCATCCATGGACACCAAGTACCAAGGACTTCCACATATTGTATTTTTTCACTTTTTACCAAAATCTGAATTTTGTTAATGTTGAAGAAAAGAGTAACTGTACCCATGCTGTTTTGCAGATAAATTCCAGATGAGGACAGAATTTGAAAGGGCAAAATGGCCATGACCAGATTTACTAGCTTGGACACCACATAACTGTTTGCAATTACTGAAAATCAAACCCCACAAAAGCCAAGGTGCTCAGTTCTGTTTGTCCAGAAAGCAATACTCTGGAGGAGAATTCACACAAATTGTTGATTGAAATTGAAATTAGATTTGTGAGTTTATGGCTTGGGAGGAAAATTCAGAAATGATTACTGAAATTTGTCCCCAGAATTGGACTCGTAAATCTTTTCGGAAGTGTTTGGGGTCAGAAGGGGGAGTGGAAGCATTCCTTCATCTATGGTCAAGTTGACCTCTATGAGACACCAGTCAAGTACTACATGTAGTCTTGTAGACACCAAACTTTACCCCCTGTTTTACACCACTTCTTGCACGGTGAAATATTTTCAGTTACTTGAATGGCAAAAATAGACAATGAAAGCTTCCAACACTGCATACATGGATAACTGCATCCCCTTGTCAAAATGTCAAAGATATGAGAAGTACTTTTGATTTGTCCGATCCAGCTCAATTCCAAACATATGGAATCAGTTAGGTTTCTCTGAAAGGCAGATCCACTGTATAGCTTTTTTTTTTTTTTTTTTTTTTTTTTTCTTTCTCCTACGTTTTGTTTTTACTGATTTGGTCGCTATTTCTTCTCTTCATCTTTGGACCAAACGGCTGCACATAAATTACAAATGAATCCCATAGACTGTATAGCCTACACATTATATAGCCTATATAGCGCTACATATTTTGGCCATTTTGTACTTGGTGGAGTAATTTGCGAGAGGTGATTTTCACAATTTTGGTGATGTTTTCATAACTGTATCTATCAAGTAGAAATTTAGATAGCCGACTTGCAAAAATCGCAAAAATGAAAACCACCACGAACATAACTAGGCCTACTAAAGTATTTGACATAAATGGTAATACTGTCTTTCTATTCAGAGTGCAGTATCTTCTTAATGACCCACTGACAAATCCCCCTCATTTTTTTTTAAAATCTCCCCAACTCTCTCTATCTATCTACATTTGATTGGAAATCTCTTCGTTATGTCTACCTCTGTTTTCTTTTTCAATCAAACCAAGGAGGTAAAAGAACAACCTGTCCCTCTTCATCCTCCGCTATCTCCTTTCCAAGCAGCCAATGCTTGGGGCAGCGTACCTAAGCGGCGATTTATTCAACATCTCTTGTTACCAAAACTTGACAGATCAAGAACTTGGATAGTAAACACAATTACCCAACTTTAACTTCGCGGCATAAAGAATCTTTATGGAGCATTCCCCTGACAATCACTAAAAACCTGTCCAAAAGAAAATCAGATTTTGTAATGGAAGCATGGAGTTATTTTCATGCCCAAATTGGTTTTACAATTCTATGGGGTAATAGATTAAAGTGACATGCTGACAGAGTATAGGGTATATTATATGCAAAGAGGTAAACAGGGTAGAAAGAAATTCACTGTATTTACTTGACCCTCACCTAGCTAAAGTATCCCATTTCCTTTCTCAATGTTTCTACATCACCCCGAGATGAATTCAACCTTTTTTGAGCTCAGTGAGCAACTAACTTAAATTGATGTAATCATTGTAATGAGACAACTTGTGCATATCAATGGCATTGAACCTCAAGTCATATGGAGGCTGGAAAACTGTTCTCAGAAAAAATCAACCCAAAAAATAACCCTCAGTTTTTCACCTGAAGAAAAGAATCTAAAGAAGAAAAAACAGGCTCTTATACAGGGGCTTATTCAGAAGGAAAAGTGCCCTGAAGCCCCTTCTAAATGTTTGGTGTATTTGTTTTGCTGTTACTTGAGTTTGAGGAATGAACAGAAACCATTCAAGACCACTGGAGATATCTCTGGCATTGTCAAAGGACAGTAGACCTTCAGATCTGCAACAAGAGACAGGAAGACCGCTAGCCCAGGGGCAGATCCAGGTCCAATTAGCTTTGATTGCTTCCAAGCCCGAGTTGAACTTGGAACATGTGGGAAAACAGATCTGTTAGTCTATTGATAGTCCTGTTTGGGGTTTTTTATTTCACAAGGAAAGGGAAATGGGGTTAGGATATTTGTGGTTGTTTTTCATTTGAATACCTTTAGGTTTTGCCAATATGGAACCAATTCCTCTACAAAGGTTAATGATGGTAATTAAACCCACTTGACCCTATTCTAGGGTTCAAAGGCCATTTAAACTATATTTACAAAGTCAAGCAAAAATAACATTGAAATACTTTACACATTTCTATAAATTCCATTCAAATTAATTTAAATGTTCTACTGTTAAAAGGCTCTTCAAAAAGTCAGATTAAATGGGCACTGTACATGGAGCTATATGTATTCTCATTCTTTCTATATTTTTGGGGCAATTTGAAAGATAATTTACCATTTTATTGCTAAAATTGTATTCTAAGAACTAAAAGTTTGTGAAAAAAAACAATCTTTTTTTAAAGAGGTTTATTGATTTATATATTTAAATAGCAGCAAACATTCAAAGATATATTTAATATCCCAAAACTTGAATTAGGCTGGGAATTGGACCTCAGTCCATATTCAAACATAAAGAACAATCATGGACAATGGGCATTTAATTTAAATGGATGCTTGCATTGTAAAATTGATCTAAATACCTTGTATACCTTCCAACAAATCATTGAACAGTTTATTACCTCAATGATTACTGCTACCCTTTGAATTTTAATCAAAAGAAAATAAAATTTAGCTAGCATAACCATGGTACTGTACTTCTTTAAAAACGGATATACATTGTATCTGCGGTCCCAAATAGTTAATGATAATTTGTAGAAGCTGAACCTCTTTTTCAATGTACCCTGGGGAAGGCAGCCAAAATTGAATGAAAATGAGTTCCAAAAATAGTGGAGGATGTAAATCATTTTTAGATACAATAGCAAGCTAAGATTGAACATTTTATGATCTTTTGTGTTCAGAGCTAAAGGGGCTTTCACAATACATTAAAATGTATATGTAAATGACCTTCTGGTTCTCAAAGGGATGAAAGGGAATTATTATATAGCTCCACCCTCCGGGAATACAGATAGAATAGTCTTTGAACTGTATTAAAGACGGCTCTATTCAATAAACATCCACTGTATACTATTTTGATCTATCATTGAAGCCCTAAAATTAACAGGGAAAATGTAATATTCCCAGCTTCCAAATTTTTCCATTGTCATGCTATGTTTTCTTGTGAAATGGATCAACGGTGAATTGCGGCATCAAAGACCTTAGGGGATGCATTTTCATTACATGTATGTCATTCTGTTCAAAAAGTATCTAGTCACTTCAAATGTAGATGATATGTGACAATTGTGTTGCTTTAACCAACTCCACAAATTTACTCTGGAAATTTTATGGCTTCTAGCTGTTTTACAACTTCTTTCAAGAGAGGTCTATTGACTAAATTTGCAATGTAACATGTAATGTTGTTAAATTAACATCATAATAAACCAGTGCTTGTCTTCCTACACTATCCACAATTAAAAAGAACTTCTAACTTATGTTCAAAATTTAAACTTACTTTTAAGTTACTTTACTTCACCTTGACATATCTACATAGATGATACCATTTGGATCAATTACAATCCAAACAATTGTATATCCTACAAATTCCTTCAGATTTTGACATTTTATTTTTTGATTCATGAAGAAGGGAAAAAGAATTTTGGAGAATCCCCATCTCACAGGAGGCTTCTAAAATGTGTGAATTAGAGATCATAAAACGATCAATCAGTCATCGCTTGTGAATCCCCAAAATTTTGAATATGGCACATCTGAATCATATGACATTTATCTTGATTTAAATCACGCATTTCTACAGAAGCGCTACACCCAAATCCAGCTGTAAATTGGAGGCATTTCAACAACATAGCGACACGTTCTAACAAATGCCCTTCTGTTTTAAGCTAGTCTACAAGTTCACAGACCTTAGTTTTAAACCGAGCACAAATCACCTTCAAGTCTCGAGCCAAGCCAAAGTTTAATAATTTCTAGCTATCTCATGTAAGAGCAGCTACAATATAGGGTGAATGTAGTGAAGGGTATAGTCTTAAGGCTCACACTCTCTTGTGTACCTTCTACGAATGAGGGGTTTATGTCTGCGATTTTGTAAACTAGTTTTTAACTAGCAAAGAAGGAACTTGAAACTGACCTTTTCCCTGAATATTAGCCTTAATCCTTTGCTTAAATCCATGAGTAAAGGGAGAAGATCCCGCTCAGTTAGATCCCCCATTTCGGGATGACCTCACCGAAAGGGCTTATGTTTCACCTTCCTAAGACCACAACCCTACCTGATTGATACCTCGTTTACACTGTGACTCGGGTCGCAGGTTCGACACGGCAATCGTGCTGGACACAGCAATTTTATGCCTTGCAAACGGGATCAGTGTGATCCTCGACCCGGGTTCGATACGCCTTTGTTGCTCCGCTAAAATCGTAGGTTTCAATCCGGGAGGCGGGTTCGACACGTCAATTTTTATGTGTGTAAAAAGAAAGCCGTGTTGAAGTCGATGACCTTGAGGTCGGATTTGGAATTTTGCTATACATCACAACACTCATTAATGACGTCCCTTTACTTCCAGTCATGATCTGGGAGCCGTGTTGAACTCGCCTTTTTTTTTTGTTGTGTATAAACACGATCACAGGTTCACTCTTTGCAATGTCGAACCCTTCCTGAGGATTCGACGCGAGAGCCGAGTCACAATGTAAACGCAGTATGAGGGGGTATCTCATTCATGACTGTGATCTGGGATCAAGAAGTACCAGGTCTGCATTGTTTTACAGATCGTATTTTACATCTACTAAAAGTAACTTAGGAGGGAATTTTCATTATGAAATTATAAGGATACGACTCAAAACATGCACAACCATAGACAGGAACAAGCCACGCAGAGTTAACAGTCCATTGTTTCGATGTTCGAGTGTGCATTTACCAATTTAAAACCACCCTCAGTGAAGGGCGTACATGATGAAATGTGAACAATATTGGATTTTCTTACTTCTCTGAAACAACATGCATACCAGGTACACAATAATACAACTACGAAGTTCGCAGTACATAAAAGTTTTAGCTGATATTGTGAATTCAGTATTAAGCTATTTTCTCCTTTGAAAAATAATGTATTCTTATCAACTTTTTAAATGTTTATATGAGAATTATTATTGATATTCATGTATCTAAATGTATCTCTGACTAATGAACCATCTAGACTATCTCTCTTTAGCAGCTCCAAGTCTAAACTTCTGGCAGTCAAAACCTACAATCTACATCATATAGCGTCACATGGGAGAACCACTGTTTATGTAAACCATTTTCACCACAATTATAACTCCCTTGTATGCAATCTTTTCACAAAACACTGAATATGATGTTATTCTTATTTCTTTAACTAAACAAACCTATCAGGAGATAAAGAGTAAATCAATCTATAGCTCCTGGGCAAGCTTAAATATTTATGTCCGTCCAACATCCTTCCCCGTTTATGACAATTCTCCATCAGACAATTAAAAAAATTGACTGTTCTACAAAAATACTTTCTCCCCACCACACCCCCCCCCCCCCAAAAAAAAAAATATATATATATATATATATGTATAAATATTTTAAAAAGCAAAAAATTAGGCTACAAAAACAATTTTATATGCTTATTATCATTATTGAAGAAAAAGGAGAATTCATTTCCAGACAAACAAAAAAAGTTTAACCGAACTCCACAAAATTTAGGAAACATCCACGATTGTGGTTACAGAAAGCTCTTTGTGTTTTTATTATCACTAATTGGTCGAGGTCCAATCACGTCTCTAGGAAATATTTGAAATAGCCCGGAGGGTTTATTCCGCACTTATGGAAATTTTTAAAATGAAGTTTGAGTGGCATGTAATGCTACTCCAGGTCAAGAGAGGGAGAAGTTGGTTTAGTCTGGAGTTCTGGAGCTCAATTTAAATCAAAACAACAAATTCATAATCAAAATACTGCACAAAATGTGAGTTTACATTTTGTCTTGCTCATTGTTTTATGATGTAGAAGTAAATATGAATAACAGATTCTAGGCTTTTAATGTTCATTTTTTATCCTTCCACATCATATTTTGCTAATTAGTAGAACAGGTTATAAACCCTTCAAACTGATGTAATCTCTGTACGTATGCTTTTTGTGGACAAATTATTGTGTATTTAGCTTTCCAATGCCATTGTTAGAAAAATGATTGACCATTCATAGTGATTTTTTTTCCGAAAGTACACATTCAAGTAGATAGGGTCTTAAGTTCAATTTTAAATTTAAATAAAAGTTAACTGACAAGAAATAATATGAAAAAATGAGCAAAGAAAATGGGATTCCATCAGGATTCAACCCTAAGACCTCCTGATTACTAGACAGGTGCTTTATTGACTGAGCTTAGAGAATCAGAGATTAATTTTCATGAAGCCCATAATATTGCAAGGATTGTACAGTATGTTATGAATTTATGCTATTGACTTACTTTGACGAAAATCACCTGGATGACTGACATGAAATTTCAATGTATTCTAATTTGTCTGCTAAAAGCCTTACGGCAGAAAAATACTGGTAATTGCTAATTATACATGCACCACAAGGATTCCATGTTTTGCAGCCACAGAGGGATTTTGCCCCCAACCTTGGACCACTTAAAAATCATCACTTTTTCATAAATTACACAATAGTTTGTGGTACAGGGTGGAGAAGGTCTTCAAAAGAATAATTCCCTATAGATTGTTCCCTTGGGTATATAACTAATAACATCAATAACATGAAAACCTTCAATAAACTTACACTACAGGGTTTCATCACCGGGCAACATAAAAACAGCAATTTTAATTGGGGGAGGGGAGGTTACATAAGCAACCGACATTTAAAAAATGGGCTACAAAATATCCCCAATAAGAGTGGGAAAGGGGGTTTACTGACATATACGTTGAGTTACGTCTCTTTGCGTCCAAAAATTATTTTCTTTTCTACGAATCCTCATGGATGCTTTCCCGTCATATTCAGTAGTGGAAATAGTGATAATTTCCTTCATCCAATAAAACAAAGAATTACATAAGAAATGATAGAATAGAAGATGAAATAAGAATAAACCAACAAATATGTAACTAAACCTAAGTGTCTGTGTGACTGCAGCATAAGGCTAGGGTTGGGTTAAGGGGTTACCGGGTTAAGGGTAGGGTATATTGTTCATTCAAAGGTTAATTAGGGCACATGGAATTTATTGCGGAGTTAAAATTACGTAAATGATATTACCGCCAAAACCTTAATCAACAACAGCAATACACATTTTGGCTGATACGTGTACAAGCCCAAGCTCGAGAAGAAGGAAGAAACGTTGTTGCCTTCCATTTTGGGGAAGCCTTCAGTTTCCCTTGCTAAGTTCAGAAGCCTTCCGAAGAATAATGCCCACAAAGGAAGCCCTAAGCAGTAGGTTAAGAAACAGGTTCACAATAAACTTTTCTGGCACAGTCGAACACGTCTCGCTTCCGCCCTCTTCAGAGCTGATAACATTTCACAGGGTTCACTCGTGAGTGAGATGAACCATGATTTCAGAGAAGAGGTTTGAACGAAAGGGTAAAATTTTAGGGGAAAGACAAGATTCCACAACTGTGATAAGAAACGTGAACATCCACACGTTTGATTGAACAGTTGAAATTCTATAGCTAAACTGAAATTGTTTTGCCAATAGACACTAACGTCACTAACCCTCCTAAATGAATTTTCTAGACCTTTTTTTTTAATACAATTTGGTTTTATTCTCAAGTCATCTATCACCCCTCATTTTCCTGCAGAGTTTAAAGTAACAGGAATCCATTTCAAGTACACCGGCAAGAGACAAAGATGGGCCCCAATGCTGCATCTTCTTATAATTCCCAATGTTTCAAAGAAATAATGGAAAAGTCATTTGAGGCGTGGTGAAGCTGACACAATTTCATGAGATTCTGAACGCTAGTTAAGGAATATAAGTGCCAACTCTAAAATAGAATAGTTAGATTAGCATTGATATTGGTTAAATCATGTCACGCAAATCTGTTTTGGATCAAATATATTAATTTCATGACAAGGCTTGAGCAAAAAACATCCGCCTAAAAAAAGTTCTGTATAATTGGTTGGCCTGATTCTCAAGGATTTTACTGTAAAGGTGTAGGAGGGATGATGCCAACATTTTCTATTTCAAAACAAAATGTCAAGAAAATTAAGAAAGACACCTTCTATGATATATCTGAATATTGAAGTTTATGGCCAGGCATCTCGGTAATGTCATAACTAAAACTTTGGTTAAAGTTCTAAAAAAGTTCTTATATGATTTTCAAAATGTTACATTTATGATTTCACACATCTTTTTTAATGTAATGAAGTCTACAAGTTGATAAGTGTAGAGAATATGTAAAATTATATTTTCCCATAAAACATCACATTGTGGGAACAGTGGTGGATAGTTTCCTTTGTGCTGCTGGCTGCAGTCACACAGACACTTACATTCAGTTACGTTTTTATTGTTTTATCCTTATTTCATCTTCTATTCTATCATGTCTTATGTATTTCTTTGTTTTACTGGATGAACAAAATGATCACTATTTCCACTGCTGACTATAACGGGAAGGCATCCATGGGGATCTGCAGAAAAGAAAACAATTTTTGGACGCAACCTGACGTAACTCAACGTAAGTGTCTGTGTGACTGTAGCATAAAAGAAAAAGAAAAGAAAAGAAGGAAGCAAAACAAATTTGAAACAGAAGTTGAATTCTATTCTTTTTTTATCTGCCCACGTTTCCCGGGGGCATGTACTGGTCAATGTCAGACACCTTAATCCTGAGGATTAGCCTAAGCTATTTCAGAACATCTATAAAACTGAGAGTGAAATTGAGAAGGAGAATGGCCCCCATTCACACACGTAAGTAATTTTAATTTTTCTTTACATGTGAGGCAATATTGGATTTTGGGCAACCAAAAACATGACTTGATGCTATACCCATGGTTACAAGTTGACCCCCTCCCCCCCCCCCCACAAAAAAAAAAAAAAAAAAAAAAAATGAAAGGGGAAAAGGTACAGTAATTGATCAAATGTCTATGTCTATTTTCCCATAGAAATTTTTAATGTTATTAATCAAAATTTTACATAAATTTCTTCTTTTGTCATCCAAGAAAGATGATATTCAAAAATTGCAATGAAAAGTTGTGTGGGTGGGGGCTGCTACAAACATTTCATATTTCAAGACATATTTTCTGTTTTTGGGAATGAAACTATAGAGGACATCTGGTGAGGGTGGCAATGGGAACTAATATTGTTATTTCTGCTTGTCAAGGGCTAATCTTAAATAAAATTGTCTTCTTCTGAGACTTTTTGTTTGTGTGCTGGAGGTGGGGGTAAAGGAGTACCCATCAGATCAAAAGGAACAAATTCAATGTGAATATAATACAGTAAATATCATTTTTCCCTGTCTTTGAAGAGAAATTGAAGCAAGACTTTGGTGCAAAGGTTATTTTCTTCAAAGATCTTCTCAAAGATAAAACTATTCACACATCCAAACTACAATGGAGAGGTGTCTCCAACCTCGTCTTCATGACGCCCACCCTAGCTGACATCTTTCAAGTCTGCTCCCTCATTAGCAGCCCCAAGACGACCAATTTGTATCAAAATCTGTTAGCTTGAGACAAGATACTACAAACTATGCAAGTATGGGATTTGATTTTGTCAGCAAAAGGGGTTTAAGGTTAGATTTTGTTTAGAAAGATGATATCACAAGAGAAAATCTGTTCTATATCTACTTTTTTTTAATTCTCTCTCCATCTCTTACCCTCTGCCTCAGTAGGCGCTGCTGCACTAGCTCGAGCTAAAAAATAGCGCGCTAATTGGTAGATCGGGAAAAAAAGAAACCGATCCTGCATTAGCTCAAGCTATTTAAAAATTTCGCATTAACGATCTGACCTGACCTTGAACAAACAAGCCTGATGTGTATTGCGCAACTGGTAACTACCGCCAGCGTATACACGCACAGGTGCACAATTTCGTATTTATCTCGAGCTAGTGCAGCACCGCGCAAAATAGCGTGCTATTTCGTACCAAAACCGCAAACCAGCTCAAGCTTTTTTGAAAAAACCTAGGATGACTCGGGCTGGGATTTCAGCCAAATTAGCGAGCTATTTGACCGCAAAGCCAGCTCACCTTTGATCGGGCTAGTTCATCAGATCACAATAGCCCGCTATTTAAAATAGCTCGAGCTAGTGCAGCAGCGCCTATTCTCTCTCTCCCCTTTTTCTACCTCTCTGTGTCTCTCTCTCTCCCTTTCTCTACTTCTCCTACTATTTCATTTTCTCATACTCATCTGAATATTGTACATGTATTTGGATAGCTTGAGGGGCTTTTATTCTATCTTTAAACATACTATTCTCTGGACAATATCAGAAGGAGGAATTTTTTATAGAGTGTATTTTGAATGGATAAATAAAAATCAAAATACCTAATGAAATTATGAGTGACATTTATGTGACGGTTATTATACCAGTAATTGTAAAGAGATGGATAAATAGCAGCCAAGTGCCTGCACCTGGCCTGCACTTCATCAAAACTCAAGAATAGGCGCCACACCTGTAATTATCATCTCATTGAGACTTTGTGTTAATTTTGAGGTTTGATAAATTTATATAAAATCAGCCTTAAATTCACTCGGTGATTGGTCATGTGGAACGGATAGACAAATTATTCTCCCTTATTAATTTAGCCAAGAAAATAGCTGTTTACCGGCTCGTTTTAAAATAAATCGATATAGCGCCCCCTCATGCCGAAACTGACTCAATTGGCAGTCAAAAGTAAGAATTTGATATCAAACCTTGCGCTTCTAATATAGTGCCAAGCCTTAACATTAATTTCTTCCCAGTTTTAGCATACGAAGCTAATGATTGCCCTTCCGATACCATTCTTAAATGTGAATCATATGCACACATTTTTGTCTATCAGCTGTTCAAAGTTTAAAAAATTTCGGAAGGGTTGGGTCGAATGAATATTTTTTGCTCTCTGTCGTATTAGGCGTGTGTGACCTGTTAGTACATGTAGGTGAATTCGAAAATCAAAAACATTTTATTTCAACATAAGAACATATCCTACTGAGAAGAATGTTACCAAATTTTGCAATTTACTTTAGTAAAAGTCAACTTAGGAGTGAAGAATGAGCCTTGCACACGGCGTATTAGCTATAGAAGCTACCCATAGGCTACAGCGTGAATTGGTTTACTGATAGTTGATTTATACCTTGCAACGATTGGAGGAGGAGGCTGCAATCATGACTACAGCCCACCCCCCCCCCCCCCTTCATAAAACAAAAATTTAACAGGTTTAAAACATTCGAAGAGAGAAAGAGAGAGAGAGGAGAGAGAGAGGAGAAGCCGGGGGGGGGGGGTCGGGGCTTCTGTTAGAGGTCAGAAACTCTTGGCAGCCCAACACACGTTAATAATGGACATGGTTGTTCATCTGGTCCCCCCCCCCTCTCTCTCTCTACTTGACTTTCCAATTTGATGAAATACTTAAAACTTTAAAACGGACCTATGATTCCAAATACATTTATAATTACAGCGTGTTTTTAGCCTTTTCTACGACCCACCCCGAAATATGTATCCGAATGTCATTAAACACCCTCAAAAGGCCTGTATTGTAGGTGAATTCGAAAAATCAAAAACATTTTTATTTCAACATAAACGAACATATCCTACTGAGAGAATGCTACCAAATTTTGCAATTTACTTTAGTAAAAGTCAACTTAGAGTGAAAGAATGAGCCGTTGCACACTCCTGTATTAGCTATAGAAGTCACCATAGGCTACAGCGTGAATTGGTTTACTGAATTGTGATTGTATACCTTGCAACGATTGGAGGAGGAGGGCTGCAATCATGAACTAAGCCCCCCCCCCCTTCATAAAACAAAAATTTAACAGGTTTAAAACATTCGAAGAGAGAAAAGAGAGAGAGAGAGAGAGAGAGAGAGAGAGCCGGGGGGGGGGGGTCGGGGCTTCTGTTAGAGGTCAGAAACTCTTGGCAGCCCAAAACACACGTTAATAATGGACATGGGTTTCATCTGGTCCCCCCCCCCCTCTCTCTCTCTACTGACTTTCCAATTTGATGAATACTTAAAACTTTAAAACGGACCTATGATTCCAAATACATTATAATTACAGCGTGTTTTTACCTTTCTACGACCCACCCCGAAATATGTATCCGAATGTCATTAAACACCCTCAAAAGGCCTTCAGGCGCCACACCTGTAATTATCATCTCATTGAGACTTTGTGTAATTTTGAGGTTTGATAAATTTATATAAAATCAGCCTTAAATTCACTCGGTGATTGGTCATGTGGAACGGATAGACAAATTATTCTCCTTATTAATTTAGCCAAGAAAATAGCTGTTTACCGGTCGTTTTAAAAATAAATCGATATAGCGCCCCTCATGCCGAAACTGACTCAATTGGCAGTCAAAGTAAGAATTTGATATCAACCTTGCGCTTCTAATATAGTGCCAAGCCTTAACATTAATTTCTTCCCAGTTTAGCATACGAAGCTTAATGATTGCCCTTCCGATACCCATTCTTAAATGTGAATCATTGCCACATTTTGTCTTCAGCTGTTCAAAGTTTAAAAAATTTCGGAAGGGTTGGGTCGAATGAATATTTTTTGCTCTCTGTCGGTAATTAGGCGTGTGTGACCAATAATGACCAGCGATACAAGATGGGGGTCAATGTGGGTCAAAGTGGTGCTACATGTAGGTTAACAGAGGTCATCTAGGAACTTGAAGTGAATTTTAGAAGGTGGCTGCTGCTGCTGCTGCAAAAAAAAACAACAACAACAACAATATTCACCTAGCTCAAGACAACACTTGAGCTACAATGGGAAACCCTGGGGTTTCCTGTATGGGAATAAGAGAATTTCTTAATTTCACATTTCAATTTCCTAATAAATTATCTTCCGTTATGATCTCAAACCATTGTAAAGTCAAATTCTGGATTTTGGACACTGGAAGTGAGGGAGGGGGATGAAATGTAAGGATTTGATGCTTAAACTGTAGTTCAAACCCCTAACCCAATATCTAAGGACCCAGGCCCCTCACCACTACACCACATTAATCATTCTTATCATTGTGAAGTCACATTCTGGATTCAACACTGCTTGGATTTACAATGTACAAGAGAGGTAGAAACAACATGCAATTAATTTACTCTTATACTGAGGTTTGAACCCTCACCCTGAGAACCCAGTCTCCTAACCACTAGACCACAATAATCGTTCTTACCCTTGTGAAGTCACATTCTGGATTCCGACACAGTTTGGGTGTACACGAGATGATCTCCCCGAGGCAGGAACATAACGTGCAAGGATCTGACTCCCATACTGTGTTATTCTGTTGGAAAATAAAAAAAGATAAGAGAAAACATCACTATACAATGTTCAAAATAACATTAAATTAAATTGTACTATGCCTACACAGTTCTTTCTTACAGTATTGAAAACCTGAGAGGATTATAGTTACTGTTGACGAATAATTTCACATCACAATATTGATTATCATCATATCCTCAACATCATCACTATCATAGTGGCTATCTGCACCATCACTACAATTTTCATCATCACAATCAACACCATACATAATTGCCACCATCACCACCATCAATACCACCACCACTAGAACAACCATTCTCATTCAACCTTATAACCAAGATGTGGGATCTATTCAAACTCTTTGCTCCCTCAAATTAATTTCTATTTAATTACAATTACTATCTCAAGAGAATAAATCAATGAAATTGTCACAAGGATCCTTTTTTTTTTTTTTTTTGCTTTCTTGATAAAGAATAATAAGAATGGTCAACACAATTCCTCCTCCATATCGGTTGCTCAATAGCAAAAAAGGTTAATTTAACATTGGACCCAAATCTACAATGATAAATGTTTAAAAATCTGTTATAAAAACACAGACAAAACAAAACAAACAACAACAAATGTACACACCTTTTTTCTTTTTTTTTTTGGGGGGGGGGAGAAGGAAGGGTGACCCCTTTTTCCAGGGAGCCCAACTTATCTTATAAAACTCTTTTAAAAAGCGGGTCAAATAAAGAAATAGATCAGAGTGTCCTTGATGGGAATATTTTTCCCTGTAATATTCATGTTTCATTTATCGAACCAGTTTACTCTGAAAATAGGCAAACAGATAATAAGTTGTCATTGGGCATACTAGGGCCATGCTTTGTCCATTGCGAACAATTGCATGTACACAGAGTCAATGTTGATATTATGTCTGCAAATAAAAGTTGTGAAGAGGCAAGGCCGAACTTCCACCATTTATCAATGAACGTCCAAATTTATCAATGAGCGGCAGCAAATATCTGAACAACTAGGGTGCCAATGGTAGCGGGAAAATAATAAAGAAAGTGTATTGTAAAATTGAGTTACTGTTGACCGGATTCGTATTTGATAACTTTGGGTCATTTGCTTGTTCTTGAACGGGAGAAGTACACTGAGTGAAAACCAAAGAGGCTGAAGATGTATAAATAGGCCTACTTATGAGAGGTATGCATTCAAATTTTTTTTGGGGGGTTGATTATTTCAACAAAATATTTCAGCCTAAACATCATCTAAATCTTAGATAATAACAGTGAAAAGTGAAAACTTCTTTACTTTATTGCCAACCCAGAATTTCAGTACAACTGTTGAACACAAAAACATAAGTGTTACAGGTGTCACACACCCCTTCTACCTATGCCCCCGGGAGAAATCTTTAAGGACAAGCAGCTTTATTTGGTCTTGCTGGCTACTCTTTTTTTTCATTGTTTACCAATATCATCACCTTTGGATGATGACAAGGGGGTGGAGAGAAGAAAAAAAATTATAGATCTTTACAAGTATTCAAACATTATGGGGGCTTCAGAAACTATTTGCATTCAACAAGCAATGTGGGAGCCATCACTCACGAAAATCCATGATCAAGTTATCAGGTTATAATAAAGAATTTTCAGGTACTCCACAGAAAAAAAAATGTTTTTATGAAGTTGAAGTATTTGGAGGGGTCACATGCTTTGATCTTACTATTCACAACATTAATTACCCTACTGATAATAAAAAAAAACACAAAAAGCTTCACTTTCTTATTTCAATTCACGGGATATTTTTTTATCATACTATGTATAGAATAAATAAGATTTCATATAAATACAATACAGAATAAAATATGAAGCTGTTACTTTTCTTCTGAGTTTGATGAAATTTTCAGTGTTTTGCTTGTTAATTTTTACTCTACTTTTCAAAATATGTTAATATCAGCCTGAAGTCCTCTTTTAAATCTAGCTTTGACTCATGAAAGGCTTATATTTATTACATGTATATGGTTCTTCTGGATTCAGGGTAAAGTTTAACCACATAGATAGAATCTATTCCGTGATTCATGGAATACGATTCTTGACTGATAGACCCTCATTGATTCATGATTGCTTTATAGACTTCTAACATGGCTTCTTCAGTTAATGTCTTCAGAGCCATAAAAATGTCACAAGAAATCTGCAAGTAAACTTGAGCGTGTGCCTAATGTTATGAACTCAGTCTCTTTGGGTGACATTTTGAAAGATTCTAAAAGTCTGTTGACTTTCTGGCAAATCACTGTCTGTTGCATAATGTATGCATTGATGAAGGATGCCAATTTTTAGGGAGATGGATCACTGTCTGCTGGGGGCCTGACAAGGTTGCCATGGTTGTACGTTATTTGGTTCACACCTATTTCGCCTACTATTCTAATGTTTATTTCTATTTGGTCTACACAATTTTGAAAGATTCTGAAAGTCTGTTGACTTTCTGGCAAATCAATGTCTGTTGCATAATGTATACATTAAAGGATGCCAAGTTACAATGTGATGGAGCATTGTTGTCTGCTGGGGACCTGGCAGAGTTGTCATGGTTACTGCTATTTGGTCTACAAAGATTTTGTCTATTATTCAAGGCTTATTCCTACTTGGTCTACACCATGCTTGGCTACTGTCCATATGATCCAGCATATATTTATACAACTTCCATTTAGTCTAATCGCCCAGAAGAGTCCAATACCCATTTAGTCTAATGGTCATTTCACCAACTTGGAATAAGACAAATCCATTATTGAAACCATATGATAGTAGATGAATATGGTGTAGGCCTATAGGCCAAATGGGACCCAGTATTAACTCACCATTGTCATTATGCAATACAATAAGAGTCTTAACACAGTGGGCATATATATGAACAAAATTTTAATAAAACTTTTTTCCCGTTAATAAAGAGGAAACTTTTTATACTTTTCGTTAGTGACTTTTTTTCTTAAAATGTTCCCTGTAGGCCTACACACTTAGGAACATATTCAGGTTCATTTTGTACATCAACACACAGGTGTACACTTACATGTACATTGTATGATATTTGAAAACGATGAATATCTCGCATCTGAACGTGCTTGCTTGCTATCTCGCCAGATCGGATCCAGAATCCTATGATAAGATCTTGATATCACAGATGATTTGCAATAAGCATCCTCCCCTGACGAAAAGTGTTTCGGACGTTTTATTTTTGGCAAACAGGAAAAAGTGGGGTTCCCACACAGGGCTAGCCGCACCACAGGAAGCCATCACAATGAACTGACGTCCTATTAGGCTGCCCTCATCCAATCATGGCTAGAATGAATAGCAAAGACTCTCGGACTCCTGCAATTGCAGTGTTTTTGCCCATTTTCATCCATAAGAGTTGTAGTAAATACATGTACATGTAGGGTGCATATTAGGCTGCCTTCATTGAATCATCGCTCACAAGAATAGCAAAGACTCCCGGACTCCTACTTTTGCACAAATTTGCCCATTTTTGACCAGAATGATGAAATTAAATTGTGGTAGACTAGAGTTTGAGATTCCAAATATTTTAAACATAATCAAATCGATATCGATCAATATCAATACTGATTTATTGTATGTTGTGGCTTTTTAAGCAGCCAGATAAAAAAAAACTTGAAATAAATGTTTTTCTTTTCATAGTTTTCTGTAATAATTCCAAGCCTTTTTGGACATAAAGAATTTTTAAAGCTCTAGATTAATCTATGTGATATATTGAAAATGAAATAAAAAATTTTGGCAAAGACTTACAAAATTAATAATGATTCTTCCATGAAACTGCACTATTGGCATCTGGTCAAAAATTTCTATCGTGAGACACAAATGAGCAAGTTCATGCTCTTAATAAATAACTAATCAACTTTTCAACAAAAAAGTCATTTCGTAAATAATTTACCAGCATATTTTCTGGTATATCCAACATCTTCAAATCCATGCTCTTAATAGCTTTCACATAATTGTAGCTAATAAACCTTTCCAAAAATCATTTCACAAATTATACACATTTGGTCCCAAATCTGCGAATTCATGCTCTTAATAATTTTCACATAAATGTAACTAATAGGCCTTTCAAATAATGGCTACTAACAAAGTTATGCATAATTTGGAGATTAACTCTCATGCTGTGCGGAATTCCTCATTTCTGCATTACAACCTTGACCAATTACAATGCATATGAGATTTGTTTTATGGCAACTCTTGTAATTAGCGAGTCCCCCATTCCCGATCGAATATGCCTCTACCCAAATCAAAATCAAAATCAAAAGCCTCTTAAACTTAGTCTATAAGCACAGACTAAAATTTGACATTTTCATACAATAAATAATGTCATGGGTGAAGACTAGCCCAGTTTTCAACTAACTATGTCACAATAATAAATTGTCAGGATGAGCTACACTATAGTGCCTAAAAAATTCATTCAATACCTACTCTTGCAGAGGGTTGGGACCCAAATGAGAATACTGTATAAGCCAATATTTTTGCATACAGATATTTTCACGATTTTGGACTAATTGGAAAGATTTGTGGGAGCTAAATTTTGCTATTTGGGGTATGTTTTCTTAACTATAATGACTTGAGAATGATTAACAAAATTTGTGAAAATGTATGACTCACGAAATTCGTGAAAATAACCACTTATACGGTATTCAACTACGCTTTATAAAAGTGTCAAATGGGAGTCTGTCCTGGCAGACTACACTGGGGCATCCAGAATGACCTCTAGGCTAAGATGACCTCTGGTCAGTGACCATGGCATTGACCACTCCAATGTCCACTCCAGCCACAAAGAGGATTTAATGACCCTGAGATCACAAGGTTTTGGGGTAGTATAATTTGAGAAGAATCGGTATAATACCTGCAGGGCGGCTACAGTCAAAATATACAAACTGCTAGAAAAATATGGTTCATTTTTTTTTTCTATCCAGTTCGGGTGGTAAGTCTGTATAAACATTGTGTTTCAACTTTTCTTTTTGAAAATAATCTTTTGAGAGGAGTTTAAACGGAAAGTCTCCCTTTCAATTTCATGTAATTCTTTTTTTACAATTGGTTTTTATTTTTTATCTAAAATATTTTCACCATCTGCTAACATGTACAAAAACAACAATTATATGCAAGTTGGGGGCCAAGTGATCTTTTTTTTACTTTTCTCTCCCCCCCCCCCTTCCCTGTTTTCATCATTTTTTAAATTTTTTTATTTGGGAGTTGGGGGGGGGGGGTGACGGGAGGGGCAAGGTGTTGTTGATTAGAGAATAATCAGTTGTCTTTCTAGGATTTAAGAATAATCAATTGTTTAACAAAGTGATCAAATATTCATGAGACAACAAATTCAACTGATTATTCTTCATTTTCTACCACGATGATCAACACATTCAGTACTATAGGTCTGTCAGTAGTCAGCTTGGCGGTGTGAATGAGGTTTAAACCGATTACGATACATAACAGGGCAGCACCGTTTCCGGAAGCTACAATATATCTCTGTCACTGTTCATATCCAATCCCCTCTATCTCAAGTTATCTCCACACCAATCTGTCTGATCATCCTAATTGAACAAACTTGACTATCTTCATCTTAACCGCATACATCATTAACCCTATTAAGTATCAGCAGATTCCAAGCTAACGTGTGAACAAAAACAACTCAGCAATTAAGTCCTACCTAAAATACATTGTCACAGTAACAAACAGAGCTTGTGCTAAATTTTGAAAATACATACAATAAAAACCGAAAAAGGTGTAGGGCAATAATGCTATTTGAGTAATTAAAGAAAAGAAAGACAGTGAAATTAAGGTTATATATTATGTTTCATTTTTGTGTCCTAAAACTTATGAAGACCTCAAAACACAAGTTTGTGTTTTTTGCCACCATCTTAAAAGCCCGGTCTCACCGCCCGAACTTTGCTGGAGCGTTCCTGGAGCGGTGAAAAAAATTCATTAAGGCAACGCCATATACCGTCGGCCACCGCTGATGGTCCCTCCTACCGCTCCAAAAGTTTTGAGCTGCACAAAATATTGCGAGCGGTGAGGAGCGGGAAATTTTCTGCTCCGGCAAAGTTCAACACCGCTCCAACAACGCCCAGTAAAAGTTTGGCACCGCTAGACGCAAGTTCGTGGACGCTTGGGTCCACAGGGCCAACGCAGAAATCTTGAACGCCGGACCACCCCTGCTTCGCCAGCTTTTCCCGGGCGGTGATTAAACGTTGCACAAACTTTGGTGGAGCGGTTGCAAGCGTTTTTCGAGTGGACACGGAATTGCTGGAACAGTGTCGGGCGAAGCAGCGATCCATTGCGGTGATGAACTTTGGTTTGGCGTTGGTATGGAGGTGTCGGAGCTAAACCAACGCTCGCTACCGCTCGCCACCGTTAAACCAACGATAAAGCAACACCAGCTTTAGTGGTGCACGGCTAAGGCAAACCCTGTGTTTTCGATTGTTTTCCCATTTTGTGCCGGGTGACGAGCATTGTCGAAATTCGGCCCCCTCTCCCTACCGTTCAAGGAACGCTCCAACAAAGTTTGGGCGGTGAGACCGGGCCTTTAAACATCTCTCTACTCACTTTACTCTCTTACCATTCCAAAGTGAAATGACAGTGAGATGAGGAATGTTATCAATTCTTTCACCTATCATCTCAGTTTCATACAAAGGAGAATTCACAAAAATGTGATACATTTTTGAGTAAATATAGGAATGTTCTCACTTCTTTCTGCTATCATCTCGATCCAAATACACAAGAATTCACAATAATTGGATACATTACTGGCCCCAGGAAATCAAAGGTTGACTCCATTGGGCCCGTTGAAAGAAGTTGTAGGATTACAACTTGTCAATGAAACAGGGCAAAGATGTCATGGAATCGTGCCTGCAATAATATGGACTATAAACACAATTTTGAATTTCATTCTATTGAAAATTTAATTCTTGAGACAGGACCCTACCCCAGTTCTTTTCCATGGAGATGGCAGTTATTCATTGGGTGGGTCTTCAACAGACAAAATTTTTGAAATAACGGATGTTCTTGTCCCCTGAATCAGACAGATCAGAGAATATTAAGCCTTTCCTCGCAATTAGCAAAAATAAATTTCAGAAAAGATCCTCTTTGATTAATTGCAAAGTATTGCACTATTTTGAGGTTTAGCTCGTTTCACAACTTGCATACACTATTAAAACCAGATGTTGTTCACAAAACTTCATAAAAACTTGAAACAGCGCTAATGGACTAAGGTCCAGCTGCTGAAGAAGCAAATTTATGAATCGGTTGACTTTGGGATTTTCGCCTCATCCATCTTGACCTGGGATATTTCTTGAGTTGAAGACTATGAATGACCAAAGCTACTAATGCTAGCCATTTCAAACTTGCACATATTTTCAAATCAAATCAAATTTATAACCCATGGAAAGGTTACAAAGGCAGGCTTCTTAAACCAACCCCGAGACTTCACACTTTGAACGACTGTTTGTAAACATTATCGTACAAGACACTTTCACATCATATAAATCAGAGGAACTTTCCAGCAAAGCCGAACAAATATTTTGACACTCCTGAAACAACCGCCTCCACTCAATTTGGAAGACCTATGAACTGCGCATTAACAATTACATCCGTTTTTTCAATAAGAAAAATAACACATTCTTTCATGTAAATCCATCTCAATTGACAGTGGTAATGACTTTGTAAACTTGTTCAAATGGATCACTTGCATAGAGTGTTTGGATAAATGTGTCCATGTGTTTACACTTCAATTTAAGGCCTTAGAACAGCTTTGGCGGGATTTACAAGCGATAGTCTAGCAGCTACATTTTTATTTTAGAGAAACCGTTGTGTTTGCAAAGTAGACAATTTCCAGGAGGACATTACACTCCACACTATAATGATTTTGAAGCTATAGTCTTGTCTAAAGATAAGATTCACCTGGGAGAAAAAGAGACACCAAATTCACTCCTTCTATTAAACCAAGTTCAACAAACATAGGCCCGAATTCACAAAGTTGGATTCTGCAAAATCCATGGTTGCAACCCTGGGTTTAACCTAGGGTTGGACCTAGGATTTTCAATTTGGTATTCACAAAGGTGGACTCGACTAAATCCACAGATCCACAGCGTCATAATAACTCATAATTTGGGTAAACTGTTGGTGAATCATAAACTGGTGGATCCGTGGGTTTTGTAGAATCCTCCTTTGTGAATTCGGGCCACAGTATTTGTTAAAAGCCATAAGGGCCTTAACTAAAAGCAAAACCTAGATAGATTCAACGTCCTTCTAGCTCTCAATCCATATACAGCACTTACCAGGTTCTTTACTAGATCCACATCTCTTGTGAAATACAGCCACAACTTAGGAAGGTTTGAAAGATAGACTACGACAAGGAGACACCAAGTCCACTCCTTCCAACCAAGTTCAACAAACATAGCATCCCTTCAAAGCTGTAAGGGCCTTAACTAAACTCAAAACAGATAGACTCAACTTCCTTCTTGCCCTCAATCCACACCACTTGAGAGTTTCTTTACTGGATCCATGTCTCTTGTGAAATATGAGTCCTACAAACTATTTCAACTTCTGTAATTGAAGTAATTGTCCATCAATGATATAAAGAAAAGTAAATAAATGAAGTGGAATTTAAGACTGGTTTTGGAGGATGGGAATGTTTATTTATTTAAAAAAAAACGGACAAAGAAGCATGATTTATTTTCATCTCAGTTTTTTTATTTTCTGATTTCTTTTTCAATACATATTTTCAATGCTATTTGAAAGTTTGCAATTACTGAAGACTGCTTGGAAACTTAAATAGATAAGATATTAAGTGCTTTATTTCCAAAGGAAAAATTTGACATTACGCTGCAAGTGTAAAAAATATTACCTTTTATCAATGTTGTATGCTAGTTCTGACTGTTTTGTTTAATTTGTGGCAACTTGCTAATTGCAAATTCTACCTAGATAGCTGTCATTGTTTTGTGCTAGTTATAAAAGTTGCTTTTCAGATGATTATACCTTATAAATTCGTAGTATTATGGCTATAAATATTACTGTAGACTCAATTTCAAATAAATGGTTATAAATGTTGCCATACCTTTAATTTGAGGTATGCTAGTTATAACCTCATACATCTGTTATATGTCAGATAGGGTCTCATGTCTGATCCGCATGGCAAAGGGGCAAGAGATGCCTGAACATAGGTATAAATCATCAATAAAATTATCATGATGCATCACATTATCAGTGGCTTGCCCGTCCCTATGGGGGAATAAACAGCCATGTGATATGCAATGTTAAACTCCAAATAATTTGATATTAAGCTTTCTTTGTAAGTTTGAATAAAAAGCAGCTGTTATTATTTCTTGTTAGCTTTTATTACATGTTACTGTGTATGATGCTGCTTATGTATGGAGCTTAAAGGGATTAAGTAGCTTTCAAAAACAAGAGCAATTATATCAAGATTAATAAAATTATATTGATCCAACAGTAAAAACAAACTACTGAAAGTTTCAGATCAAATGGAAGTCATTTACTACCTTAAAACAGTGTAACAAACAATGCCAAGCATACAGCCGAACACCAGTACCCTCTGCTGATAGGCGCACCAGGCCGCTAGAGACGGGGGACTTTACAACAGGAAATGGGTGTGTGGAAAAGCACATGGTTTTATAAACCATCCGGTGTCGGTTTATAAATTTTGAGTATGAAATCATTGATATCTCGAAGGTAAAGCAAGCAATTAGCTTGCAATTTTGAAGAGATACCAGACTGACCTAAGTGTTTATAATTATGTTGGCAAAATAAGCTAAATCGAATAAATGTGATTTGAATATCATTCAATGTTACTGCATCCCTTTAAAGTATAGGCCTACTGTTTAATACACTATAGCTAATCCATGGAGAAAATACAGGTTATTTCATCATTCTTTAATTTCAAAATACTTCTTTATAGTCTTACAAATACTACTACTTCTAACTTTTGTTATTTCTGGACTATTACTGTTCTGTACTGTACAATTACAACTGATACACTTCAACTTTCACTACTGTTCCAACTACTTGAACTACATCCAGAACTACTTCAAATAATTGTCATAGTACTGACACTGTTGCTATTATTTTAGCACTACAGATTTAGCGGTACCATTTCTACATTCACAAAACTAACTGTTGATATCATATTTGCTTACAGTAGATGTAAGCAACAACAATGAATAGTCCAGTTAGATGCAGAAAGGTGTTCATTCTGTGTCAAGGAATAAGAGCTAACATCCTATTGCTTCTCAGCACTGCTTCATAACCCTTTGACATCTCTACAGGCATAAAAGACTTACATTTCATAATTTGCGCATGTAAATCATTCATAACTGCACAAGTATGGTTTCACTTTGTCGTAGTACAGGGGGGTCTAGGAGGTTACACAAAGCAGAAATTTGCAATAAATCACTAAATAATGGTATATTCTTTTAGATTCATGAATATTATAGATATAAAGAAATGAGGATTTGAATTATGACTAGGCAATAACTACATCCTTATGTGTTTACTAATTGCCATGGAAATTTTACCCATTGAGCAAAAGCAATGACCACATGGTTTGCTATAATGACAGTCATTATGATCACAGAACGATATCTTAAATATTAGAATTCAGAGATGATGCTATCAATTACATGTAATTCAGAAATTATGTTATCAATCAATTCTGTATTTATGGATTTCAGAGGAGTTGAATGTATACAAGAAAACTCACATTTTAACAAAGATTTTATGAGGCTGCAATATTAGACTAAAGAATTAACAGATGCCATTTTATAGTTGAACCTTTCCACTTCAACCACATTAAATCCCCCCCCCCCCCTGTTTAAAAAGGCTACTTCTCTAATAGACTATTCCATAATTTTTCAAAGTGATCAAATATGGTTATAGGACAACTACCCCCTAGAAAATTACCCCCGGACGTCTACCCCCACCAAAACTCTAACCGTAAACATAATCCTAACCGTATTTCAGATGGTAGTTGTCCTGGGGATAATTGTCCAGGGGTAGTTGTCCTGATACACTCAAATACAACAAGGTTAATCATATCATTTTATCCTTTAAAACACATCGACTTCTTATATTTGATAAAGCTGAATTTATCTAGTAATTTTACTACCCTTATAACAGGAGGCTAATGATGCTTTACAATCAATAAACTTTTATCTACAAGTTGCACTTTTCAAAGGGTTAATGCATTTATGAGTTACAATGTCAGGATTTATTGCTCTAGAATTGCTTCTTATCTGGCGATTTTAAAGAAAAAGGTGAGAAACGGTAAAGATACATATGATAAGTTTAACCACAGCTCGTATTATTCTACTAAACTTATTCTGTGTTTAAAAGCAATAGGTAGTTCAAGGTCACATAAGGTCACAGAAAATGTTTAAATCAGAGCAATATCCAGTGATTTGTACCTTAAATTAACATCTATTTCTATCTAATTGCAAAAATCATTGGCTGTATTTATACATTCCAATATCGTATTTTCACAGCTGCATGAAAACAGCCAAACACACTAAAATAAAAATCAATGAAGAGAGTCCCCCCCCCCCTTAAAAAAAAACAACAACAAGAAATAAAGCCTAAAATAACATTCAACTATCCAGTGCTTCTCATGAAATATCTTTTATAAAAGGAAATCTGCTTATAAGAGGAAATCTGTGCTTCACATATCTTATCTATTCCATTGTACTTTATGAAATGCAATGTTTACAAAGAAATCTGAATCAATATTTACCCGTTGATATTGAATAGATGAGATATAAAAGAGGAGTATTTTGTGGACATATAAATCTTAATGGTTCAATTTCACTCACTAATGGGTAGGCATGTTTATTTTTCTATTGGATTATTGGGATAATACTATCTCATTTATGATGGTTACAATAAAATTGGAAAGATGGTTAGATAGTAATAAGATTTAATAGGTTCTAATCTACTTAACCCTGCACCATTTCAAATCCACCCAATTACAATTGAGCCATTTTCTTCAGAAATTAATTTCCTTTTAAGGTTTTGAGTAAAATTCAACTTGATGTAATTGGCCCTAATTATTTTCACAAAGAGTTTCAATACAAATTCATTTTCAGGACCATAAAAATAATTTTGTAATTTCTGTTTTCTCAAAACTTTGGCAAAGTTGGGATAGGCGGTATATGGTCTGCCCCTGATATGAATAAGCTAGCTTGTTACACATCAATTCTCAAGTATTCATTGTGCAACAGCATAAAAGCGCTTATTGCAAAAATAACACTCTCGTTCAGTTCCATTCAATCTCACAGCCTTTGTTCCTTTCCCAGTAAACATTGGTTATTCATGTCATATTTTGATACCATGCTTTTCCAGATTTTTGCCTCTGAGCGACTGTTTGTCAAGAAACAAACCTCAAAAGAAGGGTACTACGCCGCATTAATTTCTCTGGCAATTTCCTTTAAGTGGGAGGGATAAATCTGTAGGAAAAACATAGTAGATGTTTATGATGAAATCATATATGATCAAATGGAACTGGCGACTAAATCATAATACTGAACTTTTTTAGTATATTTCATTTTTGGAGAAATTTTGAAGAGCTTGTAGCACGATGCTTGAGGTGTTATTTTTTTCATGTTGATGAAGAGAAATTAGACTTCCTGTTAAAAAATAATGAAAGTTCTTGGGTAATGAACTCGAAAATTGTGAATGTCACATAACAGTCAAATGAACACCAGACAAGAACTCTTGAGCCAGGCAAAGCTGGTAAACTAACTCTTAAAACGTTAAAAAGTTAAAACGTTGCCTGATTTCTTCCCAGCCCCTCCCCCTCCATTTTCCACTCAACCTGTTCCCATAGATTTGTTCTGCCTTTTAGCCTTCTTTTCACTGTCACAAAGTCAAGTTCAATGACAACTTATTGACTCCAAGTTGACTTCAAGAGTGAGAAATCCAATTAAGTATAAAGTACAGGTTATCAAAATAGAGTCAAACGCTGACCTATCGTTGACTTGTCATTATACCTCTCAAGTGTGACAATTGGTAAAGCACTTCTTTCACAGGTTTTGGGCTTATCCTCTGTGGAAATGCGCTGCTTGTCAAACATTATATCTGAATGTTTTCAATATAATGCCGACAAAATGAATTTCCTAAAAGGACCAATAAAATGAATCTGAATCTGAATCTGAAGTATAATAAAATGATTTTACAACACCTGTTTAATATTAGAATAAAGTAAATATTATGATCTTGGCACATAGGTCGGTAAGCAGCATCTTTATAGTCTATCAAAAAGTGGCATGTAACATTCACCTTCTTTAGATGCAATTTAGAAGTCTGCTTCATTCTTAAACAAAAACACCATTCTTAAAACAAAAAAGTTTTACTTTACTTCCACAATACTAATGACAGAATATTTCATTGAAAGAAGTAACCCAGCCCCCTTTCCCCCACCCCGAAAAAATAAGACAATAACAACAAATATGTATGTAAGTCAATGGATTATATCTAAAAACCACTCTTGACTGAACAGAAAAACTTTACTTTCATTGGTTTTATCGAGGTTTGGTAAGACCACCAAACCAGTAATTGCAGGAGAAATACTGTGAATCTCTAATGCTATGGTCACAACACGTCATAGGATTCAATGTGCTAGTCCTATCTTCGACGTGCAATGCTCTATGTTGTAAACAGTTGCAGGCCGACAACGTGGTGTGACCACACCATTACCCACTCAGTCAGAGGAATAGTCACATGCAGAGTAACAACATCCTGTTATCTCATTAAATACAATCACAAGAAACCTACACCCATGGAAGTGACATTATCCTGGCATTTGTTGTATGGTTGTCAAGGTAATGGTCTAGACTATCAATCTCTTCTATTCTACTCTCTTGGTCCCTATAGTAATAATATGGTGGGTCCATCCCCTTTAATAAATGCAGTAGGTAGGAGTCCTTACAGGTTTTTTGAAAGCCCTGTAATGACTTGTTGCACCAACCGCTCCAGTGTGATAAGCTGCAGAAATTTCTGTTAAGTGAGAAGGTTTCTTCAAAAAGAAAATTAGAATGTGTGAGGGGAAAGTGTAAAATGTTTGGATTGAATGAATTCAGGTCTGGCTTCTAAAGATCTGGACCCTACAAGTGAAAGGTTTTCGATCAATTGATAATTTTTAAACTGGTTAGGCCTACTAGTTAGTCTTTTGAATAAAACATGCATGCAACAAGGATGTTGATTGGGGTCCTAGGACAACTACCCCTGGACAACAACATTTTACCCCCTAATTCCTCACCCTACCCCAACCCTATTTCATGGGGTAGTTGTCCTGATACAGTTGATTGGCCACTGCCATTTTAAGAGTCAGTATAGTAATCAAAGTACAGGAATAGTACAGAGATGAGGTATGTGAGTCAGGAAAAAACAGGATTGTGTTTGAGGAAAGTGTGACATCTTCAAACTTAATGAAATCAGGTCTCGTCTCTCAATCAATAGAGCTCTGTCATCCAGCCACAATAGGAAATCCCTCTGGTCCATCTAAACCCCCTTCATCGACCTGGCATTGACCCCTGCGTCTTTTTGACACAAACTCCACCCCTTCCTTCTTCTCAGACGAAGAAGCATCTTTCCCCAGTTTCCTCCTTCAATCCAAGCAGGAAATCTTTCCTGAGCTGTAGCCCTTCTTGTTGATTCGCAAGTGTCTCATCCGCTGAGAGACAGAAGAACGTTGGGTCTATTTTGTGTCAAGAGGGCTGCTAACTCAGCGCAGAGGTGAAAGATAGTACCCTTCTTGTTCTAACCAGGCAATACAGTTCAATCAGGTGATGGGTTAAGTTGTAGTTGATTCACAAGTTTACTCAGCGACAGAAGGACATTAGGCATATTACTATACAGACTTGTGGGCCAAGAGGGTTGCTAACTCAGTGTTGAGGTGCAAGATTGCACCATTCTTGTTCTTAAGATGGTTAATCTAGTGATGGGTTAAGCTGTAGTTGATTCACAAGTGTATTATCTACTCAACGACAGAAGGAGGACATTAGGCATATTTCTATACAGATTTGTGCCATGAGGGCTGCTAACTCAGTGTTGAGGTTCACCGACAGCACCCTTCTAGTTCTGATTAGGCTACATAGTAAACTGGGTGATGGGTTAAGCTGCAGTTAATACACAAGTGCATTATCTACTCAGCAACAGAAGGACATTAGGTCTATTACTATACAGACTTGTGTGCCAAGAGGGTTGCTAACTCAGTGCTGGGGTGCAAAGATATCACCCTTCTTCTTCTTATCAGGTAATAGAGTTAAAGATAATCTAGAGTAGTAGTCATGATGAAATAAATCAAAACATTCTTGATCATACCAGAATCTCAAGCATAGGAAATAAATACTACACATCAAATGTTGTGCCGTGACTTGTGGCGATATAGCGGTCTACTCCAAGTCTCAATTTGACGGACTGTTTCGATATTTTTTCAACATTTCTTCTGAAATCATTATCGAAACGTGAATATAATCTTGTGTAAGCATATGTATATGTTAATGGAACAATGTAAGGGAAATACCTTACAAATTTATCTCAAATTATTTTGGCTGTAAGAACTCAAGCTTGGCTTTAATCAGGTGATGGGTTAAACTGTAGTTGATTCATTTGTGTATTATCTACTCAACTACAGAAGGGCATTAGCCATATTCTTACACAGACTTGTGGCAAGAGAGAGGAGTGTGTTAACGCGGTGTTGAGGAATGACATCAACTGCACAGAGTCGTAAAACTTTTATCTGGATATAGACATGCATTGTATGGCAGACTGAAGAGTCCAAAAGCCTGACCATGTCACGGTGTCCTTAAAAAGACCTACAGTCAGGAAAAACACTTAATCTTAACCACATTTCTAGGTGAAAATAATGGGAATTCTGTTTCCTCTGACCAATCAAATTATAGTGTAACAAGACAGATGTTTTCAATGTGATCTTATTTGGTCACCAAAGGAACCTTGATCAGTTCGCATTATGTGGAACACTTATTCGCCTTGGTCACAATTTTGCATAAATCCGTAAAGCCTCGCCGTAGCCATAAAAAAGATGTAGAGTAAAGTTTGGAATGGTTATTTTGAGCAATGGCATCTACAAAAAGGTAAATTTGGAGGTTCAAAATATCGCCATGAAAAGTCAGCCCTGTAAAACTGTCATAACATCATAAAAATTTGTCTTCTGAGGACAGGGAATGGTTAAATGGATACTAATTTATAACTTTTACTCCTGCACGTAGATCTGTCAAGGATTGGCACCTGCATATTGAAATAGGTGTCTACTTATATGTGGTCATTTGAGGACACAGGTTGTTACATCAATCGATAAGCAAGCACCTGTTGGTAGAATAGGTGTGGACCCTGGTACTACTAATACAGGAAAGAATGGTGTTGGGAGAGGGAAATTGTTACAGCTTGTTCAGGAAATGCTAAACAACAGATCTTTTTAGCAGAACCGCTTAAAATGGAAACAAGTTTGGAATTCCCAATAAATTTACAATTAACCTTAAAGCTCGTTGGATGAGATGCATTGATCGTGAATTGCTGGAGGTCAAGCCACTTTGCAAGCAAGTAAGGTGTCGCATCCAAATTATCACCTTGCAAGATCGTGCAAATTAAATATACGTAGGTGATAATTTGGAGGCACTGCCTAATCTCCACTCGAGCATTATAATGAAACAGTTAAGATCTAGCGCATTACCTCGTATCAAGATTTGCACATGCAATGTTTGAAATGTGGATGGGTAGAGGGCCTCATTGTAATGGGAGTGAACTGCACTTATTCCTCAGCATTTGATTATTGCTGACTTCACATCGAACCCTTTTAGGTTGCATTTCCTATGCTGCAAATAAACATTATTTCTTGAAAATTATGATCTCATGTATCATTCTGTTTTGAATTGCTAGAGCAGGAAAAAGCAGTCCACTTGATAGCGGAAATGCTTCACAGCCCAGGAGGAAATCAGAGTAGGATTTAGCACTTGACAGAGCAAAGCACAGGTGTAAATGGAGTAGTCATTAGAGAGGAAAGTCATCTGAAGGACAACAGGAAGGATATGTTGCTTCTTCACTGGTCATGTATATTAAAGAAAATAATCTCCAAATTTTATTGTCCGTATAAACAGAAATTCTTTTCACCCAATTGATTGTGGGCCTGGCAGCCATTGAGCAGCACCAGATCAACGTTTGCTCTATTCCTTTTCTTATTGAATGCCAAACAGGGTAACAACAGCAACTTCCATCTTTTAACGTCTTTTGGTATGATGCGAACGAGGTTGGAACCCATGACCTCCCAATAAGATACATGTTATGTACTGAATAAACAGTATTAAACACTTGGTAGATCAGTCTACCAGTGCTTTAAACTATAGGCCTATATATATACAAGGGGTACAGGGCAATTCAGCCCCCTCCCATGTCCAAAGAACTATAGCCTATGAATTTTTGCTCTGAAAGACGCTGTTTTGCTTTTTTAAAACATAAGAAAGTTGAAATAATGATTAAAAATATGCGTTATATGAATCACTTGATCTACATATGAATCATATCATCACATTGAGCTGTCAAGACCTTGAAACGCATCACACGACATCAGAAAGGAAGCACGGGCTATCAACGCATTCCCAAATCAGGCAGAACAGAGCTCACTCCAGCTATATATAAAGATACCATTCTTTCAGAAGGCTAGGCTTCACTGACTTGGAGAGAGAGAGGGGCAAGGAAGATATGCAAAGAAAGAGAGAGAAAGAGGGGAAAGGAGAGAGAGAGAGAGGGAGAGAGAGGGGCAGGAATAAAGATAGAGATAGAGAGGGGCTGACAGGCAGATACAAAGACTAACAGAGATACGCAGTGATAGAGAGACATAGGCAGGGTGAGGGGAAGAGGAAGAAAGAGAGAAATAAATAGAATATGAAAGAGACAAAAATCCGTGGGAGACTGAAAGAGAGATAGACAAAGAGAAAGAGAAAGAGAGAGGG
Organism: Paracentrotus lividus; assembly: GCA_940671915.1. Lineage (NCBI taxonomy): Eukaryota > Metazoa > Echinodermata > Echinoidea > Camarodonta > Echinidae > Paracentrotus > Paracentrotus lividus. The sequence goes on along the minus strand of CALNVZ010003433.1, from coordinate 18,753,332 downwards.
AGGGAGACAAGTACAGGAAGAGGGGTAAATATGTTTCTGGTCCATTTCAAAGAGGGATCAGCATTCAATTTCATGCACAATTGGACCCATTTTAAAAAACACAAGTCACAAGTCTGAAAAACCTTGCTCTAAATTTGGATAAACCTCTGAATATGGAAAAATCAGGCAAAAAATATCCGAGTCAAAAGGCTGATTCAAAACACACAAAAAAAAGACATTCTGACCTGATCTACAAGCTAATAAATTAGAACTGTCTAATCTGTAAAATATTCCTCAAAAATACCTTTTCAGTACAAATATCCTGCATTAAACTACATAATTATATAACTGTTTGTGACCCAGTTTATAATATTTCGTTATTAGAATCTACATTCTTATCAAAGTCACCTTAAAATCAGTAGCATTCACCAGGTATTCACTGGAATGCATTATTAATAAGCAACATACATTTCACATGAGCTAATCTTTAAATCTATTAAGAGATTTAAGAGCTCAAACGAAAGACCCAGTATATAGGTTAAATCAAGTTCATGTTCATAGAATCAAGTATGTATGATTCCAGAATGAACAAATTTAGATTGATTTGAACTATGTGGTAATATTTACAGCTCCAGTAAGTACTAAAAGTGTCTTAATAATAATCACAGTGGAGGTTTGGTCTTCCATGTATGTCACTCCATAAATGCAAGGATCATAAACAAGACCTAATTACAACACTGGTCCATTCACACAGTAATGCTTTGCTCCTGGTGCTTCAAGATTGTTACACTTGTTAGACGCTGAGCCACCAATAAGTCACACATTGTTTGCCCACGTACACCCGGGTAAAGAGTGGCAAATGTAAGTAAATGTTTAACCGAGCAAGGATTCAAGTGATTCTATGGAGTACAGTTTCTATCAAAATGCTATTTCAGTGCAAGCATCATAAATGACTTCTCATTTGTAATTTAAGGGCAAGATGAAAGTTACGTTGATGGATTTCATGAATTCCAAGAAGATATTCTAAATTACATCCATGATAGATGAGTTTTTAAAATAGAATATGTTTAGAATAACCTCTTGCAGATAATGACTACTTGAAAAAAACATGTGACCTTTCTTGACAGATCATGGTTAAAAGTTATGCCTCGTTCCACGTGCAACTCCCTAAATAACGATGTTCCCAACAGACTGTAATTTCTATTCATTAGCTAAGCTTCCAGATCATTTCCCCTCATTTTTTATATAGGTAATAAGGAGAGGATTACAGCCAATCAAATGTCATTTCTGGTGCGAGCTGTGGAGGTAGTGATAAGGTACCTGCTAAGCAATAATCAGAATTGAAATTTGTTTTGAGGGTTGCAGGCCCATTTTATTGTCAATCACTGCAAACAGGTCTCTCTGCTTTAATATAAAATGTTTATAGATAACATTTTTCTTGATGATAAGCAAGTATTCAACATGCACTAATAATGCGTTTCCCTCTCAACAGGACAACAAAAGGCAATCCAAAATTGCAGATCAGTTTTTTTTAAACCACCAAACACACTTGTTGCAAAATTCTACAATGAAAATTGTTCAGAAAGTATGCTTAATTGTCATTGTTCCATAAATTTTCTTGCTACAAAGCATTGTTTTTCAGTATTTCACCACTTTTTTTTCAATTCTGTTTTTCTTTCCATGCTTTATATACAAGGATCTGGATAGATTTTATGGGGGATAACCGAAATGACAAATGCCATGACTAAATAATGACTTCAAGCAAAACGGTCACCCAATAATGACAGAAGTAGGTAAAGTTGAAGTGAATAAGTATTAATTTCCTTCAATTTATTTGAATATATCGCCAATATCAAGAAGAACTTTACATGTATGGGGTTGTTGAACCCTTCATAATCCACACAGGAGCAATCACTCTTCTTTCTGGGTGTTCATCGAAATTTTCCCTCTGAAATCCCAATCGTAATCATGCTATTTCCAGCAAACCTAGGCTATTTTACAGACCAACAATAAGTTTGCAGAGCTTTACAAACCCTTGACATTAAAGCATATCAGAACATCTACCCCCAGGAAAATAACCACCTAGGACAACTACCCCTCCTCCAGAATTAGGTTTAGGGGGTAGCTTTCTGGAGGGAGGTACATGTGGGGGTAGTTTTCTGGGGAGTGTTGTCCTAGATGAGAAATTCCCAGACTAATTTTGGAAGAACCTAGGCCATTTCACGGACCTCCATCATATCAATTGAAGAGGTAATCACTCCATTTTCTCCCCGGTAATGACTTTCAACACATCGTCTCAAGCGGCATATTAGGTATCATCCACAACCTCATAGCCGGGGTCAAAGGTGGTCCGAGCTTGCAGCACTCTCTATGACAGGTGCGTATTGACCCTTAATTTCGAGGGTCATCGCGTAGATCTGGGAGCTGTTTGTGTTAAGCCTAAGTGGCGGAGTTGTCTTTGGAATGAAAACCAAAACTTGGAAAGAAGAGTCGATTTAGAACTCTGTATTTTGATTGTTGGCTAGGCCCTGTGTAATGATTGTCAACCCTATTTTCTCATGGAAATGAAATTGGTTCCTAAATAAATACAAACAATGTGAGCTTTTTTTACAAAAGAGCTCCATTTTAATTTGAACTTTTTAATAGCTCATAACGATTCACTAATTATAACTAAACACATGTATATTTAGGTATTTGTATGTTTTCCACTTTTATGACAGGTTCTATTTATACGCCAACACCACCCCAAACAGGGGGGGTGAGACATTGGAATATGAAGATTTGATTCTTTCCCAGTATAAAATATGCAATCTTTAGAAATCAGGGGAAAAGATGAACGCTAGTTAACAATGACCAAAATTACAACGTGTGACAAAACCAGCCATGCTTCATTGACGAACTTGAAACTATTGAAACTTTTCAGCATTAGGTATTCTGGTATCCCTGGGTGCACTTGGCTTATTCAAGGACTATAATTAACCTCCATTGGGGGCTCTAAATGCCCTCTTTAGCACCCCTACAAACTCTATGCTTGAGGAAAAGCAACCTCTTTTCAAAGAGTTTGGGCATTCTCTAGTTTGACATTTCCAGTGCACAATCAACAATTTTCCACTTCTGAAATTGAATGGGGAAAAGATTGCAGAGGTGGAATTGACAGCTGGAAGTTAAAGGGTTTATTTCAAGGGGTATGGTGATAGAACCCCCCCCCCCCTCCCCTCCCCACTTGAAAAATTAAATAGAGGTTTTCTCCTCTTTTTTAATTTTTAGAGGGCTTTTGGAAAATCTGGTACAACTTAAACCCCCTCCCCTTCAATCTCCTTTCAAAATAGTCCTGTGGCACCCCTGCTGAACTCCACTAATGGTGGTCTAGGGGAGCAGAGATATAGTATTTCATTTTCATTCCGAATCAGGGGAAATATTTATCGCTCGTGGCTGAATGGATAGATACAGTATCGGGTGGTATTTACATTGAAAATATGCCACATTCAACTGACTGAATGACAACTCAAAGAAAAAAGAACTTTCCATTCCAAACAACATTTATTATGCGACAGTCACAACATGTCCTGAGTGCACCATGCAACTCTTTACGACATGGAAAGTTGCATGTCATAGATATTTGCATGTTGCACTTGCGACTTGTTGTGACCAAGGCATTAGATGTATGCATAATAAAAGCAAAACCTAAAGTAACTTAGTGGAGAGTGCGTTTGTTCCATTTCATTGTATTATGGAAATCATCATTTTTATAGGGCAATTCATTTCCATCAGGATTGCCTTCATCAGGAGCAGCAGCAGTAGTAGCACCTTCATCATCATTAACATCAATCTCACAATATCATCACCACAATCACCATCATCATCATCATTACCATCACCATCACCATCACCACCATCATAATTCTAAAATCTATAAATACACCATCATCATGTCCTCATCATTACCATCATTCCCATATCAATACAATCATTAGCAGCACTATCATACATCTACTTCATGTACTATTTGAGGCCTAAAGCACTAAGCACTCCATGAAACATATGGCTTGAACTTCCAATTATGTCTCTCCATTAATGCAGGGTTTGTACACAATACCCTATTTCAAGATCAAATTTATTGAGTTCTTACCTGATTGATGAAATTTCCAGTAAGATGATGATTCATGTACATGTAAGAGAAAGAAAAAAGGAGCAAGATTAAATAAAAATTTAATGCTGATTATCACATATATAGTGGATAATACAAATTTAATTATTCATTTCATCATTTTTATGATTCTTGTATAATGCCAGAAAACTGATAGAAAAACTTTTGACAAATACATTACAATTACCTACATTTTTTTTTTTTTATTATTGCAAACATTGAAAAATAAAGGCCATTGTTCTTCTCAGACAAGGAATGCCAAGTGTAAAGAAACACAAGCAATTTTGAAAAAAAAAATTATCTAGACAATGGTGTTTAGTCATGAGTGACACTTGAAACATACCTAAGGTATTATTGGAAAGCTGAAGACCTCTATTTTTGTATCAATTATATTGCTAGTAAACAAAATATTTTGTCAACATTTATTCAATAAAGTCTGGGTTCCTTTTTTCTGACTTGCCCTGTAGTCCCTTTACTTGACCTAATTTCCCTTTTCTTAAAATCTCCTTTCTCTCTAAATGTATCTTTCTGAAAATTCCCCCTGTTTCTGAGATCCTCACATTTAAACAAATTTAAGTTCTATTTATTTGTTTTAATCGGATTGAAATTTGGGGTTGTTGGAAGTACAAGGACATTGATAGCAGGTTCAACGTCAAGCAAACTGCACTCAATACTGTAGAGTAAAGCTTTGCTACATAAGGAATATGTATAGGGCGAGTCAACTATATGGGATAAAATAATGAGATGCCAGTAACCAATTAAGTAATGCTACGATTCCGACAAACAATGGAGGAAATTCCTGCAGAAACTACGGATAAAGCCTATGTTTGGTTTGATCGACAGAGCATGAAGCATCACATGAAGTATACTCAGCTCCAATAACTCTCAATTCGACCAGTTCACACGAATGTAATATAAATCCGTATGCATTTTAGTCTTGAGACAAAGCTTCATTAAATTATTGTTAGCATGTCATTCATGCCAGACATAGCAACAAATGTTTGCATTAGTATCTGGAAAAGTGAAAATAATCTGGAGATATAAAAAAAAAAAAAAAATAATATATAAAAAGACAACAAATCAAATTGCTTTACATACTTTTTCTTGAGAAGCATGTTGACTATCTCTAGGACATTGTTATCATGCCTACCCCCCCCCCTCCCCTTTCACTGGACAATAGGCCAGGAGAACATAAATATGGGGAAAAGGGTGGGGAGACAATTGTTCAAACTTATACTTCATTTAGCTTTACATTTGATAAGCAAATCATAACATTATGATTATAGTATGACTCATCTATTTCCAATTCGGTATTAAATGCAAGAAAGCAGAGAGAAGAGGGTGGGGAGACACTTACGCAAATTCTATAGCAAATGTAATATATGGCCATGCGTTTTGAACTGGCACCCTTTTGTGTTACACCACCTAAATCTAAAAATCATCCATCTGTCAGGATCAAAGTGTCATAACTTTTAAAGTATTAACTCTAACCCTACAAAAGATTTCAAAAATGCCATCCACTACAATGTAAGGTGAAGTAGTAACATATTTTGATTAAAATACTAAATTTTTTGGGGCCCTAATTTTTTTTACTGCAGCCCCTAATATTTTTTCTCCCTTTGATCCAGGTCGTAATTGCTCACGATATTTGAATTGCTCTTGAAATTTCCTTTTAGAAAATATATAGTTGTAGGGGGTTTCTTCATTTAATAAAATAATTCTTAACTGGAAAAGGGCTCAAATATTTTGGTCAACCTGGGCCAAGGAGGGGGCTGCCCCCTCCTCAAGATCTCAGCCATGGTGGGGCCAAAAATTATAAAAACTTGCAGGTAGGTGGGCTATCTCATGATGAAGAAACTCACAAAGTTTCAGGCCCCTATCTCAAGTAACCTTTGAGTTATCTGCATTTATGTAACGTCACTTCACATACAACAGGAACTGTATTGAGTTACTTTATGTACAATACACAGTCAATGGGGAAATTGTCATTTTAACTGCGCGCAACGCGGCGATTTTCAGAACTGCACATTACCAAACGGCTGGAACTTTATAAATGTGGTATCAAAAGATGCATGAGACTCTAAACTATAAAGCCTTAAAAGCTCACAGCACAAAAGTAAATATCCATAAAGTTATCATGGTTATGTTGTTTCAAATGCACAGGAGGGTGCAAAATGCCATAGACTTTGTGTGTACCTCTTTCCCCCCCCCTCCTCTTCCCCCCCCCCCTCAACCACCCTTGCCTTTCTGTATTCTATCGCGTGCTGTGTCGCGATTTCAAGCGAGAGTACGCTCAAATTCACAGGTCTGATAGAGCTTGTATTCAGCTTTCAAATAACACCAATTTCATGGCAATACCCCTCTATTTAGCTAAAATATCATACATTAACTGAAATAGAATTGGGAAAAGCGTAACAAAACCACCCTTTTTGGGTGGCGAGTTCAAAACACATGGCCATACCAAGGGGTTATAATGCCTCACCCACTTCCAATTTGTAGACAGAAAGAGGATGGGGAGATAGTTAAAACTTCACTTCATATCAAATTTATTGATATAATCAAATTTAATATTTTAAGGATTGCTTTATATATTTTTTTTTCTTCAGAAACAGATTGAACAATATCTCTCAAACAACATAAGATAATACGCATCATTTCTTTCCAAATATCTAAGATACTACCTTGTGGGGGTAACATAAAGGAAAGGAATTGTGTAGACTTTATGTAGTTTTTACGTCATTTCTCTTGATTAACCTTGGTGCATCAATTACAATAATTATCTATTTATAAACAGGGAAATGAAGAGTCTTTATAATCTTTTGAAAAGATAAATTACATTCTGCAGATGTGCATACATCTGAAATGTGTGACAAAAGCTATTTCCTCAAACTTTTCCAAAAAGAAATGTGAGTTAGAATATTTCTAAAAATAGAGAGAAGAGATGTCTTAATAATCTTTTGAATACAAACATTAAAAGTAAGTTCTATAAAAGGCCCATGCATGCATCTGCAATGTGGTCATAATGACTATTTGATCAAGCTTTTCTACAAAGAACGTGGAGCTGGTTTAAAATGGGCCACTCCTCAGGGAAAATCAACAAGATCATAGCGCTTCTTTTCAAAGTTTAGAGATGTTAATGGTCATACCTGTCATTGCAAATAATGTAATATACAGACAAGGTAACAAGATATAATACAAAGAAGCAAAAGTTGTAAGATGATGTAATGATATACTACTTACTTAGTACACTTTCAAGTCTTTTAGAATCCTCTTTCCCAAAATGCTTTCACTTAATGGCCTGGAGCATAAAACACTATTAGTATTCAACAAGAGCAATATCTTATCTCAGAAGTTGGCAGATATAAATCACTTATTACTCATACGTACAAGGTAATAATATCTACAGACAAAAGGTGAAGCAATTTTTTTTAGAATTATGTAATATTACTTTAACATTATTTGGAGTCTTCCTCTTCCCCAATGCTTTTGCCTTATGACCTGACACATAACGGTACTTGAAAAAGTAAACAGAGTTTTTGATAGATGTAAATATTCCAATTTCCCAATACACACATTTAAATCTATTTGATTTTTCTTCTCTACCTCAAGTTTCCTGCTTTATGATCCAAAATATGCAGCTCTATTCACCAAGAAAATATCTAAACTGAAAAGAAACGGCTAGTAATTTAAGAATGTGCTTTCAAATATTCATACAGAACAAAATCATGATCTAATACCAGGTTAGCTCTAATAAAGTACTAGCTATATTTTGTCAAAAATACAGAGTGTTGGTGCTTAGGCTGTGATTAGATTTTAGGATGGGTTTAAGGATAGGGTTCGGGTAAGAATGCGGTAGAGAGTTTTGGTAGGAAATTAAAGTAGAACATTTGTTCAATAAACAAATAAAGAAAACCTGAAATGGATCAAAGTTTGCTAATAACTGAAATAGTTCCGGATTAAACAGTTTCCAGACTAACGATGCTCAAACAACATTGAAAGACCAGATAGTGCACACATGTTCTTCATTAATCAGCTTAGCTACTTAAATTCAATGAAGAGCAATGAAATGTAATGATGTGTCAAAACGATTTGCTATGCTCACATCAAGCTTTAAATACAACTTGCTCTGATTCTGGTTCTAAAATACTTTAAAGTAAAATAGATTAAAATTTAATACGAAAATAGAAGCTAAGTCGACTGTTCAAATTCTGGTTTCTATATGGCACCAGAACTTATCACAACTTGGAGACTTTATCAAGATAGGATTATGAACTGTAGCAGACTCCAAGCTTCTAGGGACAAGGGCCTAGAGACGATCAAAAAGATTCTTAGAAACTCACTTACAAACTACAATACCTATACCTTTTAGTGTTTCCCTTAAAGATTTATCAAAGTAACATTTATATTGTTGCGAATGAAAGACACATGTTTTATGCTCTCTGATAAGGATCTACCATTTCCTTTCAAAATGAGCTAACAATCGTTTCCCCTAAACCCCTCACAATACTATACCTTTAGGCTTTATGTGACACCCTAACACATTGTGATGATATAGACGATGGACTGATATGGATTGGTGTATACAGATCACTTGGATCTCTTGAAAGAAGTTATTCAAGATCCCTCATGATTAGAGAGCCAGAAAGGCATTAACTTGGATCAATTAAAAGAGAGTGGGTGCTCTTCTAGCCCTCAACAAACAGCAATTTATAAAAAAAGTAATTTATTTCTATTGTTCATCAACTTTCATTTGAAAAATCATTAGTCCAGAACACACAAAAACCTCATTGTTTACTCATCCTTGTTATTCTTTGGCAGGTGTAATTTTTTTGTGGGTTTTTATTAATATTCATTGGGAATTCATTTGATTATGCAAGACTTTAACTCGTCCTTGTTATCATAACCATGGGTATAAATGCTCTGGACCATTTGGACAGACATTCAAATTCAAATCAAGGTTTCAAGGCACCAAAACAGCCAATAACCAACCAAATCTACTCCATTAAGTTTATTGGTCTAGAGATGGCTGGAGTAAATATATCGTTTTTATTTTTAATTGATTGTTAATTGGTAATAGGATATTGCTAGAATTCTATGATCTGGAGACTTGGTATTGAGGAATAACATATATTCCTAAATGGTTCAACTAATTTTTAAAAAGTAACGAGACTACTGCTTCTCCAACTTAGGATTACATTACCAGTCCTCAAAATGTTCTATTTTGGAGTGACAAGTCTACTGTGTTTGGTATTAACAGTAAAACCTTTTAATGTCCGAGACTTCACATAACATCTGGAAAGAGTCTGGCATTTATTTCCGTCACATACTCGATCCAATCATTACAAAACAAAGTCTCTCGTAAGTGGCAGTTCCCCATAGATTTCAAAATCATTTCACAGAGATTTCAAACCTTCCCCAAGAGACATTCATACAACCTCAATTAATAGCCCTTGCAAATTGGCAATCCATGGTAAACAATTCTGAACATTCTGTATGAAGTCATACATTTGAGATAAAAGCAAGTCATACATTTGAGATAAAAGCAAAGAGGTATAGAAGTCAGGCGGTTGTTGGCAAAAACCTTCTGACAAAAGTACTTAGGGTCAAAACGTCAAACTCCTTGAAGATCTGCAGGGATTGTTCTTTGTTTGGAAAGCGCAGGACCAGAGCTAAATTTAACCTTGCATAAATGATGCTATTATACCCTGGGTAAATAAAAGATTTAATGCTACTGCTTGTGCCAATCTTTCTCTTACCAGTTCGTCACGCTCTGTGCTAGTAAGGAAAGCCTTGGTGTGGCATTGAGGAGCTTACAATTTTCGCACCTGGAGAGATGGAATTTTTCAACTGGAATATTCACATTTTCAGTTGTGCAGAACGAAGTGAGACTATATCTGCCCAATATGTATGTCATACTCAAATTTTTAATATTACTGGAACATGGGCCAACAGGCACATTCTAAAAATGAAGAGTCAAAATTACCCAAATCGGGGTCCATTGGGGACGTGCAGGTTAATACACCATTATGGAATGGTTTGATTAGGGCCATACCAAATGTATGGCAATAATTGGAATGGTTGTACAAGAATAGGGCCAATATTACCATTCATCATTTAGAGTGTAACCATACCCTTCCCATTGTGCATTAAGCAGAATCTCTACCATAATATTGTGCCAGAGACTGTAGCTGATTTCCAGCCACCAGACTTAAAAATTGTACCAGTCTTTAGTCAGACATGATGTATTTTGTATTAGCTTCAAATTAAAGTCTGTGCTTGTAGACTAGCCATAACTCTACCAAAGGTATTAAGTTAAATTTCCCTGAAGGATTGTATCAACATGAACACTGAAAGAAGTTCAAAGGGGTCTTGAATGTCAACATCAATCTCATTACAGGACCAGTATCTAAATACTGACACCTTTGTTGAGCCCTTTTAGAGCACTATTAACACTTTGGCATTATCCACATCACTGGATTGGATCCATCAAAGGCAAGCAACCGCTACAACAAACACTTTTTGTTCGAAATTGTTATCAAAAAGAGTTTTTTTTAAAGACTGTGTTTATATGTCTCCCGTCATTTTTCTTTAAATTCAAATACCTTAGCATTATTTGCGATGGTTTTATTTTCATGAACTTGGCGAGTCCGTCTTTGTGAAAATGTCCACTTCACTATAGAGTATAAGGCTATTTAAAGTAATGAAAACATAAACAAAATTATCAAAATTATCAAAGCACAAATTTCCCAAACTAGTCCAAAGTCGCAAAAATATATGTATGCCAAAATATTGGCTTATACATGTTTACAGTTACTGCTTTCTCTCAATCTTTTTCAATCAGGATCTCTCTAAATACTGTTCATGTCCATGCTGTAATATCAGTAGAATCTTGATCAACTGGTCAGTTCTACATACCACACACTATCCTGATCACTGCAACAGCTGTAGGCCAGCGACGTATCATAGCCTGAGAGATAGAAGGGTGTTATCACATATCATTTACATACAGCAGATGCTTAACGCCCTTCTGGTTGAGAACAGATTGTATCATCCCTATCACTGCAATGAATACCAGCCTAGTCATCTAGCAAAGGGAGTGATTTTACAGACTGAACCATTGAGGGTTACACACACCTATGCTTGTAACATCTTTAAAGGCCCTCTCTAATGTGCCCCACAATTAGCCTATATGTTAAACACTTAATTTCTTTATTTTTAGTCATATTTGGTTTGGGGATATGCCTATACAATTATTGTGGATTATCACAATTTCTAAAATGCAATAATAAAAATTAATTATATGACTCATGAAATGTTGATAAACATATTGTATTGAAACAAATATTCTATAAAAGGATTTTTGGGGTTACATCCCTACACCCATTAATAGCACAGGATGCAATCAACATTATAGGGGATACATTTATCTTTAATGAAATGGAAAGTAAAATATAAATTGAAAGTGAAAGTCCATACTGGAACTGGAAAGGATTAAATAATTAAAAAAAATTAAAAATGAATTCTTTTTGAAAAAGCAAATATTTCTCCATCTCGAAAAAGCAGGTTAGGGTAAGTGAGGTCATCATTCTCAATTTAAAAAAACCTCTTTCACTACATGTAGGCCTATAACCTTAGCCTAACCTCACTCAAGTTTGGGCAATATTAATTTCAGACATAGAATCCCAAATTTGTTCGTAAAGATCTTATCTCTCTCACTAAAAAATGGCTCACTTTCCTGAAACCATTGTTAATTCATCAATGCCTGGCTGTTTGGGGCTTCAATGATTCTTCCGGGTTGTTCCCAATAATATGCTTACACGATATTCGAAAATATTACTCAAAAACACAAGCCTATTAAAACTAAACCATCTCTCTTATGTAACCAAAAATTGATGTAGTTAATATGAGCCAACATCCATCTGGTTCTTATTTCAGACACTAATCTGTGTTTTGAACGTTTGGTTTTAAGCTAACACATGCAAGATATTTGTGTTTCTTGTCAAAATATTTCTTTTTTTATACTCATTTGAATCAACATCCCTTTTGCAATTGAGCAAAGGACTATCATCCTTGACATAAAGCTGTTATGAACCAACAAGAGACACAAATCTGATCAAAATCATTTTTCAAGATTAGCAGGGATAATTCCACCACTTATTGAATCATAGCACATGATAAGCACTGAAGTACTGCATACTAAAGTATGTACTCCCATACAAAGTGATATGGATTATGAGTAACTGATTACACAAGCACTGGAATACCCTCTGGTCATCACATAGACCACTATAGGTTGCTATGGAAACACCCTTGGACTGCAGTCACTGGTCTACCCTGACCTCACATGAGGTCACATTAGATTAGTCTGGCTACAGGGTACGATCATTTATTTCTCAGGCATTCTGAACAAAATTTGGTATATTACAAATTTTGAAGGATGAAGTGGATCACTTGCTTCCCTATTTGATCTCACATTTTAGATGAGATTAAAAATGAATAGTATATTCACTCTATAATTGGTAAAAACTAATTAATATTTAGTGGTGAATATCTACATTTTCCTGGAAGTCAGGCTATTGTTTGTTTACCTTGGGGGATGGGAGCCACTTGGACTGACAGCATGTGTGTGCTAGACCAGCCTTGGGGTAGGGATGAGAGGTAATGATTACATAAGCCTCCTCCCCTGTTTCCAAGGGATCAGGGGTGTCAGATTACAATGTGACCTTAATACAGGTCACTTGAGGACAGTTTAGGAAATGGGAGCTGGAAATAGGTGGCAGTTTAGGAAACAGTAGCTAGAAATAGGTAGCACCAGGGGAGAAAGTAAACATATCATGTCTATACATGGATGGTAATCTTTCAGTCACAGTATGATCTTTCTTCCATCTTTACAAAGTGCCTATAATTTCAAACCAAGGATACCCACAAGGTAAATAGATCAAATCATTGAAACAATGGAGTCACTGGATTCTGAACCTCATCTATGATCCATATTTGTCTTGAAATTTTTTTTTTTTTAATTTGAACTGATATGAAATATTAAAACAGGGACTCTTGTAAAGGTGATGTTGTTTAGCTGGTAATTATGACATAGATTTATACACTTCTGAAGGAATTTGGCAATTATTTCCCTTGATCTAGAGAGCTTTTGATAATCCCAAATCTGCACAGGAATATATCATTACATAGGCCTACATGTCATCCCAAATAAATGAGACACTTCATACTTGTAGCAATTCATCTGTTTTTCGTATCATTTTGACCTAAAGTCTATTGAATAGATATATTTATAGCCCTCACCCATCCTTTAAAAAAAATTAAATACCAGTAGCTATATTCATGCAGACTCAAGTGCAAATGGATACTAATCTGTTTCTTGTAATCAACTATAAATAGCTTACCAAGCCATCTTCATCAACAAACATAACTAGAAGTCATTATCATTACTTTATAATCAAGATTGACGCAAGCCTTAATACTGATCAGCTGATTCTTGAATTACAGGACTTTTAAAAACCCATTAAGGAATACTTGGAAAGAGGACTAACACCAGTCAGGCAGCACACAGAATACTTGAAGATCACAAATTTTCTGAAAATCCTCCGCTTATCATCAAGACCCAAACAGACTCTGTTTTCTCTATTAAAAGAAGCACAGATATCTCAAGAACTGTGACTATCTTCCTCATAACTCATCAAGTAGAAATGACCATCATCAATAGCCCCCGAGCTATCCAAAAGAAGATGCGGTCCGAGATACCAGCCGGCGACTCCTCCAGTCTCCATCTCACGGCGGAATTCCTGAGCAGGATGGTGATGAAGTGCTTCAGACAAGGCAGGCCCTTGTAAAGTGGAGAGCTGTCCGCAGCAGTGAATGGGTTTGATGAAGATTGCAGACTTATCATCTCATAATCATGCTCATCATCTCCCTCCATCCTCCTCAGTAGTCAGTTCCCTCATCTCTGAAACTGGGATGAGGTGATGCTGTACCACATTGTAGTGCAGCATGCTATTGGCGTGAAAGGGGACTAGAGCTACTACATTTCAAAGTACATTATGATTTCTATATTTAGTGGATATATAGAGTACGTGTATCCCATCTGTACAGGTGTAGGCCTACAGATTCAAAAACAAGCTTTCAGCCTTGGGCCTCTACGTAAACCATGTCAGAGGCTCATACCAATTTACTTAGAATAAAACTGGGGATAAGTTAATACTGTATTAAACAGTTTGCTTAATATTAATAAGAACAGAGGAAAGCATTCACATTGAAAATTAGAAGATGAAAAGGTCCTAATCTGTGTATAAATTCAATTTATGCATCTTAGGGATGGGATAACTGACCATCACTTAGAGATACAAAAATAGATGACAACTTTCTACTCAGTCTTACTTCCTGAAGAACAAGTCTTGAATGAAAAAACTTAAAGTAAGCTTCATGTAAGAATGCATCTGTGAATGTTATTCGGTAGAGTCTAGTCTTATCATAACATCTATGAGTCATCTGTTCTGGCTGAGGTCTGTATGAAAACACAGACACTGCCAAAATGAAAACACCTGAATAAAAGCCAACACTTTCAACCTACCACATGAAAAGTGCAGACACTGCCCAGACAAAACATCTGAAGAAAAGTGAAACACCTTTTCTTTTTCTTTTTCTTTTTCTTTTTTTATTTTTAATAATTTGATTGTTCTGAATCCTGTGTTGATTTACATATTAAAAATCAACCAAACATTATGAAAAAAAACCTTCCCAACATACCAAAATAGTCAATCTGAATTACAATCTTGTACTTGTGTGCCATTGCATTTTCCATTCAGAACTCACGAACATTAGCACTAAAATTTCCATTTTATTAAGCTAAATATAGCTGCTAAGAAGAATATGTGATCAATCTACTCAAGATATGTGACATATTTATACAAGAGATAAAATACTACAATGTAGTAGCCATTTCAACTTGCACATTCGTAATCTTAGGTGTGACTTCTTTTTTTTTTCAATCAGTACTATCTATTCACAATGATGAGTACTATTTGTCGTTTTTACTGAGCTGAATAGTTGTTAGGGAGAATGTGATTGATTTACTTAAGATATGTGACACTTACAAGAGATAAAATAAATACTGGTAGCCAATTCAGGTCACACATTTCCACTTCAAGGTGTGACTTTTTCAGTACTATCTATTCCCAAGGATGTTACTAATATGTCAGTTTTAATGAGCTCGGTAGTTGTTGGGAAGGTTTCAATCTATTTGCTCAAGAAATACATACAAGAGATAAAATGACTTCTTTACAAGAATTATTGTACTAATGTGTCAGTTTCAAGAGCTGGGTAGTTGTTGGGAAGAGTTTGATATATTTGCTCAAGAAAATGAGACTCTGTATGCCACCATGTTTTCATGATTCATAGATGTCCTTTAATCACAAGGACCTGGGTTCAACCATGGCCCTATACAGGGTGACCCAGAAAAAAGGAAACCCAACTTTGATCAACAATAATTTCAAAAATATTCCAATGGGGATTATGAAATGTATATCACTGTAAAGTGCAACTCATTACCATTCTAATGATATCTCTCTCACCTCACCAATATCATGCTTCGCTGAACCCCATTGTTCTGAAAAAGTCTTGTAAAATTGTGCGTGGTTCACTTTCATGCACCTCGAGATGGTTTGTGTGAATGTGCCTGGAAAGGAAACCCAACTTTGATCATCAATAATTTCAAAAATATTTCAGTGGTGATTAAGAAGTTTATATCACTGGAAAGTACAACTCATTACCATTCTAATGATACCTCTCTCAGCTCACCAATATCATGCATCACTGAACCCCATTGTTTTGAAAATTGTCTCGCAAAATTGGGATATGTTCTCTTTCATGCTCCTTGAGATGAGTTGCTTTTAAGGTTCCTAAAAAATCTAAATAGAGCATTCCGGTGACTTTAATAAATGGGTTTGATAAATGGGTTGGAAATGTCTACTTATTTAGTCCGTTAATCTTACCATCCAGGTAATTTCATCATGTTACTGCTCACAACAACCCAGAGAACCTTCAGTTCTCCGTGGAGAATGTAAGAAGCATGACAGTGCATCAATCACAATTTTGCAAGATATTTTCAGAACAATGGGATTCAGTGATGCGTGGCATTGGCGAGCTGAAAGAGATATCAATACAATGATAATGAGTGGCACTTTCCAGTGATATAAACGTCATAATTACCACTGTCATGTTTTTTAAATGATTGATGATGAAAGTTGGGTTCCCTTTTTAGGCACATTGCAACAACCCATTTCAATGAGCGTGAAAGTGAACCACTCACAATTTTGCAAGACATTTTCAAAACAATGGGGTTCAGTGATGCGTGACATTGGTGAGCTGAGCAAGGTATCATTAAAATGGCGTTGAGTTGCACTTTCCAGTGATATAAATTTTATAATCTCCATGGTAATATTTTTGAAATTATTGATGATCAAAGTTGGGTTTCCTTTTTTCTGGGTCACCCTGTATAGCACAGTTCAACAATGGTCAGTTGAGATAGCAGACAAGATAGAAAATTGTATCTTCAAATGGCACCAAATAACCAATTCAAATCAAACTTTCATACTCCTATGTGTGAATTATTTTAATCAGTACGATTTACTCACAAAGATGATGAGTTGGTTTTATTTAGGCAGTTAGTTGTTAAGAAGAATTTGATCTACATGTACTACAAGTAGTATTTGCTTGAGAAAATGAAACTCTCAATGAGTATTATGTTTTATTTTACCAAGAGAATGCTTTTTTTTGTTGCTTTTGTCTCCCTACACAAATTATGTGCAGGAATCCATTCATCAAATCAATTGATCTGCTTGATGTTTACACCTCTATAACAAAACTGAAGTTAATGTTAGATATGGCACTAAACAACCAAATATGTGATGCGTCACGTCGAAATGAGAGACTAGTCGCAATTTTTGAAATCCATTTTATTTGATATTATTGATCCCTGATTCTGCTTGAATTGATATATAACCCGACTGTAAAGAGTAAATAGAAGTGGAGATATTAGCCTCTGAACGCGAGGAGAATTGTGCCTTGGAAATCAAAATCAAGAGAAAAACGTCTGCGAAGTTTGACTTCCGGTTTGACTCCGCCGCCAGAAAAAATCAGAACATTTTGTCACCGTTGTACTCACCGAAATGCCCTAGCAACCACTTTTACAAGGTGAAACGAATGACCAATGAGGAGGCTGCATTCAGGTATACAGAGAACAATACTCGTCCGTCACGCATGATCGAGGCAAGCGCAGCAAGCGGAAACAACGGCGATGTTGTCTAAATAACATTCAATCTTCTCAAAAAAGAAGCTGAATTTGGTTAGTTGTTGTTATATCTTCGTCAAATAAATAAAAACGTCATGCTCTTCTAATTGTTTAGAAAAGTCCGCTCTTTTAAGAAAAGTGTTTACCAATCCTGGCGCTAAATTAGTTAGAAACAAAACTATTTTAAAACCTTTTTGGGGGTTTATTCCGATGTTTGCGTGCGTTCTTTGAATGTCAATCGCGTATACTCTTACCTCATAATAAAGCGAGTCATTTTGATCTGAACTCTGTTGAAATTTTGAACATAATAATGGTCTATAGACTAAATTATCTTGTACAGGGCTTATCATTTGTTTATATTCTTTGAATAAATATATGATAGAGATAAGCCTCCACAAAATAGTTTAATAATATTTGCGCCTCACGAATGTATTTAGAATTTCTCTGATCACGTTTTATGAGTGGCTAGGTTAGCTTAGACAATGAAAATAAAAACGTAAATGATTTGCTCGATCTCGTCTTTTATTGATCAAACTTGTTACCAGTAATAAGAAGATATTAATAATTTTTAGAAATGAATTATTTTAAGAGTAAATCTATTTTGTATTCGTCGTGTTTAGTAAAACGCTACTTTCTTAAACACGTTACTTTGTAAAATAAACTGCAAGAAGACTTTAACCTAAATTCTGTATCAGAAGTTATATCACGTCACCTCTTTTGTAATCTCTATGTTTCCCTGATGGAACCAAATTTTTATAGGGAGGTTTTAATTTCCCATCAGGACACATATATCGCGGCCCCTAAAATTTAAATACTGAAATTAACATTCACTTGATCCAGATAGCAAGTCAAGCAATAAGTAGCTTTTCCCACATAACCCCCCCCCCCTTCCCCCACCCGATTGTTAGATTTGACATTCGTTTGCGTGCTCCGCTTATTCCGGATGAAACAGCTTTATTCACAGCAGGTTGTGGCATCGCACGCAAAATTTCTGAGTGCAGCTAAAGGAGTTTAGTTCGCTATTCGCTCACAAAAACGAAACATAAACCAGTTGAAATACATCACATGACCGTGAACGTCCAATAAACCAAAAGCCATGCGTTGCTAAGGCGGAGCTAAACGGAGAGAGGGAAATGAGCCGTGGACGTTCGCTTGTATGTCCGGAAAAAAAAATTCATGAACCGAAAAAAACACTCGCCGAAAACTGCTTTTACCACTTTCCCGTTATTCATTTCACTCATATTTTTTTAACAGAGCAAAGATGAAGCATGGTAGAACCAGAAAAATCCAAAAGAAAATTTCCTCAAAATTTTGAGTTTTTTATTAGTTTGTCGATTTACTCGGATCTTTGATCTGCGACTTCTCTCTCATTTCGACAAGACGTATCACATATTATCAATGTACAAGCCTTACAATTCTCTGTGGTATATATCCAGAGATGGGGATCTCTGTGCTACATAACCATCAAAAGTTTCACGCAGTAAATAACTCTAATTCGAATCCCACTTGGAATAATAGTATGCACAAAAATTAAATAGGGCCTATAAATTGACTTGGGGACATGAAGATGACAAAACATTTGGCGATAGGAAACTAAGTATTGTGACATCTCTAATTAGGAACAAAGGTTCAGACTATTATATGAACTAAAAGCGTCCAAAACCTTTGACAAAGTAACAAAGCCACATCGTCTAATCTTCCAAACTACACTAAATTCATCTCAAGGCCACTTTTTCTTGGAGAGTAAAAACATGACAGATTAATATGCTTCATTACTTTAAATCTCATCTTCATGCATAAATTGGGCAGGTTTTGAAACGTTTACAGCAGAAAGAAATTGTTTATTCACTTCACTGTACTTAAGACCATTAAAAACCAAATAATTGATTTACGTTATAAAAAGTATTGTACATTAGTCCATCTCAATGATTTCAAATGCCTTATACCCCGCCTGGGAGCTCATTAAGTAACACATCTATACATATACATAAAAGTTTGTCTTTTTTGAGGATATGAGAATGAAGTAAAAGGGAGTTTTCAAATCTTCAATCATTATTTTGTCTGAAAGGAACCAAAGGAAACTAATTTGAGAGCAATAGTGTCTCCAAATCTGAAAGGATTGTTATGTAATATTAAAGTTTGTGTTCCCTCAATTAGCATGAATATATAATTGGAGATAGGAGTCAGTGACTGAATTTTTTATTTTTTTTATTTTTTTTGGGGACTCAATGAAGAGGAGCTCAAAAGACAGAATTACTTTTGCACCCAGCCCCTTCCACTTATGGGCCAGCATATCTCAGGAAAATGTAATTTGGCAACCCCAAACATCTGTCTAGGTTGTCTGGCTGATAAACCCAAGCACACAGTCAGTGAGAGCCGTGCCTGGATACAAGACTACTACTCATCAAACGATTGATGAGCAGAGAAGCTCTAAAATCTAAGTCATGACCCTTCAGTAGTCATTACCTGTCTGTAATAGAGATATAGGCCATAGCTTCCCAAAACACACTCCTACGATTTCCTACTCCGCGGCAAAGGCGGAAGTCATTCCCGACCGAATATGACAAAAATGTTTACACCATTAAAGCCGTTTTATGGAAGTCAAGCATCCAGTCCGTGCCTCCTACTTCTTCTGGGGGGAAAATGACTATATTTAGGGAGTTTTGACACTTCAAACCAGATGGCAAGACTTCCTTGAAGTTTCAGGTTGTGATTCTTAGTTCGGTAGACGGTATGTTCGTAGGTGGTGAGAAACTGTTCAGAATGTTGGACAAGTATAGATGATCATTTGGTCAGGCAATGTCGAGGTAGATCTTCTTATACATAATGTACACAAGGCAGTCCTCACACTAGGCAAAAGTGTTGCAGAAGGTTGGACAAGTCGATAGAAAATTTGCTCAGGCAAAAGTGGACCTGGTTCTTCTCATAGATATTGTACGTAATGCAGGGCTCACACTCACATTCATCCGTCACACATGGGCCTCCTGATTTTGAGCTGCGAACCGGGATTTGAGCACACAAAATTAATTAATGTGGAGTAAAACACCAAACACCAGTTGAGTAAGGGTGTTTCCCTGTTTTGAGGGAGGGGTAATAATCTGCACTAATAAATAACATATTACAGTAGTGATGTGCTGGTCAATTAATTTCTAGAATATTGAGATGCAATATTTTTTCTTTATTAAATACGGTATACCCAGACAAGTCCTGTTTGACATGTCCAAATTTGCTCTCATTCATTTGATACTGCAATTGAAGATGAGTCAAACAGCATACTTACTTGCATACATACTGGTTCAAGCAGTTGATATTGTCATGCAGGTAATGAAGTTGAGGGATTCATCAGTGTATTTGAATGGTTATTTCCTGCCTCACTTTTCATTAATACATCACAGAAGACCCCATACCCCCCCCCCCTCTCCTCAAATGTCTAGTCATCAATAGTCTTCTTTGGACGTTAAGGAGCGTATGTTTTGAAACAAGCCTCATCAAAAACTAAGGACTTCCTCTTTAACACTATCAAATTTTCCCTTATATCATCTTTTGAGCAAGTAGGGTGTTAGAGCCTAGGAAATAGTAACTATCCATTTTATTATTTAAATTTCAACTTCGCATTATACTTTTTTCCCCTGTGATCTGAGGATAAAGGTGACAATTTGGCAGTTGCTCTAGTCCGATAATCAAGTTGGGAGATTCATCAGTGTGTTTGAATGGTTATTTCCTTTGCACTTTGCGTTTCCACGGGATTCCCTCCCACCTATTCCATCCCCTCCTTCCATGGAAGTCTAGACATCTATCCGGTCATCTTGTATTTACCTACTTGGTTGGGAGTTAGAAGTTGTATAATTACTTCATTAATAGATATATGAAACTATTCATTTTCCTCATAAAGTATATCACAAAATTTATGTGATTCCTGTTTTTTCTTCCTCCGTCTTGGTCTCTATTTTTTTACTCAATATCTCTATCTGCCCCTCCCCCCTCCTTGTTCTTTCTCTCTTCCTTTCCCTAATTACTCTTATTTATTTCTATGCATCCATCCTCTTTTACAAACTTTCCTCTCTCCATGTGTATACTCTCATTTCAGCACCCCACCATACCTACCCCTCAACCCCCCCCCCCCCCAGCACCCTTCCCACACATTAGCTTCTTTTCTATTTTGCTATTTCTCCTATTATCCCTTTCCTCCTATGATGTCAGTAATGATCAGGTCTGAAGAGATTGCATGACAGTGTCTAATCAAAACGTTCCCTCTGAACCCTTTGAGGGGTATCCATATGTCACATGGTATTGTCCGAAGTATTTCAAACCGCCTACAGAAAGGATGCTCGTGTGTTTCTAGTCCAAAGAATGAATACTGTGTTTTCACACAAGAGATAAGTTTATATGCAAACTTTATCAATAAAATTTGTGCAAAAAAAAATCACATAACAGAAGGGGTGTACACACAAGAAAATATGCAGGGCCTATTAAACAAAGTTTATTTTTTAATTTTCATAAAGATAGTAAAATTTGAGAATCTGTGTACATATACCATGAATCACACACATATTGTGCAAATACTAACATTTAAAGAAAGAGGGCTCCGTGACCAAACGGAAGTAATGATTAAGATAGAGTGTAAATGAATTTGAAACCATTTTTGGATTTGGTCATCTTTGTGATTTTTTTTTGTGTGTGACCCATCTTGTTTTATTCCAAGACATATCATATCGGTTTTAAAAATTGGTTCCAAAAATGACAATATATCACACATAACTGACATCATGATTGTATCATACATAATTACAGTCTTAAAAAAAATAAGGGTATCTGGAGATGCACAAACCCTCTAATCTAAATGTAAACCACACAAAATTTAAATAAAGAAAACAATTTAATAGGATGATACATTAGTAAAATACGACTAATCATATCAGAAGGCCATTCTTAAATGAACTAAAATCTAGTCAAGGCTCCAAATGATTCTTAATGAGATTCAGTGATTTTGTGAAACTTAGGGCCCATACAATCTGAGCTATAAGACCCTGGAAGCAGATGTAAAATTTTGTGAAAATGAAGCACTGAAAATGCATTTCAGAAGTATTACATTACAATGTGTATGGTCGGTGTGGTAGTAAATGAATGGAATGAGAACGTAAGATGATTTTGAAAATACTTTCACCTCCATTTCTGTTCAATGAAAATAGTCTTTCTATATTTGTCACAACTCAATGACACCAGTCGCTAATCCTGAAAGTAAGAATGAGACTGAATGAATGTTTTATCTATAAATCAAGGCATATCATTATTTTCCCTCTTTAGCATAGCTAATAATCCTAAATCTTCATCTATTTACTTCTTCATGGATCCACGCATCAAACACCCTCCCACCCCCCCCCCCCCATATTTTCAATTTCATTATCCTCTCTCACCACCTCCAGCCCCTTTCCCTAATAAGCTCCCTTACCCCATTTTTCATTATATAATTATCAACATATCAACATTATGTTATAATCAATTTCACCCCCCCCCCCTCCTCTTTCTCTCTCTCTCTCTCTCCTCTCCTCTCTCTCCTCTTTTTCCTCCTCCTCTCTCTCTCTCTCTCTCTCCTCTCTCTCTCTGCTGTGTATCTACTATTTTTAAAATAATATTCTCGATATATGTTACAGTAAATGACAATTTTCAAATATTTTGCCTGAATATCTAAGTTCGAAGAGCATATATGCATAATCATGCACTGTCAGTTATATGAACAATCGTTGTCATTCACTTTATGGGGAGACAAAAAAGAAAAGTAGAAAGAATTCCTGTTCCATTCAAATACGTGAACCAAACGAAAAAACAAACAGCAATCAAATTTAGCCTAACATTTTAAGTAACCCAACCTTAATTTGCTATGAAGAGATGACAAAAAAACTGCATTCATGCTGTTCCTCTTACACAACAGCCTTGAAAAACTGTGAGAAATATTTGAGAGAGTCACAAAAGAAAGAAGTAACTTGCAAAGCTGTTACAATTCATAGATAGTTCAACCTTGACCACCCTTTGACATTGATTTATAAATATTGCACAAATGAATAGGCCTTCCATCTTTTTATTTCTGATACAAGAATAGCATAGCATTTACAATAGGCTCCTGGGCAAGACATATACCGAGTGAGTCAAAAAAAACTTTACACCTAGAAAAATGTCAGTAAAAAGAAAACCAAATAATAAACCCCAAATTATTTTTCATATTCTGAAAGAGGAACGTCTCCCGCATCTTTTGGTACCAATTTTGTTTGGTATGTCTTTACGCTTGGATGAACACGATTCATTGTTTGCGAACATGTTAATTTCGAATTGTGCCAGAATTGGAGTAAAATCAAAACAACAAAAAGCTAAAAAAAAAGCAACTTCATCCTAATTAAAATAGCATAACTTTTTAACGAAAATGTCTTTCGCTTAATAACTTGGCAGGGGTATTGTTTCATATACTGACTACATTTTGTCTGAAAATGAGATAGATCTGTAGAGTCAGGCATGAGTGAGCACACGTCAAAGACAAGATAATCACTTTTCAAAAGTATTAAGAGGCCCTTTTTGGTCTGTCAGTGGCAATTTACTCTTTAATGTGTATTCAATCGTGCATTACTTCACGAGTCAATCTAATTTTCATACAAAATGTAGTCAATATGTGTAACAACACCCCTGCCAAGTTATTAAGCGGAAGACATTTTCGTTAAAAAGTTATGCTATTTTAATCAGGATGAAGTTGCTTTTTACTAGCTTTTTGTTGTTTTGATTTTACTCCCATTCTGGCACAAATCGAAATTGACATGTTCGCAAACAATGCGTCGTGTTCATCCAAGCGTTAAGACATACCACACAATAATGGTACCAGAAGATGCGGGAGGAGTTACTCTTTCAGAATATATAAAATAATCTGGGGTTTATAAATTGATTTTCTTTTTATTGACATTTTTCTAGGTGTAAAGTTTTTTTTGACTCACTCGGTAGTTGTACTATATCTAAATGATAATTGGAAGCTCGCACAAGTTCTATGCCTTATTCAATCATTTGGGGTACAGGTAATCATTAAAATATATCTACGTGGGAGAGAGGTCAAAGAAATGTCACACACAAAAATTGTATTTTCCAAGCAAGAACAAAAGGAAGATATCATCCAAGAAAAAACAATTTACTGATTAATGAGGTTTAACTTCCTGATTCATAGAGCAGTAAACCACAGTAAAAATAATGATTACTTTGACAAAGGCAAAATGAAATTACTATAAACTTTTCAAAGGATTGTTTACTGATTTGAAATGCAAACAATGTGACATGAAAAACTCACAAAAAGAGCAAGAGGGGGCATAATACAATTAATATTGAACAAATTTTGTCCTTGGGATAGAGTATAAATTAGTAATTTGGCAATTATTTCAGTTTACCAGAAATCATTCTAGTGAGAACATTGAAATAAATTATCAATTATTTATCATCGCGATTTAAATGAGAATTCTTCTATTTCCAAATAAAGAATGAAACTAGAGCTCAGAGGATAAAATTGACCCGTGGACGTAAATCCCATCAAGATTCCAAATAGATCAAATGAATTCACTAGTACTTGGTAGATCCTATAACAACTAAACCTCAATGACAAGTGGAATTAAAACAGCTACTGTTCAGGAAAGTTTTGGTTTTTTTGCTTGAAAAAAGGGGGGCACAATGGAGACACAAAAAAAGAAAAGGAGGGAATGGGTGGCATCAGCAACCTGTCTTTGTATTACTTGAGAGCAAATTTACAATCAAGGATGAAATAAATCACAGTCCATAGAAACATCAGATTGGAGTTTATCTGTTTTATACCCTTTCAATACGTTTCAACAAAAAGCAAATACAGACTGTATGCATACATCAGGACCTTTAAAAGCAGGCAAGAAGTTAATGCTAAGTTTAAGTAGCAGTTTAGTCTTGATGGTCAACTGCTCATGCTTTACAAAAGACACTTAATCTTCTTAACAATAAGTTGAAATTAAGAATTCAGATTAGTGAACTTTGGTTTGCTGTAAACTTACCTGTTTTATGAAACAATGGTAGAAGTAATTGTCAATGAGGATGTGTTGGATCCAGAGAGATGGTGACAGACCATGATGGAGAAAGAGAAAGAAAATATGAAATTAACCAGGAGTCAATCACAGAAGTCATTTTGTACATTACCAATTCATTTAATTCTATTTCAAGTAAAAGCTTACATTTTCAACAATAAATCATACCCTAATTTTAACATACTACAGGATTGAGTAAATAAAGACTGTGGTTTACAATGCAATTGTATCATTGTATTGGTCATTAAAAGAATTTGTATAGCACATACATGTGCTCTGCAAATAAATGGCGTGAAGAATAGATAGAAAAACAAACAGATTCTGATAAAATTCCAGATAATCCAGTATATTTCTTATCCGTCTCGTTCTATCATTCTTTGCGTATATTCTATTCTGCTCATATGTCTCTCCATCTGTCTGTACCCCATTTCTCTATCTCTCTATCTCCCTCTATTCTCTATTCCTCACTCTATTGTCTGTTACATCCTTTATTTTTTCACTGATCATTATCTAACTCAATTTATTATTTTCTCTTTGTACATTCCTTTATCCAAACTCCAATAATTTTCTCTTCAATTATGCTGAAACTTTTCACACCTCTTTATGACAAATCTTCATCTATAGATCTCTGTTTCCTATCCACTTTAGCTTTTCACACTTTAAAAGAAGTAACTTCCTTTCAAAGAATACATGGTGCAAACCATTAAAAGTTTACCCAAACCATTTTCTTCAGAATTCACAATTGATATAGAAGTTGTAAGTGTTGCAACAAAACTGTATTCTAGTGAAGAACTATACATGAATATATTCACAATTTAACCAATTACTAGAGGTAGTTGATAGATAATTCTAGCCGAGGGTGATTGAACTTTTACAGAATACATAGAATACATAGCTTTGAATTTAGCACAGTTTGCTGTGGGGGCATTACAGAGGCCTGTTCAACTCTTTAGAATCACATGTATGCATCAAGATCCTTTCTGATTATGGTGTTCTTTTCAATAGGATTCTATCATTTCCATGTAGAGTAGATATTATGCTGTCTTATATTGAGTTGGATCATAATCCATACAAATTTCTAACATACATCCCTATCCCTACAACCTAATAAAAGAAAGTATGGAGCACATGTCTGATCACTGACCATGGATAGACCAGAAGCAGGTAGCCATGAGGCAATCTTCAAACTTTGGATATTTCCTATTTTGAATTCTCAAGAAGCCTAACAGTAGATTTGAATTTCTTAAAACCATAACTTTACGTAAAAAAGATCTTGAGTGGGGAACACACTAGATTTTCAGATGGAGGTCAGTTTGAGTAAGATCTCCATGACTTGACCACTTGAAAACTAAAACCAATTTGGCCTCTTGTGGACAGACCCCACTGATTTTCTATGGACAGTGACCGCACCTGACCATTGCATTGGGTTACTCAACCAATTGTTCCCCCGGAAATTGTGTACTTATCGCTCAAACAAGAGGGGGTCAGTTTGCATGAAATAGAACTAGTTGGTATGCTGAATGGGTACCCAGCTTGCAATAGGTAAAGTTGAGTGTGTTAGTAGTAAGTGAAAATGCAATTTTGCATTGAGAGAAACTAAAATCTCGTAGTTCAAAAATAGCCATGGACACAATCGAACAACTAAAATCACCCTGAAGAAATAAAACCCCGCAGTTTCTTTAGCACAACGTAAAATGCCTTGATTTCCTTAGCTTTCTGACTTAATAAAATTCTACTGATCACTCTTTATGGTTTATGAGAAAGATGGGGCCCCTCTTTAAATTTCAAAATGTTGGGGCTTGTGTTTAAAGTTTTACTATATGCTAATATAGTTTGTTGATCTTATGACAGCAGGAGTGAGATTTACAATACAAAACAAAAGAAAGGTATTAAATGTTTCTTAGTGTCTCCACATCTGCAACTTTGTTCAAAGCATCAGTGTGTACTAGGTGCCTGTTAGACTCGAGCAATGCTCTATAGTTTGTATGATATCAACACTGGAGCAAAATCAGTCCTTAGAGGAAATCATTGCAGACAAGTACTGTCACCATCCATTCGCCCCTCGTCAAGTTTCTCAAAGCACATGATCTTTTCTGGTGATATGTCAAAGTTTATCACATAACCAGAAACAGATCTTGCCTGTTAGTTAAAGGTAATGTTTCATGTGCGATGATGCTGCATTTTGACAGAAACTGTCTCCAAACTGTCTTGCCAAACTTCACACAGTTGCAAAAGTCATAATAAATTTGGTTTCTTCAAAACAAATATTGCTGCTGAAACATCATTTAAGTTATCTGTGGGACAGTCAATTTATCAGGACAAGCAAAAATACAACAAATTTTGACATCTCCTTCAAAATTTATGGCTTACAATTATTAGAAATTAGACAATATCAGAAAAGAACAAGGTACAAGTCTTTCATATTCAAATTTTAAAAACATGACAATTTTCAGAGTAATCTTTGTGTAAGTTAGTACCATTTTTTTACAAATAAAAAATTTGTACTTATCCACAGATACAATGCAGTGGAAAAGAGGGATACACCTCAACATTTTGGCCTCCAAAGAACTGAATCTTTTCTTAAAACACACTTGCTCAGTACAGTTGCTTCCAAAATCATAATATTGGCATAACTAACAACAAATATTTGTAAAGAGAAGCATGAGAAAAGAAGGAACAGTTACATCCACAGCCCTGTCATGTTTTTCATCATTTTGACCAGAGAGCCTCGACTGTCTCAGAAATCTCCCACAAAATTTCCTGATATGGCATCACCCACGTGTTGCAACTAGGGCTGTTGCCAATTTTGTTTTGCAAAGAAGAACAACATGTCAAAGATGCAACATTCACACAGACACTCCGCAATGGAAATGGCTTTGCTACAATTTTTCATAAGATATTTTATCGTATTTATTGTAGTTCCTTACCCATTTCCTTCATTTTGGGGACATATATCATTGTTAACCACTGCCTATATTCAGCACGGATCCGGTTTAATGCTGTAGGTATCTTTAATCTTGAGCCCTGTTATATATCTACAAACAATTCTGGATGCACAAAGATGTTGCGACTTTGAATCTCTTACCACTCCATGAAATATGCTCTAATAGTAAATAGTGGTAGTATTTTAAGAGCTGTGATTGGTTGAAATGATGTCACGTGTCATTCACATTTTTGTTATAGTGAACGGTTTTTGTTATATTGAACTTTTTTTTTTTTATATTGAACGGTTTTATTTTGTGTTAAAATGAATGGCGAAATCGATTGCTTTGTTGCGCTAGCGCGTAATAACAGTAAAATGGTGCGCACAACAATAGATACGCGGAGCAACAATATACGTCACAATAGATTAATTAGCACCAAAAGTTTGGCAAAAATAAAACCAGATTAGGCAAGGTCAAAGATCTAGGGGTCTATTTACTATAATAAATAGTGCATGCTCTATAAATGCAACATTACTAACTATGTGAACTCCAAATACTAAATTATCCCTCGTGCACATCTGTTTCAACTCGGCCTACGGCCTCGGTGAAATAAATGTGCCCTCGGGATAATTTAGTATTTGTCGTGCACATAATCTAGTATGTTGCATAGTAGAGCATGCACTATTTATATAATAATACACAAAACAAATCTTTATTTATACCCATGAAAATTAGTTTTCAAAACAATGCAGGTTAACGACCATGAATCTGCACGTGCATCTTCACGATGAATCAATGGCAACAACTGAAATTTCTAATGAATTGGTCTAGACTCCATTTCCTCTCGCTATACACACGTAGGAGTATACCTTCATGACTGTACAACCAATCTTGGGCTTTGTGGACAGGACGGACTCACTTTTAATACTTTAGGAACACTTCTTACAGCCATGTTTAAAGTTGTTATGCCATGTTTACAATCTTGACAATGGGGATTTACAAAGCGAGAATGGTGTAATTCCTGTTTTTTCTGTCTATCCCTTCCATATTAAGGGATGGGGTTATGGTTTAGCTAAGCATGATGGATGGTTTTTTAGGACGATCGCTTTACAGGACGTGAAGCAGGGTTCCTCAGGCTTCCAAAGACCTTTTTCTGAACTTTAGCCCGCAAAGATAATACAACAACTAATTCTTAATTCTTCATGACCTAATATCATTGTAGTCAGTCGGCTTTAAATTAGGACATGTCACTTTTATTATCTAAGTTATAGTAAGGGATGAGGTTCTTATGGTTAGGTTTACAAAAGGACTGTTTTACACACAGAAGGTGAACTGTTAACCTCCGTACATGAACAGATAATTGGTATACGTAACAAAAAAACTGTACACTATTTAAAGGATTATTTTAATCAAGTCATGCCATTTATTGCTCAAGCATGTCCCTCTAACTTCATCCCTCCCTTTTTCATTCCTTCAAGTGGGACAAGGCTTCAACATTAATGCTAATTGTTGACGTGTCAACGGAAAATACCAACAACAGTGTATACTTTTTGCGCATTGAGACTTTTATCAAAGGTATAATGCGCTAGATAAGAATTGCTATATTATTATACTATAATATTTAAAAAACACATCAATGAAAGTAAATTGTCATTCAGGTTGAAATTTAGACCTGCCCCTCTTCTTTTATTGCTACCTTCTGTTCATGAAAAGAGTTGTGATTCCAGCGCGTTGATGTTAATTGCGGTCATGTCAAGGAAAAATTCTCACATTTTCAACATAGAATGATCAATCCACATCAAGTTCATAAATTAAAATCCTTTGCTTTCATCACAAAAGAAAATCACACGACATACACCCAGGTCTTTAATAAATTCCAGTTACTGTATAAGCCAATATTTTCGCGTCCAGATATTTTCGCGATTTTGGACTAGTTGGGGAAATTCGCGGGAGCAAAATTTCGCGATTTTGGTGATGATTTCATTACTATAAATAGCCTTGTACTAAAGTGGAAATTTTCGCGATGACCAACTCGCGAAATTCGCGAAAATAAAGTCATCGCGAAAATAACCACTTATACAGTATATCACTTCAAATTTGGATATGCCTCTTTAATTATAATTCCCTTTTCTCTAGGTCAAGGTTTGGTGTAAACTGATGTCAAATTTAAATTTGGAGGTGTCAAGAAAAGCTACTTTTACAACACAAGTCCCAACGATCAATCAATGTAAATTTGTTATAGCTTTGGCTTCACAAAAATCATTTCACAAATGCAAATCTTCACATCTTTCAAAACCATACAAGGCAATACTGCATCATTGACACAAATTGCATCATTGTGGATTTATAGAACCAAACTGGGGCCACTTCAAGTTTTCTTTTCTTTCCATCCCCTCTCTCACATATTGTTGAACAAGTTAAGTGTTTGTTGAATTCTGTTTACTTCAGAGATTATCAACACCTTTACAGTTCTATATCAGCCACACAGATCATACTGACACAAATGATTACATAACCTGAAATGGTTAGGATTGGAATCAATTTGGAAATACATTGCCAATGTGACTGGGGAGTTCGAACCAGAGATATGGGACTATAGTCACACCAAGGAGAAGGAGACAATACCAGATGGATGATTACATTGCATGAAATGGCTAATATTGGAGTCCTTTTGCAGTCACATTGCTATTGTGACTGGGGAGTTAGGACCAAAGACATGGGGCCACTCACACCAATGAAAATGACTCAAAATTGGAGTTACTCTGAAGTTGCTACTGAGGAGATTGGACCAGTAATGAAGGGGTATATTTACCATAGGGGCTGATTTTGCACCTTAGGATTAAAAGTGCAATTACACTTGTCATCATGAATAAGCAATTAGAAATACTTAGCTGAAAATTGCACCAAAAAAATGGTCATCTTCAGGGGATGTAGTCCATATACACCTGCACTTGTAGTCCATGCACTCACACTCATCCTCTCTCTTTCTCTCTCTCTCTCTCTCTCTCTCTCTCTCTCTCTCTCTCTCTCTCTCTCTCTTTCTGTTTCCTTCTCCTTTGTGTATGAAGTGAAGAATAAATACATGCTCATTTTAAGCTTCAAATATTTGTTTTGCAATGTCTTTCTCAATTTCCTGTCCCCATACACTCTCTTCCCCATCCCTAATATCTACATTATCTGGAAGAGAGTCAGTTCAGTCTTAAAGGACTCATCCGGGCTGGAGTTTGCATTATAAGAAAAATAAAGTAAAATCGAAAAAGCACAACACTGAAAATTTCATCAAAATCGGATAAGAAATAGCAAAGTTATGAATTTTCTTAGGTTTTGAATCTTCTAGGAAACAGTTCTTCAATTTGGCAAACTGATGATGTCTCAGTCCCCCTACTTTCTTTGTATTTTATTGTATGAAATACCAATTATCAAGATTTTCTGCCCCACGGACATAAAAACACGGATTAATCCTTATGGAATGTTCAAGGTCACAAGTGCTTTTACTTATTTCAGTATGAGGGACAGATTTTCTGTATACGCAATATATGAAAAAAATGAGATAAATAGGATTTCATATAATAAAATACACAAGAAGTAGGGGGACTGTGACATCATCAGTTTGCTCATTTGAATATTCAAATATTCAAATGAGACAATGAGACAATAGCCAAGAACTGTTTTACAAAAAAAAATCAAGACCTAAAAAAATGCATAACTTTGTTATTTTTCATCCGATTTTGATGAAATTTTCTGTGTTGTGCTTGATGAATTTTACTTAATTTTACAAAACTTTTTCATTTCAGCCCGGACTCCTCCTTTAACCCGAGACCAATTCAAAGCTACACAAGTCAAGCACAATATTTCAGTGCCCTAATAATAGAACACACAATGTCATCTGATAGCATGCCTATGACCACATCCCATTTACTTTGGAAACCTAGAAGAGTATTTTTGGACTATTTTTTTTTCTCCCCGTGTCCTTCGTGAAAAAAGTCCACGCTGTCTAGCTCGCGGTTTATCAGGAGACAATTCAGACAAAAATTACACTGTATTAGACATTCGCTCGATTGCTATGAATCACACTAAAGAAAACACACGAGCCCATGGTATCTATGCTGAGAGCTAGAAGGATGTTAAACATTGCGTTAGATTGTATGAGGTTAAATCTTTTCAGCTCTGACAAGACAGTATAACGTGCGCAACAAGCTTGAATTGCATACATCCTGCTACACATTAACGAGTCTCAAAGCACCTTGGTGATATTCTTCAGATTTTTTTTTTCTATCTCTTTTTGCTTGAATTTAGCCATATTTGCAGACTGGATTTCCTGATTTCTGCCCATCAATTTACCAATTTCATGACACATTTACTCCGACTTGATGCTGGAAATGGCCTTCTGCATCATTTCCCCTTTGTTAGTCTTGCCTCAAGGCTCTTCATGTCAAAAGTTTGTTTCTGTCATACCAGAGGAGTTTTGTTAGTAGGTGTTTCTTTGGAGAAAGATGGTAAAAGATGACAACAAATCTGACCTCAGTTGAAATAGCACTAATAAAAGTTATTTTTAAAAAAGAGATGGCATTAATTAAAATTTCTGAAAGTTTAAAAGTCACCACCATTAATCGATTCAATATGCAAATCCATATCTTCATGTTTATCAGTACCAATATGATATTAACTTCCTTTCACTTTTAATTTTGACACCCTCCCACCAAAATTCTCTTTTTTGCTTGCTAGACAACATATATGTACATCAACATATCAGCTACAAAGATTCTGGCAAGATAAACATGTATTTGAAATGCAAGAAAAAGTAGATAAATCTTTATGCCTTCATCAGAGCTTCTTGATCGATATTTGATGTATGGACTTTGATGGTCGTTTCTGTTCTGAATTAGAACACGGTGCCAGGCCATCACCATCCAGGAAGCTCTCCTTCCTTCACAAAGTCTACGTCTTAGTAGAATGTATCCTCGGTTGAGAGCCATAAGGACGTTGAACTTAGATACATATAACTCATGCATGTACATGTACATTGAACACAGATTATGCCTTTCTGGCTCTAAAAATGTGTTCCTAGCTTTAGGTCAATATTGAATGCTATCTTTATTCTTACTTTCTCTCACTTTCCAAAATCTAACAAATGTTATATCAAATTCTGGATATGAAACTGTTTAGTATACTCTAGGCTATTACTCAAAAATGCTCAAATTATAGAATACATTTAGCATTATTAAAAAATGAGCAGGATCATTCACTCAACTCACGCTTTTGCAATTGGCAATGGTCAAGGAAGCTATTGCCCCTGTCATGTACAGGTCAGCCAAAGGCTAGACTCTGGATATTAGAGGAAACAACTCAATTTAGATGTATTTTAGTATGACAAGCTATATAAAAATGAATATGACTGATACCCTTCAACAGCTAGAATTTCTAATGTTTGTAATATTTTACCTCATATTTATCAGCTAGGGCCTATGTAGGATAAATCTTTGTGATCAATTTTTGTAATATGGGAAAGGGAGAATCAGTCTCCTATCATGATTTATAGTGACAGGTATAACATCACAGTTTAAACATGAAAATTACAGGTAACTCAACTCATATTGATATTTGTTAAATCTTTATTTCAAAAAGTTGGTACACAGGGGCTGTTACATATGGTAGACTGTTTGTAATATGATTCTATTTCAGTTTATGAATTACATTTCATGTTCATGATCAATGCAATATGCTTCAAAAATGAAACTTTTTAATGTAAAAGATTCTATTTTAATGTATCAATTACATCATATTCTTGAAGCACAATTTGTTTCAATATTATTGCATCCTTGTCACAGGTTTTTAACACTTGCATCTACACGTAACTGCACAACATAGTTTCACATCTCGTTCTGCCTACTTCTTATCATAACACAATATTTTCACTCTAAGCTGGGAATGAATTGAGCCGAAACCAACTAAATATAGACTTAACCAGGGAGTACACCCTATCGCCCTCCTTCTCGGCACTTCCCTCTAAGCAATACTGACGACAGACGATACAAGGGGACTTCCAGCCCCGCTAGTGATTCTAGAGCAGACAGGGGCTTCCTTCCCCTAAGATGGCCTCTCTTCCATACCCATAAATTTATCAAGAAACTGTGATTGATTTGGTTTGGCAAGCAAGAAAAAAAAATGTGTTTGCTTGCCTGAAATGGCAACAGATACTTCAGTTTTCTCCTTGGTTAGCAATTCTATTTAACTGATTGAGCAGATACAGCCCCCTTCCCTATTATGGCCTTATCTCTTACCTAAACTTTACATGATACTCTAGAAAATAAGACTATGATCATGATCATTGAGCAATACTGACGACAAATGATACAAGTTACAAGCCTCTCTTCAATAGGCATAAATTTTTATTTTTGTAGACAAAATCCTCATGTTTTCTTTATGTTTCAAACTTGAATTAACTTGGTTTGGCGAGTAAAAAGAAAATTGTGTTTGCTTGCCTGACATGGCAACAAAGACTTCAGTTTCCTCCTGATACGGCCCCTCCCCCTCCCCTACAAATAAATTATGGTCTCTCCCCTATACAATTAGATTTCTCTTCTCTCTCACTCCAAACTTTACATGAGACTCTAGAAAGCAAGAGTATGATGACGCTTCAACTTTACCTGACATAACAACAATCACTACACAGGGGTTGTTCTTCAGGGGATCGTGATCTCAAATGTTCATGTCATCCATGATGTAGGGGTGGATCAAAGTTCAAAGAGATAATTGACATTTAAAAAGGGCTCTCTGAACTCTCACTTTCTCCCCATCATCTTAAACATGTGTGGCACATCTTTTCTCGTTTCCAATCGACTGACAGACCACCAAATTTTTTTTTGTCTTATCCTTCCGAAATCACATTGAGCGGGGTTGCAGCCT
The DNA here is from genome assembly GCA_940671915.1 of Paracentrotus lividus. Classification (NCBI taxonomy): domain Eukaryota; kingdom Metazoa; phylum Echinodermata; class Echinoidea; order Camarodonta; family Echinidae; genus Paracentrotus; species Paracentrotus lividus. Next base: position 18,718,001 of record CALNVZ010003433.1, on the reverse strand, counting down.
AGCAGCCTGAACTCATTCCTACAGGGAACTGACAGGATATCGCTAACACGATTAAAGTGCGATTGACTTCTTTCGCTTTTTAAACTACCAGCTCAGACAGACATGATGAACAAGCTTTCCCAATGTGATCGGACTGTGTACATGGGCAGCATTCAAACTCAAAGGAGTCATTTAAAAGAAAACCCAAAATATGTCCAGTTTTGTATGATTATAAATATAATGACGGTAAACTATACAGCTTGGGAAATAATTATTAGACCAAATCTTATTATAAAACTCCCATATTATTTGGTCAAATGATTTCTCAAGCTGCTTATCATAATTATCAAAATAAGCATATTACATATAAAGTGTGAATTACTTCTTTTGCTTTTTCAAATATTGGTTCTGATAGTCATAAGCTTTGCCAATGTGACCAAAATATGGAAATGTCCAGCATTTATGATGGGAGCCAAAACGCATAAAAATCAAAATAATGTTAAATTAAATAATTTTCTGACAGATTCTCATATTGAACTCTACAGACATTTTCACAATGCACTTTATTCTGTGCATCACACATGTTCACGAGCTTGAATTCCATTTACGACCCAATTACTGGGAAGGAAGGGAGTGGCTCTGAATGAACCTTTTTCACGCTTAAAAATAGGTCATAAAATTGACATTGAACCAGGGGCATCTAGAGTAATTGAGGAGAACATTCAGAATAGTACAAGTGAGATTAGCCTACATCCAAGTCTGTACTAATAATATGGGGGGAGCATTTATTAATTAGAAAGTAAATGATGTTTGACATATAATTGATATAATTGTCAAATTTTATCATACAACATCTAGGGCATTATCACACAAGTTAACTGTAAATTTATACATGTACATGCAACATTATATGTCATCTGGTTGTTTTCTAAGAGAACGTTTTGACTATTTTTCAAAGCCACCATATACATGTCAATGAATATATTTATAATGAATTCATTCATTTTTTTTTTCATTCGAAAAATCCTCTTTTCCTTCTGAAACCCAAAATTCAGTCTTTAACCAATTTGAATATTCTTTAAAATCATCACCCTGTTAATATAATCAGAATCGAAAGAGGGGAAAATCTGTCCAAAACACTTAAAAATATGTTATAATCTGATATTCATGTCATCACGTTCTAATATAACTGCTCAAAGAATCTTTCGGCCACAAAATCATATCCTGCAAAATTCACAAGTGTCAAAGTTCATGCTTCTTCACCCTCTGATAAATCTGATCTTGAAGTGCTAATAATGGCACCTGACAAGGTAACACTAAGACCATGCCACCATGTCCTAATTATTGCAATAAGTTACTCCATTAGGACAGGGGTGCAAGTCATGTTGTAGCATACAGGTGTATATCTGATGATTGAGGACATGTGACGATGAATGGCACTCAAGAATATGCTACAGGTACATGTATTATGCAGTGTCCATTTGATCTGGTATAAGTTTGTTTTTTTAGTACCATGTAGGATAATACCACAATTTAAGTTTTGCCATGTTTTGCTTTGATTTTCTGTCTCCAACAATCGACTTTTGTCAAAATTGTATATACAATGTACAATCATAATAATTATGTTCTCTTTAATAATAGTAATTTCCCAGTATTCATGCAATGCAAGACGTTTTCATATTGATTCAAATGGAGGAAGACACTATTATTTTGGGGGTTTGTAAAGAGACAAAATAAGATAAACAAATCAGTTTGAATGAAACTGGATTAGTTATACAACTAAATTGGCTAACAGTTGGGGACATTTTTCATACACTTTGAATATTTATGATAAAACTAATATAGCAGAGCTCATTTTTCCCTTTAAAGCTTTGATATTAATTTGTACTTTTATCTTTTTCAAAGTTTCTCATATTCATCAAAGTTCTCATCACCTTGTCAAGATATCCATGAGATACAGATGGATGTCTTCAATCCATTACATGATCATCACGCCAAGCCCGCAGGAGCAAAGTTGACATATTCTGAATGTTTCATAGAAATATGGCATGTCTGAGATGTCTTATGTGGGGCACAGAGCCGCTGGGTGGCTGGCGCATGGAGCCCATGGATAGGGGGCACAATGTCGCCCCTTTATCTGGTCGTCAGTTAATGAGTTCCATTACTCATTCTGTTTATGTCACAGATCTTGGAGATATAAACATGAGGATGATGTATTAACATTGTCTTCTATGTTTATATCTCAATGATGTTAGACATACATGTAGAGTTGATGTATTCATCATTTCTCCTACTGTATGGGTACATGTCTTGGGGCATTCATTTGTATGGGTTTTGACTATAAATGATGCACTTTTAATCTTCTTGATAAGCCCATATGAATCGAAATATTGTTTGCTGATTTCCATATTTAATACAGGAATCACCCAGTTCCCGATGCTAAAAGATTATCTCTAGGAAAAACAATGAGTTCCTGTTACATGTAAATTTTAGAATACTTTACAATACATTTTTTCTTGGACAATTTTGTGAAATATTTTTCATCAAGAGAAAATTATGCATGGTACAAGAGAAGGGAGTCTCACAAATGGCCTTTCAGATTTTCAAAGAGGCTGCAGAGCCCTGTTTGTAGATTTGATTCTTAGCAGATGAACCACACAAGTCAAGAACATCTAGGTCTAGTCGTTGCAATTCTTGCAATCACTAGCACGTTGCAGTGATTGCAGTCCTTAGCAAAACAAGGACATCTTGCCCATCACGCTCTTATGGCTAGGGTGTCTCTAAATGAATGGCCATACCAGATTACTTTTCAACCGGGATAAATTTACTTAAGCCCGGCTTTATTTCATCACCACGCTAATTCAACCATGAAGGAAACACAGAAGCCAAGGCGTTTGACCTACTTGACTGAAAGCAAGATTAAAAAACCATTGAGCGTGTTTTCCTTGACGCCCTTTAGTTCTACGAGATGGTGCGTTTGTGTGCCGTGTTGTGGTGCTGATGGCTGAGAGTGCTGTGAAGCTATTTGGACCGGGTTATTAACACAAGTCTTTCAGAACTTTATACCCATAAACTTGGACCTAATTATTAACAAAGGAATTCTGCCTGATAAATGATATGAGTAGAAGTCATCCAGATGTTAGGGTGTCACTCCTCGAAAGTATACTTTTTTTTACAAATCAATACTTGTAATATCATGGAGCTAAAATTTTAGTCTCACTCGCTCATAATAAATGCTTCCCAGTTGCTCAACCAACAAATCTTTTGCTTTCCAAACTTCCTGTAAATACAAAACAACTGCAAATTGGCTTTCAGTTTTTGTTGTCAAACTTACAATAAGGTTTCTTCTTGAACCATTACATAAGATCAACCAAGCAGCTTATACTTTGTCTGTTTTCATTCGTTAGGATATGGTCTTAAGAATCTGGGCTCGTCTAAGCGCAACTAATCACGATTCAACCAGCAAAAGCCGTTCCTTCTCTCTAGCTCTCCCTTTGATCTACCTCAGGGCAATAACCCTCCACTAAACTTCAGCTAACTTCCTAGCTGAAGGGAACTCGTCAAAATTGGCAACGTTCTCTCAGCGACAGAATGATTTATGAGATGTTGCGAGAAGGGGAAGGTATGCAAGCGTGTACTGCTAGCATGACATCGAGTTTCTATGCCATGAAATGCAAATGGCATAGCGCACCGTGTCCATCTTATTTATAGAGCGGCATTTGGTAAATGAATCAAAATTATCACATATCGCTGCTCATGATAGAATGCATGGGACTACACAAACACATATAGATACAAACATGTACATCTATACATCAGAGACATCTTATGATGTAGTATGCCATTTACATGCAATAATGCAAAGGTTTACAAATAGGGTAAAAATAACATGGGGCTCAGGGCGATTTTGCCCCTGTAAGACTAAAAATTTCACCATTGAAAACATGTACACATGGGCAATTTTGCCCAAGAAGGGTTGAAAAAGAAGAAAGAAGTATTTTTAACCATTCACAAATGGCATGGGAATACGAAATTTAAATCAACTTTATCACATACTGCTGTTTATAAATGTAAGTATTAATTATGCGTGGGACTACACATACGTGTACGCGTACTGACAGAGACATGTAGAAGAAGCAAGAGAAGATCAGATTGTAGATTTTAAGATCACACATGGGTTTTGAAATGTCAATACAGCCTCCACCCAGTTCAAAAGTTCATTATTTTCTCTTTGAGGAATCAAGCCCATCTCAACATCAGATTCTTGACAATCGGGACAAGACGAAGTAGAAACCTGGCTCGTACTAATTATTCTAGATCCTCTATGGTTTCTTGTGATTATAATTTGATGTGAAGCAACTGCTGGAAGGAATATATGAAATGTTGGAACTTTGAGAGTTTTCTTTCAGTATTCAGGAAAGTGACGTAGGTAAATTCATTTTGAAAAAAAAAGTATCATGCCTTTAAAAAGAAAGAACATGTTTTAAAAATTAATAGTTGTAAGCTGGTGTAGATTAAAAAGTGACTTCTTTCCAGTCAAGTTTCAATCTTGATCATCACATTTTTAACATTAAACTTTGAATAGAACTTTTATAAGCATCCTGGAAAATACATTGACGTTAAAACAGCAGTTTGAAGGGAAAATTAAACAATACTAAAAAAAAACTATTCACATACCCATCCCCAGCGTTGCCCGGTTCAAGAAGTGAGATTATCGTACCAGAGCCTCAAAATTATCAATTTTTAGCAAAACTTATCGAACATGCCAGATTTCATAACAATTTACAGAAAATCTACCCCTATTTGGGTGATGAGATAGACCTTCAATTCTGCAATTGCCAAAATAGCCCCAGAACTTTGAATCGAAATACACATTTTCACATTTGCGGATCAGGGACTCTTCCATAATTTTATGGGTGGGGTCTGGGGGCGGAGACCCGAAAACTTTAAGGAATTTTGTGATTCATAGGCTAGTTTTCACTGATTTTGCCTTTAGATTAGTGGTATCTTGTGCAATATGTAAAATTATCGTACATTTGCCATTTTTTGCAATTATTGATCGTACATCGTACAGAGGGTCAAATCATCGTACAAATATGATAATTATCGTATGACTGGCAACGCTGCCCATCCCATTTATTGTATTTTTTTTTTAGAAATACTACTACAAATTGATAAAATAGAGTCTGATGATAGCAAGAAGGCCATTAACTTTTATTTAACATCCTTCTGGCTCTCAATAGAAACTACAAGCCCATTATTGAATCATTGTGACAGAGAGTCGTAAGGTTCATGTCACTGCCATTAACACCCCATTCAAATATCAGACCTACTGTATGGTGTCCTTAAAAGTGAAATATTGGTGGAGTGGTCCCACAGGGGAGCAGACCTCTCAGGCGGAGTGCCCCTGTAGGAGACTGGGTGGCGACTCCACCACTTCAGGCTGGTGGACAGAGGTCAGTGGGTGTAAGTGCAGAAGGAGGAGGGGTGTACTTTACCAACCAGTAGGTCCAGGGGGTGTTTCACAAAGAGCCTAAGTAGAAATAGAGTTGCACTTAAACTTTAAGTGCATCCTGTATTTGACATGCAGTATCATTGATAGACTTCTCAGTGCCACACACCCCCTGAGCATGATCTAGTCAATGAGGTGATGCGTAATATACTGCACGTAACAAGTGCGATTTCTACTTAAATCTCTTTGAAACACCCCCAGGTTTTTACTTTGGCAAGGTTCTGTAGCTAAGCAGGGAGAGGATTTCATTTATTTTGTCACCCACCCCTGCCCCATGATCTAGTGAACATCCCTTAATGAAACATATGAAGAGTGAGATGCAGAGATTATAGAAAGAAAAAGCGCCTTAGACCGTAATTAACAAACTCTACACTCAAAATGAAACATATATAAATATACCCAAGTATCTTTCAAAAATGTGAATTATTCAAATGCATTTAGAGCATCCAGTTCAAAGCTATATCCATTGTAATTTATTTTTGCCATCACAATGGATTTGGCATTTCCATCAAACCAATAATTTTGTTTGAATTGCTGGTGATCAGTCAGTCATTGGTGAATAAAACAAAATGGCCGACTCTAAACAAACTATAAACTTGAAGTCCTGACTATTCCTTGGTTATTTATAGCCTGAAGAAACAAGATCAAGTCAATTTGCCGTCCAAGCATGGTACATGGAGATGGCATACTTGATAAGGTATAGAAAGTTTGAGGGGTGATGATATCTGGACTGAACTTCATTTTGAGTTATGGTTGCTGATTGGTTGATGATAACAAAATAATTGATGATTTAGTCCACGAAGATCAGCACTACTTTATTTATCATCTGTTTTCATTTTCTATTAGAATAATTGAACAAGCATCTTTCTCTTTTTTGGGAGAGGGGGTATTTGTCAATTGGATGGTGATAACAAAATAATTGATGATTTTAGTTCCATGAAGATCAGCCCTACATTTTCTATTAGATTATCTGGACAAGCATATTTCTCTCTTTTTCTTTTTAAGTAGGCCCTATTTGTCAATTGGTTGGTGATAACAAAATAATTGATGATTTTAGTCCATGAAGATCAGCCCTACATTATTTATCATCTGTTTTCATTTTCTATTAGAATTTCTGAACAAGTATTTATAAGTGATGAACTTAGTCTTGAAGGTCACTATTACCAGTATATTATTCATTATTTGTTTTCTTCTCTTCTTTTAAATGAATTGAAGACTGCAACCTTATGTGAACCCCTCAAGTTAACAGATTAAAAGTATTTGCTGTTGTAAGTAGAGCCTGAAGGCCTACATGTACATTCAAGCACAGCATGGAGGAGTGTACAGACAGTGTTCCATATTGGTGAAAAACATGAAAAATGAGTTGTGAAAAATTCAAAAACAAACATCTGGCAGAAAAGAGGGACATTTCAAGCCCCATTTGTTTGGAAAGCCTTGAATATAAAAACAAGTTTTTCATAACACAGTTTATATTCAAAACTACATGTACCTTGACTGTTCAATCATAAATCATTGATTATGATAAACTTGACCAAGGCTGATATAGTAAATGTTGGTTTTCAAAGATATAGGCCTAATAAGGTTGAAATAGTAATAACAAAACTACAAATATACACAAACATGATTCAATCTTGACCCCCATCAATTCATAACCGAAACGAAGAGGTGTATACAGAACCAAACTATCACACCCAGACCTGCAAAGATGTTGAAGCCTGTATTGCAACCAGAACCCCTCATTCCCTGCAATTCTTACTCTATTAAGGCATCTACAGTTTAAAACAGATTACTTCTTATCAATATCACACATCTCAATCGTAAGGCATTAAAATGGGGATGAGTGATTGGACTCCAGCCTCCATTTAGCAATCAGACAAGGCACAAATAATTATTTCTTTTGCCCTCCGATAAGGGGGGGGGGGGAGGCAGAAATTATTATGCTTCACAAATGTTTGGATTGCTAGAAGCAATGAAATGTTTTAATGGTGCCAGTAGCAAGGGTATAGTTGACATTAAACCTAGTTTAAACAAATAAAAGCTCAGTCATTTCGCTTCCTGCTTTGCTGCGGCTGCTGTCTCCGCAAATGGAGTTTATATTCTCGGTCCACAAATATTGGAGCCTCTTGCGGGTCAAGTCGTGCATAACTTCTTAGAGAGAAACTTGGGTCGACTCCAATGATTCATTGAGTCAAGAAAGACCGTTCTTTGTTGGTTTTGAACATCTTTGTTGTTCAACAAGATTTTAGATTTGATCTCGCAGTAGTGTCTACGGTTATGTCTCTGAACTTCTGGACAAACTTATTCCAGTTGGACCATATCAGTCATATCTTTCAAATGGTTCATACACATCTGCAATCATCAATCTATAGAATGGAGCATATTGTTCAAATGAAATGGAACCAATGTTTCAAAACAATTAAAACATTACAGGGAAATTTACGATAAAGCCTTTTGCAAAAATACACTTTCATGTGTCTATTCTTATTTTTACCTATAAAATGTCACAACAAACCGTTTATTTCTTTCCAGAATTGAAATTTTAAAGTGGTATTATGCAAAACTATATTTCAGTGGTTAGTATTTGTAGATCTCACATTTAATATCCAACTTAATCTAGACAAGATCACAACCATCCATTAAAGTTTGTCTCTCGAAATCATCTTCCTCAATTCTGAGCCCTGATATTTCTCTCATTTTCCTGGGGCCTTCACCAGACATTTCTCAAGATCAAATTCATGAATTCAATATTCTTTGGGAAAAGGTCAAATTCCAGAGAGATATTAGCCTATAATTTGTTCACACCACACACAAATTAGGATCGGTGATTCGCAATCAGGTTGAAAAAACAGTTCCTTGATGCCCCAATTTCAATCCTCCATTTCTATCATTGAATCTTGAGGTGCCAGTTGATTTTGAAATGAGATTTAAATCAAGTTTGCAATTAGAGAGGCTTTTGTTTTGGTTTCGGGGAGGGGGGGGGGATGATGACATAAACTAAAAGGCCATCACTTTCCTGAGCATATAATGCACCATGGGAGGGAACCTACATGTAGATGTAAAATTTTATGAAATGCCCATTGGCTTGAAATCAAGGTTTCACAATTTACAGGTTTGTAAAGGGATCAATCTAGATTTTTGAAATCCCTCCATTTCATCTTTATAAATATATTGGATGCAAAATCACATTCCATATTCATGGAACAGGGTGTATTTATGGGAATTCTCTTAAAATTATATTTTAGGATCGTTTTAGGGTAGATTACTTTGTAAAACAGTTTTCAAATGGGTCCCAATATGAAGTCTGACAATGTGCACAAAAGTGTCTGGTACTTTCAATGACTCACATTAATATGAGCTTGTCTACAGACAGTAACAATCGCAACATGAAGAAGGCCAAACTTAAATGTCAGCATGAAACTTTTATTTCCATCCTGACAAAAAAAGATCATCTGCCAAAATGTTATGTTTCAATTCTTGAATGCCAGAGGGGTGTTAGCACAAATCATTTCATACAGCGTTAATGCCCTTCTGCTAGGCTATAAGATCCAAGGACTGGGGGAAGTATGACAGCCCTATTACATTACCTAAATTTAGATGGAGAACAGAAATTGACTACTCCGATATGTAACTTCCTCTTCGCCTCGCGGTTGGTCTTCCAAAATGACTTGTAACCGCTGGTTCCATAAAATCTAATTTTTTATCTGCCAGCCTTCTAAATATGGGTACCCCTTATTATAAGTTTTTAGAATAATCTAATTTGTAACAAGCAATATCGACTTGTGACACTTTAAGAAGTATTGACAAGTGTATCTGTCTACAAGAGGGATGCGTGTATGCATTGCTATCTTTGGGCTTAAAAGGCATCCTTATTGAAGGTTTTCTGCCAAGTAGACAAATTTAAAACGAAGCAGTGTGGAGGCTTCCCTCAAAATATTAAAGGAACTATCAAATTTAAAATGACTTATGAAGTTTGTATAAAGAATTTTTATTATCAGTACACAGACTTCATCGATGGAATTTGAAGCTTTAGTTCTAAGGTTCTACAATAATTAAAATAGGTGTAATGAGTAATTACAATCATCACTATTAGAAGGGGATTATAACTTTTCCATATAGGCCCTATCCATATTTTGAAAAATTATGTACCAGTATTTATATTTGAGCCAGATCAGATTAGACAATTGAAAATAAATATTTAGAATGATAATATATCACCATCTATATAGACTATGTTTAAAACAATGATAAGATTTATGTATCAAAAGATCAACAGACAGGGAGGTACAATACATGTACCAACGCTTCTCCACCATCCCTTTAATAATAGCCAAGTTACCACAGAGCAGTGGCCAACAGTGTGCAACAGGTTACCGCGCTGCACAGCCCCATGCTGCGCAAACCAAACCAATACTTAGCGTGCAATTTGCGGTCTCTGATCAGGTTCGGATGTAGGGCATACACGTCCAAGTCAAATCACGGAGCGCCCCCGCTGTGCCGATATTGGCCAGGCGACCTCACGCCCCAGGGACGCATCTCAGGGCAGGCCAGACATCAGGCCCCAATATGAATGCATGCTGGGCCCAATATTTGTGATTGGTGACTGGATCCTCAAATTGGGCTGGAATATCATGATTCTACAATTTCCAGATCAATCACGGATGCAGGAAAAGATCACTTATGGGTCAAATGAGGTAAAATGAGGTACAATTCAGGGTTCACCGCAAAGTTAGAGGGAAGAAGTTTATAAACCAAAAACAGGCAATTTTAATTCAATAAAAAGTGAAACAGCTACCAGGTAATGTGATTTGCCTAATGGGGCTCCCAATTTGGCAGAAAACCGAAGCCAATGTTTACAAATGGAATTACAACCAATTTCAAAATTTGCTGGAATATTGTGGAGGATCGATGCAGATGTATAGGAGATTCAACTTGGATTAGTCCATTTTTTGACAAACACAAATTGACTGCTCTTCACAAAAGAGAAAAATTGTTTTCTTGCATATACCGATACATGAAGTGACACGGAGGATAAGGATTTGAGTTTTATATCAAAAATTTGTTTACTCTGTCCAAAAAAAAAATAGGTTAAAGATTTCAGGTATGTAATAATAAATTGGAACTTGAACAAAATTAAAAACACAAGTAAATATTTTACTTATAAAACCCAGAAATCTATCAAACGAAATGCCCTCCGGGTTCTTTAGTGTAGCATACTGGATATAGTTGAACAAAATCAACAGCACCAGCAATCTACCCAACAATTTACTGCTAAACACACTCTGGAATTGGGAAATTTCTTCTTTTTTTAAACAGAAATAGAGAGTCAACGACCGAACAATCGCACACGTTGAGCCCTAAATCCTAAGTCCAAACACGAAAGACGATATCGAAGAAATGCCAATTGTTGTGACGACGACAATCTTTTAACAGGCGTGTCATTCTGACACCTGGGCTAGTGTCCCTTGAGCTGATTCCATCGTCAGTTCGTTCAAGTTTTCTTTAAACGCTTCTCAAGTTCTGACTATATTTGCGTAAAGATTTACAGGGGTAGAACATGGGTACATGGTGGACACCAGTTCCCAAAAGGTTAAGCTCATTGCAAGAATTTATCCAACGGTTTAATTCATCCAGCTTGCACCTGTCTTGTTGAAAGGCTTCTAGAGTCCATGGGGGCTACAAATATTGATGGAAACATTTTTTGTCTCCATGAATGAAATTGAGATTGGATATCCTTTACAGAACAGCGAATGTTCATGCTTATACAGGGGCTACAGAGCGTTTTTGAATGTGGAGGGCCCGAGCCAAAAGTTGGGGGCGAACAGGCTAAAAATCACAAGTAGATGGTAATTTTCACATTTTGGTCCACATTTACTAAGTAGGGAGGTAAATCCCCCCACCCCTCAGATCTTGCAGATTAATCACCGACAGGGCTTTTGTCTTTGGAAAACCAGTCCAACCTTATACGTTTGGATATAATTCACCAGCACATGTTATGGTATGTAGTACAACCAATCCAATCTACCGAACTGACAACTAATGTAATATGCACAATGTGCATCCCATTTACTAGTGACAGCTGAAAGAAAGAGTACGCATTGCACATGTTGATTATACAACACTGGTAATCAAACATGACTCAAGATTTATCGCCTGTACCTGGACAATCATTTGACCGATTATAATGGATGCACGATCTATAGACATTCATGACACTGCTTTCATATTTATAACCAAAGTGTGCCAAGTCCTGACAGAGCTCAATGAAAATCATGAAACTGTAGCATATTCAGAATTAGGGATAGATTTTAGGGTTTCAGTCCTAATCTTGCTAACTTCGGACCAGACTCGACCCACTTCAACAATTTTCATAAGAACAAATTAAAGTGGGTCAAGTCTTTGTACGTGAACCCCACTTTCAAACTACTTGAGTCTGTGATGTCAAAGTCATGATATTTTACAATGTTTAATCACAAAATAACAAAACATATTGCCAAAGTGGCTCACGGCAGATACTGTTATGTTTTTCTAGAGATTTTCTGTGAATAACACTCAAAAGTTAGGTCCATTTGCTATGACAGAGACACTTCTGGGACATCATTATCACAGGAAAACCAGCTGACAGACCATCGCTACATGAGTCAAAAGAAGTGTCCTATCATGACACCATGCTTCTGACGTGCCAAGAGTTTCAGGAGAAAGGATCTGTTAATTTTGGAAACAACTCTACAAAAACACTACATGCTAGACATGTATAGATAGGAGTATTCCCACTGCTGAAAGATCTTTTCCACGAAGCATCAAATTGTACGTCAAAGGAAGCTCCACATATGAAACATCTACACCTGCAACGTTTGGTCCATGAGTTGCATGTTTTACAGAAGATGGAAAGGAGGAAGGGTTGCGCACCACATTATATTATTGGAAAGAGAACATAAACTGGCAGTCTGAAGGAACCTCAGGACTTCTGATGTTGTGAGTCATGGAACTTCATTAGAAGTGTATTGTCTGGATTTCCCCTTCACACATGTCCTAATTATAAGAAACATGTCCATGTCTCGCTGACTTTACATATTTCTTGGTGCAGGATTGAACTTGCTATGTTTACATTGTACATACACAAGAAATCGTTCATTACTAGGCAGCATCATCATACATCAAACTCCTTCCGACTCTTCATCTCTCTCTCTCTTGCTTTTTCTTGTTCCTCTATTCATCAATATTTCACTGTATGAATCCGAACTGTCTTTCTCTCACTTTCACATTTAAAAACTTACCGCATAATGGAATCCATCGTGAAGACAAGCTCCTGCATTGGAAAAAGAAAGAAGAAGAAAAAGGATATTAGCTCAATGATATTAAAAGTATGTACATATCAATGTCTTTTTGGCTCTTCAATAAATGAACTATTTTCATAGCGCTCTCTGTGTTGATAGGATCATTTTCAATACAACATTAATGTCCTTTTGGCTTTTGACTGAATGAACTGTTTTCATAGCAATTTCTGTGTTGATGAAATCACCTTCAATATTACATTTACATGTATGTGTTTCGTACATTGTACTCTTGACTGAATGATCTACACATGTATTTTCATAGCGCTCTCTGTGTCGATGAGATCACTTTCAATACTACATGAAGCCAGATGTCCGACGAGCACAACCAGACATCAGATCTCATTATTCTGCACCTCCTCAAGAGATACCTTACAAATGAAAACTAAAAAGCAGAACCGATTCCATGCAAATTTGCAAAACTGGGTCAGTCGTTAAGGGACAGATACAAGTATGAAAATGTTATATGCCCCAGTAACATGTAAGGGTGAGATACTAAACTAACATAAGACTGAATTAAATATGACCATGTTTTCACTATTTAGGGTGTTTTTTCTGTCAAATAGGGGTTAAAATTTGACTTTGTGTAATATGCAATTTTGGGTCCTTCTTCAGAGCATTTCGACTTGCATGCATATATACTAAGCACATTTATCTGGGAGTAACCCCCCCCCCCCCC